>JAGFMF010011752.1:20065917-20127446 GCA_019455555.1 Galemys pyrenaicus | reverse complement strand
TGAGCATTTTTTCATATGCCTGTTGGCCATTTGCATGTCCTCTTTGGAGAATTGCCTTTTTAGCTCTTTTGCCCATTTTTGGACTGGGTTGTTTTCTTCATTTCTGTTTAGTCTGGTTAGTTCTTTGTGGATCTGTGTGATAAGTCCCTTGTCAGTATTGTTGTGTGTAAATATTTTCTCCCAGTTGGTGGGTTGTTGCTTTGTTTTGGCTAGTGTGTTTTGGCTAGAAGCTTTTAAGTTTGATGTAGTCCCACGTGTTTATCCTCTCTTTCACTATCTGTGCTTTAGGTGTTGTATCTCCAAAGATGTCGTTGATGTGTATGTCATGTAGGGTTTTGCCTACTTTTTCTTTTAGATATTTTATGGTTTCAGGTCTTATGTCTAATACCTTGAATTTTTTATAAACAGTTGACCAGTGGTAAGGAATGACCATTTTTTGTTAGTGTTTTTCTTTCTTTAGTCAAGTTTCAGTAACCATTGAACCAACTATAATTTAAAAGGACTGAGTCTAGTACCAGGTTTCACATAGATATATTTGTAAAAAGAAGACTTGCAAGTAAACTTTTTTTAAAATCAGAAATTAGTTCAGGATTAAAAAAAATAGAAGGATGTGAGTGAAACATGAAAGAAGGTGAGATTCTTGGTGGCTACTACATGAGGCAATGAAAGCTGGGAGACCGGAAATCAGCAAACTCCTCCAAACAGAGTTTTGGTTTGGCAACATTTTTTAGTTCAGAAAAGAACTTGTATTAATTAGGGTCCTTCAAAGAAACAGAACTACATATATAGAGAGAGGAGATATATATATATATATATGATATATAGAGGATATATGTGTATTTATATGAGTGCTTATAAATATGTATAGGTATGCACGTGTATGGGGATTTAGTATGAGAAACTGACTCATGATTACAGAGGTTGAAAAGCTCTGTGATCTGCCCTCTGTAAGCTGAGACCCAGAAAAGTTGGTGATATAATTTAGTCCCTGTATGAAATCACTGTGATATACTTGAGTCCCTGTTTGAGAAACAAGCAAGCTGATGGGATAAATCAGCATCAAAGGACAGAAGATGAAAGGATATGTCCCAGCTCAATTAGTAAGGCCAGAGAAGAAAGATGTATTTCTCCTTCCTCCTCCATTTTGTTCTAGGCAGACCCTGACCAAAAAGGATGATGCCAACCCATGTTGGGGCTGGAATCTGCTGTATTGCGTCTACCCATTCAAATTTTAATCTCATCAAAGTATGAAAAATCTGTATTAGGGTTTTTCAGAGAAATAGAATCAATAGGATTGACTGAGTATAAGAACTGAGTCACAGGGTCAGTTGACTCACATTGGTGAGAACTATCTTCTGTCCTCTGTCTACTGATTGAAATGCTAGTCTCTTCAGAGACAAATTCTCAGATGCACTGAGAAATAATGTTTTACCAACTATCTAAGACTATTAGTGCAGTCAAATTAACAAATAAAATGAGCTATCAAAGTACCCATCTTCATCTGAATAATTCTCCATCCACTGTCACAAAAGACTCCTACTTCTGAGACTTGGGCTCAGATTTTATAATCTTTCTTTGTGTGGGCACGTGTCTGTGTGTATGTATCTTGGGGAAATGTTGGTAGGGGATCAGGCAGGATGGGTAGGGGTGATCTTAACTGTGGGAGAGGGTCCGTTCCTCAGTGAGATTCTGTACAGGTTGATCTGTCAAAGACATGAACCAAACAACCCTAGCTACTTTTTCAGACTCCACTGCTACTACTGTTACTGAGGAGACTGACGTAACAGTTTTAATCATATCCTTGTTACTGTTGCTAGATGACTTAATGCTAGATACCGTTAAATGCTTTGTTCACTGAGGATTTATAAGCAGTGTATAATTGTATATTCATATTGAAGTTATATTTTGTTGTCATGTAGATGAAATTTGAGAACCAGTCTTATTTTTTAATGAAATCAAACCATTGAAATTGAGTTCAGGGGTCTCAAAGAAATTTCAGTCCAGGATTTTAAGGACCTAAGTATGACATGATTTTTGACAGGGTTTGGTGGTATTCTCATATTTCCTTAGAACAGTGAACCTCCAGATACCAATACATATCTCATTGTTGTTTAGATATCTACCATGTCCAAAAATTGAGGTTTCACCAATTCCTTTGCCTGGTATTGTGCACTGTGAGAAAACAGTAGACTGAAATTTTAGATGGGAAAGCAAGACATGCAAACATAAAATGAGTTTGATAAATATATCAACCAATAGTTATGTACAACTGAGGGGCAGTGGCAGGGAATGACAGGCTTATTGCAATTACTGAGAACAATGTTGGAGATAATTCCTCCCACCTCATGTCAACCAGAATTAATTAACATCTTCCCAGGGAAAAACTTAAATCTGCATTTCAGCAAGTTTAGCTATCATGGGAATGATAATGGGGACTAGATTATACTGATTGTTCATAAAGTAATCACCAAAAATGAGAAAAATAAACCACTTTATTACAACTACACCACCCAAATGACTTCTTTCTGCCTAAGTCTTAGTTTTCTTGAAATGAAAACTGAACAAATATAGAAAGTAGAAGTCTCTTTCTACACACACACACATACACACACACACCCATATATGCTTGTGTGTATGTATGAAATAGTACATGCATATTATAATAAATCAAACAATATGATCTAGAATATTCTCTCCCTTCCCACAAACCCCAATATTCATACTTAGTTACTTTTTTATAATAAATTACTATTAATAGACTGGTTGATATCTTTTGAGGTTATCTTTTTTTTTAAGATTTATTTATGCATACAAAAACTGGGGTATAGGCCAGTGGGTGGGTGTGTGTGGGGAGAGGTGGCGGGGTGAAAGCATTCACCGGAAAAAGAATGGAGAACAGAACAGGCCAATCTACTGAAACACACTGCTGAGGGAAGCAGTGGGCGAGACAGGAGAGGTCTGCTGTACCATGTGGGTCAGGTACCCTGGCAAGGGACCAAATTCGTGCTGCAGTGGCTGCAGATAACTTCATAGAACTGCATCTTAACCCCTTGCACCACCAGTGAGGCCCCTGAGATTATCTTTTTATAGCAAAGATATAAATGCTTAAATAACTCATATGTAATTCTTTGTACAAATTGTAGTAGCTTATGTTGTTCTGTAATATGTTGTATTCATAATGTATTTTGTGGTATGTTTCCATGTCATATACATGTATCCATGTCACTTTAAGAAGTGTTCCCATAATTTTATATTCCACTATATAGATTAACCATAAATTTTTATAAATCCCCATGTAAGGCCACTTTGAATGTTTCTCTTTTCACTATTATGCAAATTGCTACAAGAAACAATTATAGTCTACATATTTACATATATACGTTCATGGAATAAATGCTCAGAAATAGAATTGCTTGGCCAAAGTGTATATATTTTAAATATTTATGGACTTTGTCATCTTGCACATGAGAAATTCTCCATGAATTTACATTCCTAAGAGAATTTATTTATAATCACCTGTAGCAAAAATGAATATTATTTATTTGATAAGGGATAAATATTGATTTAAGTTTTTGAATTGTTTTTAATATTTTTGGTCATTTATAGTTTTGCTGTGAATTGCCTGTTTGAGTCTTTGTCTTTTTGCTTTGGGGTTCTCTTTCACTTCTTTAACTCTTTCTACATTATGACTGTTAATCTTTTCTATATTTGGTAAATATTTCCTCCCATTTGTTATTGTATCACTAGTCAGGATACTTCATTATTCCCTGAACTTCTGTATTTTTTTCTTTGATTTTGTTAAGTTGCAGAGATGAACTTGTTTGAGTTTACATTTATTTTAAATTAATGGTAAAAACAATGACCCAATGAGTCATACCAATTATTAGAAATGACATGTTATACAACCTTGAATTTTATCTTCACTTCACAAAGTCTTAGAGAAATTGAATCTCTGTACTGTCAATCAAATAAGGAATGAGTAGTTACTCTGAGGTATAACTTTTTCTCTCCTATTTGAGTCCTCCTTCCTCAATACTTTTTTCTTTTTCCTTTTTTCTTGTATAACCAGAAGACTGTGCTTTTTTGCTCGCTCAAGGTGACACTTAGGAGTAGAGAAATCAATATGGGTAGTATAATAAAACCCAGAGAGAGAAATCTCATAGATAATAGATCTGGCATTATAAATTCAATCTCTCTACTAAAAAAGGTGGACTGTGATACTTATTCCTTGATATGGAGGGATCTTGAAAGAATAAATTATGTTATGACTATGTAAGCATTTTGATCTTTCTCAGTGTCTTACTGGGAGCAAATGAGAAGAGCAGATGAGAAGAGCTAACTTACTTTCTTATTGACTGTGGGTTACTCTTCAAAGTCAATCTTGTAAATGAAATAAATTATAGGTCACAAAAAGTTATTTTTTTTTTAAGTTTAGCAAACATTTGAATGTTTAGCATATACTCAGTCCTGTGCTCGGTGCTAAGGATATTATATTCAATGAATGTCTCATATAAGTATGGAATGAATTTCAATAGAGTATTTTTACACAGGATATAAAATTGGTAGGCTTTCCCATCAGAATTGTTGGTTAGAAATCTAGTAGCAGTAATCCACTTAGAAAAAATTATCACCTCTGATAAAGAGTAAATGTGGCAACATATTTGGGCTAATTTTACCTTTCTAATACATGTTTTGAAGACTTAAAGGCAATGTCCAGATGGAGCAGCTGTACTAAATGAATTATTAATTCAGCTAAACGACTGGTTTGTTTTTATCTGAGAGACAATTGGTTACCTGATTTTACATCACATTTCACACAGGTTATTTTTCCTTCATGTACTAAATTTAGTTTTCCTGGTCTCTTATTCACTTTGAAAAGAGACAGAAAATAGCAATGCAACAAAGAAACAGGAAAATGCTTGCCTTTGAACATTTTCTTTTATGTTTACTTGGAAGATTTTTACCTACATGTGTATTCTCTGCAGTTATACACTTAGGAAGTATACTTATTTTGCAGATAGGTCTTAAAAATACTTTTTTTTCATGAAAGAGAAAGAAACTAGAAGATGGATGTATAGTCATGGAATTTGAGAAAGCTAGGAAAACAAAGGTTTATTTATGTTCTTATCCATCCAAACTAGCCGTCTAAAGTGTCTTTTGTAAAAATATTTTCCAGCACTTGCTAAAACGATTTTCATTTTGATTTGTAATAGTAAGACAATGAAAACAGGTAGATTAGAAAAATAAACTTAATGATCTAAAAGGATTAAAAGATTAATGCCAGGTACTTGCAGACTAGTTGCTTTGCATACCCAAGGCCACATTTCTGCAAAATAGAGACTTTTTCAGAGAATGTTCTTTGTCAGTGAGAGTGTAACTCACCCTTGACCATGTGGGGCACATGAGGCAAAGAGCTAATGAATGCCTCTATAAGAAACATAATAGCATATTACATCTTTGTACTCTGAATTTGTAGGGCTCTTTCAGTTTGAAGAAGAGAGAATCCTACTGTTACCCTAAATATCAAAGTCTATAATTCTACTCAGAAAATAGAAACCAATTCAATAAGCCACTATCATAATGCCTTGCATTGATGGACCTTAAGTCCTTGATTTCTGTACTAAACAAACTTCTTTTTGTAGCAGAAAGAGTTCAAGTTTCATCTTTTATCCTTGAATAGCTTCACCATGATTAGCTTAGGGGCTAGATATAGACTGGGACTTCTAAACATTTCTTTATAGCACTAAGTAGTAGATCTAACAAATAAGCATTGCATCCTTAACAGGCTGTTTTCAATCACTTATAAGAGCTGGAGCACAGCTGATAATTTTATAATCACAATGATTAAATCATTCCAAATTGAGTGGTAAATGGTTAGGCTACTTGCTGCATATGAATGTGGCATATTAAAAAAAACTCAGATGTTGATTATTAAATTAAGATATGATGGAGGTCAGTAGACATACAAAAGAGGTGCTCAACCTCATTAGCAATTAGAAAAATGAAACTTGAAATGACAATGACACACTGACCAGATTGGCTAAAATTAGAATATAAAATCATATTGAAAGGGAGCTTGGCATTCTTGAGGCAAATAAAAGACGTATAGATCACCTTACCCAGCAGTTCCAGGGCTATACCCGAGAGAAATGCTTGTGCGTGGGACACAGTATCTATGTATAAATGAAAAATAGATTGTAGTATTAAACAATAATGTAAATGAGCATGGTGTTATAGGTCACAGCATGGATGCTGTCAGGATGGTAAGGTAAACAAAGGAAGCATAGCATATAAAATGCCTATATTATGATTTTGTTCCTATAAAATGTACATACAAAACCAAACTCTATTGTCTAGGGATGCCTCCATAAGCAGCAGCACTACAAAGAAAAACAAGAAAATGACTAACAGAAGGACAGTGACTACCTCTGGAAGAGAGGGGTGCTGATGAAATTCCATTTTTTAACTTGGATTGGACTGTTTATATAATTGTTTTTGTTTTATGTAACTTTTCATATTCATGTTATATGCTGCAATAAAAGGTAATACACACATGCACACACACGATCTTCAAGACTATTATCCTTGGCATGTGATTATATAACACTTACTATGCTAAAGCAGGCCTAGGTATTTGAAACATAGTTCAAGGCTGGCAGTATTGAGCAAAGTGTGCATTGGATTTAAGGAATCACTGCTTCGTATGACATCAATGACTGGCTATGGTCCAGGGTTGGATTGTTATCACACAAAGACCCTTCATAAAATCCTGTTGATTTAGCTACCTTCATGCATTTTCATAACTACCTACTTAGTCTTATTGCACAGTTCAAGGATAAAAGCAATTATGTGTTAATATGTTAACTAAGCATTGGCTGAGAATCTTTGAGAATTAGTCCAAGCTCCTTTATTTTCATTCCTGTTCTGTTTTTTTTTTCCTAATGACCCACAAATTCATTTTTGTCAATCTCCTTTTACCTCATTTGACACAGCCTGTGTTCCATAGATAGCAAAGGAGAAAATACATTCAAAGATTTTTTTTTTAATCATCTCCAAACACATGAGCAAAAGAATATCTGAAAGATGTTTTCTCATTTGACTAATTAGGTTAGAAATCTCAGGAGAACAGTCCTATTTGCTATATTTTTGATGGAAATGTTTCTGTTTCTGGTTGAGAATCTTGCCAGAACAGATTTCTCCTTTGACACTTCCTGTTGGAACTTCAAGTAGGAAGAAATGGAAAGCAAATTTTCTTTTTCTTCAATTGGAATTGCAAGCAATTTATGTACAAGGATCATGACTTCATTTTAAAATGTATATTGTAGAGCATGGAAGTGTGCAGAGTGCCAGGAATAAATGTTTGTTGGTGATCGAAGCTATCTTCTCCTTCCTCCAGAATTTTACTATTTCAGTACAGCATTCATAATGTCCTCAGATTTTTCCCAGAGACTAGTCAAGATTGTAGGATTTAGAACACCAGTACCTTTATTTGAAACACTTTTTTTCCTTTTGTGATTTAAAATGTGAATGCCTAGAACTAATTGTCCTACCATTCTCTCATTGCCTTATATTTGTCATATTTGTCAGTCTCATCTTCATAACTGCTAGTGAGTGTCTGAAAAAACTATTTTTCTTTTGTGTTATACATGGCATTTAAACATAACACTGAGAATACATCAGGTACTTAACAATTCTTGTGACTTTTGATTTCTTCTCTCTCTTTTTAAATAGATACTTTTAAAATGCATTAAAATATAAAATACATTCCAAACCTTGTCTTGAGACTCTGACTCAGCGTGGTTAGGGCCAAGTGATATAAGTTATGGGAAAAGGCTAAGCTCTTGGTCTCTTAGAATCTTTAGCTACAGTTGTACTTGCATCACAATGGATGCAAACAGCCATTATTAAAAATAATGGATGCAAACAGCCATTATTAAAAATAGGGCTCCCATGTAAATTACAAGTGCTTTTCTGCCAAATGCAATGTCAAATAAACACTGGAAATAACATTGTATCTGATGACAAGTGGAAAATATAAAAGCAGAGAGAAGTCAAAGGCAATAAAAACTACGATTATGATTTCAGTCTAGTGGGTTCTTTCCCTCATTGTTCAATGCTATTTGCATCCTCTTAAAAGTCACTGGAAGTCCTAATCAACAAATTAAAAGCACTATCTGATGGAAAGAAAAGAAATAGCATCTTTAGAACCTATGATCCCAATATTTACTTTGCAGTGTCAAACGTCATTGAACTACTCTTAGGTTGCAGTAGGTATGCTGTATAGGAACATAGACCAAGGGTTCTGAACTTATGCCCATGGAAAACATCCAAAGACCCTGGGACCCCTTGACATTATATGTAAAATTGAATCTGTGTACAGGTATTTTTTCCTAAATGTTCTGGTCTTTGATCAGGGAGTCCTGATTTCTTGTCCCTCCATGCTAAGAATCACTGCTCACAAGTAACTCTCTGCATATTCTACTGTAGGATTAGACATATGAACTTGACTGGTTCAGTGGACTTGAGAAATACCCATCCTAAAAAATTCAAATGGCATTTGTGAAGATGACAGTTCTCACCACGCTTCAATTGAGGAGTGTTCAGGGGATCCCTTTCCAGAATTCAAGCATCACGTTGAAAATACCAGGGGCTATTAATACTGCATGTATATTTACTTTCATGCCTTGGCAAGGGTGTGAGCTGCGACACACAATCTCTGTGGAGAGGATACTGTGAAGGCTGGCTGGCGACCAGCAGAGAGCTGGGGCTTGGCAGTCGTGTCTCCTCCTCCGCAGAGACAGCCTGGTCCACAGAGAGTGTTTGTGTCTCAGTTCTCTGTAGCTCTAGTCTCCTCTGTTAAAATAAAGATCTTTATTGAGATACAATCGATCCACCCTGAAATTCACCTTCTTAAAGTGTCCCATCCAGTGGTTTTTAGTATATTCACCAGTTATATAATCACCACCACTAATTGCAAAACCTCTTTTAAAGACTCTTCTGAGTGTGTTCTTGTAATAGCTCTGGAACAAGCTGGGTTTCATTTATTTATTTTTTTAAAAAGAAGCTCTGTGCTCCGAAGTTATGACTACAGATTATCTGCAGTCACCTGTTTTAAAGGGCTCTTGATAACATTCACTGACTTCAACTCTAGTGCCCAGATTAACTCTTTGTGACTTGGTGCTTATCAGTTTTTAAATGTGGATGATGTTTCCTGGACCAAAAACAAACAAACAAACAAAAGACAACAAAAGTTGAACTATTTGAATCTGGCATTTTTGAAAGCCAAAAGCAGTGACTATCTGTAATTTCACTACATGAAATTTTCATGCCCACTCTACTGGCATAGCAAAAATTTGAAAGAGACTATATTTTAAACTCATTAAAAGTAAAGCAACTGACTCCTGCTGGAAACACACAGCTAAAATATCGTGTTTCCTTATGATTACATACAAAGTGTAAAAATATTCTCATTCTTGATCTTCATTTATTCAATATCAAAAATTTTCTAAGTATCTACCATCTGCCAAAGCTAGGTGGTAGGGATAAAAATATCCTCTCACCCTTTGGGGCACACAATTTTGCTCTGCCCTCCTTTATTATTGTTTTTCTTTTATAGCTTTACAATGCATTTGCATATTTGTCTTCAGGAAATTTATAAACTGATCAGCTTGTGGCCTCTGCTGCTTCACAAGTAGACCAAGTTCTCCTTTCCTCCATACACACAAACTTTAGTTGCTTTTCGCTGATATTTTTCCTCTCTCAAGTTTCCAAGTTCACTGAGTGGACACAACCTCCTGCCAGTGTTGCAATGTTTCCACATTGTGGAGGGATGTAATTTTGTGGTTTTCCCAAATGTAATTGCTACCTGCCCAGTCTTGGCTAAATGCCAAGAGTCTCAATACTTTAATTTTAGAAATAGATTAGAGCATTTCACTCACATACACACACATCAGCATCTTGAAATGTGCAAAGCTAGTCCTTAAAACTCAAGTGTCATGTGTGATCAAAGTCATCAATAACATAAAAGATACATAAATTAGCACTTATTTCCAGGATATTGATAATCTATTGTAGTTTAAATGTCACAACTGCCTTTCAGATACCCAATATGTTAGGGGGAAAGGTGGTTTTAAATGGATTATGGGTGTGTGGACTTTAACCCTCACTCTAGACTATTAGTGTTCTAAAACCACAAATTTAATAAAATAATTATTAAAGAGTAAATTACTGGGACCTGAGGGTGAAGTTAAGCAGCTAGGCTGGCTGTAAAACTAAGGTGAGCCTTGGACATACTCTCTCTCTAACTGAGGAGCCAAACCTCTGCCTTCGGAGCAATCTCATTCAACTGGAAGCCAGCTCTCAACGTGCCATTGCTTAAATCTAGTAGAGTATTTGTGGATTTGTATCCCTTTCTTTTTCCTTTGGTGTTATTACTATTTTATTCCTCTTTCTTTCATAAAATAAAACGTGCTAATAACTTTTGCCACGTGTACCTGGAGTTAGGATTTTTAAGTCTTCTAAGCACACGGGTGAAAAACCCAGTGTGGAAAACCCATTTTATATTAGGGTTGCCCTGTAACAAATACATTTGACTAGTCCTGGATTAAGCTGGAGTGTACACTTGGATTATTGATTTGGGGTTGGAACCTACACATATGTTTGGCAGTTTTCCCCAGATACTGCAACTGAGTAAGAAACAGAATGCTGGAAAATTTCTGTCTTTACATTTGCACTGGAAAGGGCAGGGTAATAGTGCTAATTTACCTGACTGGACAAACAAAATGTGTGACTGTTAGTGGAAATCTCATCTGGTTATTTCATTTTACAAATAAGGACAGGAAATGCTACAAAAATTGAGTGGTTAGCAATAATTAGTTAAATCCAAAATTCACATCTAATGATTCAAATTTCCAGCACAGTGTTCTTCTACCAAAGTTTTTTTTTCTATTTTATATGGAAAAGGATTGTGTTTATGTTCTATTTCTAACATGACCACCTAATTTAATCAAAGCCTTATTTGTCTCTCCTTTTTCCTACAATCCTGTATTTTTCTTAAAGTCCATTTAAGCTCCACTAGGGCCTGATGATGTACACTGATTCCTTAGACCTGAGACTGTATCAGAAAGATCTGGAGACTTTGCTATCACAGCTTTCTGGGCTCAACACCCAGAGTTTCTGGTTCAGTTTCTGGTTCAAGAATATGTATTTCTCTGAAGTTTCCTGGTGATGTTAATACTGCTGGTTGGAAATCACATTTTGAGAACTACCAGCCTACAAGAAACACATTGAGGAACTGGTGTCTCCCAGAAGAATGACACCCACATTTTATTTTTATAAATATTCTCTTGAAACTGAATTATTCACAGTAAAAATTTACCACGTTAGTCTGCACCCTCACCTTGGTACTTAAGTGGTAAAAGAGTACATTGAAGTTTCCTTCTGATGACTCCATCTTATTTTTAGATCTCAAATTCCTAATAAATATCAGAAAAGTAAGCAAATTTCTATGGGATTGTTCTGGAACAATAAGCAAGTATGGTCTGTTTAGAATACTCAGAGTTTCCCAGGTCTTTCGAATAAAATGAATTATAAAGCAATGTAGAGACTGACTTCTAAAGTGGCAAGGGATCCATTTGGCCATAAAAGAGATAGTTTCTAGAGCCTAATTCCAAAGACTCACATTTCATTTCATTTCTAAAGACCTTAGCTCCAAGGAGAACAATTGCGGACCTGTAGGTGAGCCTGAATATTATCTTTAGTAAGGTCTAGAGATAAATGTTGCAATGAGAACAGAATCTATTTAGGATCAATTGGACAGAATAATTCTAAATTATGGCCTTGAAATTCCCTCTTTACTTATAGAAATGAGATAAGGCCAAACACTCCAGTTAATGGAATATGAGCTACTAATTTCCTGAAAAAGACAAAGGAGGGGAGTGTATTGCTCTTATGTGGAATGAGCAATTTTCTTTAGTCTCAAAGCTGACAATGAGAGACTGTGTCCGGGAGTAAGTGATAGGAATGGCAGTCTTAGATCAAAACAAGGACTAAAGACAAGCTAAACAATGACTCTTATCAGCTGCAAAGGTGAGTTCACCTTCCTGGCTTTCAGCTGTGTTATTCATTGCCTCACCTCCATGACCACAGAGTCCAGTCTGTTCTCTGCATCTCTGTGTGTGTGTGCATACATTCTAATCATTTGTAAATAGTGTTACCTCCATGGTATTTTTCCCTTGCTCCAGAAAAAGCAGTGTTTCTCTTTTAAATGCATAAATATGCAACTAGCATCACAATCTCACCTTATTTACATGAGAATGTAGAAATGGAAATAGGAAGAGCCCAGGTTATTTGGGAATTGAAAACATAGTCTATGATATGAAAGGTCAGATGACTGCAGAGATGGGGGAGGCCTTTAAATCCTAGAATCCTTGGGTTAGGACTGTGCTCCTGGGAAATGAACCCACCTCCTCTTCCGTCCTCCTAGCAAACACACCTCCTTGGAACACACACCATCTTTCCCACCTCCTGAGACTTAGCATGCTTGTGCTTTTGGGGCCTGTGGAAGAAGCAGAACCTTTTGAATTGGACCAAAGAGAAGGAGACGACTTCCCATCTAGACTTCTGGCTGCACATGGCTTATCTTTTCCTAGGACCTCTCACAATTGGTCTTTCAGTTCCTCCTCTAAGAGGCCGACTTTTATGATTCTTTTTTGCTCTTAGTTGGATAAAGAGAACAGGAAAAAGAAGATGACTATTGCTACTAACTTATCAGGGTTTCTGGCCTTGTTGACATCCTGGTTTTCTGAACCCCTCCCCTCCCCTATATCTTTGGATGTCATGTAGATATGCAGGTGTTGGGTTTCTTTTGCAATTATTTGGGATGAAAGGGAACATCTCTTTCTCTTCTTCTCTCCCCTCCTCCATCCCCCTCTCCCTCCCTTCCTCCTTTCCTTCCTTTCTCTCATTCTGTACATTTGTTTCTCTGTTTTCCTTTGCCACTGGAACACTCTTGATTGTCTTGTTGAATTTTTTCCATATTTTGGAATAATCTTCAGAAGGTATGTTTTATTGGGCAAATTAAAGAACTATAACTGTCTCCAAAGACCTCCTGCCTCGAGTGGATCTTAAATCCCAGAATCAAGAAGGTTTTTGGTTCTTTTTCCAGATCATCTTGAAATTGCAGTTTCCATAGTAGATGAAGTTCGATTTGTCAAAATACACTGATATTATTAGCCTGACCTTAAGGATATACGATAATAATTCTGTAGAGTGTGCTTAATAGAGTAGTGGGGTAGGAAAAAAAATGGGATTTTTCTACTCTGAGTTCAAATTTTGTTTATCACTTGTTGAGTGACTTTGAGAAGATTCTGTAACTTTTCCAAATACCAGTTTCCTTCTCTGGGAAGTCAAGACAATGCTGGCTGACATGATAGGTTAGTAAGCATGAGCACCTTAATTCTTCTTCTGACAAAAGAAACTCCTAATTCTCTTGCAACCTTTCTTATTAACTGACTTACCACTTATCAAGGGCTTACTTTTTGCCAATCACTGTTCTGAATTTTATCTAATTTAATTCTCACTCCAATCCCATGAGCTAGCTGTGTTTTCATTTGCTCTTAGCTAAAAGACTGAGAAGCAAGTAGCTATCCTTTCAATGGACTCCTGGAAAGCTCACTTTTAGGGGGTTAAATGGCTCATGTACTGACACCCAACTGATAAACAGTTCAAAAGAGGCTTGATGTTGGCTTTTCCCTGGTGGATGGTTTCCAGACCCTTCATACTGAACCACCACATACACTGCCTCCCGGCAGCACATATTTAAGGCAAGCAATTCTTTTGTTACTCAAAAGCAGAATGTCAGATGGAATGACCAGAGCTTTCACAGAGATAGAAGAATGAAGTGGGAAGAGATTCATGTTTCACCAAGACCTGCTGTTGAGACCTTGACTTGAAGCTTTATGTGAAGCTCTGCTGTTCTCAGGCGCATTTTCTGCTAGTTTGGGACCAGCTGCTCTAACGCTGCCCAAGTCCCTATGTGACCTGTGCTTTGAGGCCATTCGGCTAGTCTACGAAAGGTGGGGGATAAAAGGGACATCTTGGAAATGACTTATGGCTGATTCAACAATGGTTTAGCAACCAGCGGTTGCTTTCTTTTTCTGACCTGTAAGGGTTAGTGTTTATGAGAAAAATTAAAGCGCCTTTCTGGTGTAAATCCCTTGTCTAAACCCTCGCTGCTAGTGCATTTAATATATCAGCACCTCCGCTGATGAAGCAAGAGGTATGGCACTAGTAGTGGTGGCATGCTTGGTGACAGTCATATTCTAATGTTTCTAATATCCAAGGCTAATATCCAGTTTCTGAACTTTGCCCTGCTTGGCAAAAGCTACTGTGAAGATCCCTTGGACAGTAGGTCTTAAGTCATTTTGCTGAAATTAAAGATGAATCCTACCTCAACAGGGTGCCTTACTACTTAATAGGTTTCCCCTGAACCTTGGTCAGAAAATGAAGATGCATGTGACTTTTGCATGTATGTTGTGTGAGATGTGGCACGTAATCTGTATACTTGTGGTGTGTATACATGTAAGTGGTTTGAGTGTAGTGTGTGTGAATGTGTTGTGTAATTTTGTATGTAGTGAGATTATGTGTGCAGTGTGTCCATAGATGTAATGCGTGTACCTGCAGTGTGTGTGCACTTGTACATAGTATGTGTGTGATGTATTTTTACACATAGCATGTGTGTTTGTGTATTTTTATGTAGGACATATAGGTATGTGGGGTGTGTGCTATGTGTGTGGGGATGCTGACATATGGAAGCTATATCTGTGGGTATCTCTTGTTGGTGTATGTGCGGTGTGTGTGTCTGTGTTTCTTAATGTATATTCGTGTATGCGTGTGTGTGATGTATTTGTATTGTTGTCTGCCTGATATGTATATGATTCATTTGTGTTTGTAATTTCTTAGAAATAACTGCTCCATTTTCTCTTGGTTCTTCCAGAGTTGTTACAGTTTGCAGACAGGAATTTTCAATAGGTCTCTTTGGTCCCTGATCCTCTGGGGAGCTGCTTTATGTTGCAAGGAAGTGGAGGGGAAGGGAACATACTCTGAAGTGTTAAAAACAGTATGAACTATCACTGATTTGTGTCTGTGTCTCACCGTAAGTCAGAGACATCATTAG
This sequence comes from Galemys pyrenaicus, assembly GCA_019455555.1. Lineage (NCBI taxonomy): Eukaryota > Metazoa > Chordata > Mammalia > Eulipotyphla > Talpidae > Galemys > Galemys pyrenaicus. Next base: position 20,112,271 of record JAGFMF010011752.1, on the reverse strand, counting down.
GTTTGCACTGGCAATAACTCCTCTACAAAATGTGCTGACACTTCAGGTTGATTTGTCTGGCTTGAGTTGGGTCATCAAAATTGTCCATGGCCTTCCTGTTCAATTTGAAAATAAACTTGGCTATCCCCAAAAGGCATGACAAAGAATTGCCATAGCCTCCTTGAAGCTCCCTCATCTTAATGTCTAAAAATAAAAGTCATATCTTCTGGCAGTTAAAAACTCCACTTTCCATTTTTTAGTATCATTTTTTTTATTAGATTTCTGAAAAATAAACCTGTCATGGCCTGAGGCACAGAGAGAACGGGAACGTAAGCACTTCTTGCTAAACATCCATGCCATTTGTCCCTACATGCCCTTGATTCAAAGAGTCACTCTAAAATGCAATTTTAAAACTGAAGCAACAAACCTTTTCTCAGAAACCTCTGGCAGAGAAGCCGAGACATCACCAGTCAGAAGTGCGCCAAGTCCTAATGACTCCCTGGAGAGCCCTGGTCAGGTGAAAACCTGCATAAAGTCCCATCTCCTGCACGATGCAAATGCTGACATACTTCTCATTTTGTTTCCTGCCATTTGGAGATGTTGCTGTTTGTCATATACCAAATAGAGGAGGAGAGGACAGCAAAGTGCATTTCTGTTACTTGGGCAATTTTTATAAATAACCGTAGACGTGGCTGTTTGAAAGGCTTTCATCTTCTCTATCAGTGCTATGTGAGGCTGCTTGATGTACTAGGGCTGGGAGCCTCTCCAGCAGCAGCTACTCAAATGGGCCTCGGAAGCCAAGCCAAGGTATGTGGGAGCTGAATGGTTAGAGCTTGATGCCTATCCTATCCACCCCCATTATCTCAAGTAGAGTGACTTCACCTAGGAAATACTGAGGGCTTATGTAACAGTTAGTTTGAGAAAAAAATGAAAGTGTCAATTGTAGTATAACCATCAAAAGTGGAGGGGCTCTGTGATGGATGACGACTTTGGGCTCACCGCATCTGTAAGAATGGCAAGGGGCCAACTCTGTTCCTAACAATCATTAAGCTACTGGGACCCAATATAACATCATCTATTGGTGTTGGGTGGCTCAAAATCCCTTTACTGTCTCAGTGCTTTCCTATCAGGAATGTGGTTACCTCAGAAGAACCTGGAAAGGTATGTAAGAGGCAGACTATGAGATGGAGGTTAAAAGGATAGACTTTATCTTCAAAGTCAGGACATTCCATAGACGTGATTTCAGCAGATTTGAGTTTTAGAGATATTGTTGTGACTACTGGGTGGAAAATTAATGGGATTGTGACAGGATTGGAGATGGAGAGACCGATTCTTTATTTTTTTTTTGAGAGAACACTTATTATGCTATTGTGTTTTTCTTCTCTATTTGTGATAATAAAAATGTGTATCCTTGTAATGGATGATAAGGGTGAATAATAACAGTGCTCACAGAGCACTTGTGAAATGAAAAGAGGACCACTTATTCAGGTATTCAATTTATTCAAATATTTGCATGCTCATACAATACCTGGTACTGCTCTAGCTACTAGGGACAAAAGCCATTGACTTCATGGAACTTACCTTCTGAATAGAGGGAGACAGGCAGTAAACAAGTTAAATGTGTAGTTTGCTAGAGGTAATAATGACTAACCACAAAAAAGAAAGGAGATACAGTGCATGCAAAGAGTGGTAGGTGATAGTGGAAATTTTCTAATAGGTTTGATGACTGTTGAAGGCCTGCAGAGGTAAAATGTCAGTAAAAACCCATTAGAGGTGAGGGGGGCAGTAAATTTTGTAGTCATATTGAGAAGGGCATTTCAGGCAGTGGGAACAGCCAGAGCAAAGACTCCCAGAAAGCATCAGGACTGGAACACAGTCACCAAGAGGCTAATAAGGAATGAAATTGCAGAAACAAGGGGGAAAGTAGCAGAAATTCAGGAATTGGGCACAGAGCAATGTAAGCATTTTGGCTTTCCTGGGAGTGAGACAGGGATCGATGGGGGAATTTTGAGTGGAGGAGAGGAATGATCTAACAATATTGGACAGAATCTAGCTGCCTGCTGAGACTAGACTTCTGGGGACAAGAGTAAGGCAGAAGATCAGGTAGGAGGACATTGTAGTAATATAGCTAAGAAATGTGACTTGCAACAGAGAAGTGAGAAATGGAAGCTGAATTCTACAAGTATATCAAAGATTGAATTGACAGGATAGGCTGCATTTAGGGTGAGATAGGAAAGAAAACTCAAAAATGGAAAACTATATTTACCATTAACTGAGACAGGGAAGATGGAGGGCATCAGTTTTGGTAGGGGGTGTAAACAAATATTCATTTTGGGACATGTTAAGTTTGGGATGTCAATTTAAAAAAAAGGAATCAGGATTACGTGATGGGGTTAACAGGAAGGTCTGAGCTGGAGTTACAAATTTGGGAAATCATAGCAGTTAGGTGGTGTTGAAAGCTACGGACTGGACGTGATCGCTAATGGTGTAGCTAGTGATGGTGTAGCTAGTGAAGAAAGAGCTAAAGATTTACCTGGAAAGATCTGGTATCTTCAAATTCCTTTATAGAGTTCCATAAAATTATTTCCTCAGTTTTTTCCATCATCTATAACTAATTTTTATTTTAATGCAATAGTTTTATTTTCTACTGATTCAAAATATAAATTAATATTATTTATAATTACAAAAATATATTACCAAAAATAATATGTTTTTGTAATATAAATTAATATTACATGTTTGGTTGAAGTAGAATTCACAAGTAACCTCAGAAGCTAGTTCACGCTTTTCAGCAATGTTTCTATGGGAACATATATTCTGAACTCCAAATTATCTTTCAAATTACCTTTGAAATATCACGAGGTTTCAATTTGGAAGCTGCTGCCTGTTATTTCAATGTAGAAAATAATATCTATTTTTCCTCCTTTATATCTCCATTTGATCAAATACTCTTCATATTCCCTATTCTTATTTATTATACAACTGAATTATTCTTTGAATTTTAACATGTATTTTAATTTTTTAATATTTTATATTTTTCCAGTCATTTATCTTTTTTTTTATTTTATAATCTTCCCTTTCTTTGACCTTCATGTGACCTCACACTGCCACTGATGTACATTAAATACATTCTGATTTTATGATAAAATAATTTCAATTTTAACTGATGGCTATTAACTTTTATATATTATAGAAGTATATCTACTTCTTCCCATTACATGCCTTTTTACCTCCAATTAATACCAGAGCAGACTTGACTGGGCCTGTATTTGGGGTGGTGACCTTGTTTCCTCTCTGTCATGGACTGTAGGTTGTTCAGGACTGAGAAGAGTGGGAAAGAGGATAAATATCCATAGAAATTGAATGAGGCACCAACATAATCTGTTTTTCAATTCTTTCCTCAATTTTGTGGAACCCCTCAAGGACACCCCATCATTTTCTCTGGCTGAGCCTTTTATGCAAAGACTAAATTGTATTGTTCACTAGTCTCTGTAAGTAGGTAAACCAATTTCCCTTTAAAACCTTTCTTCAATGTGCATTTCAGGGACTCTTTTTCTGATTAACATTTTGCATGGAGTGACTGATCTAATCAAGAGGATCTCCCAGCCTAGTATTTTTCCGTTAACCAGAAGCATTTTTACCCAAATACTTCTAGGATTAATCGCTGAAAAACATTGTGCTTCAGTATCTGCAAGATATGTCTTTCAGTCACATCCATTCAAGCACACCATTCACTGAGTTAATCTTTGGATAGGGTGAAATGTCATCAGTTTCACCAGAGGATTTTGCAATCTCTTTCATTTGTTTCAGCCCAACAGTTTCCCTCCTGACTGGGGTAAATGATCACTAGGTCCTGCAGTAAAATTCTTTGGCTCTACTGAACTGGAAAACTTTGATTTCTATTTGCATTTCTGGCTCCTGTTTTCTTCGCCTTTATTCTTTCATCTTTTCTGAAGTGATTAGAAAATATTGCATGAAGGTATTATTCTTTTGCCATAGAAAGAACATATGACAGGGCATCCCTAGATCTGGAGGGAAGCCCGATAAGTCAATGGACAAATATCCTCTTTGTGCTTTGGTTTTAATTGCTTTTGTGTTGCCTCTTTGCTCTCATTACAGTGTAGGTTACATGAGGCAATTAAGTGTCAGACATGGAAGGGCCTTAAGAGGCACATTGTCACAGTTTCCTTAGTAAAATACCCATTAAAACATCTTTCATTAGTGGTCGTTGACTTTAGGTTGAACATCTTCTGACATGAAGGTTTCCATTGTCAACAGAAAACAGTAATTGTTAATTATGCATTATTTTGATAAGAAAATTCAACCTGATACTGCTACACACAATGCACTTGGAAATTCTTTGAGAAGCCAACCACTGTTTAATAAGAAGCAATATTTTCATTCATTGAAGTTCTTCACAGGTAGTGATTTTGTAGTGATTCCTGTGCCTCTTCTCCCAGAGAAAGTTTTACGCTTACACTATTAAGATTAACTCTTGAAAAACATTGAATTTCAGTATTGGAAAGATATGTCTTTTGGTCACATACTTTCAGGCACATCACATTCTACATTGGTGGAATAAAAATTTTTTTTTTTCATTATTTGGTGCATTTATAGTTTTTTGAATCTGGGACATCCACTGGAGGTAGGGGTGTCCCTTCTGAAATCAGAACTTGAAAGGTGAGTAAGGAAAATTGCTGGTCAATTTCTTTTTCATAAAGAGGAAATGGAAAGGAGGGAGGAAATGATATAGATGAAGAGGGGAATGATGAGAATGGAAATGTGCAAAGGAAAACCAGGGAAATGAGGTATAGGAAATAAATTAAAATATGACTTAAGTGCTAAGGGGTTCAACTTCCCTCAGTGTTGCAATGAGAAGCATGTGAAGGTATAGTTCTCTGTTTGACTCTTTGATTAAAGTAGCCACTACTTTCTGCATGGTTTTGCAAAACAACAACAACAACAAAAACCCCTTTCTTCCCCAGTTACTAAATCCTGTTGATATTCATGGAGTCTCATCTCCTTTTGGGTAATAAGAAAGGAGCAAAGGGGCTCTATCCCTATTCTTTGTAGTCTATTAGTTTAAGGGTGTCAACACTCATAGACATATACATATGACAAATGACTACAATGAAAACTATCCACCATTTATGTGATAAGACTGATAGGCATTTATTTGAACAGCTAATAAGTTCTGAGAAATTCAGTGTATTTTAAGTGGTTCTATGGTAGTAAGAATCACTAAATTCCATAATCACTGTTATGAAAGGAATTGATTGTTTTTTGACAGGGTATTGATGAGCATTTTGCTAGGACCTAAGTTACTGACCACTTCTCTTTCTTGTGCCTCTGTGTGAGTGGAAGGGCAACTTGTGGCTTATTTCTTTGGGTCAGTCTCAGGTAGAAGCATCACGTATTCTTGAGCAAAATCATTTAATTATGATTTAAGTTAACTGGTGTTATATCCATTCACCACCTACATTTCATTCTTTCACAGAGGACTAAGGCAGAGATGCTTGATGAGCAACCAAATATGACTGTTCATCTTCTCCATTAGGCCACCTCTACATTGTCACACAACCTCAGTTTTATTGAAATTAATTTTCCATTTTTGTCTTCTGTGGGTATGAATTGGAGGACCTCACCCCTCTGTGCCCATTCCAGAGCTTCATCTACCTTCAGACCTCTTCTCCAACAAAGAGAATGAGCAGTGGTTATCCGCCCTAGGAGGGGGCCATTGCTGAGGAGCTGCCAGCATTAGGGTCAGGTTTATACACATATCCTAGGTATAGAAAAGCAACAATTAAGGTGTCTACATAGTGGTTTTAAAAAATGTACACACATTACTTAAACTCTTCCTTACTTAACTGTAAAGTCCAACTCTCCTCCCCTTGAATATAGTCTGACTTTAGTGATTAACATCTAGCAAACAGAAAGTTGCAACAATGATTATAAGGTAAAATGAGGTCATAAGGGTGAACCTTAATCCAATATGATTAGTTTCCTTTTCAAGAAGAGGAAATTGGGCAGGGGGTGGGGGGGGTGGGCCTCTGTGGCAGCACAGGGGTTATGTCTCAGCGCTATGGAGCTATCCAGAGCCACTGCAGCACAACTTTGATCCTCAGCCAGGGAGGTGACCCACAAGGTTCAGCTGACCTCTCCTCTCTTGCTTGCTGCTCCCCTCAGCAGTGGATTTCAGTAGATCCACCTATTCTGATCCCCACTCCGTCTCTGGTGAATCCTCTCACTCTCCACATCTCTGGCCTGCACCCCAGTTCTTGTATGCATAAATAGAATATATCTGTTTTATGTTTTAAAAGAGGAAATCTTCCCATAGACACACATAGTAGAAATACCATATGAAAACATAGGCATGGGAGAAATCAACCCGGCTGACTGGTTAATTTTGGACTTTTAGCCTCAACCTGTGAGGAAGTGAATGACTGCTGTTTAAGTCACCACAGTAATCCTGTGGCACTTGGTTATGGGAGTCCTAGCAAACTAATTTAGGAAGGACTAGGGGAGTGCAAAGAACACATATATGTTAATGATTTTGATACGAGTAGGGAGAATGAAATGTGCACTGGTGAGAGCTGGCAGAGCTCTCTGGAACTCTGACAAGATTCCCTTATGCTGTGTTTTGGGCTAGTAATTATGCATGGGAGTGAAGCATGAGGTGAAATGAAGGAAGGAATTCACTGGGTCCTCATGGGGATAAATGGCTGTGTCTGTGTGTGTGTGGTTTGTGTAAAAAATTAGCTTGATCTTGTGGGTTTTTTAAAATTAAATATCACTTTATCCTTTTTTTTTTTTGGCATTATTGGACTAGGACAAAGACATCAGATTGAAAAGACAACTTTTACACACTTCCAAGCTTATTTATAGTTAATAGAAGTATTTTTGTGTTAGATTATACTATTAATATTTGTAACTGGATGAGTTGTCTTTGGTTCACAGTCAATGACACCTAGCCAGGTAGCTTCTTCCTATCCCCATGATCAGGTGACACGCACGCGCACACACACATACACACAAATATGTGTGTATCAGAGACAAAATTGTCTATGCAATAGAGGGTGTGTCAGAATAATTAAGAAAGAACAGAATACATAATATGTTACCCTTACCTAGATCCAATTATCTCAAGATTCTCAGGATCTTTATGAGTTGTAGTGTTTATACCACACCCCAGTTTGGTTGTGAAGTGGCCCTGCCCTGGGTTATCAGTTAGTAGATCTGAAAGATTGAGGTCAAGTAACTTGGACTAAGGGATTATCATTAAGAAGAAGACATAATAATCAAAAGCTTGTGTGCTGTAGTCTTACATTTGAGCTGGGAGTTTTCTACCCTTCATCTGGCTCTGTGCTCTGGTAATAAATGAAGAAAGATTTATTTCCCCAATCAAGTCAGTTAAAGTCAACAAAAAGGCAGGACATTAATATAACACGTGAAATATGACTCTTGAGTGTCTACATTATTTCCAATATGGGCAGGTGCTTTGATAAAAATATCAGTTTGGAGTAGAGTGCACTTGGTCAAGGTAGACATTATTTGTCAAAAGCTGAATGGATAAAAGAATCTTGTCCTAGTCAGTTTGGATTGCTCTAACAGAATGCCATATAGAGAGTGGCTCAAACGACAAATTTTCTCACAGTTCTAGACACTGGAAATTGACATCAGGATGCTACTATGGTTGGATTCTGGTGAGAACGCTCTTCCCATCTATAGGCAGCCATCTTCTTACTGTATCCTCAGCTCTGGTCTCTTACTCTTCTTATCAGGACACTGATTTAGGAGAGGTCCACTGGCCTTTTCTAAGTACCCCAAAGGTCTCATCTCCAAATACCATCATGTTGGGGATTAAGAGTTTAACAGATGAATTTTGAAGGGACTCAAATGTTCAACCCAGAGTAAGTCTTTACTGAGGCAACTGACAGGATAAATATAATGTAACCATTTGCTAAATGGAAATTTCTTACTATTCTCTGTATTTGCAGTCTTTCTAGAGATTGACTATTAACTCCCCTTCTCTCCTCACACCCCTTCCTCTGTGATGGGTGTGCCTGTGAAGAAAGATCAGCACAATTTTAAGATGCGTATAATAGAATTCAGAACCTTTCAGCACTTTTAGTTAGGGAAGAGGTCATACACAGCAAGAAAACCTTTTTGCTCCCTTTTCCTTTCTTACCCTTCCTCCCTCCTCACACTTCTCCACTTGATCTCTTTTTCCTTTGAAGTTATCAAAAATTGTAAAATACTTTTGGCTTAATCATCCAGATTCAGAATTACTCATCTAGCTGACATAGATTGATTAGAAGGTGTGCTCTTTGTCTTTCTGGACCATTTTCAGTGGCCTATTATACCACAGTTATCGACAAGCCCTTCGACCAAGAGAAACCTGAGACTCATAATTTGCACTGACAGTCAAAAATCTGGACTTTGTGTTTACAGTTTCTACAGAATTGTTGAGCCCTCTCTCCAGTTCCCTCTCTTCTACAGGTCAGTTATTTTTACAGGAATGTATCTGCAAACACATAGTCACAAGGAAAGAACAGTTAGGAATGACTGGGCACTGCATACATTGGAATTAAGTAGGAGGTTGGAGTTGGATGCTATTTTGGTTAAAGGTATGGTAGAAAGATATCTGAACATTGATTCCATTTAGGAGCGGTCCTGTAGCTTAGAGCTTAGGTGGTTATTTGTGATTAATTATGCTTAGTGTTTTGATTTGATAAACTTGATGCACTTACAGGCTTAGATTTTGACTTATCACTGCATCAGTTAAATTGTCTCCTATGTTTAAATTAGCAAGGCTCACAGCACACGTGAGATTGGCACCAGAAGAGGAACAGAGCACAGGCGATGAGGCACTACATTTTGGTCTAGGATAGAGGAGAAAACCCTGGTCTTCTAACTTCCTCTCACCTTCACCCACACGGCAAAGAAATAAAAAGCATTACTTTAATTTTTGATTCACCAAAACCCCCAAAAAATGAACCTTTAAAATCTTGGCATGAACAATCCAGGTAGTTATCAGATGCTCAGACTATGTGCTACCAAATCCTTGGTATTCAGAAACATCACTGTCTGTCTGAGGCACAGAGAGCAGCGTCCTGGCTCCTGCTCTTGGGACTCTTCTAAGAACCTGAGAAGTCTGTTTTCCCTCCTTCCCCTCCCAGTGTCCTTGTACTTATCTCTCCTCTTTCTTCCCTTATCTTTTCTATTTCCTTTGTTCTTGCCTTTATCACACCAACTTCTTTCTACTTTGCTTTGCTTTAATCTCCCAAGTTCCTTTCTCTGTGAAATTTCCATTTCAACCAATATGAAAGGCCTCTTAATTTATCAGGAATCTACTTAAAGTTCTCAGTGGGCTTTGCCCTAAATGGTAAGTGGAGATTTTACTCATCAAAAAGAACTCTTGGGAAATTCCTAAGAGATATATTAATATTACTTAGCATTTACAAAGAACAAGGCAGCTGAAAAATTTATTAGTAATTATTATTCTTTAAAATGTGCTGTGATCTCAATGGTCTCTATTCTTGGAAAAATTGTCCTGCACCTCCTGGACATGTAAAGTTCTGTGAATTTTGACTCCCTCACCTATGAGTAGGGGGTGGATGGTTGGGTGGGGGTGGTAATAATATCTTCTCACAGAGCTGTTATACAAAATGAAAGCATGTACCTCAACTGTCTGTTGTCATTCTATTACCCTTCAGACTATCAGGATAGCATTAATTCATTCCTGCTAAAAAAGATGATCCAACCGAGTAAATCTAGAGATCTTTATGGGCTTTACTAATGATTCATGAATGGGGAGTATCCCAGGTAGCTAGGAGTATTAGAGTCAGAGTTTATGTCTAAACTTAGCTGACTGAAACTTGAAAAAACGACCTACAGGCCTTATCTAGTAGGTCAGCTGGTCCCATACCTTAGGCTCTCTTGGGCAGTTAAGGGCAGGGCTATGAAACAAGTATGTTACCTTAGTATCTAGCAGGTCAGCTGATCCCATATCTTAGGCTCTTCTGGACAGTTAAGGGCAGGGCTATGAAACAAGAATGTTATCTTAGAATGTGCACCCAGGTATGGGGCAGAAGCCTGAGCCCGCCCAAAATGGATCTCCTGTAAGTTTAAATTTTTGAAACATGTCTCTCTTTAAAGCTGTTTGCTGTGCTCATTGCGCGGCTTTGATCTCTCAGCCTATTGGCTAAATTAGCTATAAAAGCTCACCTCTACTTCCTCTCGGGGTCGATTGTCTCAGCCAGACCTGTGTGTCACGGTTGAACGGTCGGCCCCAGCATGCTGGCGTAACTAAAGCTCTACATGACCATTGCAGCCCTGTGTCCGCTCTTTGTTCTTTTGGGGTGCCCACGGAAACTCGGTACTTTACAGGAGAAAGGTGCTACAGGAGTGGTACATAATGGAAGATAGTTAAGGTTAAACCTTAAAGCTAGTGGGACAAGGTTATTAGCACAAGAAAAGAAGGTTTACTTCAGTCAAAGGTGAGAAAGGAACTTTAAGATAATTAACAGAATTATCAGGTTTTGTGAATTGAATTAGGTATAAGATGTGAGGGTGAGACTGACTGATGCCATTTATAGGTTCCTGTTTTGAGTACCTGGTTGTGGCAGTGCCATTTTCTTTTACAGGGGAACATGTAAAGGGGAAGCTCATTTCTTCTGGCTGATAAGCAGTTCAATATCCAGATCTGTACTGGAGAAAAAGTATTTGAGTTAGTGTTTTCTAGAGGATATTGAAATATAGGAGTGAATGAGACATTTGGGAGAGAAGCACACAGCAAAGCAACTAGCCCCAAATGCTAGTGTATCCAGCACATAGTCACTGTGCTGGGAGGAAGGTGGGAGGCGAGTGTGTGTGGAAGTGGGCAGGGAGTTTGGGCAAATGTGTCTTTGTTGGCAGGAGTCATTTTTACTTTAAAATTGTAATTTTCAAGTTCATATTTAACTTACTTAGGATAGGCTTCAAAACCTCAACTTGAAGGACCCAGACCTTGGGATAGTTAGTTCTAAGATAAATTGGGTATATAATCCTTTCATACCCTCCTCTCCCATCACTGGCTAGTAACTAACAAATTATATATATCCTGCTTGCAAACAGGAGATATATATTTAAATTATAGTAAAAAATTGTTATCTTTTGTTGATTGCAATGGGAAAGCGTTGGTTAGCTCATCATCCAGGTTTGCTTCCCACGGAAAACATTTATCAAGTTGACATCTCTCCTCTGATACCTCATGAAAATTTAATTATGATCTTCATGTCTTTTACTTTGTTATCTTGTTTGTGACTAGAGATAATCAAGAAAATAATAAATATAAAAACTTACTCATCCACTTACCTACGTATCTATCTAACCAAGGCAAAATAACATGGCAGCTAATTTGAAATTCAGATCTCAGCTCTAACTCATTGTGTGTACTTAGAAAACCACTTAACCTTTGTGTGCCTCAGTTTCTACATTTGTAAGATAGATGTAATAGTAACTCCTATCTCATAGGATTTCATGAAGATTAAACTAATCCTCCTGGTAAGGTAAGGCACTTAGGATGAAGCTTGGAGAGTGCTAAGTGATTTATAATTATTAGTATGTACAATGTGCCAGACTGGGCTCTGGCCACTAGGAACTTGCAGTGGGACGTTCAGGCAAGAAGATGATTGAATGGGGGCAGCATAACCTGGTGCAAAGACAAAGGGAAGAAGCAAAGGGATTCAAGTCAGGTGTGATTTGAGATGGGAAGAATAAGGGTGATGGCTGTATGGATTTGGAGAAGTACCTTCTGCATTCCATGACAACTTTTGGCATACCAGCCATTCATAATCACATGCACATATTTGTCTTGTACTTTTCCAAAGTAATTAATTTGTTTGGTTTTTGAAATCTTATGCATTCAATATTTTGGAGTATCATCTCTAAGTCAGCTGTTGGGGAAGAGTCTTATAAAAACTAAACACATTGCAAAATCTCAAAGAATAAAGTTTAGTGGATTTTCTTCATTCCATTTTATATAAGTGGAGATTGAGTTTAGAGGAATTAAAGGATTTGCCCAGAGTCCTTCACTGGTGCTGCAGGAATGATGTGTACAGCATCTGGGTGTATATGGTTTTTAATCCTTTCACAACACACACACACACACACACACACACACACGGTAGTCATGAAACTAGATGAGATCACCCACTCATAGGTACAGACTGAGTTCCTTTCCTCAAAATAATGTTGGAAAATTGTTTACTTTGGTTTTAGAAATGCTAACGAACCAAGATATGCACAAACAATAAAGAAAGCTCTATGAAGGTGTTTTCTCTAACTTTGCAGTGTCTTCACGCACTCCTTACATCCAGGTAGAGTAAAACAATCTTTCCAAACCTCTTTATTCAGTGAGTTGCTAGGACGCCAGGCCATTTCACAGGGACACAAAAAGAAAATGTTGGGATGTGTCAACCCTGGGGCAGGAGTACCTCAAGTACAGTGTAGAGTTGGAGCCAGGGACAACCTTCCAAAGTCAAAGTCAAATTCAGGTGGCAGGCAGCTGGGGCAGGCTGAGCCTTGAAAAACTAGAAATCTACTACCCTGAGAAAGGATCAGTTCAAAGGTACCCAAAGTCAAAGAGTAACAGTCAAGATAAGGCCACAGGGAGTTTGAGAATGAAAGGTGGGTGAGGAACCGGGCAACAAAGAAGGACAGATCTATATCAAAGAAATCTGAGCTCTGAATAGACTTCCTGTTCCTTCTTCTGAGGCTTTCTTCAGCAGTGCTTTGGCAGAGCCCCTGTAGCAAGTTTCGTCTAGACTGCACAGGTGAGAACCAGCAGTTCACTCACTGGCAGGAATGAGGTGTGCTAGGTGAAGGTTACCAGTCTCCCCTGAGTGAGCAACTGCAGAGACTCAGAGCTGGTAGCAACGGCCTGTCACCAGACAAAGTCAGCTCAGAAGCTTTTATCTGCTATTAAAGATTAGTGCTAACAGGCATAACCTACATGTATATAACATCATGATCGACTTAAAAAAGAAAGTCTTTAAAAAATGTTTATTTTCCTAAAAGGGTCATAATAGACCTGAATACTAAGTGGCCTTCAGCAAGGGGCGTGGGGGTGAGGGGACAAAGCATATTTGTGAATTAGAAACATACAAATCTTACTATCGTTGAAAAGCAGATATGTCTGAAAATAAAGGTCCAAAAACTTATAAAAGCTTTTGAAAACTCCAAATACTTGGATTTCTATACTGTTCCACCAACTAGAAACCAGTTTGAATGCCGGAATAGAAGTAGATTTGAACTTGTTACCCTGAACTGTGAAAGAATTTAGGATGATGAAAACCTTCATAGAGTGCTTAAAATGCTTATTCTTCTAAGCACTACATAGGTACTCATTTAATCCTTTCACCAACCTACCAGTCCTATTAGTATCACTATTTTACCACAGAAGTAATTAAGGTATGGAGAAGTTAACATGGCTAAATCACACAACCTAAAATTCATAGAATCCTGCAAAAGATGGCAGTGGTAAAATATCCTAATCCCATATGTACTCTTCTTTTCTCTGTAGTCATTGGATCAGGAGCGTTTTGGGGACTTTAACTAGAAATTTGTGCTTCCTTGTAGTTAAGAGGCTGTATTTTCAGTTCCACAGTTACCCCAAAATGTGTACATACTTCCTGGCTGTGATTACTGTGCTGAACAGTGAAATGTATAAAGACCTTAGGCTTTAGAATCATAAAGGCATCTTTGTCAGAATAATCATTACTATTAGTTTCACCATACTTTCTTGGGATTAAGAATGGATGGGTGTCAGATGGCTGGGGTTAATTCCTAGCCAAGTTTATTAGTTATGCAACTTGGAAAGTTATTTGTTCTCCAAGGAGCTGATGTTTCCTTTTTCCACATTGGAGCTAACAGTAGTCTGTACCCAACAGTTTATGGGGTGCTTATATGTGATATGATGCATACTAATTGCATCACACAGGGACTGGTACTTAGTAAGTGCTCAACATACATTAATTATCATACTTAGTTTTATTATTCTCGAGATGAAATCAGGGGAAAAGATCTTTAAAATACTCTATGCTGCTATTTCTTTTTCCGCCTCTTTCTGAAAGCACTTAGATGTTATTAGGACAGGAAAGGCCAGTGTAATATCTCTCCATTGTTTTGTTCACCTTAAAAAAAATATAAACAATTTCTTAAGCGATTAATTAGATCACTGGGAGGAGGAGGGAAGAGATGATGAGTTGGAGGGACAGGCAAGAGTTGTAGTCATTCATGTAATTGTGATAAGACGTTTTAGGAGGACACATCTGAGTAGAAAAAGAGAAAGAAAGCAGAGAAAGTAACCACTTGTTTTGGAAACTTAGAGGAGCTAGGTGGTGAAGATGCAATATGACACTGGATAATATTATAGGTGATAATATCTACCTTATGATTTTATTTTGGGAAGCTATACCTCATGAATAATTTTTAACAAACATACTGAATTCACTATGTAAAACTTAAGCCATTTTTATGAATTTTCCACAGGTAATTATATTTGGAATACTATTTATTGACATATTTCCTGAAATTTTTCCAGTACTGGTACTATCAGAAAATAGAAAAGTACATTGTCACTTATAAGAAATTACTATAAAAAAAAACCCTGGTCTATAGACTAGTGGTATTCATCAGAAAATATAATAGAAAAAAAGATTTCATTCAAAAATTAAAATAACAAGTCTCCTGAAAACTTTCGTGGAGAAAAAAACAATATTTTCTGAATGATATAAAAATGACTCAAATAAATGGCAGGATTAATCATGTTCATTTTTCAGAAATAATATTTTAAAATGTCAGATCTCTTCTAATAATCTAAAGTTCAATGCAATTCTAAAAAAGTATATATGCATTTAAATAGAATTTAATGGAATGATTCTAAATGTATTATGAGAGGAAATTTGCAAGAATAGCCAAGGCAACTTGGAAAAATTTAATTACAGAGCAGTGGTTTGCTAATAGCACATGCTAAAAAAAATTAAGTTCTATTAATTGAAACAATGCATTGTTAGTACAAGAATAGATAAGTAGGTCAATGAAATGAATTGAGATTAAAAATACCCATGATCTTACCAACAAAATTAGCACATTATAGGTCTGGTGTTTAGATCGAAGTTGAAAGAATGAGCTTTTAATAAATCGTCTTTCTTTGAGAAAGAAAACCAAACTTCTACCTCACATTACAAACTCAACTGGACTACAAACATAAATATTAAAACTATATGGCAAGAAAATTCCTTAATGTAGAGAAGATAATTCATAAATGAAAGATAAAGGAAAAAAAATCACAAAGGAAAATACTGATAAATTTCATTAATCACAATCTATATATCGTCTAAAAGTCAATAAAAATGATGGCAATAACTGCAACATTTGCTACATGGCAAATGACTAAGGATTCATATTAGAAATACAGATAAGAAAACAAGTAACTGACAGAAAAGAATGACAAACGCTATGAAATAATTCACAGAAGTACAAATAGAAATCACCAATAAAATCATGAAGAGATATTTGACTTTCCTGGTATTCAAAGAGATAAAAATTAATATGTCATTTTAAATGTCAACTTGGGAAAAAACCCCTCATGACATCAAATAATTGTAAGGAGGTAGCTCATCACTTTCTCATACACTATTAGTTGGGAGTATAATTGTATAACTGATAAAGCATTTATGAAACTAAACACACATTTCCTATGATACTCCCCTTTCACCTCTGGTCTACCGTGGACAAACATCTGCCCATGTACGCAAGGAGACATATGTAAGAATATTCATTGATGTGATATTTATAATTATGAAACATTGGAAACAACCTAAATTTCCTTTGGCAGGGACATGAAGTGTGGTTTAAAGGGCTGGGCTAATCATATTTGTGGCAACATATTCAGCCCATTTGTCAAAGTGAATGACCTGAGTTGCTGAATGGTGTGTAGCGCCGTATGCATTTTATTAAAATTCAAGTGCTTGGCATTGCCAGGCATTTTAATTTTGGAATTTCCTAGTGATGCCTCACTGTGCTTTAATTTATGTTTCTTTGATAACTGATGATGAGTATTTGTTTACAGCCATTTGAGTATCTTCATTTTTGAAGAGTTGAGCATGGAATTTGCCCATTTGTAATTATTTTTTGTTTGTCTCTTTTGTAGAAGTTTTTGTTTGAAGGATTAATTTGTAGTTCTTTTTCCAGAAAGTTTTTTGTCAGTTGTAATTACAGAATCTTTTTCCAAACTATGATTTGACTCTTCATGCTCAGTGTTAGCAAGAATGCAAATTAACTGAAACAAACTGCTCTTAGGTTTGTAAATTGGAAGGACACTTTGGAAAACTGTTTTGGAAATATCCTTAAAACTAAATATCTATATATCCTACTGTATAACATTTCAACTCCTAGGTATATGAGTGGAACACAAAAGAAATCTTATATTTGCTGAAAAACATACATGAGAACATTTATAATGCTTTATTTGTAGAAGCCTGAAACAATAGTCTACTCAAACGTCCATTTACAGTGGTAGAATGGTTGATAAGTCCTGGCATTTCCATACTTTGAAATATTACACAGCAATGATAAAGAACAGACTTACTATATGCAAAGATGGTATCATGGATAGATTAAACAAAAGAAGGTAAGTACAAAAGTGTGTATACTGTATGATTAAGTTTATTTGGATTCAACCATCAAATTAATTGATGCTGATAGAAGTGAGAATGGTAGTTACTTTTGAGGATTTGTTTATTAGGAGGGGACTAGGGACATTTTTGAATATCTGAAAATATTTTGATATGGATATGTATATATGTGTGTATATGTAAAATATATCAAGGTGTACAGTAAAGATTTGTGCACTATAGTTTAAACTTCATAAATGTATTTTAAAGAATTAGAGAAGTTCCACAAAATAGTTTATTATTATCCTCATTATACAGATGAAGAAACTGAGGAATGGAGGTTGAGAAACATTTCAGGGTCACCTACTTGAGATTAAAACCTAAGCAGTCTGACTAAAGAAGCAGCGTAGTGGTTCAGTCATTTTTTGTCACAATAATCCTGCATAAACATTGTCACAGCCTTGGTGGCATAAATAGGAAGTACTGTTTAGCTTACAAGGTTACCTGGCTCAGCTGATCTGGGCTGGGCTCACTCACAAGTTGGTGTGGCCTCAGGGCACTGCTGGGATGACTTGGTACTGTTTCTATTTAGCCCATACATGGGTTTCCTTTTTTTTTTTTTAAAGATTTATTTATTTATACATACAAGAACTGGGGTACAGGCCAGAGTTGTGGGAGGTGAGAGGATTCAGATTCACTAGAGACAGAGTGGGGAGCAGAACAGGCAGATGAATTGAACTACACTGCTGAGGGGAGCAGCAGGAGAGGCAGGAGATATCTGCTGTACCATGTGGGTCCCTCCCTTGGGTCCAGTGTCAGCTAACATTTCCTATTAAGTGGTTTTTGTAACATCACTTAACTTATTGATTTATGATTCATGATTTTTTAAACTTATTTATACATATGCAAAAATTCACTGAGCTGAATGAAGTTTTTGTTTCCTTTACTATGTATAAACTATACTTCCATTATAAAATAAAGCAAAACAAAACCTAAGCCCAAAAAAGTAATAAGTTCATATATAGTAATATAAAGTTGCAACATGTAATTAAAATTATAGAAAAACCTAAAATGATATAAATAAATCCCTAATGAGTTACCTATGGAGAGGAGAAAGAGAGAGGTAAAGGGATAAATACTTTGTGTCATATCCAGCATGCACATTAGCACTGAGTCTTTCCAGATTCTTTCTGGTATTGAAAGTTGGATCACTGTTTAGACAACTGCTGACACAGGATGTTAAACTTGTGAACACACCAACTCCTCAAAAAGTGATCTATATTTCTTAGATATTTTCTCATAAACCCAATCAACGTGCTGCTGATGTCGTCTTGGTCTTGATGCACACAGAGTTCAAGATTCAGGTTGGGCATCTCCCTTAGCACATGTGACTTAATGTGTCCTAGAAGGTAACCCTCAGGTACAGTTCTCATTAACCTTGGAAACCAGTAGAAAAAAAAACTCATCTTCTCTGCTGTGCGCTTCCATTTACATAGTGGGTATTTAGCATGAAAGGGCTGTATGGAAAAACCTCTTGCAATATTGATTCTAAAAGTAAAAATTTAGAGAAAAATTATTTTTAAGAATTCAAGCCAGCATATGGACTCTTATGGAAGACTGCTTTTCAATAAAACAACTTAAATGACCAGAGGCCCAAGAAATAATGAAATGTATATTTATAGTTTTTGCATTTGTGAATGTTAATGACGGTTATGTTTGAGGGTTGGCTTTCAGTTCTTATAAACCATCTAGCGTTTTGGAGAATTAGGGTGAAGGTTAGGATCAATATCAGGGTGTCTTTTGTCTTTATTATCTGGAGTTTCAGTAAAATGGGTTTTAAACATATTTTAAATCTTCTGGAAGGGTCTTAGTATTCAGTGTCTGTGTTACTTCATGACTATATCAGACAGTTTTGAGTCAGAAAATCTCATTGTGATATGCATGGAAATAAATAAACTGCGGTTTCCTCTTCCCTACTAGCACCAGAACACTTGCCCTGTGTGCTCTATCACTAGTATGAATGTGCGTGCGTGCGTCCTTGGGTCAGGTTTGCCAGCCTGTGAGTCCAAGGCCACTGAAGTGGAAAGATAAGACCCGATTTGTATGTGATCCCTTCCATGTACTTTCTTCTTCCTCCTTTATGTTTTGCCACTTCTCTATTTTTGCTTGTTGGTTTTCTTTTTATTCTTTAAATAGATTTTATTTTCTAGAGCAGTTTTAGGTTTTTGGTAAAATTGGGCAGGAGAAATAGGTTTCCCATGCACCCCAGGCCTTTTCCTTATGTGTTTGCTCCCCCCTTATCATCAATCACTAGAGTTGCAATTGATGCCCCTACTGACACACTGTTGCCAACTAAATTTCATAATTTATATTAGGGTTCACTTTTGTATGTCCTAGGACTTGTTTCCTTTACAAGCATTCGCCTTTGCTTTATGCCTTATACCTAATGGCTAAAAAGTTGATATATCTAGGTCTCATCTGTGTTGGGTGCATGGAAGTCAGAGACCTTCTTACATTAAGGCCATCTCACCCATGAAGATCTCATGCCAATTCCCTAGGATACCTCATGGGAAATATTTGTATCTTGCCACTGCTGTCTCTTAAGTTCATCTTTTCATCACCTTGGATTTTGAAACCTTTAAGGATCTCATTCACTTATTCTTCAAATATTTAATGACAGTTGGGGGCTGAGGAGATAATAGAAAAACAACAAAGTCCTTGGCCAAATGGAGAGGACACTCTAGTGTGCTGTCTGCCAAGTAAACACCAATTACACAGTAGAGCCATCAGTGCTAGGCCCTAAGTGGTCTCTCCTACCTCAAATGTATTTGATACGCAACTGGCAAATTAATAAAACACTACTTGATCAATGAGGTGGACAGACCCAGATTCCTGGGTTGCTTGGAAGTTTCCTATGGAATGGGTGTTGAAATTTTGCTTGTGCTCTAAAATGACTATAAAATTACTGTTCAACTGGAAGTCAGTGGGGCCATTTATATAATCTTCAGGTTATCAAGGGATCCCTGGTAGAAGAAGGATAAAAATCATCATTTATCATAAAATGTGACTCCTTTGTGTCTATTTCCTTTCAGTCAGAAGAAATTTCTAATAAAATAGATATACAAACTTCTAGGTACTCAGGGGAATGGAAATTCTCAAATGCATTTTTCGAGTTAAATCTACTTTAGTTTAAATTCTATTTTGGCTGCTTTCCCTGATCTCTCCTGAAGTTTTGACTCTGTGCAATTGTTCTTTGTTTTCTGCTCCACATCTTTTATTGCTGGACCAGTTGGAGCTAATCTCTTGGAGGCAAATATTTTGTAAAGGTTTATGAGAGAATCATTGGCTGTCCTAAGCTTTCTCTTTTAACTTGAGCAGTACTAAAGTCCTTTCTTAAATTCCACTGGAATGTGTTAGAAAATGCCATTTGCTTACTTAAAGTGCATCGCTAGAGATGATGGCAGGATTAGAGTTTCTTAAGAATACTGCAAGATTTGTGTTCTAAGGCAGAGATGATTTTCATATTTGTCTCTCCTGGTTTTAGCTGGACAGCAAATACAAGGATTTGTGTTTGGCTTGTGTCTAGTTGTTGTTGGACATTTGTATTGCAGAAAAGTGTGTGTGTGTGTATACATGCAGAGGGGAAAGATTTTAAAGGAAAATAAAAGAAGTCCTTTAGAATATCTAATCCAGTGCCCTTTCTTTCCATATCATATAAAGTACAAATAAATAAAAAGGTCCTTGCAATTATGATAAATGGATTACTCAAGGACTTATGCACCAAGGGAGGGCCCAGGAAATAATGTAGTGGTCAGTGTGAGACCTATTTCTCTTGTGAATTTAGACTGGTAAGCATGTGGTCAGCTAGGGCGATGGGCCTAGCATCCCAGGGCTGCTCAGCAAGATTCGAAAGGTCAGTGTGACCACGAGGTGACCCAGGCTTATGTCAAGCATTCCTTGGCTGGAGAAGAACCTCTCAGTTGGAGTCTAAAGCTTACGTGGATCAGCCACAACAGACTGCCAAAACTCAGGATGTACATTGATTTTCTGGTTTTCAGTGTCCGAACTTATTTCTAACTAAATCTCCCAAGTGGTGGCAACTTACTTAAGCTTTGTAAATTCATGGAGGATTCAGTGTCCATTATTCCTTACTGTTTTTTAAATTCTGCATTCACTATTTGGGGTCATATACAAAATCCAAACATCAGGGCACAGTTACTATGTACTCTTGTCCCAACTACAAGGTTTTTCAAAGCCCGTAGCAACCCAACACCATATCCATGTGGCTCCTGGCTGCTTGCAGGTCACATGCATCTGTGGGGCTGCTATGGGCGCCCTTGCTTACACATCTTCCACAGCTGTAGATAGTCCACTGTGCTTCAGCTCTGCTGGGGTGGCCCCAGCCCTCTGCCAAACCTCACCTGGGAAACAGGGCACATGCTATTCTGATTTTAGAACCCTCACCTGACCTAGGGCTGTCTGTGTTCTCTCTCTGGCCCCCTGATTTAGAGTGAGAGAAGGGGGCAGATATGAAGCCATTTTTCAATAGCATTGACCAGCACAGAGTTTCTTTTTCTTTGATTTTGTGCTGGCCTTTCTCACTCTGTAGGACTTCATCTCTGATTGGGATGGGGTGAAAGATGGGACAGATGACTACCTCTTATAACAAGAATCACTCCTATGCATTTTTCAGTTAAAAGCTAAAAATAATATCGTGTTAAATGTTCTTTAGCAGTTTGTTTTTTTCCCTTCTCACACACTTGTATGTTGTGTCAGATTTTTTTTTTGAAGTCCAAAAGTGAAGACTGCTTTGTTTTGTAGAATCATCCACATAAAAACTTAGAGTTCCCTGACATCTGCCTGCTATGCAGTGGCAGAAACGACTGGAAATGAACAGCACATCCATGAATAATCCAAGTGCTATCATGTCACATAGGGGTGTGTGTGTGTGTGTGTGCATGTGTGCACATGTGCATGCAAACACACCTAATATCTTAGTTAAGGATCCCTGTGAAGTTTTCAGTGAATGGCCCTTTATGTTTTCCAGACTCCTAAGTTAAAGAACTAAGTCATCTATTAAAATAGGTTGTAAATGAATTTGTGGAATAAACTGCCTGATCACCCTCTTTGTGCCCATAGGTGGTATGACCAAAACACCAAAGAGTCTTGATTTAAAACAGATCTAGAGGCTAGTGAGCAGCTCCTGCCTGCATCCCCTCTCCACCACTCTCAGGAGGGCACCTAGTTAGCAGTGAGGAGCGAGTCTTGTGTCTTCAGAACAGGACTAAGCGCAGTGGGGACACACGAACTTCCCTTTTAGGTGATTTATTAAAAAAGCTTTATTGTGTTTCCTGAATATTGGGTAATATTTTCTCATTGCAGAATATCAGAAAATGCAAGTGTTTGGACAGAAATAAGTATTAGTTGTGTTCATACCATCTAACTGTAACCCTGTTAAAATTTTGTTACAGGTTTCTTCCTATACATAATTAAGAAGTGTGTATGTATATATGTACATGTGTAGAACTACATAAAATAAACTCCAGTATTGTTTATATTTTCTGCTCTGTCCCATATTCCCCTTCAACTATATGTTGTAAACATTCCTCCATGTCAATACGTATGAATCTATAGGGGGGCTTTTATGGTGATAACATATTGCTTAGCCAGTCTCTCATTGACGGACACTTAAGATTGTTTTCAATTTTCACACTGAACACAGTGCTGTTACAAACATCCTCAAACATTCTGGAAGTGGAGTCTCTTGGTTCAAGAATGGAAATTTAACATTATCTGCCTCTGAGTAGTTTCTCAATTTTGCCTTCCATCAGCCATGAGTGCCCATACCATAACCATAACCTAGAGAGTGGTTGTCTCCTCTCCGGCCAGGAACTAAAAGTTCAATAATAAGGATCTTCTTAGGGATGATCCTCCAGGAGGACTTAAAATGCTTCAGTCATCAGGATAAGTGATTTTAAAACATACACGTCACGTCGCAAGCATGTGTATTGTGAGCATATGTTGTGAGTGTGTGTGTGCAGGTACATGTTTAAAGGGAGCAGCGGTATGGATATCACACATTTACATTTACGCCTTTTCTAGGACAGTCTTAATTTCATTATTTTCTGATATAATGGTTTAGTGCTCAATTAATTGCATTTATATAACTGCATTTACCAATAAATGTCTTTGCTCAGCTTATTGTTTGGCCTTTTTAACTC
Source organism: Galemys pyrenaicus (assembly GCA_019455555.1). Taxonomy (NCBI): domain Eukaryota; kingdom Metazoa; phylum Chordata; class Mammalia; order Eulipotyphla; family Talpidae; genus Galemys; species Galemys pyrenaicus. The sequence goes on along the minus strand of JAGFMF010011752.1, from coordinate 20,089,413 downwards.
AGGAAATACCATCTCTGAGGTGTGGCAACTGTCCTAAAAGAATAAATCCATGTCCTAGTGTTATAGGGTAGGGAGAGGAGCACCCCAAAACTTTTAAATTCATTTTTTTGAATGGCTTTTGTTATTTGTTGCATTAAGATAAACATATAAGGTTTTTAATGAAAAGGAATTTTAATATAATTAGGGTATAATATAGAAAGGATAAAGAATCTAGTTATTAAATTAAGTATTTAAAGTTATTTATTTTTTTGAGGGTAAAAGTTTAGTTAAATAGGATTGGTTTAAAGCAAGGTTTAAAAGCTTGCTACACATCTAAAAAAAAATTTAGTAGAAACTTATAAAAAAAGGTTAAAAAAGTTAAACAAATTTTAAAAAAAGAGCAAAATTAAAATAAAAATAAAAACTATTATTATTAACTTCCCCACGGGTCTCCCACCCACATCTGTTTTAACTAGTTTAAAACTAAAAAGCAAGCACAGCTTCTTTACACGTGGCTCTGCTCTATCTGCTCTACCTGCCTCCTCCAGGTCTTCTTGCTGCTTTCCATTCTACTTCCTTCCTTCTTTTCTTTTTTCCCTCTGTAAAATTTTTTTCCTTTTTTAGCTCCACCCACTTAAAACTAAAATTTTAGAACTTTCCCCTTTCTTAAAACAACCCTATTACACTAGCTCACTCAGGAAGGCTGGGAAGCTCCCCTAAAACGAAATCTCTGGGTCTGGTTCATCAGTCAGTTTAGGGCGGGGTGGTCTCCTTCAGCCATTGCCTCCTCACCCATTCTCTTTGTCAAAAAGCGGGACCACCCCAGCCCTAATCAAATGCTCCATCTTCCTCTGAAATAGTCTTGTCCCCTCTGCTCTTAAGCCATTCTTTCTTTATTTCTCCCTCTTCAGGATAAGTGGTGGAAGTAAGGAAGTGGGAAATGCACCATTTTCCTGGATGTTGAGTAGAGAGTAGGGGATGTTTTTGTTTAAGCCTCAGTAATCTGTTCCAAACAGGTGGCCTTAGGCTTTCCCGCCCACATCCCTGCTCCACCCTGTCCTCCTTCAGTTTGCATTTATTGCCACAAGGGACCTGAGTTCTTGCTACCACTGCAAGAGGGATCCACTGAGAAAGGAAGGACCCAAGGAAGTTAACTCTAGGCTGTGGATCAAGCCCTGAAATGTCCTTTCATTTTAGACGGAACCCAAAGCAGTGTCCTCATAACACAGGGGTGCTTTGTAAGCATGAGTGGACTGGAATATTCTGAGCAGCAGAGGCACTGAGGCTGAGAGGGAGGCTGCACAAAAGTGGTCCACGCCCCCATGATGGAAGGGGAAAGATGGATGGCTGCTCAGTATTGATTTCCAGGACAAAGGCTCGACTCTTCTGCAGGGAATAAGGAGAGCAACGGAGAACAAAGGTCAAGGTTGTTCCCTAGAGAAAACTGAGAAAAAAGCCATCTGTCCTCTTTGGCTACAATCATTTCCAGAGGTTTTAAGTGTCTTTTTCCCCATTGCCTTTTTGTTTTTCAACCTTCTAACCCATGAAGATATCATTTCATTGTGTGCTCTGTCTCTGATTATGTCCTGGGGTGCCAGGGGGAATGTATGGAAACCCCCTAAGTGGTAGCCTTTTCTGAACAATGAGGGAAAGAATTTTTTTTCTTTTCATCTCACAGATGAACTGACAACCGGTATTTTCTGTTGCTTGTTTGTAGGCTGCCTGTGTCAAGGAAATGAAGGAGATAGGAGTTTGAAAGTGTGAGGACCAGGATGTCACCTTTCCCCAAAGCTGGGCTCTCAGGAATGCTGAGGAGGAAGGGCTAGCTACTGCTTGAACTGGTCTTGAGAAGAGGAGGTGCCTCCCAGAGGGGTCCCAGAAGGGGCAATGAGCCAATAAGCTGTTCTGCTTTCTTTTCTAGCATCACTTTTATCTGTCATAGTGTCCTCTCTGCTAGTGCTGTCACCCCCCTCTCTGGGTGACACAGCATTGATGAAAGTTGGAAGAAAGCAGGTTAGACAGAGTAAAGCACATCTTTAAGTAGCTTAACCAACGGTACCCTCACAATAATGCTGGTGTGTTAGATATGATAGCTTCTCCCCATCTCATTGATAAGAAAGCTAAGCTCAGAGTTAAGTGACATATCTGGGGTGATCTGGACAGTGGGGAGCAGAGCAGCAGAACTCTGCCTTCAAATTCAGAGGTGTTCTGCTGGGTGTACCATTATGGCCTCTGATTTGACTATATTTCTTGGGAATGAGACCACTACTAATTTTGTGCTGTCCTATTTCAAATAGCTTGAAGAAAAATTTCCAAAAACAAGAAGAACTTAAACAGACAAAAGAACTAAGCTGAGCAATACATGTCACCAGCAGAGCAAACAAACACAGAGCTCTCATTCATGTAGCTCAAATCACAAATGGGGGTAGTGTTGAAATTTAAAAAGAAAAAGTTGAAAAGGAAGTAGTCAAAATGGGGGCAGGGAGAATATGAAAATGTGAACATTCTGCTTCTGGAATCCGATTGCCTGAGTTCCAGTGCCAGCTTTTCTATTTTCTAGCTATTTGGCCTTAGGCAAATTGGCTCACGTCTGTGTGTCTCAGTGTTCTCATCTGTAAAATGGTGATAATAACATTTACCTCATGGGTATTAGATGAAATCACCTGGTAGTAGGAAGTTGACCCTGCACAAAGAGAGCTGTCATGAAGGAGCAGGCAAGCACCTGGATTGAAGAACCAGAGTCCATGGCCTCTTTTCCATCTGTGGGCCATTTGGGGTCTTCTGGACAAGTCTGAAGGGCTTTCAGGAAGCCCTTCAGGGAGGAAGTCAAGGTAAAAGGCATTTTGTGACCTTTAATGGAAACAGTGAAAAGGAAATAAACCTATGGACACATGTCTCTCTTGGCTCTGCCAAACAAGGGAGCACAGAAAGACAAAAAGAAAGCTCTTTTGTCATGCCGCACTCCCCTCAGACCAACCACCCCCCTTGGAGACAAGACAGGAAGCTCTGGTTGCCACTGAGACTGCCAGAATGTGTGGGATCCGACAGTTGCATCATCTGGATCCCAATCTGTTGGCCCATTGCTTGAGATTCATTGAGCAAAGTCCCTGCCACCCCCGTCTTGCCTGCGGCTGGAGGTCAGCTTTGTCCTCTGCAAGTTGAGGCCACAGTGAGATGTCAGGGAGGCAGCTGCTACTAAGGTGTCAGGGAGGGAAGAGCCTTCAAACAAACCTCCTGGACCAGGACCAGGCAGGGTCGGGGGTGGTCAGGGCTTGGGCTAACCCCACATGGGTGACCAGTATCTACTACCATCTACTAGCTGGCTGGTCGCTCGCCCTGCTAGGCAGCTTTGTGAGAGAGTTGGCAGGAGGAAAAAGTGGGGCCTGAATGGCAAACAACACATTATTTTTTCTTGTTCAGCAGAATGCACCCCAGAAAGTCCATGAATTATTCATGAAGCCTAATGGGGCAGTCACAAGGGAACATTGCAGAGATGCAATTAAGTGGTGCTTTAATTTGAGAAATATTTATTGGGGTGTAGAGTAAATGTTCATTCATATCTTTGTGAAAAACAATTTGATGGTAAATAAGGAGAGGAAAGACCAGAGTGTTTATAGGAAAGACATCATTTCTGTGAGCAGCTTTCGTTGGCCTGCCAGGCTCCTGATGCCTGGGGTCAATGTTGAGCCGAATAACGACAGGTAACATTGATCAAAGATTGGCTCTGGCCTAGAATTGTATTAAGCACCTCTCGCACATGTCTCATTAAATCCATACCCCAAGGACACAGTGCAGTCTGAATTGCTTCCACAGGGCCTCACCCTTATACGGCTGTTAATGACTTTACACCGACTGGGCCTGGTGAGAGGGAAGTAGCAACTCTTCTATCCACCTAGTGAGGCATTTGCTTCCAGGGAATGGGAAATAAGTTCCACAGAAATTCAGAAGCCTTCCACCTCAGTAAAATACCTAGGTGTGCAAAGGTCTGAGTGGTCAAGCTATGCCTTCTAAGGTTGAGTCTTTCAACTGAAGAAGCGACTGAGGGTGGGACTCCCTGGATTCCTGGCAGCAATCTATACCTCATTTTGGTGTCCTCCATTACTTGGGAACTTTTCAGTGGGACCTAGAAGAAGAAAGGGCCTACGGTCACTTCTGACTACTGTGTCACCTGCTCTGCCACTGTCCCCTCAACTAGAACAAACATCTGTGTTATGTTTCACCTGGGGAGAGACTTTTGTCGACGACGGTGTTCACAGGGCCTCCAGTGTCACACAGCACAAAGTGAACACTTGGAGAGTTTGTGTTGAATGAATGAACGTGATTTCAGTAGCCACTATGATTATCTCCATTTTAGTGACTGGGAGATGGAGACTTTTGGAGATTCAGTTGCTCAGAACCTCATAGGATAAAAGACAGGACAAGATGCTAACTCTGGTCAGTCAGGCTCAGTAGACAGATCATGGGGAGCAAAGGGAAGGTCATATATGTTCCCTGAGATAGTTAATTTGCTCAGCTCAGGTTTAGAGTTGTCTTCACTAGTTCTGGTGTAGCTTCTGATAAAAGGCATAAACTAACCAAAATCTGGAATTTTTTTTCACAACCTATCTGCCCTGCAGAGGGCTCTCTAGGCAAAGATGGAAAATGGATGACATCACCTATGCATCTCCTTCTTGAAGTCTTCTTACTAATCTTTTTGCAACCTGTGCTCCTTTTGTCTATGGTTTATTGCTTTCTTCTTAACATGGTAAGAGTTTCCTTTGTGGTATTCCACCCCCCCCCCCCCAATTAGGTAACTTTAATCGAAAATTATTCATGTGCCTGTTACAACCCTAGATGTTTCCCCTGTTTTNTTTATTGCTTTCTTCTTAACATGGTAAGAGTTTCCTTTGTGGTATTCCCCCCCCCCCCCCCCAATTAGGTAACTTTAATCGAAAATTATTCATGTGCCTGTTACAACCCTAGATGTTTCCCCTGTTTTCGTCGCTGCCCCTCCCCCACTTTATGCTTGTTGAAGTAAAGTAGGTTTACATCTTTGTATCTGCTCTAGGGGTTGTAGGTTCAAACCTCTCCAAATGTACACTTTGACACAGTGCCCCAACAATCCTCCTCCATGATTCATTGGGCCCCTTCCCTCCCCCACTCTTCCATGTTTTCTTATTTAATCCAGGAGAATAAAAATAGTCTCCAGTATTTTGAAGAGCATGTTAATATAGCCCAAGTCATGTGTAACTAGTGTTATTAAAAATCAGGGCTCTATCATGGTTAGGGAAATCTCGAAGTTAAGGTAACTTGGAAAAGTATTTATCCATATGTCACATGGATGACCTACCTCATAGCCAAGTGAATCGTAAAGAACATGGTGGTTCCCTAGGGATAGTCTCAATCTCTTCTGCTTCCTGATCCTCATTATGCTAATTTGCTTTAAAATGCAGGCTTGGGAAATAAGTTATAACTGAAGATCATCTATATAATAAGACTGTATTAGAGGGCTCGTTTCCTAACCCACTTTCCCTGGGGGTTTCCTGATCTGTAATAAATACACAATTCATTTTACTTCTCTCTATGAGAACTTTTCAAAATCACTTTTCCTTTGAATTTTTTCCTATTCTTATCATCAACTTATTATCACTCGATTACACTCTTGTGCTTAATAATAATATTCATGGGCCTCAAGGGGTTGAGTGCAGCATGTGGGCTTCTGCTGCCATTACAGCATGAGTTCTATCCCTGGCTAGGGAGCTGACCCACGTGGCACAGTAGACCTCTCCTGCCTCCCCCGCTGCTCCCCTTTCTGTCTCTGTTGAATCCTCTCACTCCTCACACCTTTGCCCTGTACCCCAGCTCTTATATACATAAAAAATAATATTCATAATAATAAAGCACATATATAGTACCAGTATATAATTGTAGTAATAAAGCATGCAGTTATGTAGTAGGTTACATGTACTAATTTATTAATATACCCACTAACTCTGATTATAGTTTTTATTATTACCACATTATAAATGAGGAAACTAAGTTATAATGAGATTAGCAAAGCCAAGATTTTAACTCAACCTGGCTCCAAATTCTGAGTTTTAACACTTAAGTTGTGAAGTGTTATTTCATCTTAATAATTAAATATTTATTAGTGCCTGCTGTAAAGAATTGTTATATCCTCAAGACATCCTGTTAATTAGTGTCTGAGAAACTCTAAGTGTAGCAAAGGCTTCTGTTGTTATGTATTGATACTCTCTTAAGAGTTAATGAGTCTAGATACAGTTCCCAGGAGCAGTGCAAATAATGTGCTTTATTTTTAATAAATATCTATTGTTTTGTGAAAAGTATTTACGTATGTTAGTACTAATTCTCAAATAACTGGAGAAAGATGATGACTGTCCCTATTTGATAGGTAATAAACTGTGACTCGGAGCCTATGTAACATCCCAAATCATCTGACCACTTATGGGCAGAGGTGAGACAAGTGCCCAAGTCAGATGGAGCAGCAGTGCTCACATCCCTTTCACGCTACCTTCCTGCCTCAGTACTCCACCTTAGTGCAAGAGTGAATTCACTGCACAGATATGAGGAAAAGATGAGTGGGTGTTCAGTGATCAGAGCTAACTCAGTAGTTTTCAGAATTTAGTGTCACAGTTATCTGAAGAACCAATTGAAAATCGAGTTGTTTTGGCCTTACCCTTAGAAATGTGTTCACGGTGGGGCCTCAAAACTCCTAGGTAATTCTGGTAATCCTGATAGCTTAAACTTCAGTTCTGAAGAGTTTATGGCAAGTTCCTTTTCAGTGATCTGGAGTAGCAGTTCTAGAACTTTATTACTCTGATAGAGCTAGAACTGTGAATGTGGTGGAAAACAATATTGTCCTCTGATTAAATACAAACCAAGTCCCTCAATCTGTTTTACCAGTAAAATATAGGAAGTCAAGGCGGGGGAACTGGAGATTTCCTGAAGGGGTCACTCTTTATAGCTTGGGTTTCTCCAGCTGCTAATAGGGTCTTGACTCACCCACTTTCCACTCCCCAGAGGTATCTCCTTTCTCTGAAAACTTGCACTGTGGTTCTCACAAAGTGGTTCCTAGAAGAGCAGCTGGAGCATCCTCCAAGAATTCATGAGAAAAGAAATTCTCTAATTCCGCCCCAGATAAACAGAATCAGAAACCGGGGTGAGGGCAACTACTTATGTTTTAAGGAGTCCTCTGGTTGACTTGAAATCATGCTAAGGACATAGTCCCATGGATCTGTGGTTTTTATTAACAAGATGCTCATTTGGCGCTGTATTAGTTTACTAGGGTTGCGACTGCGTAACACTACAACAGAAACTTACTATTTCACAGCCTGAAGGCTAGAAATCCAAGATCAAGGTGTCAGCAAGGTGGCTTCCTTCTAAAGCCTGGGAAGGAGAATCTATCTGTCTCATGTGCCTCACCTGCTTCCAGACGTACTGGTGGTGTGCAGCATTGTGTGGCTGGTAAAGCTAATCCAGATCTGTCTTCACCCTCACATAGTTTTCTCTCCATGTGTGTCTTTCCAAATTTCTGCTTTTTAGAAGGGGGCTGGTTATATTTGATTAGTGGTCCACCCTACTCCAGCATGACCTTGTTTCAACCCAGTTAATTATATTTTCAATGACCCTCTATCCAAATAAAGCCATTTTCTGAGCTATTAGAGATTAGGATTTCATATATGAATTTTCATATATGAATTTTGTGGGGGATAAAATTCTATGACAGGTACTTTTATTGACAACTGACTGATGGATGGTGGCGGGGTGGGGCAGCAATTCTCTTTCCTGGACAAGGTCTTTACTCAGCCTTTCACCTGAGGTGCTGCAGCCTGTACCTGGGTTGTTGTGCTATGGAGCTGGTCAGTTTTTGCTGTTAATAGATTTCATCTTTAAAGACTAAACTGTAGCCAGCTTATAAAATGGCTAAGAGCAAATATACTGTCAAACATTGTTGATGTCCCTGTTTTAGAATTTTGATAACGGTGATAATAGAAGTAATAGCTAACATTGAGAGCTTATTATATGTTCTAAGAACTGTATTAAGTGCTTATGCGCATTACCCATCTTTTCCTTACGATAGTGTTATGAAGCTATTACACCAATTTAGAAAAGAGGATACTGAGGCTTAAATGCTTAAATAGCTTGCACAAAATCATATAGCTATTAAGAATATTCCTGAGACTCTAAGTTGATCTATCAACTATTCAACCAGTAACCACTGTACACTATAGCTGCTCTGGCTACAATAAGAACATAAAAATGGTCTCTTTCTGCAATTTTCTGTGTCTTTTGCTGTTTCCTGTGGATGCATGATGGTCTGTGTTTGAGGTAAGTTGACCCTGTGGTGTTAATTGGAATGTCAAGTGAACACACTGTGCCTGCTTACTCGAGAACATTGCCCCTAGGGTTCAGCATAACATCTCAGTGATGCAGAATTAAATTTTGAAAAAGGCACCCGACTCTCTGGTTCTATGAGTTTGACTTTTTTTAGATTTCACATAAAAGTGAGATCATACGCTATTTGTATCTGTGTCTGATTTTTCTTAGCACAATGTTCTCCAAGCTAGAAAATTAAAATAAAAAATAAAATGGCATCTTAATTGTTGGAGATGTGGTAAAACATGTTAAAACCACAATGTAGATTAGGGGAGAAAAGTCACAATTCTTTTGTGACATGTAGAATGATCATAAAATTGTAATTTAAAAAATATTTTTAAAAGATGGCTCAAGGGATTGAGTGCTGCACTATGGGGCTTCCAAAGCCACTGCAGCGCCAGTTCAATTCCCAGCCAGGGAGGGGACCCACATGGCACATCAGACCTCTCCTACCTCACCTGCTGCTCCCCTCAGCAGTGTGTTTCAGTCAGTCTGCCTGTTCTCCTCCCCATTCTGTCTCTGGTGAATCCTCTCATTGCCTCTGGCGCCTCTGGCCTGTACCCCAGCTCTTGTATGCCATAAATAAATAAATCTTAAAAAAATAAATGAAAGGACAGGTTTATTAGGAAAAGGAGAAAAGGTGACTTCATAGTCACAGGTGGGCAGGAGAGTTGCCATAAAACTGTCATTAAGATAACTATAAGCAAACAAAAAACGAGAGACTTATGTTACCTGTCACGTTATGCAAACATCTACCTTCTCTAGCTACTCAGATCTCTCTACCTCTGCTCTAATTGCCTATTAGGTTAAGATTTTCTCTTCTGCATTAAAATCAGAAATACTTTTATAGTCTCCAGTGTGAGTCTAGCACTGCTACTGAAAACTTCAAAGACACACACTAGTATTATTTTATGAAGGTCTTCTTTTGGGGGTTTTCCCCAACATTGTTTTGGTGGAATAAATCCTTGATGCTGGCATACTCGTTTATGCACTGAGCAGTCAAAGCCTTTGGTCTGATTATTTGAAATGAGCAGACATATTTTGAGAAGATCTTTAGTAGTACCATAGAACAGAACATCACTTTCATATAGCTGCTTATCCTCCAGGGTTCTTGTTAGCATGCAGAATCTCAAGTTTCACCCTAAATGTTCTACATTTCCAACAGGTTCCATGTAATACTGATACTGTTAGTTCATAGACTACACTTTGGTTAACAAAGACATAACAGTAGTTTTCAAGTCTGTCTATACATCAGTATGACCTGAATGACTTTATATATATATATACACACACACACATATATATACATATATATGTAGACAATATATATAAATCAGCTTTATTGGGATATCATTTATAAACCATATAATTGTCTAACTTTTAAATTGTACAATCCAGTGGCTTTTAAAAATGTTCACAGTTATGCAACTGTAACCATGAGCAATTTTACAATATTCCCTTCTCCCAAACTTTGTGCCTTTTAGCAGTGCATTCTGCCATTCTTTGCATCCCCCTGCTTCTGCTCCTGAATCTTTAGGCCACCACTAATCTACTTTGTAGCTCTCTATAGTTTCCAGTTCTGGACATTTCACATAAAAGATGTCATACAATATGTGACTGGCTTCTTTCACTTAGCACAGTGTTTTCAGGGGCATTTGTGTTGTAGCATGAATCAGTAATTCCTGACTTGACGAGCACATTGTAATCCATTGTATGGATATACCCTACTTCATTGTCCCTTTCATTATTTGAGGGACATCTGGGTGGCTTCTGTTCTATGGCTATAATGCTGCTGTAAGGATTCTCATTTTGGTCTGGGCATATGTTTTCAGTTTTGTTGTATATGTACCTAGAAATAAGGAGTGGAATTAATGGGATGTACTCTATGTTGAAACTTTTGAGAAAATGTCAGACTGTTTCCCAAAGCTGCTTTACAGTTTTACATTCCCACTGGTAGTGCCTGAGGATTCAGATTTCTCCATAACTCGCCAACACTGGTTTTTTCCATAATAGCTATTCTATTGGGATGATGTGCTATCTCTCTGTGACATTGGTTTGTATTTCTCTGGGTGCTAATGGACAGCTTTAAAAAAATATTAATTCCTAGACTCCATCCCAGATCAGCTGGGTCAGAATCTGAGACTTCAGATTTAGAGACTAAACTCTAAATTTTCACTGAACTCTTTCGATGATTTTGATTATCAGCCAGTTATCTGAACTGCTTTCCATTCTAGCAGTTACCTCGAGGGGATCTTTTTAGCCTAAAGGAGAAGTGACCTCTGTGCTGTAGATTTCAGAATTTTTTAAGTCATGTAGCTTGATAGTTCATTATTGATAGAACTGTATTTCTTTGAAAATTGACAAGTGAATGGATTGTGGCGCTCTCAGATGAAAATCTCTTAAGTCCCCGTTGGCGACTTTCCTGCTAGCAATAGATTTTCTCAGCACTTGGCAGAGGTTGATTTAGGATATTTCCCTGAGCATGATTACATGACTTTATAGTTTAGTCATGTGACTGCCTAGTCCATAGCCACTGTGATTTGGATACCTTCAGAATCCAAAAACAATTAATTGGGTAACAGTTTAAAAATTACATGTCAAGGCCTCCCTGGTGGCACAGCGGGTTGAACAGCGCACTGTGAAGCGTCAGTGGCACAGCAGCACATTCGATCCCTGGCCAGGGAGGGATCCTGGCAAACCACATGGCAAAGCAGACAGCTCCTGCCTCTTCTGCTGCTCCCCTCAGCAGTGTAGTTCAGTCGATCTGCCTGTTCTGCTCCCCACTCTGTCTTTTGTGAATCCTCTCACTTCCCATGCCTCTGGCCTGTACTCCAGCTCTTGTATGCATAACTTTAAAAAAAATACAAAGACACTGTCTGATTTAGTGGTTATGTTCAGAAAATAAAGATTCTTGTCCTGGTTCTAATCTATCTTGACTATTAGACAAGTTCCTTTTTTTCTTTTGCCTCATCTAGTGAAGTAGAAATAAGTTACAATGAAGAATATACAGACTTGGATAATCATTTCCTGGTGCCCACTTTTGGAAGCTACCACTGAAGTAGGTAACATTTACTGTTGAGGGTTTGTTACTTGCCAGATACTATACCAAATACTTTCTATATTTCTTTCTATAATTCTCATGTTATCCGTACACCATACCTAGTAAATATCACTTGTCCACTTAATGGACAAGGAAATCTATACTCTTAGCAGCTAGGAAATTTTCTGGAGGACAGACAACTGTTGAGGTGTAATGCCAGAATTTAAACTCTGTCTTCAGATCTGATGTAACATTCTTCAGTTTTTCCTGTAGAAAATATAAAAACAACAATAAGACTAAAAAATGCAGGTAAAGATAAACTAAAAATACTACCCAGAAATGTGTAAAGAAAGCAAAAATCTTATGCATTCTTTCTACTCAGGGAGAAGTAAAAGTCGCCTCTGGTTTCTTTCTATCTTCTCCTTTCTGCAGTGGATGGAAGGACGTTGGTGGTTCTGACACTCATTTAGCAATGACTAGGCAGGTAAAGAGAGTAGTACCCGAATGGAGACAGCCTAGATTCTGGAGTCACATTGCCTGTTGTTTGGAGCTTGTCTTAACGATATGATTTTGGGCAAATTAAAACCACTTTCCTCATCTCTTAAATGCTGGTTACAGTAACTATCTTACAAGTCATTATAAATAATGACAAAGATGTAAACATCCCATAATAGGTATTCAGTAATTGCAAATAATGTTTATTGACTGAGGTATAACAAAAACATTGGTTTATCATGTGATAGACTACACCTAAAGTCAAAAATTAAGCAGCTATTCTTGACTTCTCTTTTTCTCATAAGCTCTGTTCAGTCCATCCTCAATCTTGTCAACCCTCTCTTCAGAAAACTCGCTTCCATTGGACCACTTCTCATCTTCCAAGCAACCTTTCTCATCTTTTAGCTGGAATCCCAACTGGTCAGCTTCTAGACCTGGGTCTTAGCTCCTGCAGACTGTTCATCACACTGCAAGCTGAGAGATCTTTTAAAAATGTGAAGCAGCTTTTGTTACTTCCTAAATTAAAGTCCTCCAGCAGTGTCCTCTTTGAATGAAACCTAAGCTCCTTATCCAGTCAACATGGGCCCATCCCATCACCACTGCTTTCCTCTGAACTCATGAGCACACTCTCCATCATGCACCCATGTTTTTTTTTTGTTCTTCTCAGGGACACTAGCTAGTTTCTTCTTAGACTATCCTAACTTACCATCTGGCATTCTTCACATCCTCCCTCCTCAGCTCTTTGAAAAGCTGACTCCCTCGGTTCACTGCAATGTCTCCTCCTGATGTGATATGATACCTACCTTGAATGCCCATCTTAAATTTTACTCCCACCCTGGTCTCCTTTTGCCCATTAATATTTTTTTTATATCACAAAAATATATTTTTTGGTCATTCACTTATTTGTTTACATATATCTGAGAAAACAATTGATAACTGAATAATCTGAAGGATTAATTCATTGCATGCAAGAGGGTGCAATGGCAGTCAGAGAAGGGAAAATCCAGAGTGCGAAAGTCTCCAGTTTGCAAGGAGCCAGGTTCCTCAATCTGGTTAAAATGACAAGGGTGAGAGTGGAACAAAGGTCAAGAAGAGCCAGTGAGGCAATGTAGTCACAGTGAATAGGAGGAGTACCTGATCTGAAGAAACTTATATAGGTACCTGGAAAGGTAGGTGGAGGCAGGTTACTGAGAGCCTCTAAGAATCTATTCAGAGACATTCAGGAGCCCAACCAGCAACAAGGCCTTTATGCTCTGTTTTCTGCTAACTTCAGTTATTTCCTATTGAGCTTCCAACATACGATCACAAGGGGGAACCCTATTACTTAGAACTTAAATACTAGCAATTTGCATTGGTGATTTTTATTTTTAGTTAAACGTACATTCTAGGGGTCTCCCTGGTGACACAGGGGTTAAGTGCCGTCCTGTGAAGAATCCACAGGCACAGCATCATGAGTTTGATCCCCGGCCAGGGAGGGGACCCACATGGCAAAGCAGACCTCTACTGCCTCTCCGCTGCTCCCTTCAGCAGTGTATTTCAGTCAATCTGCCTGTTCTGCTCCTGTTTCTGGTGAATCCTTTCACCCCTATGCCTCTGGCCTGTACCCCAGTTCTTGTATGCATAAGTAAGTAAATCTTTTAAAAAATGTGCATTCTAACAGTACGATAGACAGCAGTCCAGCCAAAAAAGACAGAAGCCAGTTCGATCTCCTCTGAGACAGAAACACAGACAACTGGGAGAACCTCTGTGTGCTGATCGTGTTTGCTTTGGGACACGCAGCGCCATTCTGCACTTGGTGCATCGTGGTGACATACATCTAAGTAAGTGTGAACCTGTCTCCTAAATCACCCTCAGTGTTGTTAGTTGTTACATCAATTAAAAAAAAGTAAGGCGTTTTCCGTTATCTAAGACTTACACTTCACAAGCACTTTCCCATTGGAATGTTCTCATCATAAAGGAAGTCGAGCTCTCACTCTCAGGTGAGGGTCTGCACTTCTCTGCTGTAGGCTGCTTTGATCAGTAGGGATTATTAGGTGAAATGTGCTCATCGAAGATTCCTTCCTTGGCTCTTCCTTTTCCTTTGGGGAGGCACGTCTGTCCTTTCCATGTCTCTAAACATCATGAAGAATCGAAGCAGGTGAAAAACAATATGCCATCTTGGAGTCTTCCAAACTTCAAAGGCCAGGTTGCCCTGGGCACAGAGAGAGCCGCCTGCCACCCAAGTGGTCCCTACCGCGACCCTCCCCACCCTGGCCTTCTCCCGACAGGCAGGTCCTAGGCTGGTCAGCGTGTTTGGAGGGCATTTGGGAGCTAAAACAGATGTCTTACCAGAAGAGTTTCTTCCTATTTGGAGGAAGAATAAGGGAACAGCGTGGGTTGTTGAACTTGTATGTTTGGAGATGGAAGGATGTCGGAAGCTATTGCCAAATCATTTCTTTCCTCAGGCACCTGTCGACCGTGGGCTGGATCAGCTTTTAAGCCTGGCCTTGCAAATCAAGTTTCGACAACAACCACCATCCTGCTAGAAACTTGCTCTGTGTTTTTAATTTTAACTCCCTTGAGTCTTTTGGTTATGCTCTGAAGCACTGTGAAATCAGAACCAAAATGTGTGGGCCGGAAGGGAGGACTCTGTTCCATATACATGCATGATGTATGCATATTATATGTGTATCTCTAATGCATGTAGATGTAAGTAAAACACACACATTATACGTGTATTCATGCATATATTTATAATATGTATACGATGCATTAGGTACACATCTGTATGACATGTATATGTAAATTGTGCATTATGTCTGTGTATATTTAAATTATTTTTCACTATTCTGTAGACTCTTCAGCTTTTTCTCCTGGTTTGCTTTGTTGCGGTTGTTTCAGTGGGAATCCCCTGACTGTTCCCCTTGACAGGATGAGGGCACAGAGTCGAAGCTCTGTGGTAGAGCTTGAGGTAGAGGCACAGGAGACACTGTGACCTACCAGAAGCTCCTTGGCTTCAGTCACATTTGAGCACTTCTGAGAGGGTGGGCTGGCTGCCCACGTGACCTGGAATGGCAGCTCTGTCTTGGCCTGAGTTCACGGATATTTTTCACTGGTTGCCTAGGGAAGTTATGCTTTCAGTTAAATTTAATACCTGAACGATTCCCTCTTCCCTCACACTCGTAGGGAGTTGGAGCTGAGGTGCTACCTTTTGCGCCCAGTTTGTTTCATGGCTTAGGAGCTGTCTCTCAATAGTGGGGACCCAGATATGACGGGTGCTTCTGGACGTTTAACTCTCAAAGCTGTTCACATTGAGCCTCCGGTGATTCTATAACTGCAGTTCAGGTTTTCCATCCCAGGCACTGGGTCCCATGATGGCTCCAGCTCTGGAGTCTCTGCTGCTGTAAGCTCTGACACCTTGTCTGCCTCTAATCTGGGGGCAGCAGTTTTCTCTGTGGCCTCCACTCTCTTATAGATAAAAAAAAACCAGAAAAACAAAAAACCCTGTTGATTTTTCAATCTCTCTTGATTTTTATTCATTGTTAGGAGAGACTGGTGAATTAAAAATCCTTAGGTCTCATTTATATTCCTTAATATATATATATACATATGTACCATTTCTGTTCATGAAAGTAGGCTGAAGAGTGTTAAGGTTAAATTCAAGGTAGGCACCTTCCTGTGGTTTAAGTGCCAGGGAAGTTATAAATTGGAGGCAGTGGAAATTGCCAGCTAAATGAAGCATTTGGGTAACATGTACATTGTAAATTATGAAATGTACAGGTAGCTGACAGCTGCCCCCAACTTCTTACCTGTTTCAGTTGTAGATCTGCTACTTGGGGGTTACTGAAATAAGCAGTGATTATTTCCAAAGGACTAAGACATGTCAACTTTTGATATTTTCATTAAGTGGAATTTTTTTCCTCCATGGTGAATACTTTGGAGTTGGGCAATTCTGCCTGATATTCAATGTTTTTCCTTACAGCTGGTTACATCCTTACAGCTTGCGTTGGCTTGTGTTCTCTGCTGATGTAAGAGTCGGGGAAAAGCCATTAGCTATGTAAGTTGAAGACCACAGATGTTCCCCCTCGTCCCCCTTGGTTTTTCAGATCTGAATCTCAGTGTTCCGGGAGGTCTGGTAGGAAGTTCTGGGAAATAATTTTGGGATAAAAGAAGTTTTAAACAATGCCCATTGCAAACCCAAGGACACCGTAAATAAACCAAGTCTCCCGTTTACTTCCCTTTTAGCCATAAATACATCTTTTTCTCCTCTAGAGCTCATTGGTTGCTTCTTATAAGATTTTTGGCCTGCAGCATCCATGTCAGACTTTTATCTTCACTCTTCATCTAGTCTTTCCTCAATCACCTGGCCTTCCTAAGACTCCCTTAGGATAAACACACCTTCCTGCAATTGCCCTAGGAACAGACATAGAGCTTTCTTTAGGGGACAAGAGTGGGCAAGTAATGAAGCAATCCATTGGCACAGTGGTTTTTAAAGCCAGAATGAGTTGTTCTCAATCTTTTCATAGCTGATCTTTCATAGCTGAGGGTGTTTGGGATGACTCCCCAGGTTATCTTGCACTGTTAGTGTGTACTTCATAGAATAAATAGAAACCATTAGAGGAAAAAATCCCCCAAGCTCTTCTACCAAATATATCAACCCACCTACATCTGCATCATCCTTTGCAGCTGTTATAGCAAAAACTGTACTTCTTAAAGTTTTGTCCTTGGAACACTTGCATGAGAATCATTTGGATTATGTGTTCAAAACCCAAGGGAGTGATGAAGGTATGGGAATCTGAATAATGAAAATCTTGTTAATTCTTACGTGCACTGGTATTTAAGAATTACCATCTTAACCTATTGCTTATATTTCCTCTAATGCATTCATCTCCTTTCTCTTTAAAAGAGAGAGGTAGGATTCCAGATTGGTTAAGATTAAGGATGCTGGAGCTCTGATGTATACTCACTGGGCCAGTTAAGTGTTTCTGTTTCCTTATCTATGAATTGAGGATAAGAGTCCATCTTCCCCAGAAGCCTATAAGAAAGAGCAAATACAAGTAAAGCATTAAGAACATTATCTGGCATTGTGACCTGGGAGATAGGTGTTGCCTATTATTACCTATTGTGATCCTTCCTATCAACATTTAAACAGGCAAGACTCTCCTATTTTAAATAATCCTGCACAGATCCTTTCCTCTTTCTGTAGTCACAATAATATCCCTTTCTTTTTTTATTATTTCCTCTAACATGTTTTGTTCTCTTTCCTTCATAGGGGTTTATAAGATAAAAATGTTTTTCTCAATGCTCTTTAATCACTTTCTATTAATTCATCCATCAACAATTTACTGGTCCCTCAGACTAAATAAATGACTCTATTATCTGCTTTATAATCCAGTGTAGCATTTATCATAGTTGTGATTTTACATTTATTTGTAGAACTGTTTGATTAATACCCATCTCTTTCACTAGACTGAAGGTCTCCAAAGGACTGAAACTCTGCTAAATTTTTATTCGTAAGTGTTTCTTCAATGTTCAGCACTGAACCTGGCGCAGACTTGATCTTTTTGCTTTGTCACATGAATAAATTAATGAGCACATGTTAATATAGCTGAAAATCCTAAGGATAATACCAGGCTCCTGGAACTACTTCAGCATTGTTTAGGGTCTAGCTTTGAAGTAAGACAGACCTGGAGACCCATTTCCACTCTCCCATATACCAGCTTCATAATCTTGGTAATGATGCTTCACTTTCCATGGGGCTGTGTTTCTTCAATTGTAAAACAGTCATACGCTTGGGATGAACAGTATTTACCACACAGAGCTGTTATGAGGATTAAGGAGATAATGCATACCCATGGGAATGTAATCTGGTCCAGTC
Organism: Galemys pyrenaicus; assembly: GCA_019455555.1. NCBI lineage: Eukaryota > Metazoa > Chordata > Mammalia > Eulipotyphla > Talpidae > Galemys > Galemys pyrenaicus. Next base: position 20,071,666 of record JAGFMF010011752.1, on the reverse strand, counting down.
AATATGGAAAGCTGTGTGGAGGGTTCTCAAATCACTGAAAATGTATCTACCATATGATCTAGCAATTCCACTCCTAAGAATCTATCCAAAGAAGATAAAAAAAAGGAAACCTGCATGCCTATGTTTACTGCAGCACTATTTACAATAGCTAAGCTATGGAAACAACCTAAACGCCCTCAAACAAACAAATGGATCAGAAAGCTGTGATGTATATACCAATGGAATACTACTCAGTGATCAAAAAGGATAAACTCAAGTCATTTGCAGCAACATGGATGAAGCTAGAGGGGATTATCCTAAGCGAAATAATTCAGAAGGAAAAAAGATAAATATCAGATGGTTTCACTTATATGTGGATATAAACAAAAGGAACAAAAGGCAAAAAACTAAACTTAGCAAACTGAGCAAAGATCAGAGGCATCCAGCAGGGGAGGGGAAGAAAGAGGGGTCAAAGCAAGGGAGTGAGGAGCACAAAGGACGATGGTGATGGTTCACCACTGAGATGGTGTGGGGGAACCGTGGGCCTACACCTGAGTAGTAAGTACTGTACAAAATGAACAATGATGAAAAAAACAAAGAAAAGAGATAGTGTATGTAATGGCCTTGGCACAATGCCAGGGCCAAAGCAAAACGCCAACCAGTGATCATTTTGACACTCCTAATAATGGCCTTTCTCCTCCTAATAAAACTCTCAAGGTCCCCAGTCCTCTTAGGTATGAATTTCAACAAGAGAATCTCTAAGAATTGCACTAGGCATCCCCCGCCTCAATTTGACAGCCAGCAAGGTGGTACTTCATTCATTTCCATCACACGGTGGTCAGAGTTTGCTTTACCCTTGTCTCACTCGACCTGTCACCACTCCATGCCATTCAGCTTGGTATTTTTTTTTCCTGCTGCTAACACCAAAGCTTGCTCCTCTACACCCATTCATCATTAGCCAAAACCTTTGCCAGAACTACTCAGCCAACCTCAGTACTTCCCCACCACTTCCTTTCCTTAGCAGAATTGAGATCTTTATTTCCTTACTGCCTCTGGTGAATGGAAAAAGAAATTGTCTCACCGCCCTCAGAGTGAGAAATGGGTGATCTGTGAGACTGGACTCTTTTAATGCATCCTTTGTGCTTTGAGGTTCCCTCTCCTCAGAACAGTAAGCAAAATCTTCTTTTTTTTTTTTTAAAGAGTTATTTATTTATGCATACAAGCACTGGGGTACAGGCCAGAGTCATGGGAGGTGAGAGGATTCACCAGAGATAGAGTGGGGAGCAGAACAGGCAGATTGACTGAAACACACTGCTGAGGGCAGCAGCGGGCGAGGCAGGAGAGGTCTGCAATGCCATGTGGGTCCCCTCCCTGGCCGGCGGCAGGGATCGAACTCATGCTGCAGTGGCTGCGGTTTGCTTCATAGTGTGTTGCTTAACCCACTGTGCCACCAGGGAGGCCCTGGTGGAATCTTCTTAGAGATTCTGGAAGGAGCCCCTCTCACCCTACATCCAGTGACAATGACAACCCCAGGGAGCTGGAGCAAATGTTGTTCAAGCTCCGCCTCAACTCTACAATGTGTCCTTTTGCTCTTCTCCTCAGTATCCTCTCCCACAACACTTTGGCCAACTTTCTCTCAGGAGAAAAATTCTCTGTCCCCCTATGGAGTAGCTTTGCTGTGGTCCAGGGATGTTTGCAGATCATGCTAGGTAATTTAGAGATGCCCTGGGCGGGTTGAGATTGCCAACACACTCCATCTTACACAGTGATCCTTAGGCTTGTTTTGTTTTTGATGCTAACGAACATTTTGTGTCCCTCTTCTCTTGGACCTCATCAGCAAGAACACTTTACTTTCCATTCATTTGGAGAAGATTTAATTTTTTTGGTGGTGGTGTTTGGTTTTGTTTTTTTAGGAGCAAGGGCAGTAGATGGGGCAGGTAGCTTAAATGATCTTTTGCCTCCCTTAGGTGGCTTTTAGAAAGTTTGCAAATTGTACTTGGAAGAACACATCAGGGAGGAAAATTCATCCCAGCCAGATCTCAGAGAGGAATAAAAAAAAATGCAAGCCTTCAAATGATCAGTGTTCTAACTAAGCTTTCTTAATCTTTTCCCAAGGTAAAGTGCGTATATTTATTTTTTACATGATGCTTTCCTGAGTTTTCTTTCAAGGACAAAAGATATGTAGTCTGAGCAGCTGGAGCACTTCCTCCCACTATTCTGTCCTTGGAGACATTTGGCCCATTAAAAGGAGCCCACGGATTCCATTTCAACAGATGCATCTCACATTTATTCAGGATATAAGTGAAAGGGTGACTCACTGTGCTGCTAATACAATTACAGGCTTTGTTGTTTAAGAATCATATCTTGATTCCATATAGGCAGAGAGGTTTATCATTATACTCTGTTGCAAGGAAAGACTAAAAGGACAATATCTATGTAACGATGTCAGAGACACTGGATTATTCCCACTTGCCAATAAAATGCACAGTGTGAAGTTGAACTCACAGCCTTAGGTGAAAGCACATAGAATGTGGGTTTTTGAAAGTTCAGTAAAAAGCTATGGGTCCTTAGGTTTGTGACATCAGAAAACCTATCAGGGGGTGCTCTGGGGAACTGGTTCATGGCTTTTATGTATTGTTCAGATTCTTTTATGTTTTGTACTAATTTTGTCTCTGTGAGTAAAAGGTTCTGTCTGGCCAGTGCAGCATTTGAGTTTTTCTTATGATTACTTTTTGACCCGGACATACATAAGTAAATTAGCGAAAGAAAAATTCTGGAAGGAATTTATGACTATACTATTCTTGTTTTTTCTTTAAAAATGCCTGTCCCCTTCCCTTCTTTTTATTATTATGTTCAGCTTCCAATTTCTGTAGGGGTTGTGGCGATCACAGAAAGAGCGAGGAGGCAGGAGTGAAAGACCTGCTTATTCTTTCTCAAACTCCTTTTCTGGAGTTCAAATATGTACTCATATAGAGGTATAAAAAGGTACTCACCTATTTAGAGGTCTCGTCACTGATACGCAGGAAAAATATCCTTGCAATTTTCTGCTCAGGTCTGCATTTAGAAACAATTTAAGAAAGTTGGGGTTGAATCCTAGCTCAGCTGTTTACTAATTAGGTGACCCAGAACAAATTACCTCCTCATGAGAGATCGTTTCCATAAAATGGAGGCATAAGCATAGGATTACAGAAGGATTCTGAAGGATGTCCCCTTCTGGCACATGCTGAATATGTGATATGTGTTAGCGCTTTCTTCTTCTTACACTCTCTGGCCTCCTTTATAAATGCATGAGAGTTATGGAATATTTCAAGGATGGACCCAGCTAACAGAACTAAAAGGAGGGGTATGCATTTCTCGACATACGGCCTGTACTTAGAAGATAGATGGTCAACTAGTAACCTCAAATCTGAGGAGCTATATGCCAATCATGAGACTAGAGTTTAAAATTACAGTGATCCTGATCTGTTCGACAGTGAATAGACAGTAACAGCATGCCAGTGGCAAAAGAAACTAGAAGGAAGTAAGAAAAATATTGACTTGACATGGGCAAAAATGATATTTTGTGCTCAAAGAGGCAGGTTGTGTAACAGAAAACCTGTACACTTTGGAACTGGAGAGAGCAGATTCAAATTCAATAGCAGTTTTACACTAGTTGTGTAAATTTACACTAGTTGTGTAAATTAGGGGGCATTGTTTTAGTTTTTCTGTAACATGGGGCCTAAGCACACCTCTTTTGGAAAATAGAAAATATTAAATGAATAACCCATTTGAAGTTCTTAATACCATGCTTGGCACATAGGAATTTCTAAAATTTGTTGTTGTTGTTGTTAGGGCTCTTTCTCTTTCTGGTTCTCTCCCCTAGACACTTTGACTTAACACTAACTCTAAAGTTAGCTCTTGTACTGTCTCAAAAGGTGTATTCTCTGCTGGCCATATGTGCTGAAGTTTGGTACAACCCATCTTAACTAAGTGGTAAAGGAATGTAAGTTGTTGTCTCGGTGAATTTTTAGTGGATGACATATATTTCTATCTAGAATGGCATTATTGGGAAAGTCTCTTCAGTCATACCATGTAGGTGAGCCTGTGTGTATGTAATCCCAGTGGCAGCCATCTTGGGTGATATTTGAAAGTAGATGAAGCATAAATCATGAATTAAATACTCTGACAGTGAAGCTGATTCTGCATGTGACCTAGTGGGGCTGGGAGGTCTTCAGTCATGTCTCCAGAAACCTTATGGAGAGATGTCAGCTCATAGCTTCCAGGAAAAAAATAAATTGGTAAACATTCTCTGTGCCTTTTCCTCCCAGTTAGCTGTTCAGATGACTTAATGTTCTTCTGCAGGGATCCTCACATTGCAGTCCACAGGTCTGCTGCCTGCTTTTAAAATAAAATTTTATTAACACACAGCCACACGGTCACTGATGTATTGCCCATTACTGCTGTTGGGCTACAAGGGAGGAATTGAATAGATGTGACAGAGATTAACATAAGACCTGCAAAGCCAAAAGCATCTACTACTTGGTCTTTCATCAGATATGTTTGCTGACCCCCGTTGGAAGGCATTTGAAATCTGTATTGTTTTGTTTTTGGACTCTCTTTAGGTAGGATCTGGGGCCTAAGGTGAATGGTTTCTACAACAGCAAATAGTAGGCTTGTTATACCTGTTTTAAATATCTAGGAAAATTTAGTGTTAAAATTATATTTAAAATGTAATTTGAAATTCTTTGCATACATGACATAGATTTATGCTGTCCTCTCTTTAATTTGTTTGCACTGAACAGAAAAGATTGAGCTGCATTATTAAAGAGAAAGTTTGGTATTGAAAACGGGCACTCTTATGAATCCACTTGGGAGGAAGAAAGGATGAGAATTTCTTAACTCGAGATGACCAAGCTCCACCCAATAGTCTGGTGATTCCCATGGTGTTAGGCCACTCTGACACATTTCTCATGCATGAGAGGCCATTTTTAATTTTCCTGCCAGGAAAATATCAACATGAAGTCTCCCTGCCCTTCCTCTATCCAAACATCTCTTTTTCCATAGTATTAGCATGACTCTGCCCAGTTACTTTCACAATGTGTGGCAAAGAAATGAAAAAATATTCAAGTAAAAAAATCATACCAACTGGTATAATTTAGTTAGGTCAGTGCACTTAAAATCTCATATTTTTAGCTTCATTGGATGACTTTATTTATCCAGAAGAAGCTCTAGCCTCTGGTGTAATGGCGTTTTCGTGGCTAACTCTAACCAGTCAGAGCAGTTTGTGTGACTCTGTGTGCACTTGAACTCTAGACCCTCTCCCAAGCCTGGGGTGTGGGAACCAGTACCTGGCCAGAGCTGAGCCTAGACCACCCACTCATTTCACACAGCCCATTAAACGGTTATCATATGATGCTATGTTATTCCTCCTGTTGACCTTGCCCTGAACGGCTGTGTGTCGAATTACTAATTATCCCTACAGCTTTGCTGCATAAATGCCATTTAATTTCCACCTCCACTTTTGGAAGCCACATTGCTCAGACAGAGTCAGTATAATAAACTGAGGAGCTAGCCGTTGTTTGCAATGCAAAGGGATGATTTCCATCACTAGCATAACCACTAACACCAAGAAATATTATCTTGGGTACACAACAAGAGGTAGTGACAAGAAGGTAGGAAGAAAACAAGGAAGAATGAAAAGAATGAAGAAAGGAAAGAGGGAGGGAAGGAGGAAGGCAGAGAGGGAGGGAGGGAGGAAGAAAGGAAGGAAGGAAGAGAAGGAGGAAGGAAG
>JAGFMF010011752.1:19993385-20065851 GCA_019455555.1 Galemys pyrenaicus | reverse complement strand
AAGGGAGAGAGGGAGGGAGGAAGGAAGGAAGGAGGGAGGGAGGGAGGGAGGGAGGGAGGGAGGGAGAGAGGGAGAGAGAGGGAGGGAGGGAGGGAGAACCCTCTTTATTTTTTTGTGAAAATTGCTCATGGCACTGTTATCATGCTTCTGTTTCATTCCTGGTCGACGCTGGACACTTGCCTGTGCCTTATGGAAATAACAAGTCACCATCTGGGGATTTCATCATCTTATGCTGAGGCAGGAGTGTCTAAGGTTTATGCTTTGCCTACTTGGCACAGAAATCCTGTCTTAGCTTCAGTGATTAGGAAATGTAGGGAGTGATTTTCCTAGTCTAGACCTCAAAGACTAGCCCAGACAGACCTAGGGATTCTCAAGAAAACCCTCTAGATTGCAGGTCATAATTTGCCTTAGATTGCTGTAGTACTTTTTTTTCTGCAAAGATATTGCTAATAAGATTTTGAAATATTTTAATTTAAAATTAACTATTAATTTGGTATTATAAAGCACTAAAAACACGATCATACTTGAAGATAATGCTTGAGTAGAGCAGGTACAAGCAGAGTAGGCGATGATGGTAATTGGAAGAACAATTAGGAGACTGATAATCATTATTTTGATTTAAAGTGTAGGATTCCCTTCTATGTTAAAATTATTTGTAGTCTTCAAAAAACAATGTGCTGCATGGACCTCTCATGTATGGTTAAATCCAGTGCATTTTGAAATACCCAGGTTGAATTCTTTTTATCAATGGATATTAAAATTAAAGCAAGGATTTTTAAACAAAAGCTAATGATTATTTCTTTATTGTGTTTAAATAAAACTTTATTTGTGAATTTCTAGTTGCTTTCAATAGCTGACATAAATTTATCCAAACCAAAAAATAAGCAAAATAATTATTGTTTTTGTGAATATGATGGACAATATAGTGTAGTCATTTCTCTTTAAATGTTTATTGGGTATCTGCCACATAATAAACATTGTATAAGTGTTAGGAATACAATCGTGAGGAAAAAAATAGATTCATTTCCTATTGCATTAGATTATTGTTCCTCCTGAGACATGATAAATTATAATAGATGTAAATGCACACATCTGGCAAATAATAACTTTCCAGATGATTATTTAGTGAGATCACCTACAGTGTTCCTCTTTATTCTAATACAGCATCATTTTTCCTGCCAATTTCTTTTTATATTAGGAAAATAACTGTTTTTTGAAGAAAACGGAGAACTATATTTTCTACCTGGAAATACATTTTATGTCATTAGTTTTTATTACAAAATACTCTATTATGATTCAATTCATCTTTTCTCCCAACCTACTTTTCTGACCTATTTTTTTCATTATTCCTCTTCTCTTGTGAGTCAAACTAAGCAGCTTAAGCTCTTCCAAGATGCCCCAACTTTTCCTCTTTTTTTTTTTTTCATCACATTTCCTTTACTTAAATGCTCTTCCTCCAACATCTTCACTTACCTAGTCCTACCCACACTCCAGGAGCTTGTCTTGATGTCATCTCATCTTTGAGGATTTAGCTGCAGAAAAAAGAATTACCTTCTCCTTTTTCCTCTGAACAATGACAGCACTTTTTAACTCTCCTTTGCTTTTAAACTATAATGCAAACCTAATAGAGACTACATTATTTGTGTATATGTTCTTTTCTATTGGAGTATCAGCTTACAGAGAGCAGTAATGATATTTTACACTCATTACACCAACAGTTCATGAAGACATGACCTGCAAATATTTGTTGAGAACTTCCTCTATGTCAGGTGTTGTTTGTGGTATCTAGAGCTATACACACCCTCTCTCCCTGTTCTTGTGGTGGACATTAAAGAAACACATGAGTACTATAAATGTGATGCTTGTGAGATGCAAATTAATTCCTATGTACCCTTTAAACCTGGCTCAATTTTTGACATTTTATGTTGGCATGGAAGCTGCAGGGACCATAGGGAAAAAACACATTTTAGGAATTTGCATGCTCTGCCAGTGCTTATTTTAGAAGTCTTCTAACTCTCTGTGTAACTTGCTCTATGAAAAATTTGATCATATCAACATTGGATCACCAAGAGAGAATAATAATTGGATAACTTCAATCTCCAGCTGCATTTGTAATTAGGTATAGAGGTGCAGGTTCCACTATCTCCCAAACTTCCTATGTCCTCTCTTTGTTCGGGCAGTACAGTGGCAAAGTAGGAAAAGTATAGGCTGCCTTGGTGTTAGACACGCCATTGATATGATGCACCATTGAAATAGTCTCACACACAACTAGAGGAGAAACTTTAGGGACTGTCAACCTCATCTGTAAAATAAGAATGGTAATGTCCTCCTCAGGGAAGATAAATAACACATGTAAAGTCTAGAACAGAATCCCAGAACTATGGTCTGGAGGACAAACTTAGCCATTTGCTTGTGTTGTGAATGGAGCTTTACTGGGGCATGTAGACACCATTCATTGTGTATTATCTGTACACACTTTTACATTATATTAGCAAAACTGTGCAGTGGTGGTCAGATCAGTGTAACTCTCAAAGTCTAGAGTCCTTACTTCTATAAACAGTTTGATGACCCCAGACTAGAATATGGCGTATCCATATATATATATAGTACATATCATAGCCATTCTCTTTTTACCAGGTGTAGGGTAAGAGTAGAAAGCAAAAATGGAGACGCATTGGTAGGAAATGGATTAGGGTAGTTAATTGTCTATTTCCATTCAGTAGAAACTCAGAGTGGAATTGAGTCTATGACTCAAACCTAATAGAGACCCAAAAAGTAAAATTTTATATTTTCCCTGATTGAAAATTGTCACTGGTCCAAATATCTTTCTTTTCCTCTTGGAAAGCACTATGAGTCACCCTTGAAGTTAATAGTTCATTCTTGATAATGGTTGTCATTGGCAGAGGCCATGAAAATATTCCATCAGAGCATAGCAGTGCCATTCCAAGCAGTTTGCCTGTGATGGTATTGATTTCAATTAAAACAAGTTCTCTGAATCACTGGGCTTCCTGTTGGCTGCACTCATTGCCCAGTGATGCAAATGGAAAGCCTGTTTCAGACCTATGATATCTGGTTACTTACAACGAGGCCCAGGCAGCTGGGGTATAAACAAAACCCAAGCACCAATCAATGTAGGAGGAAATGATCTTCATTTGCCCTGTATGATGTCATCCATCTTGGGCCTGATAATTTTCTAACAATTATTGCCTGTGAGGCGAGGCAAATCTTATGAGTTCATCTTATTCTTTATCAAGGTAGGTAGTCGAGCATATCCCAAAACATTTGATTTGGTTCAGTTCCTTGTGTACATATCTTTTCTTTTTCTCCATTATGTCAGCCTCTGTGGGAGGAGTTCGTGTATTTGCATAAAGCATAGCATGAGTTAGTCTTGGAATGGCTATTCTCTTCTACCTTTTAGTTTATAAATGGGCTAATCCAGTGACCAGACTCCTTAGTTTCACATAGTGTTTCAGCAATTTGTATCACAAAAGGTCTTTTTAAGAGCAAAACAGATCTTTGTCATTTCCAGAGATACTTGGCACTTGAGGCCAAGTATTCAGAACACTACAATTTGTGCTTTTGTAAATTCCCATATTTGAATCTGAATTTAAGGCTTGTGAATGGACCAAGTCACTTAGCTTGAAACTGACTCTAGGTCAGTGGTACAGTTGGGCTAGTTTTGTTCCAAATTACCTTCTTTTTGGCACACAGCTGGGTTGTATTTTCCAGTCTCTTTAGCAGCTAGGGTCTTATGTCTGAGCTGTTGTCAGTGAAACTGAGAGAAATGATATGTGCCTTTTCCAGACCTAAGCCATAAAACTCTCCCAAATGATATCCTCTGATCTCATTCCCTCTCTCGTGGCTGAATGGAGAGGACTCGAAAGCCTCATAAGAAGGTGGGACAAACAAGATGCAAGGAACCTGGGTTCCTGAATGAATATGTGGAACAGAACTCCTGGCCCCATCTTCCTGCCAGTTCCATCTTATATTGGACTGTGGTGAGAACTTTTGCCATTCTTCCCCAAACTCTTACACTGGATTGTGGTGAGAACAAGAAATAAACATGTATTATATTAAGTCACTGAGTTTTAGGGTTGCTTGTTCAATAAGTTAATCTAACCTCATTAATGTTCTGGCTGTCGTTCTATATAATATTGCTATTTTTTTAGTCATCATTTTCACAAATAGCTGTCATGATGTTATACTTTGCCATATTTTAGGAATAGATAATATGCTATAAAAAATATTTGGAAATATGAGGATTTGTGAATATGTGTGGGATATTCATTGAGAATATGAAGACTGTGATTTTTCCTTCACATCATCCCAGGGTGGAGGTAATTTGTTGAATGTCAAGGCAACAATAAATGCTTGATATCTTAGCTCTATTTCATAAGCACATTTTTAAAAGGAAGTCCTGCGTTGAATACTCTATATCAAATGAACCACCTCTATATGAAATACCAAACATAATTGCTGGAGAGAAGATGGCAAATGATATTGGTTTTATTGGCTAGGGCATTTATATTTGAGAGGGGAGCAAGTATGGCATATGGGAGGAATGTAGAAGGAAGTTATTTTGCAGACCCAGGAAACTAAGTAAAGTTGATGGTTGTCAACATATTTTCTGCTTCTTCCTCTAGGACAGCCTCTTTGCTTTCACAAGTGTAAAACACGAATGAAAGTGACATGTGACGTTTCCAAGTAAAAGCTTTGACAGTACTGCTTGATTTCCCTCTGCTACTGTCTGCCATACTCCAGACGAGGCTTCATTTATTTTATTTTACTTTTTTTCTAGGTCAGAATGAAGAGGTTTCAAAGCATAGATTCTAACTTATGATAAACCTGGACATGAGCAAGAAACTGGAACTATTAAAGCATGGAGATTTGGGAGAATTTTGTTTCTGCAATTAGCCCAAGGTGACTAATACAGAATGACTCTAAAAGTTTAGCTAACTTACCCTAAGATCACAAGGCTAGTAATTAGAAAGCTAAGACTTGACTCCTAGAAGCTTAATTTGGGAATTCGTGCTGACCACTATTCTAGTGTAGGAAAAGAATTTTCTGAACTTTATGTGTAGGATAGACTGGAACAGGGAGAGACTAGAGAAAAGGGGATCACTTAGGAACACTCTAAGATACTCGGAGACTCGGGAAGAGGATGCTTCTTCAGGGGCTATGATTTGCATGGAGAAGATACCTCATAAACAACACTCGAAAAGGTGAATGAATGAATTTTTCTGAGTACAGGTGCAGTAAGTGCTGCTGTCTCCACCATGTTCTGGGTAGTCACTTCCTCTACTGTAATTCTTTGCTTGCCCACACATCATTGCTGGCAGTCACTGAGTCACAGACGGCCTCTCTGAGGATGGCTCCCCCAGGAACAGCTCAGCCTGCACTAGTCAATCACATGGAGGGCACCTTGCCCTTTTGCTAGATCCTCAGTCGACATTGTCACAACTCTTTATTGCTTTTCCCTTCCTTTCCTTTGCAGGTTTAGCACCGTCAACGGAAATTTAATTCACTCTGCCTTCGTTCTACTTGTAATGTGCCGGCAGAAAATTCTCTTGGCATTATCTTTTCCCTGACCTTTCCCTTGCCTTTTCTTTTAGATTTGTTATTAAGGTTAGCATAGGAGGTTATGAAAAGGTACAAGGTAAAAAAGGTAAACACTTTAGAAATGCAATTTCTTTTCTAATTTGGTGGCATGTAGAACCTGAGAACACAAGCCCACGCTCCTAGTCTATACTCCCTGTTGCTTAAATTCTCATGCAAAAGAGGAGTCATCAAACTTGATCTTTATGATTGCTCTGAGTCTTGGCAAATTCCACATGTGACTGGCATTTGGAAAACATGGGGAAAATGGAGAAGCGCAAAAGGAGAAAAATGGTAAGACAAAAGAAACAGGGTGAGGAGGAAATAAAATTGGTTCGAAACAAATAAAATATATCATTTTACCTTGTCTTATAGGTATCCATGTTAATCTTCAAGATGTTCTCATTATGCCAAATTTTTTTTTTGTATGTGGTAGAAGCTGCTACCATTTTAAGTGGATAAAATTGATATGACATTCTTGAATATAATTTTTACAGGAATGAATAATTTTGTAAAACATCTGACACAGGCTTGCATAACAAAGATTATTCTTTAAAAAGCTGATTTAATGTGAACAATCTATTTCTGTAGGTTTATGTCTCTCATAATGTGGTCATCTTATAAATTAGCATAATTGACCTGGAAAGACCAGGCAGGAAACTGAATGTAGTCTATGAAATCATGACGGGTGTCACTTTATGTTGAACCATAGCTCTGTTTTATAGATGTTTATTGACTAGTGACTGGATTTCAACTCCTGTGTCAAGTCCTGAGATGCAAGAGACACAGCCCTGCAGTGAATGGGACTCACACCGTAGCTCAGGTAGCTCAGAAGTGGACAGAGGTGGTGTGGGATTTCTGGCCAATTTCCCATATGATGTAGAGTGCGTAGTGAGTTTTGAGTGAGTAGAATTTAGAGAAGAAAACCTTGCAATCAGAAGAAAGGAAGGGTCTCTGAGGAACTGGAGATTATTCATAATCGCTAAATCTTACGAGGTGAGCAGAGAGGGTAAGGTAATGGGTGGGCAGTAAGTAGGAGCTCCTTACTACCTTGACCTGGCAGTTAGGAAATTTAAGGCTCATATTATTCCAAGAATAGGACATATTCAAGAATATTTTAGATAAAGCCCTAAAAAATGCTCATTAAATCATCAAGATGTTCTTGGGGCATGCTTGAGGTTATTCTTAGCACATAGGAGTTTTTATATTCTTACATGTAAGTACTGTAAGTCTTGTTTTCTGATATCATTTAGTCTTCCTTTCTCCTTTTTATTTTAATGATTTTAGTAGGTTCTATAGGCTCTTTTCCATTATCTTTTCCTTTATTATGTGTACAACGTTTATATGTTAGAAAACATGAGATGTATTGGAGAGGTAGAAAATAAATATTAAATGCAGGGCACAGAAACAATAGTTTTAGAAACAATGGGATCAAAGAAAGAAGGATAGTTTTGTAGGATAAGGGATGTTCTTTCTATCCTCTGTTCCCTTTTCCCCTTTCCTTGTCTTTTCCTCCCTCTTTCTTTCCTTCCACCATTGTGTACCGTTTTCTTTGTGCCTAGAAATACACTACAAACTGGGACATACTGGTGAGCAGAAACCGAGCTATTAAATGATTACCCCCTCCGAAGCACTCCCACCCCATAATTATGAATAAGTGTTCTCAGTAAAGCACTCTGCATTAAAAAAAAAAAAGGTTGAGTGGTATATGAAAAGATCTTCCTGAAGAGTTTGTTAGAGTGACATTGGCAGCACGAGGAGAAGACAGAGGGGATTCCTAGAGGAGGTGTGGACAGATGGCTGGGAGCAGGGGAGGACAAATAAACCTCACCAAATGATGTGACGAAAGACAAAGACAGAACTCCCCAGGGACGGCAGAGACACTTCATCTGGTCCAACATGAGGACATCAGTCACTACAACTTTCCTCTTCAATTAACTTTCCTCCTTCTGACATCATTTAAAGTCTTCCTTTCTCGCTTTTTATTTTAGTGATTTCAGTAGGACCTATACACTTTTTTTTCTTTTCCCATTTTCGTTTATTGGGTAATTAATTGGGATCCCACTTAACTTGGAAAATATTTTGATATTTTAGTCTCAAATAGATGTTACTGTATTCTTGTAAAGACACAACTGCGTTTCTTCCCACGTGTGCTATCATTTATCTCTTAATTCAGATACATCTCATATGTCTTAGTCAGTTTGCACTTCAGCATCGAAAATGACTTTGGTCCTTTTCACGTGGAGATTCCCATGGCAACCCATTCCAGTTATCAGCACAAGTACCTATAAGACTGTTTCTTATAGGAATCGGTTGAAACTGAAGGATTTGGACAAAACTTGGTTACTACTGCTGGCAGCTTTCCAGGCACAAAATATCTGGATGCTGATGTTTCTGTCTTTTTATATAAATATAGAAAAATAGAAGTTAAAACAGATGGATTTATTAAACTTCCTCAGTTCCCACTAGCCAGTGAGCAGGAAGTGGAATACGATAGGTCCAGGGTGAATCATACAATCTATTCTAAGCTTGCAGGATTCTTCCCTGCTTTTCCCTTTCCCAAAACCAGCTTTGGTGGGGAAACTCACAAAGCCAAGTTGACTGATTCAGAATTCAGAAACCTCCAGCGGGCACTCAGGCCTGCTCAGGGATCCTATTAAGTCTCCCTTTCAATGAGATGACTGTACCACAGCATCTCTTTTTTCCTCAAACCTCCTACACATCCTCCTCCCACTGATGACCCAGACTCATACTTCATTGAGAAAATAGAAGTCACTGGAAATGAAACCACTCATCTTCCCACCACAAAACCTGCCAACTTGTTGCCTCTGCATCAAATTCTCTTTCCTCCACAATGAAAGAAGTGTTTCTCCTCATCCAAGGGGATCTTTCTCTTCTTTTACTGTGGATCCCGTTACCTCTTGGCTTATCAAAGATTTTGTTCCTGGAGTAATTCACATTTTGCCTTGGAGGTAACATACCACTGTTCATTGAATCCTTTCCATTATCATATAAACATGTACTAGTATTTCCCATTGTCGAAGATATTTTTCCCATATCACCAACCATACTGTTTCAGTTCCGACCTTACTTTTCTCCTTTATAATTAAATTCCTAAGAATCCATAATGCTCCAACCTTGGCATTTTTTCTTCTCTTCTTTGACCCAACCCCACATGATTCTGTACCTTTTCTAAATGGAAGTTCCTTTGGTGAGGTTAGCAACCATCTTCAGGTGCCCAAATCCAGTGGATTCCTTCCCTACTCAGCTTACTTGACCTTCCAGGAATGTTTGTTAAAGTTGACACTCCATCTGCTTGAACAAGATTATCTCTTGGCTTCCAAGGCTATTTTCTAAATTTCCTCCTACTTTTCAGTTTCCTTTGTTGGGTCCTCCCCTTAGCTGTTAGCACCTCTCAGAGTTTGTCTTAGGTCTTTTTCCTTTTTTTTTTTTTTTTTTTGGTCTAAGTTTTCTCCTAATATTACCCTTTTCTACTGCTTCACATTTTATGTGTTGAGTTCTGATAGCTCCTCTGAGCTCCAGCCTTGTTCCTCTAACTCATTTCTTACATCTTGCATCATTTCTTACTTGTATAAATTATGAACACATGTTCAAATGTGCCAAATACAACACCGAGTTTCTTGTTCTTATCTCTCTCGAGTTCTGGTAGACACAAAACCTAAAGTCCTTTCCTTTGAAAAGTTCTACTGAAATGAAATTCCCATAACACAATATTAAATATATGAAAGTGAACAATTCAGTGACAATTGTTATAATCACAATTTTTTTCCTCAGTCTAGTTCTAGAACATTTTCTTTACCCTAAAAGATAATCCCACAGCCATTAATTAGTTATTCCCCATCCTCCTCTCCTCTGAGCTCTGAGCTCTGAGTATGTTTTCTGACTCCTGCAGATTTACTGATTCTGATTATTTCACATAAATGGAATCATGCAATATGTGCTCTTTTGCAGCTGGCTTCTTTCTTTTAATATTGTGTTTAGAAGTTACCTACATTATAGTATGTTTTAATATTTCATTTCTTTGTATGACTAGATTATTTGTCATTTTATGTATATATTACAGTTTGCCCATTTACCTAATGTAGGTATTTGGGTTGTTGCTACATTTTGGCTCTTTTGATGAGCAGAAGATCCATTTTTGATGTCTCTTCTCCTCAGTTTCATATTCAGTGCTTCAGAAGTCCAATTTATTCAAGTCCAGACTATATCTTGATGCATCGCCTTCTCAACTCCTCCCACTTCAGCCCTCCTATTTCAGGCCTTCAGTATTTCAATCCCATGTTATTAAATGCATGCCCCCCAATGTGTCTTCCTGCTTCTGCTTTTTTCTTATGTCCCATTTGTTTGCACGACAGCAAGATAAATAATTTTAAACTATTGAAAATCCTTTTGCGTGTTGCCTTAGCATGGATTGCTATAACAAAGAAACAAAGATGGGGTGAGCGGAGGCTTATAAACAAAAGAAATTTATTTTTCACTGTTAGAAGTCAGAGATCAGGGTGCCAGCATGGGTTGGGTTCTAGTGAGGAAATCTCTCTGGGTTTTAGGCAGCCATCTTCTTATTTCAATCCCCACAGGGTGGAAAGAAGGGAGAAAACACTCTGAGATTCCTTTTAGAAGGCTGCTGCTCCCGTTCATGTTGGCTGCCCCCTCAAAATGTAGTTACCTTCCAGAGGATCCACATACAACTACTTAAGATTGCAACATAAAGGGGCCTCCCTGGTGGATCAAGAGGTTAAGTCTCAGCACTATGAAGCTGTAGGCAGCCACTGCAGCATGAGTTCAATATCCCGCCAAGTAGCTGACCCACATGGTGAAGCAGACCTCCCCTGTCTCGCCTGCTGTTACCCTCAGTAGGGTATTTGAGTAGAGCCATCTGTTCTTCTCCCCACTCTGTCTCTGGTGAATCCTGTCACCACCCCCGCCACCTCTGGCCTACACCTCAGCTCTTGTGTGAATATATAATCAAATCTTAAAAAAAAAAAAAATATTTCAACATATGGCTGGGGGCGGGGGGGAGGAAGACAAACATGCACACACACATATACACATGTACACACAAACATACCCTTTTTATTGAGTACTTAATAATCCTAGCTACTGTTCTGTGGGCTTTCCTTGAAGGAATGCATTTAAATCTCAAAAACAATGATGTGCATACTATTATTATTGTTCTTTGCAGGTGATTAAATAAAATAACTTGCTTAAAGTACCCAGGTAGTACATGTTTGGGCCAAGAGTTGAACCTCAGCATTCTGTCTCATGAGCCTGTCCTCTGATCATTATGCAAAGATAATCTAAATCACATCTTGTCTTTATCCTTCTAAAAACTGTTCAGTGTTTCCTATTTTACCAGTGATATGAATCACGACCTCAGGGCCCTGCATGAGCTGGCCCTTGACTATTTTTCCACCCTTATCATGCCACTCTTTCCATTATTCACTCTGCAGACTTCTTCCCTTAGGCCTGTTACCACACTAGGTTCCCTCCTGCCTTAAGGTTTATGTACATCCTCTTACCTCAGCCTAAAATAGTCATCCCTCTAACCATCCTTCCTATTTCAGCTAAGATGAGAATTCCTTTAGGTACCTATCTGTGCAACAGTAGCTTTCCCTTGTGAGTCTACCTTTGTTTTAATAGTCAATGCTATTTCACTTTGAACTTATACTATTATTATTATTAATCCTCTAGAATACAAGTCTCTTAAGGTCAGGGACTATGTTTATATTTGTTTATTTAAGGTCAGAAACTATGTTTATATTTATTTATTTGTTCTACATATAGCCCCTGAATTTTTCATGATTGGCTAAATCCTATGATTTAGGCAGGGAAAAATGAATTAAACTACTTCGTTTATTAGTTTAGATATTGTGTAGCTCTATATCCCCACTCTCTGCTTACTCATTGCCTTCTCAGTAGAGAAAAGAAAAAGTAGTTGTCCTCAGTTCCAAAATTGCTAAATAATTATCAACTTTGATGCTCTGGGCAGGTATTGGTTGAATTCTTCACTTGATACCAGGGAAGAGTAAGCAGACCTTGTCCAAACAAAATTGAGTGTAGCAATATCTGACCTCCTTGTGGTGTGGAATGAAGAGCTTGTTGGTTGGTGGCTCCTGTTTTCCTCCCACATCTCTATTTTATTTCTTGTAACAATACTTGGAGTTAGTAGAGCAGACACCTGGCACATTGGTCAGGCAAAGTACAACTTTACCTTATAATCACTCCATCACAGAAATGAAAATAACACCATGTCACAGTGTGGCAACTGTAAGACTGCAAGAAGGGATTCAGTACACAGCCTGTGATAACAACCCACAATCTGCCAACACCGTAGGAAATGAATGTACAAATGCTCGCTCTAAGCTCTCCCACATGAATTTGTTCCCAAAGAAATACATGCCTCTCAATTCTTAAGAATGCCACTTGGGGATGAAGAGGAAATGCCCTGTGAAGTATTCCAATGTGTAGCTGTCTGCTGCTGATTTATGTTCAGACTGCAACGTTGCTGTCCTTTGGATAATCAGGAAGATAGAGGGTTTAGAAATCATGATAAGTACCCCTCATTGGTTACCAGAGGATTTTTATGCTTTTATAGCCAAATTGCAAAGTAGAAATGACCCTTTTCCCCTTGTGTCAGATGAAGAAATTGAAGTTTCAGTGAATTAGTTAACTTACCATCTTCCATGTCACCAGTAAACAGGAAAACCAGAATTCTCACCCATGTCTGAAGGATGATAAAACCAAAATGATACTGTATGCCACACTTCTCAAAAACTATAAATATGTTACAAATAACTTCAATACTGAGTAGTTAGGTGAGAAAAATTTGTAAGTGTGGAAGACCCAGTGAATGATTAAATAGCAATAACTTAATTTCAAAGGAATACAGTATTGCTTCAATGGGAAAAGGTCTGTTGAGTTCAAAAAAGCTACACAGTAGAGATTGGCATGTGGGTTTTAATCAGGTATTTGAAAACTGTAAGACATAGATTAATAGAGATGAAGAAAAGCTGGAGAGGAGGCCATGCATAAATAACAGCACACATGCAGGATGTAGCAACTTGGTTGGCACGTGATGGGCATGTCTAGATTCAGAATCTGTGACAGAGAGATGGCTGGGGATGAGTGTGGTTCTTGGATGAGTTGGCGTGACCGCAGAGTGCTCAGGAGAACTCTGTTGTTTATATGACCCCTAACATTGTTTGGGAGACCTTGTTTGTTCCTCTAGTACTCTTCAGGCTTTCTGTGTATCTCTTTTTCAATAAAATTTTATTGATCTGCCATTTGTTTGCAATAATATCTAAGTTTTAGGAATACAACTTCACACCTCCTTATGTATGTATGTATCACTGCACCCACCACCAAAGTTTTGGTGCCATTCACACTGTCAAACTGACCCTCTATATCTTCTTAAACATGAAACTTATTCGCTTCTCTCGTCTCATTTATCTCTTTTATTTATACTCTATAATCGTCATTGCTAGCCACTAACTAATTATCTTCTAGGTCTGCCTTTCTCAGTTCAAAGGAGCCTGTGTATAAAAACGGCTACATTTCCCAATTATGGAAAACCCATCTAATACAAATCAGACACTGTTCACCAACACTTAACCACTCAACAAGCCTTTACAGAGTTGTTTGAAATGTGGGGCATGGGTCTAACACTGTTCCTAAAAATTAGGTGTTTTATGAAAAGCCTCACAATGATTCATAAATTTCTTTTTCTTTGATACAAAAAGGGCTGAGTGAAATCTTTGGGCTTTGTTAAAAATGATAGAACTTGGAACTTTTCAGACAGACAGTGAATGTAGGTGTTAAGTGGGTTTTCAGTGATTTGACTCATCAAATTTATCTTGCATTATTCTGAGTTATTTTTATTTTTAAAAGTAGAATATTTGGAATGGATGAACACTTCCTTTATTTTTTGGAATGTTTTCAGTTTTTTGAAAATATAAATCATGAAGGAGAAAAATAGAACAAATGACAATGCCTTGAATAAGTCAAGGCATGACTACTTTACAAAGACAAGCCAGCTAATTATATTTGTTCTCATGATGTGTGGGGGGACAGTCAGCCCAACAAGCAAATGTAACATTTTCATGTTGAAATCAGTTGTATAAACTACCACAGCAGCAAATAGTTCACTCTTAAACTTCCCCCAAACTCAATCACTGGCCCAGATCAGTGTGTATCATGATTAAGTTCAAGACTTCTGCCTGAATTTGTATTCCAATTCTACATCTCAATAACATAACTCAAAGGGCTGTTATGAAGATTAGCTGGGATCAATATGCTTAAAAGTTGCATAATGTAAGCATTCATGTTAGTCATCTCATTTAATCCTCTCAGTGAAGCCATCTTGGAGTTGGTGCCATTACATGCAGCTGGGGTCAAACAGCTTGCCCAAGGTCATATAGATGGGAAGTAGGACAGCAGAATTTGAAACTAGACAGTGTGATTTCAAAATCTCCCAGTTGTGTTACTCTGTGACCACAATCTTTTGCATAGTTTCTACATGTGACACCAATTTCTTAAATCCAATTAGTCATCTGTTAAGCTTTCTATATTCTCTAGGTAGCCTTCGAAGGTAGGACAATTAACTCCCTCTAAAAGGTGCTCTGATACTTCCATTGAGTTGGGGTTGTGTTGATTATCTTTTGAGGGGAACTCATTTCAAATATGTCCAATAATTTTACTTCTATGTACAGATTCAAATTAATTGCATCGCATCTCCATACAATTTCAAAAACGCACAGTCCTATGTAGTAGGTCCCATTATTCCCATTTTCTAGATGTAAACCTGAGGCTCAGAACAAGTAAGTAACTTTCCCAAAGTCTTGTAATTGTTAAATATCCCAGTTCCCTTGATTTCTACTCTAATGTTCTCTTCCTAAGAGAAACCTGAATTGCAGTCAAGTTTCCTTTTTTTCTTACTAGGCATCATCTGAAGGGTGTGGACTGCCCTCATTGTAAAGCAACACTTAATTATAAAGATAAACTTTGAATTGATTATCTGCTGGGTTGATTTAAAAAGCTGTTTCTGTTGTGTGATACATTTTTTTGACAGCGAGAAATGGTCTCCTACAGGAGTACAGGAGCTCTGAGTAGATCTCTGTGAAATGT
Organism: Galemys pyrenaicus; assembly: GCA_019455555.1. Lineage (NCBI taxonomy): Eukaryota > Metazoa > Chordata > Mammalia > Eulipotyphla > Talpidae > Galemys > Galemys pyrenaicus. The sequence continues at coordinate 20,051,112 of JAGFMF010011752.1, read as the reverse complement.
ACATGCATGCTGTGAAATGACCTTTGAATGCATGTTCTTGGGCTGTTTTTCCCACTTACTTGCAGGGTGATGAAACCAGACAGCTGCTTCCTGGGGGTAAGGTGAAGATGTACATAATATGCAGCTTCTTCCAACAACTGGAAAGGAGTTCTGCAGTGCAACCAAATGATCACTTCAGCCTTCTGTTCCACTGATGACTTTGCAGTGATCTGTTTGCACATTCTTTTCCTGCTTGGTAATTAGCACCAGCTCTCTCAACTTAAAAGGAAGGAATCCCTTTGAAATCCTCCCTATCCTCCATGAAATGTGCTACTGAAACGTGCTAATTAGTAACTGGACTTAGGACAACACCGACATGTGTTTCCTGTGAGTACCGTTGAAGCAAAAGGAGGAGGAATGTGAACATCTGTTTAGCTGCATATGCATGTGTATGCTTTTCAAATGGTCAAAACGACATTTTTAATGAAAATTGATCTGCCCAAATGTGATCGGTAGCCAGGGCCTAAGGCCCAGGCCCCACATGCTTTGACTGTTTCCCTTCATGTGCCCTTCCTGCTCCAGTTATTCCCTGGTGTAGAGCAGAGCTATGTGCTGCACCCCTACCTGCCTTGGTAAATTGACGGCCCTGTCAGTATATCTCCTCCTCCTCACCAGTGGCAGGAATCGTTGGGCTCCAAGGAAATAAAAAATAAATCCCCTCCCCTTGGGACCATGGTCCCAGAGTAAGCTGATAACCAAGTGGGTCTGTAACAATTAGCACACTCTGAATTTGAAGAGAGAGCACAAAACTGTAACGTCTATTGTGTTAAATGCGCTCAGCTAAAAACGGAGAAGCCACTTCTTTGCCTATTTAAACTGCAGTGATGAGAAAATCTGTATCTTTGCAAATAGTTTTAATTTTTTTTAAAGATTTTTTCTTTTATTTATTTATGCATACAAGCACTGGGGTACAGGTCAGAGGTGTGGGGGGTGAGAGGATTCACCACAGAGAGCAGGGAGCAGAACAGGCAGACTGACTGAAACACACTGCTGAGGGGAGCAGCGGGCACAGCAGGAGAGGTCTGCCTCGCCATGTGGGTCCCCTCTCTGGCTGGCAACAGGGATCGAACTCATGCTGCAGTGGCTTCAGTTTGCTTCACAGTGCATTGCTTAACCCACTGCGCCACCAGGGAGGCCCTGCAAATAGTTTTAAATGGCAAGTTCCAGGGTGTACTGACTTGCAAGTGTAGGGGCAAGCTGTGTTCAGGACATCTAAGGGACACTAATTTTATGGGAATCTTTGGGGATTTATTGACAGGGTAAAGGGATAACACAGGAGGCTTTGGAAAAGGATGGGCAGCATCTCCCACCTCCAAGGTCATTCTCTGGAGCAGTCTGGTCAAGACTCTCCCCTGGCATTGCTGCTGCACACCCCAGAGACTCATGCTGCAATAATCTATAGCCTAATTGTGGCCGGATAGCCTTGGAGTGAGATTTGATTGGTTGAGCTTCAGTCACATCACTACCACCTGACTACAAGGGAGGGAGGGCATGGGAGCCCAGAGCGCTGCCCAATTGATGGGAAGTTCAGTTGGAGTTTATTGTTGTTTTCCCCCATATCCCGAAGAGTGGTGAAGGATGATTCCCCATGAGAAAGTCCAGTTTTCTTGGCAAGAAAATTTGATAACTATCTATTACAGAGACTTATTGAAGAGGATTCACTTTGTCCGTAACCATCAATTATGGTTACATACAGTCTTCCGTATCTGAGGCTTTGAGAAGCCCATGCTGTAGACTAGAAACGTTCAACCCAACTGGCCTTGTTCTGGGAAGTCTGTCAATGACTAGGAGTTTTCAGCTGCATGCTAGAGGGTTACAGACTTGGTGAAGTAAGCCTCATTCCAGGGATTCCATATCTCATGGGCATTGGGTCTAGGTCAGCTCTTTGATTACCTGTCTGGCTCTGCCCATGCCTTTGACCCATTCCTTATCCTTGGCATGTGTGGGCCCCTGGTATTCAGCCTGGCTGCCTGGTTCCTCTTGGTCATAATTTCAGCTGAGTAGGCCAGATAAGAACATCAAATTGCTGTTTTTTTCTCCTAGATGTTTGCCCAGCAGACTTAGCTATTTGGACTCCTACTGCTATAACTTAACAGTCTGCTCCTTTTCACTCCTGCTTCTGCATAGAGGCAAAGGGAATAAGAGAGAATAAAAATAACATCTTATGTTTCTTTTGGGGATGAGCAGACTGACTCATGGATGTGAGCTTTCCAACTCAAGGCTGGTTTACTCTCCAGCTGAAGATCCTAATGATTTCCACCACCTTCACTTCACTTCACCTTCAGGATGAAATTTAAATCTCTAGGCAGACAAGAGTTTTCCTGAACTCCTTCTGTCACATTCTAGATTGGACCTTTGCCAAGCTACTTTTAGTTTCCTAAGCACGCTATGTTCTCTCACATCTTCATCCCACAGACACAGCAGGTCCACTGCTAATATTTGTGGGGTCCTAGGCTTGAACATGAATGGAGGCAACAGGCCTGTTTATAATTTTTTCAGATTGATAGATTAAGGTAACTCACTGCTATGTACTATCTTCTGTCTTTGACAAAAAAATCCCTTTGTAACGATCTAGAAAGTTACCTTTAGATTTTGAATCCTCACACTCTTCAGAATGCCATTGCAGGAGAGTACTCCTACCCACCAGTCCACCCATTTCTCTCTCCCCACCTTAATCTGCAGATATGTCTTGCATGTGTGTAGATACCTCACCCTCAATATCTAGGTGTCATCCTCACCCCTGAAAATGACCATTCCCTAGTAGCAAGCACATAAGTAGTTTGGCCCAATGGAACATGGAGTTCTGGGTCATGTTTTCCAAAGTGTGGTAAAGAATGGAAGGATTGGGAATAGACTTAGTGGGCCTGGGGAGTGTGGGTTCTGGAGGGAAGTTGCTGAAGATTCCCTTGGCAGTTCTAAAGGCTATACTGTACATGTTCCCCTTTGCTCTCCTCCTGCTTTATCTACATGACTCAAAATTATCTCTCAAGTATGATCTCATATTCTCATGTCACTCCTTCCTCCACAAACTCTCCTAAATTCTCCCAGGGTGGGTTACACATTTCTCCTAAACTGGCTGTAACACCGTGTGGATCTGAGTAAACCGTTTAACCTCAATTTTCTTTCAACACTGACGAGGATGACAGATTTAATATATGTAGAGTTTTAGAACAATGTGTGAAAGAAAATGCTAACTCTTTTAACTATTCTTATATATTCACATAGCACACTCTACTTCTATCAAACTATTTCACACTATGTTGTCATTATGTGTTTTCTCACCACTCTCTCTTTAGTAGATTATATCTCTTATAAGCAAGGGCATAATTTTACTTGCTTTTGTATTCCTAACATAAAACACAGTATGTGTAATAGAGTGGAGGCTCTATAGATTGAACAGTAGTTGGGCTGCCTCTTGGAAGCTGGGGAGCTGGAGTTAATGTTCATGTATCAACCTGTGACCATCTGCAAGAGAAACCAGGGGAAGGCTGAACTTTGGGGACCCACAAGAAACATTTCTTTCCATCTACTTCTGAGCTCTTTCTGAAGGCCAGACATCAGATGAAGATGATAGAACTGAGCTAGAAAGGGCGGACTTGAGAGGAAATATTCAGTGGAATTCCCACTAACAGATTAGATATGCCTGTACAAAAATTCAACCCTATATTTGGGTTAAGATTTATAATCCCAAACATTCCATTATGTAATATTGTATTTATCTTAAGAGGAGCTAAATAATCTGACACGTATTCTTCCAAGGGCTTTGAGACCACATGTTTCTCAGTCTCCATGACCTGGGGAGTATGTCCCTATTTTCTTTCACTGAATCTGTTTATTCTGATAACTTGAAGATAAGCAGAGCTCAGGAAATATGGTCATGAGAAAGTCTTTAATGATGTTTGCTTGATTACAATTACAAAACTGCTGCAGAGTCTACCCCATCATTTGCTCTAGTGGTTGCTAAGTAATTTCCGATCCAGTCCCACAATTAGAATGAATGAGCCTGGCTGCTGGTTGGTCAGGAAATGGTTCTGTTCTTCATTCATTCATTCATTAGGGCTTCTCTTGAACTGTGATTGGATGTAGGAAAATGCTTTGCACAGAGTCCTAAATATAATAAAGGAAAATAGAAAATCCTCCTGATTGAAAATGCTTTTCCCTTTTATATTCTATTTACTCACTTAAACACTGTATATAATAAAAGTATAATTTTTATGTTTAAGAACTATAGGTAGAATTTTTCAAAATTAAGGTAAAATGATATACAATATAAAATCGCTCTCATCAATGATTATACATTATAACAAAATATTTTTTATTATGACAAACACCTATAGTGCTTGCAATGTGCCAGAAGCTAAGTGCTTTGCATATATTAAGTGATTTAAGTCTCACAACAATATATGAGATAGGGTTATTATTGTCCTGATTTTACAAATGAGAAAGTAGAGGCACAAGGCATTAAAAATTTAGATTTACGATTATATAATGAATGTCAAGGCTAGGATCCAAATCCAGTCCATTTTTTTCTAGAATCTGGCTACTTCACAACTATGGTTTATAATATATAGAAATATTTAAGGCATATGTCAGAGAAGCCCGGTAGAGCTAGATTATAAGAAAGGGAATGAAAGGAAAATGATATTGATACAAACTTTGTGGTACCTATTTTTAGCCCCATGATTTTTAAAACTTTTTCATCTCTTGGCAGCTTCATCTTGCTATGATGGGAAAATACACTGACATGCTATAAGACCAATCATCATGCTAGTTAGTGAGTTTTCCTAATGGAGTTATACCTTAATTTATCGAACCAATGACATTGTGCACTTTTTAAGATTTGAGACTGACCTCCCCAAATTAAGACCTCTCTGAATGAAAGGAAATTGATTGAAATTGAATGAAGTGCAGGATGAGGCATGCTCTATGCCCCTGGAACCCATGTTCGTGGATATAAAAATCTTGTTTCCATGGCAACAGGTCAGCACATTAACTGATGTGATAAGATTTTAATTCTGGATTTGGTTTACATTCTTTGTCTCCTTGCAGTCCTCACTTCCTGAATATATTTTCTCTCACATCTGTACTTATCACAAGTTAATGATAACCAGATGTTACAGGAGGTAAAAAAAAGTTAGGCATCCAATGAATCTTTCTAGAACATTATAAAAAGAAGGAAGTATTGTTCTCATTAATTTACTTGACCTTTTCAAGGATGCTTCACAAAGGTTTTAGGAGGCTTTTCTGTTATAGATTATGATTATCTTCATGCCTAGCTAGAGGGTTAATGGCTAAATGAAAACATGAAAAATGAAAAAGAACAATTTCTTCCCTCCTCATCTGCACCTGTTGCTTAGGTTTAGCTGATAAAAAAAGGCAGAATGCAGTGGTGGAGTGGAAGGGAACAAGAGGCTGCCTCTAAATGTGTGATTGTGGGGGAGATCTTAAACACTGAGTCAATTTTTGGGATTTCTTAAGGTCTGTGAATTCCAACATGTTCAGTCTGTTGCTTTTCTTGAAGAAAGAATGACATAGAGACACTTTCAAGAGCACACAACCAATGAATGGTAGAAAAGGTATAGCTATCATCTCCTGGGTTCACCTATTATGTGAAATAATTATAATAGAAAACACTTGTATAGAGTTAATGTGCACCAGGCCACTCGCTGATCTAGTCCCCACATCACCCTATGAAGTAAGCTATGCTATGACACTTACAGCTAGCTATTTTAAGTATAGAGATGTACAGCAATGTTAAATAATAGTTTTAAAACTATTAATGAAAGCAGTTTCTAACCCCCAGAAGTCTGATATCAGTTTTGTGTAGAGAATCACCTTTGTCTGCAAACTCCCAGAACAGAATGTTTTCCAGTGTGATACTTAATCACTTCTGAGTCAGTGAGTCCCTGTTCTCTATTATTGGACTTGACATATCATTTTGGCCTTCTGCTCCATATCAGAATATTTAATTTTGTGTTTGTTTGTTTTTGTGTGTATGCACTTGTGTAAATTGCAGAAAATTGGGAATAATTTTGAACAGGATTTTGTAATCTTTAGAGATAATTTTGGGCAACTTGCAATGTCACAAAAACAAGATTAGAAATCACTCAAGTCATATTTGTTTGCATCCACAGTTTTGTTGACTTTTTAGTTGAAAGGCAAGTCTTGAAACTCTGCTCTTTAAAATAATCTCCCCTCAAAGTTTTCTGTTTTCTACAGTGCTTTTATTTCACACCTGAGTGTGTGAAATTAAGATATATCAAAAGAATTACTGATATTATAATAGTTTTAGTCATTCAGATTCCTCTAAGTGCCATATTTTTAGAATTACAATAATTAATTCTTAGATTTCTCTTTGGTTCAGTGTTTAGGAAAATAATGGTATTAATTCCTGTTTAGAGTTCATATTTAGACTGCTTCCTGTTCAATTTTTGTTTATTAACTGGTGGAGAAAAGCATGAATATTTAATATAATTTAACTCACAGAATAACCAAAATCGTCATCAAAGAGAGTTTTACCAAAGTAGTCATAAAATATTACAATAATAGCATGATGCTGTCATAAATTTAATTATTTATTAGGTTCCTATTTAACATGGCATTGAATTAAATTACTAACATACTTTACAGTTGGGAGATGATGATAGAGTGAAATATTTGATCAGCCCTTTAAATTGTATAATCATAAATTGAATAACCTTTTAAATTGTATAACCCTTTAATCTATAAAAGGGTTTAATAAATAAATTCTGAGTGGTTTTTCTTTTGAGGATTAGGAATAATTTAGCATTTTATTACGATTTACATTATGAAAGCTCTATGCCTGGCACCCAAATGCTGAATGATTGATGGGGTTTCTGTACCCTCTAGTGGTCTGACACAGAACTGAAATGGCAGGCCTCGGAGTCTCCAAATTCAGCTGCTTGGGAACCTGAGGTCTGGACAACACCACCTGAATCTGCTTAGCGATGAATTATAAACAACAATGGTAAGAAGAAATTTAAGGCCAGGCTTCTAGAGGAGGGTGATGTGGGTATGGATTTTCACTTTAAGGTGATTATACATGACAAAAGGAATGGTAATGATTAAAGACAATTTTTTTTTCTTTAGATTTCATACTTCTCCTGGTATGTCAGAGTTTGTAGGATGTCAAAACAAATGCTCTTTAGCTCAATAAGTAGTAGTATTGATTTGATAATCTGGGGTCATAATTATTTGCCCTCTGAGGCATGCCTCCATTGTTGTGAGCCACAGCAAACCACCCCCTCATTGCAAAATGCCTAGTAGCACCTCTGATTTCTTACCTACCAGGTGCCAGTAGTGCCCCTACCCCTTTCCTGGAAGTCATGACCATAAATGTCTCCGTCATTTATGAAAACTATCTTTAGTGTTCCATTTAGGTAAGTTAGACATAGTCAATCAAAATAAATATTTTATTGAATACTTAGTATGTATTAGAACTCGTACTTCTATTGTTTAATTTTATCCTTATAATAAACCTCAGAAGTCATTCCAATACTATTATAATCCCCATTTTACATAGAAGGAAACTAAGACTTAGTTGAGTAGCTTTCATGCTGTCACAGGGGCATGTGGTGGAAGGCAGCAGTAAAGACCCAGTGGTCTGACTCTTTAATCTGCATTTGAAAACATTGAAAACATTTGAAAAACAAATAAGTAGTGTCACTACTTATTTAGTTTCCCCATTGAGGTGAAAACCAGAAATAATGATTTAATAAACCATAGATGCCAGTTTATAATAATTTTTTGAATTGAGAAAAGTTAAAGATAACATACTGACCTGCTTAGAAGTAGATCCATTTGTTTCTTCATTTATTTAGTGAGTGTTCACTGTCTTACAGTGAACTTACAGAATCTTAGTGCTCCAACTGTTACAGGGCAACTCTAATATAAAATGGGTTTTCCACACTGGGTTTTTTACCCGCGCTTAGAAGACTTAAACGTTTTAATGCCAGGTACACGTGGTAAAAGTTATTAGCACGTTTTATTTTATGAAAGAAAGGGCAATAAAATAGTAATAACACCAAAGGAAAAAGAAAGGAATACAAATTTACAAATACTCTACCAGATCTAAGCAATGCGTTGAGAGCTAGCTCCGAGTTGAATGAATGGCTCCGAAGGAAGGGGGTCTGGCTCCTTCGTAAGAGAGAGTGTGTCCAAGGCTCACCTCGGTTTTTACAGCCAGCCTGGCTGCTTAACTCTACCCTCAGGTCCCAGTAATCCACTCTTCAATAATCATTTTATCAAATTTGTGGTTCTAAAACACTAATGATTTAGAGTGGGGGTTAAAGTCCACACACCCATAATCCATTTAAAACCACCTTTCCCCCTAACACTGCCTGCTCAGGCTTGCCTACATTGTTGCAAGCCATAAGCAAACCAAAAAGGCATATCTAATTTTTCATAGAATCCTATGCTCTGGGGCAAACGAACCACGTAAAGGGCAGAGAGATGGTTTGGGATGGAGCATAATGCTATTTTATGTAGGCTAGTCAGCAAGGACCTCTCTGACATGTGATATTTGTCTAATAATGAAGGAATGGGCACACCAAGTGGAGATGTGGTAGCAAGTATTCCACGTAGTGAGAACAGCAAGTGCAAAGGGCCTTAGGCAGAAACATTTTTTGGAGTGAGAGATACTTCCTGGAAGGATGGGGGGAATAAGGAAAGAGTAGAACCTGAAAGAGTGAATGAGGGGGAGTGGCAGGAGATGAGATAGGGAGGTGGGGTGACGGGGGAGGCCCCAGAAGGTCAGAAGATTTAGTAGGCCTTTGTAAGGACTTCTTGGCTTTTACTCTGACTAAGATAAAAAAAATTTTTTTTTAAGATTTTATTTATTTATGCATACAAGAGCTGGGGTACAGGCCAGAGTTGTGGGAGGTGAGAGGATTCACCAGAGAGAGAGGGGAGCAGAACAGGCAGATTGACTGAAATACACTGCTGAGGGGAAGCAATGGACGAGGCAGGAGAGGTCTGCTGCGCCATGTGGGTCCCCTCCATGGTTGGGGATTGAACTCACACTGCAGTGACTGTTTAAGCCCCAAAATGCAGTGCTCAACCCCTTGTGCCACCAGGGAGGCCCTGACCTCATTTTAAAGGATTTGTCTAAGACCTCACTTCCTTCAGACATTTGAGATTTGTAATGGGGAATGTAATTGCCTGTAGTAGGCAATTATTTTGCATAAATCTCTGTCACAAAATAAAACACAACTTTATTTCTTGGTAAGTTCATTTTTCAGAGTCTGCTAAAGTATTTGGTTGTTAATTGTAAGAAAATATTGAATCAGGGTCTTTCGTCCAATGAATTATAGCTTTACTAGTACCAAATTTACACCAACTTCATTGCTTGGTTTTTTTATTTCTAAAAGACACAGCTAATATTTTTTGTTGTAATATGCCATTCTTATAAAATAATCTTTAGTTTAAACATTAAGTCACAGTATAAAATTTTTTTTTGTCTTGAAAAGTTTATTTAGGAAAGAAAAGAGACAAGAAAGATTCCAAGATAGATGGTACTGGGAGGGGCAGTAGAGCAGAGGTCCACAGTATAAAAATTTTTAATAGCAATTTAATCCAACATATGCAGTGCCAGTTATGTGTATAAATCAACTGAAGTGACAGTAATATAAGTCTAGATATTCACAGATGATGATAGAAATGCATCATGGTGGCCCACTGCTCCATAGTGATTGTAAGGGAATATCAATCCTGTGTTAAAATGTTTTAATGTGGGTGTGCATTATTTATCTCTATATGTAATAGAAATATATGTATATATACATATGTTACCTTTAGCACATTATATCTAACACATTATATCTTTTATAATACATACTATCTTTAGCACATATAGAGTTAGGCATCATACTTCTATATGTATGTGTTAAATTCAAATTTATATAAAACCTGTGTGTGTGTGTTTATTCGCCCTGGAGAGTAGAATTAGTTTGGGAAGTTCCTGGTGCATAACAGTCCCTCTGTAACTGTTAGTTAGCATTCTTCCCTCTGCGGAGATTTTATTTTATATTCCTCCACCTCTTCCTATTAGAGTCCTTAAATTAATTTCATTTCCTCTGTTTTCCCTAACTCAAATCTTCCCATTGTAATTACTCAGGTGGTTCTCCCTCCTTTTATACTTTCTACTCCAGAAGGAAAATAAAATTACAAGTCTCAAATTCCCTAAACTTTTCTTTTCCCAAGTCATTAATCAACAGCTCATATTAAGATAAAAAAAATTACCCCAGATCTCAGGAGATCCTTCCTATGGCATAATAGACTCTTTCTTATTTCCTATCCCTTGAGTCGCTTTTAATTCGAGATAGATATTTGCCTTGCAATTATTTTATTCCCTTGATGATTTGAAAAGTGAGGAACATTATCACTTTATCTTATCTCTTTCCTGTTTATGAGTCAACCTGCTCTAATAGAACTGGCGCCCCACCCTTCTTGGAGAATGCATTGGTTTAACTGATAAAGCTCTCCCCCAAGCTCAGAATCCTGTCTTATCATTACAGTGACAACACATTAGGAGATCATTTAGAGAAAGACTGGGGAGCAACACTGTTGATTATTATTTACATAATCAACAGCCTTTGTACATCTTGCTGGTTTGATGTACTTCTTGGCCACAGGTCTCATCAAATTAAAACAAGAAGGAAATTAGATGGTGCTGGCCACTGGCAGATCAAAAGGACCAGGAGAAGCTCATCTCAGGAATCAGCTGGCTCTTTGCCCTCACTATTAGTAAGCTGGGAATGGCCTGGGTTCTCAGCAAGCTCAGGATTTCGGGCAAAGATGGTGTTAATGACCATTGCTAACATCTAGAGATAGCTATCTATCCCGAGTCTAATATATGATTAATAGCATCTTCAATCTTTAGACTAAATTGCTTCTAGGTTTTTCAGAGCAGGCAGGCTGCTCTGTAAATGTGAGAGAAGAGTTTTAATCCGTGAGAAAAGTGTCCATCTGTGAGGGACGAGCACCAAAAATAGCCTTTATAACTTCAGTCAACCCCCCTTGCTTTATCTGGGTAGTGTAATAAAGCTAGTGATTAGGTTCCTTTTAAAATTAGTGATTGTAATTTAAGGTAATTATACAGTATAATATAAGCTACACATTTTTGATCATTAAAATAGTTGAAAGCAGCTTGATTCACTTGTATTGGTACCTGAATGGAATTTGTGAAGAGGTGAGTGTCCACGTGCTTACCCCAGAGGTCACTGAAGCTCTAACTGGTCTTCCCAAAATGGTAAAACACTGTGACGTTTTGACTGCACGGCTCCCAGCCGACTGTCTCAGTGAATTTGTTTTAGTTAATATATTGCTATTTCTTTGTTTTATTCTCTAAATTCGTATAATGATAATCTCCAAGGTGTTTAACAGCTCTTTCTCATTTAGAATGTTTGAAGTCATGCTTTTCCTTAAAATATTTTTTTTAAAGATTAAAAAACCCAGACACCTGCAGGTTTTAATAACCTCTTTGGCATGTCTCAGCTGAAGAAGAGGGTTGTCAGGAGAGACAAATCACTCTTTGTGATCTGTGTCTGTGCATTGACCTTATCATGCAAGTACCTGTCTTCAGAGGAGAAATGCACAGTCTAGACAGGAAGCGGGAAGTGGCAGGCATCAGAAACGGCAGACAGAGCCAAGCTCCCTGTGGCTTTGTGGATTTAACCTTTGGACAGCCACACACTATGGATCTTGGCATTGAAAAGGACTAGTGAAGCTGAGAGAGCTAAATAAATATTAATGATCACACACAAAAACATGATTAGAAGTCAAATTAGCTGTCCTTGTTCGGATTGTTATGACCAAGGTGTTCTTCCTAAAAGGAAGAAGGATTGATACTGGGGTTTCTCATTGGTCTTAGGAAGACTTGTACTATGATCTTTCAAATGAAGTTAGAATTGGATTGAAATAGACTTAAACTTTGAGAATTTATCTTTTTTTTTTTTTTTAATTAATGGTTTATAGCCCTACATGACTTAGGGGAACCCGTTAACACCTCCTCAGATGTCTGTTACCACACCACACCCATCCACTACCCAGGCACCCATAGTCCTTGACCCATAGTCCCCTCCCCCTTTGTTGCTACCCTTCCTCACCTGTCCCCCTCCAGTAACCTCCATTTTGCAGTTATATTTATTTATTTTTAAATAATAAGTGTCTTTTTATAAAAAAAAAAAAATATGTGTACAAGAACTGGGGTAGAGGCCAGAGGTGTGGGGGGGTGAGAGGAATCACCAGAGACAGAGTGGGGAGCAAAACAGGCAGATCAACTGATATACACTGCTGAGGGGAGCATCAGGCGAGACAGGAGAGGTCTGCCGGCACCATGTGGGTCTCCTCCCTGGCTGAGGGATCGAACTTGTGCTGCAGTGGCTGTAGATGATTTTATAGTGCAGTGCTTATACCCCAGGCCACCAGGGAGGCCCCAATTTTGCAGACATTTTTCTAGGGTTTAAGTTTAGTTTTATCAGTTCCTTTGTTTTGCTTCTTTCTATTCCATGTATGAGTAAAATCATCCAGTATTTATCTTCCTCCTTCTGACTTATTTCACTTATCATAACACCTTCTAGTTCCATCTGTTTCCATGTTGTAAACTGTCAAGAGTTCATCTTTTTCTTAATAGCTGAATTGAATTCCATTGTGCATATCTTTCACGTCTTCTTAATTAAAATATTAGTGCATTCTAATATTATGTACGTTTTAGATGTGTATTTTTAAAAACCAGCTTATAAACATTATTTTAAGTTCAACATTAAAAGTCCATTTCTATCCTTCAGTTATAATCAATTCCTTTTACACCATTTATTCATATCCTTTCTTCCCTTCCTTCTGGTGATCACTAATTGGTTTATAATCTGAAAGATTATTTTCATTTTACTTAGTTCATCCATTTGTTTGGTTTCTCTGTATATCAGATGAGTGAAATCATGTGGTGTTTTTCCTCTCTCTGACTTATTTCAATAAGCATAAATTTCTCTAGTCATCTAAGTGCGCCAATTCCTTGCTATCTTGCTATAGAAATAGGTTCAGCTTTATTTGACGGAAGTATTCTGTTGACAGAGACTTTGGCAGGGTCTGATGTTGTTTGGTCAACCTGAAACCAATCTACCAACAATAATTTTACTCCTACTATTTGCCTGTCTTTCTAGTTACTGAGGATGATGACATTATTAAAAGGGTGGTAACCTGTATCATTGGCCCTGATTCTTCACTCTGTCCTTATCTCATTTTCTTTGCTGGATGACTTTGAAATTCATCCTACTGGAGGTAGATAGGGATGCTGAGTCACCAACTGATCCAGCTGTGCCCAGGACTTAGCTGGTTTTAGCATGAACATATCTGCATCTTGGGAAGTTCCTTAGCCCCAGGTAACCCAGGATTATAGATCACCCTTAGTGAGGTATATTTGCACATGGTTTTCTTTTTTTTTTTAAAGGCAAATCTTTTTTTTTTTTTTTTTAAGATTTATTTATGCATACAAGAGCTGGGTACAGGCCAGAAGCATGGGGGGTGGGGAGTGGGGTGAAAGTGTTACAGGGCAACCCTAATATAAAATGGGTTCCCCACACTGGGTTCTCCACCCGCGCGCTCAGAAGACTTAAAAGTCCCAACTCCAGGTACACGTGGCAAAAGTTATTAGCACGTTTTATTTTATGAAAGAAAGGGCAATAAAATAGTAATAACACCAAAGGAAAAAGAAAGGGATACAAATCCACAAATACTCTACCAGATCTAAGCAATGGCGCGTTGAGAGCTGGCTCCGAGTCGAATGAGATGGCTCCGAAGGAAGGGGTCTGGCTCCTCAGTAAGAAGAGGGACCCCAAGCTCACCTCTGGTTTTATAGCCAGCCTGGCTGCTTAACTCCACCCTCAGGTCCCAGTAATCCACTCTTCGATAATCATCTTATCGGATTTGTGGTTCTGGAACACTGATGGTCTGGAGTGGGGGTTGGAGTCCACACACCCATAATCCATTTAGGACTACCTTTCCCCCTAACAAAAGGATTCACCAGAGACAGAGTGGGGAGCAGAACAGGCAGATCTACTGAAATACACTGCTAAGAGGAACAGCAGGTGAGGCAGGAGAGGTCTGCTGCGCCATGTGGGTCCCCTCCCTGGCTGGGGATCGAACGCGCACTGTTGTCCCATGGATGCGTCACAGTACAGCGCTCAATCTGCTGCGCCACCAGGGAGGCCCCTATTTTCACATGGTTTTCTCCTGGCTTGGTCATGTGACTTTCAAGGTGAAAAGAAGGAAGCAGACTTGGCAGCAGGCTAGTTCTGACCTGAGCCATCAGTAGGTGTTGCATATTTGCATGGTCTGTGCTCTGCCATCACCAGGAGAAAGACGTGATCCAGGAGGACTGGGCACATGTGAAGCAGAAGTAAGCTCAGCAGAGCAGCTCACCAAGCCCAGTTTCAATCATCCACCCCAGCAAAGTTGTAACAAGGGATAATACATTGTTGTTATTTTAATACTGACTTTCGGCATTTATTACATAGCAATAGTTTATCTGAATAGATTAATTTTAGGCAGGTCTCCTAAACCTGTGACTATGCAGGTGTCTCTTGTTTTCTTCCTTTTCCCCAATAAAACTGGCCTTTTAAATGTAAAATAAATAAATGTATAAATTTTATTAGTGCCAGACACTGAGATGAAAGTTTTACATAGGTCATTTCCTACTTCTGTGTCCTGAAGTAATAGTTATCATTTGACATCCGGGAAAGATGCTACTAAGAAAGATGGAGTAACTGCCCCCTGGAGCTGGTTCTTCGCCTGTTTCCCAAGTAATCCAATACTTGATGTTTTCAGAAGTCATCAGCTAATACAAATTCATTGTGAAAGATTCAAGCTGAGAACTACAAAGAAAAAAAAAGTAAAATGTCATTCCCTTCCCTCCCTGCCTGTCCCCCTTTCTCATTGCTTTAATTCTTCCTCTCTGAGGTAAGCACTATTAACTTGGGGGGCATGAACTTTTCTAGATTATTTTCTTTGCATTTCGTACACATATTTGTTTATTCAAAATGTTTGTGGAAATGGAAATTACCCATCTTTCTTCAGTGCTTTCTCCTTGGATACCTTGGATTACTTTCCAGCCAACCCACATACATGTGCTTTCTGCTCTTTTATCAGCCACACATCATTCTATGGTAGTACCACCATTTGAGCTTCCTCTTAAAAGTGACTATTTCAGCTGACTCCAATTTTCACCATTTCGTGCCACGATTCCATGAACTTTCTTTTCATATTTCATGGTGCACACACATGAGTATTTCTATAGAAAAAAGGTTCAAAACTCTAGAAATTAATTCATCTCACAGTCAATGACAAGTAATGTTCAACATTTTTTGTTTGTTTAAATAAAGCGATTAAATAAAGTATAGACCTGGAGTTGTATACACCCTAAGAATGTGTTCACCAGATACTGAGTTTGGAAAGGCCCCTCCTTCTTTTGTTGGAAGCATTTTGTCAGGCACTTGTGGCCATGTGGAAAGTGCATTAGCTGTACCTGTCTGTCCCCAAACGAAGTGGGTTGTGTTGCCACCAACTGTTGAACTTGTTGATCTTCTACTTTACATAGCAACAATAATTCTTTGGGAGCTTTATCCACCACCCTGAAAAATCTCATCCACTGTAGAGGTTTGCTGCTGAAACAAGTCACTGATGATTTTCTTCTGTGGAAAGAATTTTTTCATAGGAGAGTTTGACCATGATATGAACTTGGGTCTACTTTACAGTCAACCAATTTTAGTTGATATTGGACTAACTATTCTGTTTAGACCCTTAATAAAGGTCTCATCTGAAGAGACTCAAAGGTTTGTGTCTAGGAGAATTCCCTTGCCTGAAGGTAAAACTAGAAAAGAGAATGAGTTTAAAAACAGAAGGAAATATGATGGGTTAAACCTCTGTTACATATTTATTGGCCAGGGATGACTTATTTATTTTTTTAAGATTTATTTATTTATGCATATAATAGCTGGGGTACAGGCCAGAGGTGTGGGGTGTGTGTGAGATGATTCACCAGAGACAGAACAGGCAGACTTACTAAAACACACTGCCAAGGGCGAGGCAGGAGAGGTCTGCTATGCCCTCGGGGGGGGGGCCCTCCCTGGCCAGCGGCAGGGATCGAACTCATGCTGCAGTGACTGCAGTTTGCTTCATAGTGCGTTGTTTAACCCACTACACCACCAGGGAGGCCCCGGGAGGCCCCCGGGGATGATTTATTTTTGTTAGATTCACAGTGATTGAATAGCATTTATGTGGCTGACATCATGCAAAGCATTGGGAAGACAAAAATAAAAGAGGTAGCCCCTTCCCTCACACAGCCTAAGGTACACTGGAGAGGCACCCACAGGATACAACGATGATTATAAAAGAGCACAAGTTCAGTAGGAGCAAAATAAAGGGTGCAAATATTGCCCCTGGAGATTCTAGGCTGATGTTCTAGGGTGAGTGCTTCCTCTGCTGAGCTGGTATGGGAGGCTCTGTGCCCCCTCCTCTTGAGACTAGAGTGACAACCCTCACTTCTGCAGGACACCAAGCATCAGAGCTGATAACTAGAAGAGGATTATTGACTTACAAGGCTTGTTGATGGGCTTGCAGGTTCTGTGTGGATCACTGACAGTTTTATGAGGCCTTGGGCCTAAGTGTTGAAAGGATCAGGCTTGGTTTTGAGCACTGACATCTTGGGTAAGAGGACCATATCCCAGTATATCCTGCAAGCCATACACTGACCTAGGAGCTTGGTGAATATTGACTTGTTTCACCCCCACAACAGTTCCTCCTTTTTAAAAAAGACTTTTTTTTTTAATTGAAAACTGAACAAACATAGAGACATACAGAAAAGGGCATGCATCTGAAGTATACATTCCAGTGAGTTTTCGTAAATTGAACATGTTGGGTAACTGTAATGCACATCAAGAAATAGAACGTTACCGTCACTTCCTCCTCCTCCCCAAAGTGAATCACTATCCTGACTTTTGTCATCATAGATTGGTTTTGCCTGTTTTGGCATTTTATGTAAATGAAATCATATGGCATATACTCTTTTATAGTGACTCACTGATGTATAGCTTGGGCTCCCCCTAGCTGAGGAAAAGAATTGTGTCAAGATGCCTAAGTGGACTCCCCTATAGACTAAAACTACCAAAGACTTGAACTCAAATGATACCTATTAATCTCTTACAGTTCTGAATGAAGCTCAGAATTTAAAAATGAGTTTTTTGAGACTAAAACCAAGGCCTTCTCTCCATGGAAGCTCAAAGGAGAATCCCTTTCCTTACCTTTTCAGTGTGGTATCTGGCCACATTCCTTAGTTCCTGACCCTTGGCTCCATTTTTAGAACAAGACAGAATCTTCAAATTTTTCTTTGCTTCTTCACATCACCTCTCACCTCCTCTTCTGTGGCAAGTCTTCTTCTTTCTCCCTCTAATAAGAACATTTATGATTGCATTTAGAGCCCACTGGATGATCTGTGATCCTCTCCCTAAGTCAAGATCCTTAAGTTACTCATTCTGCATGGCCCCCCATCCCCCCCCGCACTCATAAAAGATTATAGTCACAGATTCCAGGAATAGGACCTGGATATCTTTTGGGGTCATTATCAGCCTGCCACACTTCACTATTTTCAGTCAATATATGTGTGCCCTGTGTTTTTCCCTGTCAAGGTTTATACTTGGAGATAAATTGGTTTGTTGCTTGATTGATTTATGCTGAATATCAGTCAAATCATTGAGATTTCTGCTTAGAAATTTCTGTCTGTCGAAGTGCTCTTCAACAGATGAATCAAGAAATTGTGGAATATATACTCAATGGAGTACTACACAGCTTTGAATAAAGATGAAATAGTGGCATTTGGGATGAAACAGATGGACCTTAAGGTGATTAAGTGAAACAAGTCAAAAAGAAATAGATATGAGGTGATTTCACTCATTTGTGGGATATAAATAACGAAAAAATATAGTCAGTGTACAGTAGGACTAAACCTTGAAGTCAGTGGAAAAAATTAATGGCTATTGGGGGAACAAAGAGGCGAGAGTGACGCATATAGAATGTGGGCACTGGTGGTTTGGTAGAGGGTACATGGAACATGTACACCTATGGAAGAACGAATATAAAAGCCCAAACATTTAAAAAAAAAAGAAATTTCTGTCTGTGGTTCCCACAAAGCAGACTATGTTAAAGTTAGACTATGTTAAAGTGTTCTAGGGAGACACAAAAATGGTTAACATATGTGTTTTACCTCAGATAAAAATTCTTTAGATGATTCATAAGGTTTCTACTGAGAATTCACCTTTCTCAGAAATTTCCTTTTCTAGGAACCTGATATGCTTTGAATTTTTCTTTTAAAAATTACCTTCCTTTGCCACTTTTGTTATATACAAGTAGCAAATCCAGCTGGGAGTGACAAGAAGCTCCCTTCTGTGTGAGGACTGGCGACTGGACACCTGTCATGCCAGTTGTGAACATGAGATGTCAAGTATGTGCTGCCCTTCCCCCGCTGCCAGGTGGAAGGCTCAGCTGCTCCTCAGACAGGGGGAACTTTATGGCTTTATCCAGAAGCTTAGAGTTCCCTCTCATCCTGTGTTTCATCTTCCACATGATTCACATTGTGTGAGGCTTTATCTCTGGGTCCCCAGGAGAGCATTTTCATTCCGTAGACATTTGTTGTCAGTTCATCTGAAACATGTTTGCTCAACATCTAGAATGTATGTACCTGGCAGTTTGCAGGATACTGAGGATTTAAGAATAAGTAAGTCACCGATCCTGGTATTGGGATATCAAGTTGTTTAGTCAAGATAGAATAATCCCACATCTTAGTCCTTCGCAAGTGACAGAAACCAAATATTCACACTGATAAATATTAAAGAGAATGCATTATTTGTGTAATAGAAATATTTAAGTGTAGTGCTGTATACATCAGGGTCCAAACAAAAATGACATTATTCCATCAAAAACACACACCGAAGAATTTATTATAAGATTGTGACCTATGCAATTGTAGATGCTGGTCAGTCAGTTTCTAAAAGACTGTTGCCTTTGTTTCTGGTGCTTTCAGATCTCATTGCTAGTTGTGAGGTTGGGAAGGTATATGGAAAGTGGAAGTGAGAACAAAAACATATCAGCACCTATAAACATGAGCTGGAGCTTATGAGGATGAGCTGGAACATATGTCAGTCTCCACCACCTCCAGACCACATCGGAATATAGCGGTGGCCCTGCAGAAGGAATCAAGGGCTCCTTGTCATAAAGCTAAATATGCACATGGTGGTTCAGGAGTTGGTGAAACTGTACGACACTTGAAGGGAAGATGGAACAAATATAAGCCTGACTGCTGCCCTGCAAAATCAAAGGCAAGTCCATAGAGGGTGACAGGTAAATGTGCTGCTGTGCTGGCCCTGGATGGCTCTGCCCAATCCAATCAGGCTGGAAACAGTATGGCTGCCTTCACCTCAGCCTCTGAATTCCATGCCATATGTCCAACCAGAAACATAAAGGGAAGGGAATTCTGGGAGATGTAGTGCAACTTAACCAAGCTGACACAAAGCAACTCCACAAGCTGGAGTTACAAAGCAACTCCAGTACAGGCACGAGGAGGGGTTGGATGCATGTATTGAAACAGTGTGCTCAGAAATTTCTCAGTTCTGTGTTTTGTTCTTCTGCCTTTTTTCGCAGACTCTTTTCCTGCTTTTGCTTCATAAATCCAGTGATTAGCGAGCTTCTCTTTCTCAGTAGTTCTACCCAGTTCTGTGATGACACTCATTGTCCCCGACTCACCCAAGGAAATAGCCCTCTCGCTGCACAGCCCTGGGTCACTCTCCTCCTCCTGACTTCAGGGTGTTGGACCAGCCCATTCTAATCACAGGTACTGGAAATACAGGACGGGTAGTTCCCCAAGGGAAAATTGAGGTATTGGTACTAAAAAAGCAAACCAAGCCCCATAATAAATGATTACTGATACAGATTAGAAATTCAGGGAAAGTTGTTACCTTAGGACATGATCATGTCAGATACAAAAACACTTGGACAAATAGAGTGATTAAGAGGGTTGAATCTGGAAGCATGTGGTATTTTCTTATTGTATCTATTATCCAGCAATGTGGCCTGGGGTAAATTATGTCATTTGACAAGGGAAAAAGTTAGCTTTCATTCACTCATTCATTCATCCATCCAGAAAGCAATTTTGAATAAGCATATATACCTCACCCTGTAGTGAGCAGGAAGTCTGTAAAAAGAACTCTTAAGAACCCATCACTTAATGAGAAAGAGGGCAGGTAAAATCATAATGTGTATAAATAGGTGCAGTCCAGAAAGAGCAGAGGCTCTATCTGGAGCAAAGGGTGTTTTCTCAGGGAAGGACATCTGAAGGAAGTCTTTAAATGACAAATAGGATTTTAAAGAACAAGTAGGATTGTCTTGACATCTAGTTTGTGGAGCTCATGCTGTTGGTAAAGACTGTAGATGTAAGGTCAAAAAGTTGTGGAGTGACACGTCACTTCTAAGGCAAATCTGAAGGTTCAGAATGATCAAGTGCAAGTAATGTGACCATTAGCAGAGGAAGTTTTCTGTGGATAGTTGAAACAAGAATATTTTGCACCATGTTAAGGGGCATGGCTTTCATCCTACAAGGAAGATATGCAAGACGGCGATTTTGAGCAGAGGCATTTCATAAGTGATACTTAAGAAATTCAGCATCAATTAGGAAGGAATAAGTGAGAGCAGAGCAATAGATTGATTAAGAAATCATTTCCAGGATCCAGCTGACAGGTTGTATGCCTGGACTTCGGGAGTGGTGTTTCATCTGGAGTTAAGGAATATTTAGGGGGTAATTTATCAAGATGTACTGGTCTGGTAATTATAAGGAGAAAGGGGGGAATGTAAATGCCAAATCCCAGACTTACCACCAGGAAGAAAAGGTGGGGCTGTTACCAATCAGAAAAACCAGAGGAGGAGCAGCTTGGGAAGAAGCATAGAAAGGTGCTAGGCACAGGTTGGGGCATGATGAATTAAAATAGCTTTTAGATCACCCAGTTGGAGAAGTCATTGAGAGTCATAATTCTGACAGTCCTTGATTTTCTGTCATGTAGATTTTGTAGCTTTTCTGTCTACTCATAAGGATGTAAGGATATATAGCATAAGGCTATTGAGACCTGAGAAGTGTTTGGTAGTTATGATCAGTGTGTCTATTTTAATATATCAATAATATTTACAATATTTAGTGGGAAACATTAGCTGTGTTTTTGTGACTCATACAAAAAAGGGAGTAAAGAAACCGGTGGTTCTTAATTGTTTTACAATCATAGAGAAAATACAAAGGAAAAAGAAATGACTAGAAGTGTGAATAATTATTTTTGGTATAGAAATGCATTTTTTCTTCAAAATAGCTGTAATATATTCATTCTTCATTATACAGTTTCCAAAGGTACCCCAAATATACATTGCTAATTAAGGTGATTTTCTTTTAAAAATGTCTTTTATGTATATTATGCATGTATCTAGAGTTGGTTAATGCTGAACCACAGAAGGTCCTTCTAGAATTAATGTCAAGCATGCTGTATTTTTAAATGATTGTTAAAATGATGTTTTCCCCACTTTGAAGTTTCTTTGTTCAATTTCAAATGAACAGACACACACAAATAGGTTGAACATGATTGAAATTTCTCCTGAGAAGACTCTTTTAAAGTTAGGGTTTATCTTTTCTTCTGTCTCTAATAGAGAGGAGATCCAGGAGACTAGATCCAATCTTCACATTCATATAACTTTTCTTTTGGAACTCAGGAAGGCAAAGGAACCACTACAAACATATTCATCCATGGAACATTGTGTTTTCCCTGACTCTTACTTAAATTAGATTTGTTCACTTAGTTGGAGTCAAGATTTAGTGACATTCGACAAATTGAAAATTTGGATTCTATTTGATTATGAGGAGGACACAAAGTAGTTAGGAAATTGATGTGCTGCCCTGATAGGATATGCCTACTCAAAAAAACCACAGGAGCGTTATTCTGCCTACCACAAAGTGCACTATAATGGAAATGCTAGTTGTAGAGTTATTGAAAGTCATTTTTCTCTCTAAACTACTCAACATTTGATCCCTGATTGGAATTTTATTTAATGTAGGTAATTCCTCATCATATTAATCTGCCACAGCTATTGTTTGCATGAGACTATAGATCATTAGCCCATCATCTCACTAATTTGGTTATTTACTGCTTTTCAAAAGACATTTCTTTTGCTGCTAAGAAAAACTCTCAAAAACTTGGCAGAAGTATTAACTATATAGGAAAGAATTGCAATGCAGGAAAACTAGAACTGGAGACTTCTGATTAATATTAGACTAATCTCATTTCTTAATGGCCTAGATTATTTTAGTTATGTACTGGGCATGTTTGTATTTTACGCAATCACTGGAAGAACTGGAAGGAGATGATTTCCTGCTAATCTACTTGCTTGTATAACCTACCTTTTGGAGTTTTTTCTGGAATTGGACAGCCTGCTCATTGCATGTGTTTTCCATGGTGCACAGTGTTTCCGGCCCTGGACTGCCTTCTGCTATTTCTACTGTTGATCCCTGTGCTATATCATCAGGAGGGGGCCTCTCTGTGCCTTTTTTTTTTTTTTTTAAATCCAGTGAAGTATCTTAGTTCTTTCAGTCATTATACAAATGAAAATACTGGGTGGGTGAGTGGAGGTAGCTAGATGTGTACTTATTTTGTCTGATTATCTAAGTGAGAAAGTTGAGATTCAGAGAGCCTTGATAACTTGCCCAAAGTCACACAGCTAGTAAACCTCAGAGCTGTGCTTTAAGAACAAACTAGACTTTCTCCAAAGCAACTGATTCTCAGAAGTAAGATCTTAATACATTTAATTAATTGCTGTCAAGTTTATGCAGAGTGTGCTAGGGAAGAACTAGCCAGATATTAGATACAGATGTTCTGACTGTGGAATAGGCTTTATATGGGTGGTTTTGTTTTTCCAAATAAATATGTATGGGCAATTTAAAAAAAAATGGGTGAAAAAGTGATTCTTCCCTGACAGAAGTAGAAGGAGAGTTTGTGATTTCTGTCTCAGACTTTAAGACCTAGAAGGAATGATAGAGATTAGTGTGTATTGAGTGTGTTTTATATAATTGTCCAAGCAAGTCTTGCCACAACTCTTTCTCACTCAAACTTCATAGTTAAAAATAATCTTATTAAAGAATCAATATTATGTTTAGTTCTAGTTAAGACATTAGTTTTGTCAGATTTATTATTTGGTAATTATTACTAGATGATTTTGAGAATCAAGACCAAGGTTAAAATGCTTTCAAAATTGAATTCAACATTCAGTAAGATACTTTCCATTATCTGGATAGAGGTTTCTAATTGTAAAGACTTGGATATTGATTTCCTCATCCCACCTCAGGAGGGTTGGCCTCGAGACTATGGTTGAGGTTTAGCCTACATGGTAGAGTTTTAGTAGATCCAAGATTGTCCAAGTTATGGGAACCATAGGAATGAAAGGATCATCTAAAATCAGAGGATGGATGTGTATATACCTGTCTGTTTCTGTGAACGTACATGTATTATGTTTCTTGGAAGTAAGGCAGATTTATAAGCCAGAGAAGGATGTCCAAACAATCTCCAAGAAAGGAAGTTTCAGAAGCACATAGGATGATCTAGAACACAAGCCAAGAGATAAAAACAACCTACCACAGAATGGGAGGAGCAGAGGTGATAGACCCTGTTAATCAGAGGGTGGTGGGAGGGGAGGATTCTTATATGTTAATATACTGTGATTCATTTCCAAGGAAGACCAAACTTGTGGTTTGGACAGGCAGAAAGAAATTCTAGGAACTAGAGATAGATATTGAATTCAGGTGGGTGTTTAGCTATTTTGAACTGTGACCTTCATTGAGACTTTGAAAGAGAACCCAGATCCTTGAGGAAGGTTCTCAAAAGCTAGTCAGTTTCCCAGTTTGGTGGTGTTGGAATTAGGGCAGGTTTAACATCAGTGGATAGATAAGAACTCCAACCCCACAGTCAAAGCTGTCTTCACAGAGAGAAAGCCAAAGGGTGGAGGTTGGGAGAGGTCATAGTTCAGTGAAAACACATTGCCGATGCCCTAACACACCTACTTTTCTGTCTTCAAAGCACTGCCAAAATCTTCCCCAGAAAATCCCAGTGTACTTATTTCCCTGGTGCAGGCTGGTTTAATAGTCAAGTTGGACAGAATAAATGTGGGCAAAAGGCCTCAGTACCTGCAGCTCCATAGATGGGGAAGGCAGAGGGCATGGATCTATGCCCAGAACTGTCTCATTGCTCCTTGGAACCAGAACTCTTCTCGTAATCAGCTATCTCCTGCCAGCATTTTATGAAAATGCTTTTTTGAATATCACTAGCAAATTCCTAATGAATAAATCCAGTTTTTTCTTAGCTCCCATTTTTTTTCTGTTTTAAAAATTAACTCAAAATGCCAATCTCTTTTCATTTGAGAACCTCCTTCCAGTACTTCCTATTCTGTACATCTTTGATCAATACTCTTTCTCGTAGGAATGAGTTTCTCTTTCTTGATATCATGCAGGTAAATTTGGGACTTCCCGAGACTTTGTTCTAGGTCATCTGCTCTTCTCCTCTTCTGTCTTTCCTCCAAGATTTTAGTTATTCTCTTGGCTTCAAGTATTTGCATATTGTGATTCAAAAGTCTGAATCATCAGACCTGACTTTTCTCTCCTTCAGCTTCTTGTAGGAAGAGCTTGTTTGGGAGCAAAATAATGACATATAAAACAATAAAATTAGCATGTTCAAATTTGAACAGGAAGCTCTAGTCTCTGGGAAAAATTGTGACACCAAAATAAGCAAGATAGTACGATTTACAATGAGATCATTTTTATACAACCTGGTTTCTTTAAGATAAAGTAATGATCAACTTTTGTAATTTTCCACTTTTTAAAAAATACAGCATAGAAGTTTACTATGTATCTCCTTGCACAAAAGTTAATACTTACTTAGTTTAATATCACCTTTATTGGGATGTAAGACTTTAGGCTCCCTCCCACATATTAGGTGGCTGTAATAAGAACCAGGGAATGCTTAGAAGCCTCCAGAGTTGTTATATGATAGGAGGTCTACAAGAAATGAGTATTAGCCATGTGCAACAGAGCTGCCTTTGTGCTTTTTGCATAATATAGCAGGAGCCTTCCAAACTGCCTTCCTTCTCTAATTCTTTGATAACTGCTGCTCTGCCTTCTCTCTCTTTTTCTCTATGTGATCATCCCAGAGGTAAAAGAAAATTAGTCCTGAAATAATCTCTTAGTAGGGAAACAGTATATGTCATGGAGACTGGCAATTATTTAAGTATTTATTTCTGTTTCAGTGCTGACTTGGGGAAGGGACCATGTCAGAGAAAATGCACAGGAGGACAGGGTTAAAACTCCATGGGGACTGCAATCAATGTCAAACATATATAAATAAATTAATATAATAATCAATAAATCTGGTCTGGCTATTTTACATATTCTTGGGAAGAAAAGTATTGCCGTTGGAGTTATCGCCAAGGAAGCACAGTGAGGACACCAAACAAGACAATCAAGGTCACTGGACCATGCTAATGTGTTATAAGGACTAGGAGATAATGGGGAGGTGTAGACCAAGTGAGGGCATTCCAGTGGGTCATGTGGCCAGACATCCAAGAGTATGAATTTGAGAGGATTTAAAACAAGAAATATAGACCGGAAGGGTTCTTGGATTTATGTGAATATATCCACATGTATATATATCCACATTATATTTATATATATAAAACTAGAATTGCGCACATGATGTCGATCACTGTTATGAACACATTCCAAGGATTACCTGATCCTTACAGCATTCCGCTAAGGGTAAAGTTTATCCATTTTACAAAGCAGATATTGAGGCATGAAGTGAGAGGCAGGGCTGGGTCACTGAACTGGTGCCTTAGAGCTCATATTTTGCAAGCATTACACCATGATCTTTGTAAATACAAGTATGAAAGTTTGTAACTTCTGGGCTTTTTCTTCTCCTACTGATTGTGCTGAGTTACGTTGTTACTAAACAACGTAACTGTATTTCTCATTGTATAGTCTATTATGTATGGTTGATACTGGTACCTAGCAGATACTGTGAGCAGGGAGAAGTCAGATATTTGGGCTCGCTTGTCTGAAACTATGAGCAAGCTAATCTGGAACTGGATCAGCTTGAGTCTCTACTTGCTTAGATTTCCCTCCTCACCTTTTATATCCACACCTGGAGATTTGGACCTTCCTGTAGGAGGGCCAAGACCTAGGGTCTTGTTATTTCATGTAAGTAACTGGTAAACTGAACTATGATGCATGACAAATTAAAAATGAAATATTCTTTTTATCTTCCACTATTCTTTTATGTTTTACTTAGTGGAGACAATCTTTGACCCTGGATGAAAACTCCACAATGTCTCTTGGTTTCTACTCATTCTTATTCAGAATAATTGAAAATGGTCAATTTAAGCTACAAACAGAACAGTTTTGGCATTCAGAATATCAAGTCCCATTTTAGATAAAACTCAGTGGATCCCTATGGTCTGGAAAAGAATCCCTAAGGGCAAAAATGAGAACAATGTGTTTTCCTGTGGGGAAAGAGGAACTCATACTTGATATGGGTTCTGAGAATATAGCCCTTGGGTGACTATAGTAGATGAAAAATATCTTTGATTTTTAAATTTTAATTAAAGGTTTACATTAGTCTTTCATTTACTATCATAGTCCATCAGTGTTTAAAAATGTTATAATGGTGAAAACTATTTACTAGAAAAATTGCTATACTTTTTTTTTTTAAGATTTATTTATTTATGCATACAAGAGCTGCTGTACAGGCCAGAGTCGTGGGAGGTGAAAAGATTCACCAGACAGAGTGGGGAGCAGAACAGGCAGACTGACCAAAACACACTGCTGAGGGGAGCAGTGGGCGAGGCAGGAGAGGTCTACCACGCCATGTGGGTCCCCTCCCTGGCCGGTGGCAGGAATCGAACTTGTGCTGCAGACCTTCGCTTCATAGTGCGTTGCTTAACCCACTGTGCCACCAGGGAGGCCCTACTATACTTTTCTTATATTCCTAATCTCTAAATACATTAAGAGTCAAAGAAAATACTTTGCATTTATCCCATGGTGTTGCATTTTCTCTTCAGCCTGCTGCCTTGCTCCATTATGAAAAGCTCAAACCAGGACTATTGAATCCAAATTAAAAAATCATACCATTAAAAAAAATCAAACATGTACTTCAGAATTTAACATCTGGTGAAAGTCTGTGGCGGACTTTTCTGTCTGTATATGTCTGTTATATAACTTTTTATATTTTTAAAAATAAGTTTGAAATACTTCATATTTAGAAAAGACAAAATTTAAATTAAAGCAAAATGTACACTGTCTAGTGGTATAAATACAAGCTTTTCTTCCTATACTTCTCTTACAGCTCCTAAGCATAAATGTATATTCCTGATTTCAAATCCTTACTTCATTGCCCAGATTGAAATTTCTTCCTTTTGCTTTTCTATTTGTCTGAGTCCCTCCCTTTCTTAGTAAGACTCTTAACTTTCATCTTTATAGGAAACCATGCCAAATACCCCTATTTCTCAATTAATCATTTCCTCTAAACAGCTGAATTTCTATAGTTCATCACTTCCTCTTCTCAATAGCTGAAGTATCTAAGATCTGACACATTCTTGCATCCCAAATTGCCTAATGTGATTATTTATCTTCCTATAGGCAGCCTTTTTTCTCCCAAATTAGTTGGTGTCACTATAGGCACTAACAAATTTGTTTTTTTTCTTAAGAGAAGAATTAATGAAGGACATTGGAAAGCAAGTTCCTCAAGCCCTAATCTGTATCACCTCCTTTAATGGAAATGGTTAGAAGTGGTTTTTATTAGTGACTCTGACTATGCAAAGATTTTTTAAGTGGTTTTAATGAAAAACCAGGTTTGGGAACCACTGCTCTGGGAGCTGTAGTGTAAACCAATTATTTTCTGGCAGCCTGAAGGAAAGAGGATAGTCAGGTGAATCTTTGCATGAAATCATAGAAACATACATAGTAAAAAGAACATATTTCCCCAATTTCAGGATCACGTTTTTATGTGATTAATTAATTCATGTAACAAA
This sequence comes from Galemys pyrenaicus, assembly GCA_019455555.1. Taxonomy (NCBI): domain Eukaryota; kingdom Metazoa; phylum Chordata; class Mammalia; order Eulipotyphla; family Talpidae; genus Galemys; species Galemys pyrenaicus. Next base: position 20,022,912 of record JAGFMF010011752.1, on the reverse strand, counting down.
TTTTTTTTTAGCATCTATTAAGACTAAGCACTGTTCTCAGCACTTGGATATAGCAATATACAAACATAGATGGTGTGGATGGTGATAGTCACTGGTGCTGGTGGTGGTGATGATGATGATGAAACTATATCTATTCTATTTGAATGTGGTAAAATATTTCTCATCAACCTGTATCTTGGAGCATTCAGTATGAATCTGGGCATGTGAGGGTTTCTGATGGTTGAAATCTAAGCTGTTAGCTGATTTAACAGTAGGTATATTGAGGCTGCTGGTTAGTCATCAGGGATCAGAGCCACTTTTTCAGCTTCCCAGGCAAAGTGGTTGGGGTAGAAAGTGCTGGGAGAGAATGTCTTATTAGGGTTGATGTGGATGGGTAAAACTGATTGGAAATCACAGATTCATGTTCTGGAGCAGACCATGGTAAAATTGTGTTAACCTAAAGAGAGGAGATCCATAATTAAGAAAAGCAAACCATGTTGAACCATAGCGAAGGTACAGTAACAGTCAGACTAAAGGGAACTACTTTTTGTATATCTTGTAACTAAATATACAGTGTAAAAGAGCTCCTTCTTATGGAGAGGTTGGGTTTTAAAGAATAAGAAATATGAGAAAACTTCTAAGAGAATAACAATGAGGGTGATTTAAATTGGATAAATTCCATTTACAGACAAATAAATGAATGACCCTTAATTTTTCTTAGAGAATTTTCTGTAGGAGAAAAATCCATGCTTTATTTTTCTGTGTGTAAGATATTATATGCTTTATTTATTTTTAATAACCTTGAGAAAATTAAAAAACCCAATTACACTTTCTAAAGAGAATATTTCTGAAAGTCCTCTAATTTATATATATATATATTTGTAGAAAACTTGAAAACACAACAAAGCAGATAAAATCAAAATCATAATTCCACAATTGCTAATGTGATAAAATCAAAATCATGTCTAATTCCACAATTGCTAATGTGCTAATATTTTGATTTATTTATATGCAACAGATTATCCACTTCTATGTGTATACTCACCATGTGTCTGCCAACATGTAAGAATTACAAATGCATAGAAAGTGCTTAAATTATAGTGCAGAAAGAGCAGGATGCAAAACGCTTTATATAGTATGAGCTCATTAAAATTCTTCATCAGTTTGAGTTCATAACTGCATGAAATTTCACATTTGGATATGATATAGAAGTAATAGAACTACTCTTAAATTTAGAAAATTCTGTCCTACAAAATGATGGAAGCTTGTCTACTGATTCTTTTTCTTCTTTATTATAATCTTACTCTGCAACATAGAATACGAATATATCATCTGACTGCAGAGGTTTCAAATCTCAACAAAACAACTAATATTCAGAATATTTGCATCAATATTCTGAAAGTAAAATTATAAAGTGCAGAGTCACAAGTGTCTTTTATACATTTAGAGCTTCAATATTTAAACCTTTGGCTTGGAGCCCAACACTATGGAATACACTTTTCTCTTGGCAGTGATATCACAGCATCCTGATTAAATATCTCTTTAGTTCTGTACTCTGCAATTTCCCAGAGTCAGTGCTTGGATCAAAGTGACTGAATAAACATAACTTTGGAGAAGCTAAAACAACAATAACAAAAGACCACGATTGATTCTTGCACCCTAATTTAGTGAGTCTAGAGTGGGACCTGGAAATTTGTATTTTATAAGATTTTTTAAGTGGTTTTAATGAAAAACCAGGTTTGGGAACCACTGTTCTGGGAGCTGTAGTGTAAACCAATTATTTTCTGGCAGCCTGAAGGAAAGAGGTGAAGGTGGATCTTGATTTCTGGTGAAACATGGATTCCCCAGAGAGACTTTCCCTGGAAGACATTTGAAGATCTATTTCATGATAGTTATTTCCCTCGAGTGCTTTGATTGTCAGCCTGAAGTCATAGTAGAGGTTTGATGAATTTTGCAGGTCACTTCCAACTGTCCAATTTTATAAAAATGGGCCTACTTTTGTAAGTGCTGCAGTGATCTTCGGAAGAGATTTTCCCTCTAGAACAGAGTACATCCATTAAACTAGGTGGACACATTCACACCCAGGCACATTTGTTCTAGAAGAAAATGAGACATTTAGCTTATGGTGGGCACAAAAAGACAGTGGCACTTTTATTGGCTTTATTTCTTTGAAAATCTGTATTAAATATTAAATATTTGTTTTCCTCATTTTGTCAATTTCCTTTGTCAAGAATATACAATTTCTCTAATTTTATACAGTAAATGACTTGTTTCAAACAAATACTTTATTCTAATTTGATTTTATATCCTCACTTTAAATTACATGTCAGATTTTTAATTTTTATTTTTCAATCAAATTTTTAATAGAAGTGTGATTTTCACCCAAGATGGAATGTATCTGACAATATACAAAGCACTTTGTTCCACATTGTCAGCCTTCACAAGACCTTACCTCATGGAATTATTATTGTAGTAGATTCTGACATTTCTGTCTAGACGATCCTCCTGTGTACAGCAGAATCTGCTCTTTCCTAATACACGTTTTCTGGGTCTGCTTAACACAAGTGGTGTCCACTCATTTTCCTCAGGGCTTATCATGTGAGTTAGGAGGACCAACTACAATAGTCCCTCCTTCTGAGAGCAGTGATTGACAAAGAGGGAGCCTGTATCAGAAGTGAAATTGCTCAGATATTGGGTGAATTTATTTGTCTTACTGTTCTTGCTAAGGTAGGAGAAGGTGGCCCTTAGTCACTTGGAAGTAGATTTTCCCACTGAATGATGAGAATTTGTTTGCATAAGGATTTAGAGACAAAAAAGAATTGTTGTGTAAGAGACTTTTGAGCTTCTGAATCTAATCCATGTTGATGATTGAACTTACAGTAAAGTGGAGTTACTAAATTGACTCTTTGAGGTATTTTGAATTGAGCTGAAAAACAAATTAAATAGAATTGAAAAGTCCTGACTAATACGATTATTTTCTCTAGTTTTCAGATGAGTAAATTGAAACTTAGACAAGTTAAATAACTTGACTTAGTAGATAAACTTGGAGTCATATCCTCTCACTTTGAATCCTGTGTTCTTTCTATTACACTTTCATTCTTTAGCATTTACTGTAGAGGCCTGACACGCAGTTAAATAACGAACAAATGTCATTGGCTGAGAATGAAGTCATACCTAAATACAGAGCTTGCTGAAGTGCTTTTCAACCAAATGTACAGTGATCTTTGCATAAATTGGAAGAGCCTACACTGCTAATTACCAAGAACAAAATTAGAAGTTAAACTTTATAGTCTCCCAAAATAAGCACATTTCTTTTAGGAGTTTTTTAGCATTTTAAGTGAGCTTTGTTAAATCATGGGGAGTAGCCAATTACAAACACAAATTTACATAATATACAAACCTACCATGATCTTATTTTTCTGTAGCTTAGAAGAGATATCCTGTTTCAAGTCAAAAGTTTAGATCTAAAGGGACCTCATAACTTACCTCCAACATAGTAAACTAGATTGAGCAACCAGAATAATGATTATGACATTGTCCAATCAGATGAAGTATATTTTACTTTGCCAACTAGAGACAAGTAAAATTTTGTTCCTTCAGAGATCCACTGCACTGGAACATTCTTTGATTTCTCCCCCTGTACTCTTATCCCTTGTCTACATCTATCTTTCTTTGGCAAAATGCTGTCCCAGAAGATAGAATCTAAAGAGCATGCTATTTAAAATATTTACATTTAAGAAAGCACTAAAGAAAATTGAAGTAGGAGCAAAGCAAACTGCTAAACAAGACTAAATATATACTATAATTATCTTTGGATGTAATTTTTTTGTAGGGAATGTGTTAAAAATATAAAGATGTATTCATAATAATTGATGTATAAAATTCATAGCAACGTATATACAAGTTACATAGCATAGTGATAAAATAAAACCTGTGAATTCACCCCTGATCTTAACTAAAACTTGATTGGTCTTAAAAGGATTTTCTCCAAACAGATCTCCATGCTGCTCTCCTAGGAGGTCATTACATTCTTGAATTCATTCCCTTACATTAAAAATAATATAGTTTTTAAAAATTGTTTCCCTAATTATATTGTATATTTTGCTTTTGTTTGAGCATTTTACTATTAATCACTTGCTCGTTTATTCTATATTGTTTTTAAAATGCTTGCAAGTGGCTATAGCATACTCATCTGTGGTCTGTATAATATTTGAGTGAGTAATGACTATAGTCATTCATTCGTTGAATGACTATTAATTTAGTCATTCTCTTGTCATTGGAAAGTTGAAACTTTTTCAAATTTTTGCTGATATGAGTGATAATGTGATAAGTGTTCTTGTTATTTTCTTTTGGTATGCATTCATAATATTTCTCTAGGGTACTAACAGTGGAATTTCTTTAGTTATAGAAGATATAATTTGATATGAAGATGTCAAACTAAAGTGATTAATTCAATTTATATTCCCATCAGTACTATATGAACATCTATTGATGAAAATCCTTAATGATATTTGACAGTCTCAAATGTATTTTTCTACCTCAGCAGTTATAGTGTCTCATTGTGACCTTAATTTATGTTTCTGTGATTACAAATAAAGTTGAACATTCTTCATGTGTATATTTAGTATTTGTGATCGCTTGCCATAAAATACCTGATTTAAAAATTTTAATACTTTTCTTTGAATTTGTTTACCTTTTCTTATTGACTAGTAGGTGTTTTTAAATCACATTCTGGGTTTTATTCCCTTTTGATTTTGTGTATTTTAAATGTCTTCTTTAGGCTTATATTTCCTTGCTGGTTTTTCCTGATCCCATTACAAATAGTTATTTAAACTTCTTTTAGAGTTAAATGCATCCATATCTTTGCTGATTTTTTTTTTTGTCTTTTAAGAGAAAATGTCACTGAATGTAATATTTTATGTATTTCCCTAAATATTTCTAAGGTTTCTTTCTTGCATTTCAATGTTTAATCTGTCTGAAATTCTTTTTACATATGTTGTGGGATAGGGAACCGTTTTTTTTTTCCATTTTCACTAAGTAGTTGTCCAATATCATTTACTTTATTCCATTTTTAGTCCCCAGCCATCTACCTTTCATGTGTATTCAGTCTAGCTCATCTCTATTCTCGTGAATACGTTCATCTCTATGACTATATGAAACAGCATAATCATTTACCTTTATAATAGGTCTTGATTAATGCGTGAGCAGATAGTGCGCTTTTTCTTTTTCCTTTTTTTTTTTGAATAGAAAAATATTTCTGGTTGTACTTGGGTGTCTTTCATTATAAATTATTTTATCATTATAAATTATTTTAAAAGCAAATTAACTTTCTCAAATACACTGTTGAGATTTTGCTTTTCGAAAAGCAAAATTGAGGCTTGGATGTTGTTATCTTTGTATATTTATGCTTATCAACCTCATGTGCTTCTGAGGATGTGAGATCCATACCTAGGAGGGAAGTTGCTGGATTTCACTGGCTGTATAAATACTTTATCTGCTTAAATATTGCCAGGTTTGTTTTAAGAACAGCTGCATCAATTTACATTTCTACTAGTCATTCAATATATTTATCTATATTCCTCTATATATCTATATACCCTGTATATATGCAGAAACACATGTCTGGGAAAGGACGATTTTGGCTTTACATGCAGCCTTTCTTTCCTTACATAATTTCAAATTTTTTTTTTCCCATAAGAATGTCCTTCTTTTATAATTGTAATCATAAGACTGTTTTCTTCAATCAAATCAAGACACACATACACTTACTGGAAATAATTTCCCAGCCCTGACCCCCCTTAGACCATGAAATCAGACTTTTCTCAGTGGCAAAGCTCATATGACACTCCTTTGTCCCCCTCTCCCACCTCCACCCGCAGACCTCTACCCTCTTGCCCTCTGTGCTGACCCTGCCCCCCCTGCATGCAGAGAAGCTCGCCATCCTCTATTCTAGTAAGGAATTATCCAATCTAGAGGATTCTACTACTAAAGCACAGTAAAACAAACCGAAAAATATGATTGAATTTGATGAATATGAATGTGTATCTGGAACAGGAAGAAGGGACAAATATATACATTCTTCTCAGATAGTGAAGACGACTGAATATCACACAGACTAAAGAGATGTGGACAAGCAGAAGAGTGTTGCCAAAACTCTTCTGAGCTTCGAGCCCACCATCTGACGGAACTGCGGGAGCCCGCCCCATCTTCTTCATCCGCAGAGCCACGGAGACCCCATCTGTCCGCGCCTCGGGGTACCAGCTCCTGCGATTGACTCCAGCCCGCCATCTCGTGGTCTTTGCTATTACTGCGCTCGAGTCAGTTTCGTCAGTGGATAACTGGATTTAGAGAGCATGATGTCTGTTACGCTCTGTCTTCTGGTGATTCATAATCAAGATTTCCGGTATCAATTTCAGGGTTAGGGATAGAATAAGTAAGTGGAGAATGTTGGCAGGTGGGGATGAAATCAACCTTTCAAATCTAAGGGGTATAAATCATGAAGGTGTTTCCTTGAGTCACTGTTAATGATTCATCATTGCCTGTTTTCTGTTAAGACCACTTACAAATCATTTCCAAACACGTTATAGAAAATATACAAGATAAAGAATGAATGAATATCCATTTTTTCTCTTGAAAATATGACATATTCCTCCTAGAAACTGAGAACAGGGACTCTCTTTCTCTTAAATTATTGCTTCCACAGTTTCTAGCATAGACTTGCCACTTTGCAAAATATAAATGTTAGTTGAATGAGTGAGTTGGCTACTCCTGCCAATCAAAGTTGACAGTTATTATCTATGTGTCTAGATGGAGAGTACGTTTTCCATCTCAGCCAAGAGTGAGCATGGATTCTGGTTTATAAATGAAAATGGATGTGTGATACAGGAGTGACTCAATTCAGAAAATAAGTTAAAAACTACTGCCTTCCCTAGACAAAATAATTCTAATAATTATGTATTTACCTTTCAAAAGCATATATATATAATCATATACATAAATATATATAAAAATATGTATGCACACACATACAAATTCTATTTTTGTTATTATCATTTCTTGCTCCACTTAGTGTATGTGGGAGTTATTTCCTATCTAGACTTAGAAATATATAGCATTCTACTTAATAGCTTCACAGCATCCCTAGTGTGAATGTGAATGTCTCATAATATTAATATCATTTCCCTCCTCATGGAAATTTTCTTCTTACAAACAATGCTCCTCTGTGTAATACTTGCCCATCAGTGCTGGTGCAGGGATATGCCCTTCTATAGGTCAGAGTTTGTGAAATAGAGTTGTTAGGTCAAAAGTATATGTACGTGTAACATTCTTGATAAATATTTCTGAATTTACTGTGAACTGATATGAAGACTCAGCCTTATAAACTAAGGTTAATTAGAAATTATGAAACTGGTGTATTTTTTGATTTTTGAGAGGGTGTTTGACATAGTTCCAAACAATATATATGAACATTCTGCTGTTTCATTGTAGTATCACTTCACTGTTTGCCTTAGAGAAATCATAGGGATTTAAAGCTTTGCCTGTTCCTGAGAAATTGCAAATAAATCTCTGGTGCTTTAAACTTCAGGCCCTTAATACAAACGTAGTGTCAGTGGACTGTCCTTAAAGCCATAACTCAAGATGTAAAAATCCTGTCTGTATGTTCATATATTCATCAGTTACTAATTAGAATAATTACATCTTATTGATCGCTAATTAGAATAAACCATATACAACATGCTTTGCAAAGCACTTGGAAAATGTCATTTCTAATTGTTATATAACTACATTCAGAAATACATATTATCAACATTTTACAGAAGAGAGACCTTCAATTCAAGGAAATTAGACAAGTGTAGCCTGGGTGCAAGTAGTGAGCAAGTGGAGGGGTTTGGATTTAGAATCTGTTTTTGGAATTATTGCTTTTCTATCCATCCTTGCTGTTTTGTTCACATAGAGAACGTTCATGTGTGGCCTCTGTTCTCAAAGTTACTGGCTTATATTCACTTCATGATTAAGTTGAAAGTAATTTCTATGAGAAATCAAGAAATATTAGTCACTTTTCTTTATATGGAGTTTAAACAAACGCCTTTATTCTCTTTTTCTCCAATAGGAACTGAATCCTTTGTGTGAAAGGGATGGAGAATTGCAGCAACAACTAAAACTAGAGCGCCATCTGTTGGCCATGGGGTTCTAGGTACTTCATATAGGAAAAATATCCAGAGACACAGATCAGCACTTGTCTCTCTTTCTGTCCAACCAGGTGATAGTGAAAACAACATGGCAGTGAAAGCAACCTGGTGCCAACCTAAATTTCCACCCAACTCCCCCCCCCCAAAAAAAAAATTTCCAGATGCTCGTGTCTCAATTGTGAGATGCTGACCTTGCTGATTCCCCTTCCCGCTTGCTTACTTTTTGCTTTCTTCTTTGTAACTTTGGATAAATACCCCTCCTCTTTGCCAAAGAGCAGGATGGTGGTTCTTCAGTCTTGAGTCTGTTACCCTCTTCAGTTTGTGGGCAAATTAAACCACTTCCCTTCTCCTCAAACTCTGTTTCCTTTTATTGGCTGAGGAAACCGAGATGGGCGTTTGGTATCAAACCATCAAATATTTGCAGCTATTATTATAAAGAAATACTTTATATAATTCTAGTTTTATCTCGTATTGCCTCAGAATTATTCATTAGTTATTTCATTCCTGAAAGTGTTCCTTTCTTTGTTCTTCCATTCAAAAATATTAATTAAGCCCCCTTTGTCTTATTCGGTTTTGATGTTCCAGACCTAGATGGGCAGAATGTGTTATGTTTTCTGGAAACCCCACTGAGGATAATTTCTATCAATTTGCAAGTGATTAACTTGTAACTGTTGCCTGGTTGGGTGCTTTCTGTTCTTTTATCTTGCACTTAAACTTCTTCTCTGAACTGAGGTATAAGAATTTTTGATTTCACCCATTAATTAAATACTAATTATCACCAAATAAGTCACTCCAATTTTCTGATATCTAAAAAAGTTCTTTTTTTAAAGGCATAGCTTCTGTAACTTCTATTTCATCATTCATTAAAAATATTGGTTACGAGAAGATTAAGTTGAGAATACTGAACTCCATATTAGAATTCTCCTATTTAATTTTTAGTGGGTAAGTTTATTGAATAGAAATAAATCCAAATAAGAATCCTTGGCCCCATGTTGTAATTTTCTCTAAAACTGTTCATTAAAAGTGGCTAAATGCCTTGCTGAACTTCTACTGAGAAAGAGGCTTGACCTTTTGGTCAAGGGTCCAGCCACTGGATCTCAGTCAAGGAGCTAGGGTCAAGTTCAATGTGCAGCATAAGGAGAGACATTAGTAACCTTCTTGAAAATGGAAATGAAGTCCAAATCCCATTATTTACTTTTGGTCAATTTGTGTTAGCTTCAGTGGTCTACCATACCATGTTTGGGGTACTCCAAAACCAAATTTTGGGTATCATCTTCTAGATCTATCCTTACTCCAAGGCAAGATGTGTCATTTCTCTTTTTCTCTTGTGCTACTCCATGATCATGTTGTTGTTACCTGTGCTGAAGAAGTGACTCATACTGTCTGTCTCCCAGAGACTAATTCCTCTGGGTCCAAAACTTGGATACATTTTGAAGAGATCAGTCCTGCCTTGTTATTTTATTACTGAGAATTGATTCTTTAAGTTTCAAGAAATAAGAATGACCAACGTTACTTAGGGGAGTTAAGCAGTTGTTTCATCTCTGTCATTTACAAGACAACCTCTTTTCTTCAGAAAAGTGCCTGAAGACAAGTTCATTTGCATTATGAAAATCACATCTTGGGAGCTCTAATATGCCTGGGCCTTGTATAAAACATTTCTCAGGACCCACACATGGACTTTTATTAGGTGTCAAAGGTAAAATCTGTTGGGTAAATGGATTCAGAAGTCCAAGTGAGAACTCTCTTTGCAAGAGCCTCCTTAGGCTTTCCTGTTTTAAATAACTATTGTGAAGTTATTGATCTATTCCCCAAAAGGCAATATTTCATTACTTTTTATATCCTGGTAGAATCAATTTTGGTCTCTATCAATTTAGTTATTCCCTCACTCCATTCTTTCATTCATTTAAGAAATACTAATTGCTCAACAATTATGCCAAGTATTGTTCTATGTGTTGAGATATGAAGTTAAATGAACATGACAATAGTGATTGTGATAAATTTTCTTTGAGCAAGGCCCAGGATTCAGTGATAAAGATGAATTGGGCTGAGGCTGGGACATGCTAGTTGGAGTGATCAGAGAAGGCCTCTCTGGGGAAAAGAAATTTGCTTTGAGAGCCAAAGGGTAAACTCAGGAATTATGTGAATATGCAATCATTCCCATCAAAATTTAGCTTTGTGAACTCAGGCCATTGCAAATGAAGGTCAGCTTGTGAGAAATGTTTCACTGGCCACAAGGATTGGCAGGCCAAAGCCAGTTTAACCCCTGCCAATGAGCCAGTATCATTAAGATGAGGCCATTCATCAAGGAGGGTGCTATTACGAGAAACAAACATTCTGAAGTGTGATTTCAAGTGCCATGCTCTCCAAACTGGGATAACTCTGCTCAATGAGGTTTTTGAAGGCATGTACTAAGACATGACCCAAAAAATGAAGTCTCATTTAAGTGGTGCAATTGTTTCCCAATTATTATAGGCGTATCTGAAGACGTGTGTGTGTGTGTGTATGTGTTTTAATGAAGAAATTCAGCCAACCAATCATCTAACTATTGACTAAATTCCTTCTTTTTCTCTTAAAATAACTACCTATTTGGCTAACATTCATTGGTTAACTTCTGTTTATTTGTGCATATAATGCAATTGTGCATATAAAGAAATTTTCCACAGAACCTTCCTTAATATCCTCCATGTTAGCCTGGTTCCATGTTCGTTTGGATACACAAAAATATACACACATGCCTTAAAAAACAGTGTGTGATAAAATCTATTAATGAAAAATGGATACTAGTACCTTTATAACTTCAATGTGTGCTATTTTCTTAAACAGATGACTTATATTGGTGTTTCCACAAGTGCAGACTACTGGGTGTTCTCATCGAAGGCTATGGACCAGCAAAAAATGTGGGCCATAGGTTTTCAAAGGAGAGAGCTGTAGTGGAGACCAGAGCTTGGGAATAACCTAAAAATCAGGGCAAGTGTTCTAAGTTGCTACATGCATGGTTGTTTTGGAGAGGATGCTCTACTATATTCTTTTTCATTCGTTTAAGAGTAGTCAAGTGAAGCAATGGAATATAAATTATCCTTTTCCAGGCTTCCTTTCATTTTTATTCTTGCCATTTAATTGTAAATTTTAGATTATTTTTATAATATAAATGTCAAGGTTTTCCACTTGTAACTAATAAAGCACGAAGGTTCTTAAAAATATCTAGTCACATTACTCCTGACTAAAACCTTCGAATCATTCTCTGTTGACTTTCAGGTGACTTACTGAGTCTAGTGTATTCTGGCCCCTGCCTGTGCCTTTAGCTTCATTTCCTTCTTCACTCTCCTCACTCCAAGAGAAACAGACATGTGACTAAGTACCAGATATTGTTGCAAATAGTTTCATATATTTTTCCAGTTAATCTTCACCACAGTTTCCCCAGTTACTGTGCTGTCTCATACTTCTGTGATTTGACCATCATGTTCCCTCCATCTGAAATTCCCTTCCTGCTTTTAGGGTGAGATACTTACTCATCCTTCAAATCTCAGCTCAGGTAACCTCCCTGAGAAGTTTTGCTTCCCCAAGAACTATCTCAGTTCTGCTACTAGTATAATGCTCACAGCACCTACTGTGATAGAGAGAGTTGTTCTACTATCTTGTTTGTTTCCTCCACCAGGCTGCAAATTGATTTATCATGGATACCTGCACTTGAATCATTTTATGAGGCCTAGGATAGCATCTGACATGTACTAAAGGCTCGTTAGATAACTAGAATTAAATTGAGTATGGAGTTAAGGGTAACAGTTTTATGTTTATCAGCAAATATCTGTAGGGAATTGAATGGTCCTCTCACAAATATGTCCATATCCTAATCCCCAGAATCTTTCAATATTATTTCCTAAAGCAAAAGAGTTAATCATTAACTCATAGAGCTCTTAAGAAGTGGAACTTATGGGGCCTCCCTGGTGGCGCAGTGGGTTAAGCAATGCACTATGAAGCAAACTACAACTACTGCAGCACGAGTTCGATCCCTGCTGCCAGCCAGGGAGGGGACCCACATGGCGCGGCAGACCTCTCCTGCCTTGCCCGCTGCTCCTCTCAGCAGTGTGTTTCAGTCAGTCTGCCTGTTCTGCTCCCCGCTCTGGCTCTGGTGAATCCTCTCACTGCCCTGGACTCTGGCCTGTACCCCAGCTCTTGTATGTATAAATAAATAAATCTTAAAAAAAAAAAAAGTGGAATTTATCCTGGGATTGTCCAGAAGGGTCCTAAATCCAATCCCATATATCTTGATTAGTGCAGAGAAACTTAGGGGGAGGAGGAAGTCATGTGAGCCCAGAGGCAGAAATTGGAGTGGTGCAGTCACAGGCCAAGTGCGCCTGGAGCCACCGGCAGTTGGAAAAGTTAAGGAATCGATGCTCTCCTAGAACCTCAGAGGGACCTATGGACCCAAAAAAGAAAATTCTACTTACTGCTCATTTGAGAAATGTCTACCTCCTCCCTGTCAGGGCCACTTCAGAGGTTGGAGTTGGCGGAACAATGTGAAGAACTCTGTTGGGATGAACAAAGGAAACATCCCAAGAGTCCACATACTGAGCCCCTGTCATTGTTTGCAAGTTGCAGAAATGGGAAATGTGAGTGAGATAATGGCCTGCCAGCATTCTCACCTACTACATTTAGAGTAAGAGATTCAAATATGTTGGGTCTTTACACCTTCCCAAATGCAGATAGCTCTGGCCAGATTAGCTCTGTAAGATCAAGGCATTGTTTTGAAGGTAGGAGCAGTGCTTGTCCTTTATCAATTAACAAGTCCACTCAAGTCACCCTCCTTTTGGTAACTGAAAATGTTAGAAGTTAACTAGGTGTCTTCTTTCCTTTGTAAAGAAAACACAATTATGTATTCTTTCTGTGTGTAAACAAGGGCCCAAAGCGTGGAGAGCAGGGTCCAGTCCCTCAGAGAGCTCTGATACTCATCTCCTGGGCATGGGGCTTTAGTTTGGTTCTTTGGTAAATTTCTCTTTAATTAAACTTTGAATTTGGTTCATTGCAGTGATTATTTCAGGAATTGTTGAAGAGTGCAGCTTGTTGACACTTCCATTTTGGACTTCTGTTTTCCAGAACTATGTGAGAATAAATGTCTATTGGTTTAAGCCACAATTTGCAATAATTTGTTATAGCAGCCTCAGGAAGCAAATAGAACATCTTACGGCATTCCTGTGAAGTTAGAAGACCTCTCATGGAGCTAATAGCCTAGTGAAAATTGTCAAAAGTTATTCATGTTATTTCCTGAAAGTTTTCTTAGATTCTTTAATAGGCTAAGTAGCATATGAATCTCCATGATAAAGACCATGGTGTTTCTTAGCATCTCTCCTCACAGAGTTGTTTCCTTAACCATCTGTGGACTCCATGTTAACCACTTTCTGTAGTGTTAATATTTCTGTAGCTATTGTTCCATGTTTATAAGATTGAAGTTTCTCCTGCTATGGAATACAGAGAGTGTTTGGGAGAGCCACAGAGGGTATCACTCTTGCAATATGTACACAGGAAACTGCCAGGGGCAGAATAAAATTCATCTGGAAATATCTACTCTTTGCTTGGCACAGTTTCTCTTGCGTTTAACTTTGCAAAATCTTCCTCAGGCTTTGTTTTTTTTCAGTTGCCATGGAACCATTCACTTCTAAAGGCAAGTTGGGGCTAGATGTGAGGGAAACAATTGAAGAATTAATTGTGCTTGGTCTCCAGGTGGACAAAAGGGAACTACCAGCCCAGCTTGAAATTTGGAACATTAACCTTCTTTTTGGTGCTTTCTCAAACTCCCTCTGTTCTTCCTGCTTCAATTTCTTACAATCTGTCTTTCCCAACAAGGTGACAGTGTCTCACTATGCAGCTTAATTTGGTTGTATAACAAGATAATAATATTCATTCAGAAAAACCTGTCATCATTTATGCCTGAGGTAGGTAGGGTGTGGGGAAGTCAGAAAGCCAAAGGATTAGGCATCAGCTGGAATGAAGCTGCTTGATGAATAGGTTCAGGGGAGAGTGTGCATGAGTGAGATAGGTTTGCAGATCTGTTCAGAGTAGTTTAATAAGCTTTGCAAATTGTAGAGGATTTAGAGAAGATAGATTATATGATCCTATCTCCTAAAAACCTTTAGGTGTAAAGAGAAAACAGTTTTTAGTAATTAGACAATTTCTGCAGAAGTTGGTGAAAATGGTGAGAAGAAACACTTAGAAAATGCTGGAAATATTATTTCTGCCAATAGCTCAATTGGAAGGATTCCTTATTAGCCTGTGACTGTGAAGTGTTATTTTTATTTTTAAAACCATAATTATGTTGTTTCAAACCCCTCTTAAAGGTCTCAAGATTTCTTGTCTTATTTTAATGCCACTCAAAGAGCTCTCAGTTATTTCTGGGTAACCCAAATTGGTGCCTACAGATTGGTCAGCTGTACTTTGTTTGCCTTTTTCATTCTTCCATTTCTGATATGGGTCCACTTGTCCACATCCTCTGCCCATGAATCTGAGTCAAGATGACTATTTAAATCTGCTAGATCTTGTGCCAAATTTATTTTGTTTGAAGCAGAAGTCTTAACAGATGCAGATAGACTCTGGGGATAACGTAAGAAGGGAGGGAAAGAGAGAGTGAGGAAAAAATGAAGATGTCTGTATATGGTGTGTCTCAGCCCTAATTCAACCAACCCTAAATGACTGATCTAATCATTTACTGAGGTCATGGTGTTAACACATCTTAATTTGCACTCTCCCTTTCCAAGGAGAAACTGAGATAACTCTCCCTTTCTTCCTTGTCTCTTTCCCTTCTTTCTTTCTTTCTTTCTTTCATTAATTATTCTATTATACAACATAGTTGTTGAATATTGACCATGTGGCCAACACTGTAAAAGTGCAGAGAATGTAGGGTTAGAAAAACAGACACAGTGTTGTCTCTGAAGTTGCCTAGAGTCTAAAGTGGTAAAGAGACTGTTGTAAACAAAGCATAATTTAAAAAATTCATTAGGCACAAGTTTGTTAAGTATTTGTTAGTATTGTAAAGGAGAAGTTCATGATAGCCTGTTTTCAAATTGTGGTAAGAACACTTAGAATGACAGCTACCCTTAACATATTTTTAAGTGTATAATACTGTGTTGTTAATGCTAAGCACAATGTTGCTCTAAGCACAGCAGATTTCTGGAATGCATTCATTTTATAAACTAAAACTTTCTACTCAACAGCAACTGCCCATTTCTTCGTCCCCCCTAATCCCTGGCAACTAGCATTCTTCTCTCTATTTCTGAGTTTGACTATTTTACATACCTCATATAAGTAGGATCACAAAGTATTTACTCTTTGGCCACTGACTTATTTCTATTTAGATAATAGTCTCTAGGTTTATTAATGTGTTGTATAAAACAGGCTTCCTTCTTCAAGGTCAAATAATATTCCTTTGCATGTTTATATTGTATTTTCTTTATCGCACAATGGACATTTAGTTTGTTTCTGTATATGTGAATAGTGCTATAATGAATATGGGAATGTATATAACTCTTAAGTGTCATGATTCCAGTTCTTTTGGATATACACAGAAGTAGGATTACAGGGTCATATGGTAGTTCTATTTTTAATTTTGGAGGACTATCCATCCTACTTCCCATAGCAGCTGCATCATTTTACATTCCCACTGGCAGTGTATAGAGTTCTTTTCTCTACAGCTTTGCCAAAATTTGATCTCTTTGATCTTTTGATAATAGACATTCTAACAGGTGCTAAGAGATATCTCATTGTAATTTTGACATGCATTTCCTTCATGATTAGTGATGTTGAGTATAATTTCATATATCTGTTGTCAAGATATATGTTTCATTTTTAAAAAAGAATTTATGCATAAAAGAACTGGGGTATAGGCTAGAGGTGCAGGGGTGGGGTGATAGCATTCACCAGAGACAGAGTGGGGAGAAGAACAGGCAGATCTACTGAGATGCACTGCTGAGGGGAGCATCAGGTGAGACAGGAGAGGTCTGCTGTGCCATGTGAGTTAGCACCCTGGCCGGGGATCAAACCCATGTCACAGTGGCTGGTAGTAACTTGATAGCACTGAGGCTTTTAACCTCTGTGCCACCAAGGAGTATTCTTGGATATATTCTTCAGAGTCACATCTATTCATGTCTTTGCCCATTTCTTAATCGTATACTTGAAAGTATATAGCAAGTGAACAGAAAGAGTGTGGAATATTACCAGACTTAGCAAATAAAAAGTATAAGAATTCTAGTTAATTTTCAGATAGACAAATATTTATTATTATAAAAAATAGAGGAATTATTGCTAAACTTGAATTTCAGATAGACAAATTTTATTATAAGTATGCTTTATGTAGTTACTAAAAGCCTATTGTTGTTCATCTGAAATTCAAATTTTACTGTGATTTTATATTTCATCTGGCAGCCCCAAATGTACATGAGGCAATGGAGTAACTAGACAAGGCTACTTTTAATCAGTGACATGAACTTAAATCTAATGGGAAAGTTGGTGTTATCCAGGTTCAGAGAAGAGATCTGAAGAGGAAGAGAGAGCGTGAAGTGATGCCAGACAGACAGAATGACTAGCTAGAATAAGGAAAAACAAAAACAAAACAAAACAAAAACACCAAGGTAGATCAGGGACTGGTAGGCTAGGTTAAGAATATTAGATGTTAAATACATTATTGAAATCCCGAGCTATGGTCCTGGGGCTACAATGACTCACCTGCTGGTATTAGGCAAGTCAGTTCGCCTCTTGGAAGCCCAACTTACTCTTGGGTAAAGTGGGTGTTAAAATGTTGGCAAATAAGATAATGAGACACAGATCCTGAAGAGTCTACCCAGAAAAAATGTCAAGGTCATCTCGTGTAAGTCCCTCAAGAGACAAATGGAACTGAGGTCTGAGCAAGGCTTTGCACCCAAATAAGGAAGAGTGCAAGGAGCTTTGAAGTCAAATAGTCTTAGTCAAAGCCTGCTCTGTCCTGTGCCTGTCTTTGGTAAGCAAATCCACGCCTCTGAGTTTCCACACGTCCCATGTGTAGGATGCGACTAAGTGCTTCCTAAATGGTGACGTTCATGATAGAATAAATGGAATGCTTGTCATAGAGTATTATATTCAGTGATTCCATTACAATCATTTTTTTAAAATGGGGATCATGTAGCTTGTATGTTCAGAATTTTATGGAATCCTGCAAACTTTAGCGTGAGACAAGAAGACAGAAAAGCAGCAAATTGTTGTCCAAGATGCACTTTACATTCTGGAAATTCAGGAAAGATTATGAATTCAAATCACATAGACTGAGACTTCCAGGTTATGAAGTTTAAAGGTTTAAAGGACATAGTGGGAGAAAGAGAGACTGTGAGCCTTACAGTTTCCCTCCCTTTCCTGGCAACATTTTAATGGTTCCTTCTAAAGATGATCAGATTAAAATACATTCAATTAATTAAATGAACAAACATTTATGAATACCTTTCATGCAAGTTCTAAGCAGCTTACAATCTATCCCAAGGACGGCAGGCAGACAAGTACATGGAATAGATACATATCTGTTGACTGGCCCAGGGGAATGGACTTCATTAGCAGGCAGTCTATACTAGGGTGGAGAGAGGATGACTCTGAAGGGTTGATGGAGCACCATCCCATGAACACCAGAATACCCCGTGGAGGATGACCCGGCTTTGTAACAATGACACTCATTCCTGCTCAAGGTATACCATAAGTGAGAGCTGTGGCACTGCTTGGTGCTCTAATTTCTTATTGTCTCAAACACACAAGGCAAATGGTACATTCTTGCCTGGTAGGCTAGAATTTGATAAATGTTGGTTGAATTGTTTACCTAGTGGCTCAGTGCCAGGAAGATGGCAAAATATTTAGTGGAATATTTCATATGTTGAAGAAACAAAATACATGTTCAATGGTGCTGCAAAAAGGAGGGAAAAAAAAGCAGTTTATTCTAACCAACAGGGAAGAAAAGAGGAAGAGGTAGGAAGTCCAGTTCCAGTGCATCCTGGGAGGTAGTGATGAGCTGCAGGAGCAAGCAGGGTGCAGCAATCTGTGATGACTGAGCTAGGGGGCTCCTCACCCACCCACTGTAGTGGGCAGGACATGGGGCATGGGCAAAAGTCCACCTTCAGGCAGAGTGACAGTGAAAAGAGAAGGAACCAACACGCCTTTTCCCCTTTTAAAGACTCCTCCTCCCCCAAAGTGGCTGATCTACTCTGTTTCCTGCTTAGCGCCCCCTTGCTTGGGGGGAACTGAATTCAGACAACGGAACCACGTGGGCATAGTCTCCTCCATCTTGGACCCTGTAGGACATCAGGGGCATGTGACCCCTTTTTAGCACCAACCACTCCAACACTATTAATTTTTTCATTGGAGCAACACATGTAGGTGGGCAAACTGGAACATGTGATCTTCCTGTTAATACATGCATAGTTTATGTATATAAGCCATTGGATTTGTATGCATGCATGGTCAGAGTACATGCGCCATTGCATTGATTTCTTTTTCAAATTTGACTTCCTCACTAGATTTTTAGTTCTTTAATGACTTCAGCACCCTGTAGAGTTTATTGCCTATTGTAATTGCTTCATGAATGTTGAATGAATGAATAAGGACATGCTATCTCCTACCATCTCAGACAAAGCATTCAGCCCTTATCTACTGAAGAAAGTTGGTAGAAATGAGTGATTCAAGTAAGAAAATGGATGCTTGCATTGACATGTACAAGAAAACACTTCCATAGAAGAGATAGTATGGATGATGGAATTTTCTACCATTGAACTTAAACCATATTCTTTGAGGAATTTGTTTTCTTCTTGTTTACTTAAATGTCTGTGAGACCACAGTGTTCAAAGTCCAAAATAAATGCTTTATCCCCCATAACTTCTGTGTTTGTTGGTCTTACCAGAGCTTATGGTTATGTGGGGAGCAGTGTAGAGATACACACAAGAAAACATGTGAAATTTGGATCATCTTTAGGTCAAGTAGATTAGAAATGTCAGAATCACTTCATTCCCATGTGTTTCTCGACTACAAAATCAGCAAGGTCAACTCGCATTCACAAGAATATTTCTTAGTTCTTCCTCCTTTCTCCTTATGTATTGTTTTTACATTAGTCATCTCTAAGATGATTTTTCTTTTTTCTCTTGTGTGGCAATCTTCTGCTCATATGACAGTTTTGTGTTGAAGTTAAGAAGTACTTTGAATGATGAAAAACAAATGCCTAGATTATTTACAGAGATCTTTGCTTAAGTTCTGAATTTAAAACAATTACTTTCAGACATACTCGTTAGCTACTTAATGTTCCAAGAGTCCAAAGCACAATTAAATTTAGTTAAAAAGTCTGAACTTGTTGGTACACATTTGTTCCTAGATACACATAATCAGGCAAGTGTGTCAACATTCAGGTATGGTCTTAGGAATGCAGGGTGCTGGTGATTGGATTCTTGAGATGTTTAGGTATGTGGATAGAAGGATGAGAGCTTAGTTCTGGTACAGCGTTCCAAGCTTCAACAATAAATCTATTGAGGAAGTTTCAAGGCACTCATAATGGACCAACATAAATAAATAACACCCACTCCTTTTCACAAGGTTCAAAACAGTCAGAAATCAAGACAAATCTCTACTTCAGTTCTTTAGGAACTAAGGTATAAGGTTCCAAGTTTTGGAGTATACTGGTTACAGCTTGTCTTTGCAGAAAGAACCAAATTCTTCTGAACTTCACCAAAGGAATCTGAGCTAAAAATCTTATGTTTCTTATTTAGTCACAGAAAATTTGTCTGATGGGAGGCAATATAGTAGAAAGAGATGTGAGTCTAGCACTGAACAAATAGGAAACCTTGAATAGTTAATTCAACCCTCTTCCCAGCTTCATTTTCCCTCTGTTATAAACCTAAAAGTGATCTGTAAATTCAGTTTTTTGATTATGTGAATTCAAGGAATAAAGAGACAAGTATATCTTCTGACCACTAGTCGTCCTTCTTGTGCAGAAAATGAAGTGTGGATTGAGGTGCTTTTAGATTTCTTGGCTATTTATCAAAAACAGCAGACATTGTGTCTGCAAAATGTGTAATTATTGCTTTACTAATATCATCTTATTCTAGGAGTGATTTTATATAGAATTCTGTGTTATAAAGTTAGCAATGTTTTGGAAGAATCTAGTGATGGTGTTGACATATATTTAGCTAATAAATAAGTGTTTCTCTAGGAGGAAAGAGTTTTCATAAATTTCCATGTGAAATCTTGCATAGGAGTTTGACATAGGAGAGTCTGCCATTTCCAAGAAGTTGAAAAATGCAGCCTTTACTTGCGAATGCAAGGCCCTTTTCTGGGCCTCTTCACAAGAGAAAACTAATTGGAGAAAGAGCTAGAATTCTGTTTGTGTTAAATGAGAGGCTGTAGGTTGGTGTGTTAAGGATAGTAAGTATTCCTTAACTTGTAGTGGCAAAAGTTACTTGTTCTTGAAGTTGTTTAAACCAAAGGCAATTCAAATGTAAGCAAAAACGTTAACTGTGCCACACAGATATATTTGGATTAGAAGAAAGATATTAAATGATAGTGCATTCTTTTTTAGCATCTACTGATAAAATATGGACATTTTTGAGATTCTCATCGCCTCAATTTTTGGATCATTTAAGACAGAATAGTATGAAGTCAATAGGTAGCCCTTGCAACATCACACTAGCTTATATGTAGGGATAAGAAGAAGAGGGATTATGGAAATATTACTATAGGTATAATTATTTGACTATGTATTTATATCATATTACTATCATGTAGTAATTGTTATAGTCATAATATCTCATAGTTTCTAGGATGGTTGTGTCAGTCACTATGCTGTTTGACCTCAATTGATTAATTTCATATGCATATGAGCTTATGAAGTATAATTATAATTACCATTTTGTCCTTGAGGAACAGAAAGTCTAGAGAGGAGCCTAATATTTGAATCCATACCCAAACTTCAACTACTGAAGTCTGTTATTAAAGACCAAATACTAATGGCTAAACACATAAAAGAAAAATTAAGAAATGAAATATTTTTGTTGTCTCTACTTGCTTTTATAGTGCTTTGTTAAGCAGCAATAGATGACTGAATTCCCTTTCACTATATGAATGTGAAACATTTCTCTATCTCTAAAGAAAAGTAATAAATTAAACCATAAAATTCCTCAAACAAGCTCTATTATGACTGGCTAATAGAGATTCATAAATACTTATATAAATCGAATATTCCCCAAGTTCCCATATTTCTATATTATATTTCAAATGATAATTCAAGTTCATGTAAATAAGATAAATCTTATGACAAAAAGTTGGTTTAGAGATTTTTGCTTTGAAAAAAACTTTTCCCTGACTACTGTGTGGAGTATAATACAAGAATATCTTTCATTTTATATAATGATTATGGTTTGATTTATTGAAGAAATTAGTTAAAC
This sequence comes from Galemys pyrenaicus, assembly GCA_019455555.1. Lineage (NCBI taxonomy): Eukaryota > Metazoa > Chordata > Mammalia > Eulipotyphla > Talpidae > Galemys > Galemys pyrenaicus. Next base: position 20,001,317 of record JAGFMF010011752.1, on the reverse strand, counting down.
TGAACTCTTTAACATTCTAATGTTTTACCAGACAAGTCAACATTATTTTCTACTCTTCCAAATGAGATTTAAAATGAAGAAAAAACTCTAAAATCATTTAGTATTATAATTTTCAGAATGTTTTTTGTATAAATGCTAATTCATAAAAATTATAAATTATAAAAATTTTGTAATTTCAGCTTAAACAAATGTCTAAATTCTTGAATTCAGTTTAAATTCTTGAAGGGAATTAGTGTAGGGAGTGATATGCTATCCCAAGAGAAATCTGCAGTCCAGTCTACTCACGAATGTTCTGAGTGTGCTGAAGTGCTTATTTAGGACACACAGTTGTCAATTACCTATCTCCCATTTCCTCCCAGTTAATCGGGCTAAATGTTACAGTTAATATGAGCAATTATTTAAAAATTCTAACTTTTCCTCCTGTGCTTCTCCTTCACTTTATATCGCTACCATACTTGTAATACCCTGATACCAAATGTGTGGGGTTTTTCCCACCTCACATAGCCATTCTCCGAGTTTTCTAAATCTTCTGGGGTCTCAGAGTTCATTTGCTTTGAACACTAACTAGAGTTAGTGAAAGCTCCGCAGGTTTAGGACTGAGTCCCAGGAGACTGCCCCTGCTTCCCTACTCCCACCTGCAACCACAAGTAGTTGACCCACAACTTCTGCCAGACTTGGCTATCAGTCCGAGTTTCCCATGACCACTCCCCCACGCAGTTGGATTATCTGCTAGAACAGTTTATAGAACTCAAGGAAACACTTATTTACATAAACCAGTTTATTATATGATAAGGATATGATACAGGACACAGATGAACAGTCAGATGAAAGATACATAGGACAAGCTCTGGAAAGGCTCCAGGAGGAGGAACTCTGTTTCCTTGAAGTTGGGGTGTGTCACCCTCTGTACCAAGACGCTATCTGTATCCAGTCTTTTGGGGAATTATATGCTGGCATCATTATACAGGTATGACAAATCGTTAACTCAAGTTCCAGTCCCTGTAAGGAGAATGAAGTTGGGGAGGTGGTACCAAAAAGCTCTACAGTTGTGACGATCATGGCTTGTTCTTCATGGTGATCAGCCCCCATTCAGGAGCAACCTGAGAGCATATCTTTATTAGGAAAGAAACTCCTATCACGCAGGAAATTCTAAGGAATTTAGGAGCTTATGTCAGGAAGCACCATCAAAGACTATTAATAGAAGATACTCATAGTGCTCTTATTTTTTAGGAAATTATGAGTGTTATAGGAACTCTGTGCTAGAGACAAATACATGTATTTCCTATTAATACAGCACAGCAATTGAGGCGATGTTAGGAATAATAGTGACAATGAAGTACAGCTATGTATCAATAAAATGATGTGCTTTGCTTTATCAAAGAAAAGGAATGTAATTTTTACCCCAAAAATATAGTATTAGATTGTTTGGAATATAAAAAAAATAGAGAAGAAAATTTTTATGGTTATAAAATGTTTTAGAAGACTTACAGAAAACAAACCTTTCTTCATGTGGTTTATAATTAAAAATAGTGAATTTGAAAAGAAGTAATAAAATATATTAAATTTTGGCAAAATCTATTCAATTTTGAGCAAGTTGTTCAAAAGATAATTTATAAAGAGACTGCATATCTTTTACTGCCAAATATATCATGCAACACTAAAATTTGTTTTTTTCTCTTTGAAAATAAGTGTGTTTTTGTGTATTATACTCTATAGATACAATAAATTTTACCCCTTACCTCTCATGCAGTCTACTAAGATAGAAGACAGTCTCTATCTTCCTATTATTAAAAAAGAGCTTCTTAAACTAACTAAGGTAGCTCATGGTTGTGTACTCAAAATATAGTATTGCTATTTGATTGGTAAGTAGCCAACAAGGTTATTTTCCTTTTAGATATCCATGAATCTACTTTATTTAAGTAACCAAATCTGTTTTGACAACCTCTGTGGTTTTGCTTCCTGAGATTTAAATTTAGGGGACAGGATTAATATATTTTTTCACACATAAAACTAATATTGAAATTTCCTAGTGAGTACAAGAGCATCCACAAAATTTTCTCCTTCTGCCTTATGACTAGAGGGATGCTAGAAATGACTAGGTTTGTTCAGGATTTTTAAAATATCTCAGCACTTTAATAAAAGCTGACATTGCAGCTAGCTTTTGTATATCTCTTTATGTCAGGCCAGGAACATACTAAGTCAGGCTTTTAAAGAGAGGAATTCATCCATATTGATAGGCACTGCAGGTGAATCAGAGAGGTAAACTTCTCATGCTTGGCTTTGTACTCTGTGGATCAAAGAGCAAGCAATATAGATAGAGTCTTTTGAAAGTTTAGTTCTTGATTCTTTGTATGTATTCCCTCATGAAATGTAATTCTCTAGCTCTCCAGGGTTGTAACTTATTAGCACTATATGGTTCTATATACTTAAGCATGTTAATATTTGTGTTACATCTATGACCAGGACATAAAAAGATTGTGTATGTATGTGTGTGTTGTACTCATACGAAACAAAAAACCTCTTTAGAGGTTTTTTTTATTATCATAAAGGTATCTGTTTTTTTTTTTAAAGATTTATTTATTTATGCATATAAGCACTGGGGTATAGGCCAGAGGTGTGTGTGGGGGGGAGGTTGGGGGGGTGAGAGGATCCACCAGAGACAGTATGGGGAGCAGAACAGGCAGATTAACTGAAATACACTGCTGAGGGGAGCAGTGGATGAGGCAGGAGAGGTCTGCTGTGCCATTGTTGCCCTTTGCTTCATAGTGCATTGCTTAACCCATTGTGCCCAGGGAGGCCCCCATAAAGGTATCTGATAAGAAAATGTATCCCAAACCTGGAAATAAGAGGAATTGGGACAACATGTTGTTTCAATGTTACGTGAAAACATTAACAGCCTACCAAAGAATTATTAGGAGAACATACATTTGTTCGACTTACTAGTCACTCTTGATAGACTAAATTTGGGGGCATTTACAGGTTTACATAATAAGTACTAAAACTATGTAATTTGTCTTCAAAGAATGTCCAGAGGAAAACAAATGGTGGTGAACATAATGTAGTATATACTAATGATTTATAATGTTGCACATCTGAAACCTATACAATGTGATAACGCGAGTGTTATATAAATAAAAAGTAAATTAAATAAAATAAATTTAAAAAGTAAAATAGGCATATATAAAAAAATATATATAATATATAAATAAAGTAAGGTCTGCAAGATCTGATTTAAGGGTGCTCAAAATGTATTGAGCTCTAAATGTCTCATGCTCTTTACTGTAGAATTGCCTGAAAGTCTACCATTCAGTCTCTTTAAGGATGCTATTGTCCTTTAGAATGCATGAATTCCTAGAAGGATTAAGGCAAGGAAAACTCCTGTGGGGCAGGAATTGGACCTGCAGATAGACTTTGTGTGGCCTAAACAAATGCTTGAATATTTGAATGATTCCCAACATTTAAATCTAAGAGATTTTCAAGAAAAATCTCTCTTCAAGTTGAAATTAGGCCAACTTTCCCCGTTGGAGATAATCTGAAAGGGCAGCACCATGTGGGGATCTCCAGTTCCTACCTGATTGATGACTAGAGTCTCAAAGGTTATCTGCCTGCCCTTTATGACACTCATTTTAGCTGCTATCATCTCCCATGAAATAATGGATTTGCTGGAAGAATTTTGTGCCCAGCAATTGAGATAAGGTTTTTAGTTTTCTTAGAGGTAGGGAGCTGGTAATTAAAAAAAAAAAAAAAAAGGATTATGGTAAACATAGCTGTATAATCTGAGTCCTAAAAAGGAATTTGGAGATCATCTAGGTAACCTCCCATTCAATGGAAGAATGATTTTACTTAATCTTTACACCAACCTTTTGTAGAAGTATTATCACACTGTCAATGAGGAAATGGGTCTTCAGAGAGATTGTACAGCTAGTGGCATAGTCTGGGCTCTTTCTCACTGGAAATAGTTTTTTTGAGAGTGATTTTTTATTTTTTATTTTTTTTCACTTTATTATACTTAATTGTATTTGACATCGCTTGTATTCCCCAGTGGATTCCCACCACCATTTTCACCCGTGCATCGTCACCTCTGTCCCTTGTGTTCTTTACGCCTCATCACCGTCTTTGCCCTTCCCTCCCTCCACCCACCCCCGTGGTCCCTTGGGTTTATCTTTAATCTTTTGATCTTGTTTTTATTTGATTGTTTGGTTGTTTTTGGTTATGATTGCCCATTTCCTTTCATTTCCTCTTGTTTTTTGTTTGTCGTGTATTTTTTTTGTTTTCTTCCTTTTTCTTTTTTGTTTTGATTGTTGTTGTTGTTTTTTTTTCCACATTCCTCCTAAAAGTGAGGCCATCTGATATTTTTCTTTTGCCTTCTGACTTGTTTCACTGAAATAGTTAATTCCAGAACTCTTTCTACCATGGACTATCACTTCCTACAAAAAAGCAGACTTTGTGTGTAGTCAGTGTGAGAATTTAGCAATGGCCAGTATGTATTTCTGCTCAGTTCTCAGCGTTCTTCTTTGTCTTGGACTTTGATTCCAGTATACTTCTGGACCTTCTGACACTGGTTCAGAAGCCACACAATGTGCCTGCCCTTGAATAGATTAGCATCTCTTGGCTCATATTCCTTCTTTATAACTGTTAATTTAAGTTTATTCTGTCTTGTGTTTTTTCCAGATATCTGATTACTAACTCAGTAAAGCTATGTCATTATTTTTTCATCTTTATTGAGATGTGTTCTATATAAAATTATGCAAATTTAAGATGTCCAGCATGTTGACTTTATACACTAATATGTAGCAAATGATTTCCTGGTAGTTCTAGTTAATACTTTCATTCCTGCACATAATTACAATTTCTTTTTTGTTGTGTGAACATTTAAGTTCTATTCTTTTAGCAACTTTTGAGTAAATAATGGAGTATTGTTAACTGTAATCACCATGTTGCGTGTTCGAGTACCTAAGACTTATTCATCTTTAACTGGAAGATTGTACCCTTAACCAACAGCTTTCTCTTCTCCTGTCCCTCATCTCAGCCCCAGACAAACATTCTGCTCTGTTTCTGAGTTTGGATTTTTTAGGTACCACCTACAAGTGATACAAATGATTTACTTTTTCTTTTTGATTTATTTTACTTAGCATAATGTCCTTCAATAAATGCATATACCACATTGTACTTATCAAGAGTCTGATAAAATTCACCATTATCAAATTGACATTTGTCACAAACAGCAGGATTACTGTTACTCTTATTTTACTCTTAGATAAATAATATATCTGTACCTACTCTATAGATGAATAAAGTGTGTGTGTTTGTATAACTTTATGCATTCATCTTAGATGGGAACTTAGATTATTTCCTTATCTTGGCTATTGTGTGTAGATATCTGGGATCCCAGTTTCATTTATTTGGGGTATAGTTATATCCAAGAATATAATTGCTAGATCATATAGCAGTTCTTCCACAATTTTTTTGAGGAAATATCATACGATGTTCCATAGTGACAGTGCCAGTTTAAATCCCCACCTATGATACATACAGATTCTCTTTTCTTCACATTTTTACCAAATGTAATCTCTTATTTTTTTGATAATAGCCATTATAGTAGATATAAGCTGATATCTCATTGTAGTTTTGATGTGCATTTCCCTGATGATTAGTGAAATTGAGCATCTTTTCATGGACCTGTTAGCTATTTGTGTATCTTCTTTTGAAAAAAATGTATGTTCAGTTCCTCTATTTATAAAATTAATTAATATTGATTTACTGTTGGTTTAGGAAATTTTGTTTCAGTAGTATAGCTTCAACCACCAATAAATACATATACCACATTGTACTTATCAAGATTCTAGTACAATTCACTACTGTCAAATTGACATGCTCTACTCTCTCCTTTCATATGCCCTTCTCCTTCCTCTGCCTTCTCATCTAGAGCCCTGCTGGTCAAGAAAGCTTGGAGAACTAGTAACATGGTATCATCTGGGAACTTGTTAGGAATATAGAATTTCAGTCTTCCCAGATCCACTGAATCAGAATCTGCACTATAACATGATCCCTGAGTGATTCAAATACCCATTAAAGTTTGCAAAGTATTACTATATTGCAATTTATTTGCAATACCTAAATACCTAAAAAATCCTTTCTATGCTATGATGGGTCAGATCTCCATCTTTTATATCTCTCTTGTATTCCTGCTGGATCAATTCCAGTCAATAAGAACTCTTGAGATAATTTAATGTCCTTCCCATATTGTAGCCCATAACTACTTTGTTTTCAACTCAAATTGGTTATTATATTTCTTTGGATGAAACTGGCAATAACACATGTCTTCAAGCTTAGGTGCATGCATGCGCAGGAGAAAGTATCTTGTGAAGGAGCATATAGTCCTCAAAATGATAGTTTTTGTACTGAAGATTGAAAAATAAGGTTGTTTTAAAGGAATTCCATATCATTTTCCATAGAAGTTGAGCCAATTTACATTTCCACCAATAGTGTATGTGAGTTCTTTTGATATCCACAAGCTCATCAGCACTTGTTGTTTCTAGTCTTTTTGAGATAAACCATTCTCACAGATACAAAGTGATATCTCATTGTGGTTTCAATTGGAATTTCTCTAACAATAAGTGAAGCTGAACATTTTTTTTCATTTGCTTGTTAGCCATCTCTGTGTCTTATTTAAAGAAGAGTCTAGTCAAATCTGCTGCTCATTTTTTGATAGGCTGTTTACTTTTTTATTATAGAGTTGCATGAGCTCTTATGTATTTTGTCAAATATATAATGTAAAAATATCTTTATCCCATTCAATAAGTTGCTTTCATATTTTTGTGATGGTTCCTTTGCTGTATAAAAGCATTTTAGTTTCATGTAGTCCTATTTGTTTGCCTGTCTTTCCCTTGCAGTTAGATTTGAGTCTCCAGACAGACATCTCCATAGTTGATATCCAGGGGTGTATAGCTTATGTTTTCTTATCTGTATTTGATAGTATCAGATTTTACATCCAAGTCTCTAATCCATTTCGAGTTAGTTTTTAGAATGATCTAGCATCTTTTTTTTTTTTTCATGTGACTCTCCAGGTTTCCAAATGCAATTTGTAAAGATATTCTTTCCTTTCTCCACTGTATGGTTTTGACTACCTTTGTCCTATACGTGTGGATTTACTTCTGGGCTTTCATTCTTTACATTGATAGTTTGTCTGTTTTTCCCCTAATGCTATACTGTTCTGATCGCTATAATTTTGTAATATAGTTTGAAGTCCTATTATTTGTCTTCTTTTGTTCTCAGGATATCTTGGGTATAGAAATATGGTGCAGCAATGTCACTTTTAGGTATGTATCCAAAGAATATGTAAACTAAAATTTGAAAAGATACATATACTCCAGTTTCATAGCAGCACTATTTATAAAAGTCAAGATATGGAAACAACTTAAACATTCGTTACTGTGTGACTACATAAAGGGGAGGTGGAATATATAAGCAATGGAATAATACTCTACTATTAAAAAGGTGAAATCTTGCCTTTTGCAATAACATGGATAGAACTTGAAGTGTTTATGCTAGGTGAAGTAAGAAAGCAAAGACAATTACCAGATAGTTTTCTCACATGTGAAATACAAGTAAACAAAGCAAATGAACTAACCAAGACATAACAAAAATACTAGACTTTGAGAAAAAAATATAGTGGTTACCATAGGGAAAGGGGGAAAGGTGGGAGAATAAAGTAGAGGAGTCTATTAATATGATTGGACTAGAACTTTGTTCATGTCTGTGGTAAGACAAGTACAGATATCAAGTTGTGAAGTTGCCCACCCAGAACTTATACAGTATTTTATTTATTTAAACAAATTTTTTTATTAAAATATTTTAAAATTTACATATACTTGCCATTAATTGTAATCCCCATGTATTCCCCATCACCATCTCACCAGTGCACCATCACCT
>JAGFMF010011752.1:19979932-19993335 GCA_019455555.1 Galemys pyrenaicus | reverse complement strand
TCATCTGTTTTTGGGCATTTAGGTTGTTTCCAGGTCTTACCTATTGTAAAGAGTGCTGCTATAAACATAGGGGTGCAGGTATTCTTTTGAATCAGTGTTATACAGTATTTTAGACCAATGGTAAGTCAATAAAATTTTATAAAAAGTATAAATAAAATATTGCGTTTAAAAAGGATAGGGAGATTTCTTTTTTTTAAAGTGGAGTTTGGAAACAAAGAAGGCAGAAGGAAATCCCTCTTAATATTAATCAATGAAATTAGGTATTTCTTGGTAATAATCTATGTACTAATGTTTCAAAAACCTTCCTCTTATTTAATCTTCACAAAAAATTCTATAAATTAGGTTTATTATCATCCCCCTTTTACAAATGAGGAAACAGAGGTGCAAAGATGTTAATTAACTTGCCTAAGACCACAAAGCAAATAAATAGTAGAGCAGCCTTTGATCCCAGGCACTGTAAATAGCATGCCCACGCTCTTAACCACATCACTGCATGTGGAGTCAATGTGAGAAAATAATTCTAAGTGTGGGGAAAAAGGAACTGAACTCATTGTACCCTGAGGTTCTGGATTAGTTAAAATATAGTATACAAGAGCAGAAGCAAAGGAAAGCAGAGGCAGCTACAAAGAATTTCTACATGAAAAAAATCAGGTGAAAGAGTTGCTAAGGGACTATGTCAGAGTTTCATTTCCATAATGAGCACTCTGGTCTTAATGTATTAAACTTAAGGTGGTATGGTGGCAGAGATGGGATAGGCAAGGGTCAATGAACAGTTATGGAGAAGTGTGCTGCACAGCTGTTGTCATTGCCACATCTGAAGAATTTAGCTGGGGTAACAGCTTACATGCTCTCTAATGGTGAACTGACTGCAGGTACTGTAACTTGTCTGTGATTTGTGTGTAGGAAAGATTGGGGAGAAAAGAAGCTGAAAAATTACTGTAGTAGGTTAAGAGTGATAAGATATGAGCTGAGTGGAGACTGTCAGTTTACAAAGGAAGAGACAATAGAATGCAATCCTTGACATGGACATAAGGAGTGGGAACAGTCAAAGTTGACTTTGACTTTTTTTTTTTTAAAGATTTATTTTTTTTATTCAAACAATGAACTGGGGTACAGGCCAGAAGTGGGGGAGGTGAGAGGATCCACCAGAGACAGAGTGGGGAACAGAACAGGCAGACTGACACACACACTGCTGAGGGGAGCAGCGGGCAAGGCAGGAGAGATCTGCTACGCCATGTGGGGCCCCTCCCTGGCCGCCAGCTGGTATCGAATTCATGCTGCAGTGGTTGCGGTCTGCTCCCTAATGCATTGCTTAACCCACTGCGCCATCAGGGCGGGCCCTGACTTTGACATTTTGAAACTCAGTAACCAGAGGTTTGATGGAATGACTAACAGGAATGGAATACCATGAGACTATGCTGATTTGAACAAATTATAGAGCTAGCCTCTATTTAAACACATGGAAAGGCAGATATCTTTTTAGTTTGCCAGGCAACCTGTTCTACATGGGATAATTCAGGTTACAGTAAATGAGAAAATTAAAGTTCAGAAGTACAAAGCCAATCTTGGAATACTGAAATCACTTTACTGATACTTTTCTATGTATAATCAGAAGAGGTTTATATTTCTTTAACATACAAAAAAATCTATAATTAAACAAAAAGGTGAAATAAGTGCTTATAATAATGTATGAAAATTTAAATCAAAACCTTAAGGAAAGACAAAAATTAGATAAGGGATAAAAGTGTCCCAGGAGGAAGTACTAGCATGTATGAACACCCCCTGGGTGATGGAGAATCGTCAGTGCATTTGGAAAACTACGGATTTCAGGCCAGCTAGAGTATAGGTAGGTGGGTGGAGGTGGGGCCAGGAGGCAGTTACTCTTTAGATTCATAGTTAGAGTGAAAGCCCAGAATACAAATTACTAGTGCTCACCAAGGTTTTCTCTCCTTCTTGGGCATGTAAAACTATATTTTCCAGAACCCTTGTAGCTGTGAGAAGTTTGTGACTAGTTCTGACCATGGACTCGATATAACAATATGAACTATGGTAAATAATGACCCACCCAAAAGATATCCATGTCCTAATCCCCAGAGTCTACCAATATGTTACTTTTACACGATTAAAGTAACTTTGCAGATGTGTTTAATTTAAGGATCTAGAGATGAGATAATTTCCTGGATTACCCAATGAGCCAGTGTAACTGTATTCATCTTGTATTAGTTCTTATAAATATGATGTATTGACAGAGTGGGGGAGGGTGGTGGAGAGGAGAGAGAGAGAGCAAGAAATTTGAAGGTGCTATATTACTGGCTTTGAGGGTGGAAGAGTGGGTCTTTAGCCAAGATATGTGAGCAGCTTCTAGAAACTAGAAAAAGCCAGGAAACATATTTTTTTTTTCTATAAGTAAACAGTTGACACATAAACTTTAGCCTAAAAGACTCATTTGAACTCTAGAAATGTAAGATAACAAATGTGTGGTGTTCAGAGCCACTACATTTATGGTAATTTGTTGTAGTAGAAATAGGAAACTAAAACATGTAATGAGATGATGAATGTCTCCAAAGGATTCTACATCTTTTCTTGTCCCTAGTATTGAATATGGAACTCCTGTGATGGCAGATCTGCCAGACTGACCCAATCTGGCTTGATGATACAGCTAGCTGTCTGAGTGCTTCTTGGAAAACTCATTGAAGAAAAAAGATGCCCTAATCATCTTTTCCTTTGATTTTCTTTCTTATTATGTAGCTAACAACCACCAAAATAGCATTTTCAAGAGTCACCTGCTTTGATCCCTCTTGCCTAATCTAGTATCACATGATTTGGTTTAGGTGGGCTAGCCACCTAAACCAAAATCTGACCATAATTATTTCCTCTTTAAAACCACCTTATAGCACTCAGAACCAGGTGAAGCACTTCATCCTGTCCTGCAGGCTCCTTCTCCAGTTTTCCACTCTTGAGTCCTGACAGCTTCATGCACCAGCTCTGTAGCAACTACATGGAATTTCCAGATTCCATCATACTTACCACCTTCCTTCACCTTGTGGGTTCTTTTCCTGAAAAGTCTTCCTCTTTTCTTTACTAGAAATATTATCCTTTAGGATTCTTCCTAAATATGTCCAATATCTTTTTGCACCTCCTTACCAGACAGATTTTTCTCCCCTAAAAACATTAGTTTCAAATTGTCCAATCTTTTTTTTTTTTTTTTTTCATTTTAACTGTAACATGTGGAGACTCTTCCCAAGGGAACAAGTAAGAAGACAGCAGCTTGAAGTCAGAGGCTCTGTAGCCAGTACTTGGAAGGGCTGAGTAAGTGTTTGGTATGTCTTGGCCATAATCACTTCAGAGTTCAGAACTGGGATTGTGTGTGTCTTTTAAATGTTGACAGTTAATCAGCTACTGAACAAGTATTTATATATACATATACATATTTATGAATAGAAAAACTGTGGTATAGGCCAGATATGCAAGGTATGGGGCATGTGGGGAAAGAATTCACCAGAGACAAAGTGGGAAGTAGAACAGGCGGATCTTCTGAAACACACTGTTGCAGTGGGCGAGACAGAAGAGGTCTCCTGCCCCATGTTGGTCAGCAGTGACCTCAGGCCAGAGTGGTGATAGCTCTGAGACTTAACCCCTACAACACCAGGAATGCCACCTAAATGTGTTTAATCACTCCTTCCTTTCCACCCTATGCACCACCAAGTTACACTTTTAATTTATGTTTATTTACATGGAATAAATATGTTGATGTAGTCAGATGTTGATTTTGGCTGCCCTACATCCATGAAACCTTTTTATGATCACAGTGTTCTTCCTTTTCCTCTGGGGACATTTTACTTCTTACTCCTACCTCTGTGGTTAGAAGGAGATGAGTTCTTACTTTCCCTGGAATTGGATGATGATTATAAACTTTATTTGGAAAAATAAATAAGACTAGCCAAGAAAACCTTGGTGGGGATTTGGGAGGGAGGATGGGTGTGAATGACAGGGTAGCATCTCAAGCAGATACTAAAACTTACCATAAAGTCTCTATAATTAAAATTCTTTTATTCTTACATGGAAAAACAGACTGACAGAACAGAATAGAAAATTCAGAAACAAATTCAGTTTCTAAATTTGATTTATAAATATTGTGGATTGCTGCTGTAACAAATTTAGTGACTTAAAACAACACAAATTTAGTAATCTTATAGTTCTATAGGTCAGAAGTATGATACCATTCTCTGTGGGTTAAAATCAAGGTGTCTACAAGGATTCATTCCTTCTAGAGCTTTTAGCAGAGAACCATTTCCTTGCTTTCTCTGGCTTTACCATGCCTCCTATATTCCACAATTCATGGCCCCTTACTTATCCTCAAAGTCAGCAGTGAAGCATCTTTAAATCTTCCTCTAACTCTTCTGTCCCCACTTCCGCTTGAAAGGACACTATGATTATGGTGAGCTCACTTGGATAAGTTTAATCGTGTCTGAGGGCCAGCTAATCAACAGAGTTTAACAGAGTTCTACCCACTACCTTAAAGTCACCTTGTCTTGTAAACATCCACAGGTCCCAGTGATTAGAATGTGGATATCCTGCTTACTACAGAAGGCATCCCAAAGGATAGGAAAAGATGAATTTGTGAAATAAATGATGTCAAGATAATTCATGGAAAAAGATAAAATTGGTTTCATTCATCACAAAGTATTCTGGATAAATCCAATTTGTCAAAGAGACTTAAATATAAAACCATGAAACCATAAAAATACTAGAGAAAAAAATGGGTAAATTACTCTATAAATAAAAGTGGGTAAAACCTCTCAAAGTGTAACTCTAAATCCAAAAGCAATAGGATCATTAAGGTTTTGTGTTTGTGTGTGTGTATGTGTGTGTATACATAGGCATACATGTATGTATATATGAATGACATTTTGCCAAGGCATAAGAAAAATGACAACTTAAGATAATAGTGTGACTTTATCTCACAAACATTCCTAATAATTAAATAACCAGAGAATTAAAAGACCAATAGTTCTATAGAAAAAACGGATAGTTAAAAATGCCAATGGTTTTGAAAATATGGAGCAGTGATCAAACTTGCTCATCATGAGAGCAATGCAAATTAAAACTCACCAAGATAAAATTTTTGCCTACTTGATGGGCAAAATTCCAAAAGTTTGGCAACTTGCTCTATTGGCATGTCTTTGGGAAAATAGATACTCCTATATACTGCCACATTTGTAAGTGCAAAATAGTGCAATGGTCATGACACAGCTTGGAAAAATTTGAAATTACAGATGTATTTACCCTTTGACCCAGCAATGCTACTTCTAGAAATCAATCTCAAAGTTACACTAGCACAAGGTTTTATTTTGTTATTTTATTTTTTTAAAGATTTATTTATGCACACAAGCACTGGGGTATAGGCCAGAGGTGTGGGTGTGGGTGTGTGTGTGTAAGAGAATTCACCAGACACAGAGTGGGGAACAGAACAGGCAGATAGACTGAAACACACTGCCGAGGGGAGCAGTGGGTGAAGCAGGGGATGTCTGCCAGCCATGTGGGTCCCCTCCCTGGCTGGGGGCAGGGATTGAACTCCTGCTATAGTGGCTGTAATTTTTGCTTCATAGTGCGTTGCTCAACCCACTGCACCACCAGGGAGGCCCTACACTAGCACAAGGTTTTAAATGTCTCTTTGTTTAAGGACTTTTTATCAGAATACTAGGACCACCTATGTGCATGTGAAGAGGGGAATGGTTAAGTAGATTGTGGTGTGGCCATGCATTGGGGTACTATGAACATCTCCAAGTGCCCCTGTGGATTTATGTGCAGGATATATTGTGAAGTGAAAAAGTAAGTTGGGGAAAATGTGTGTAGTAGGCCACATTTATCAAGGTGCAGTATTTATTGTAAAAATAAATGAATAAAGAAAAGAATGAAACATTAAAAAGTGGTTACTTCTAGGGAGAGGGAGAGAACACAGTGGAGAAGACAGACGAGAATGAAAGCTAGATGTCTTTATAATTAGCTTATTGGTATATTTGGTTTTGGAAGCACATAAATATTTTATATAATTAAAAATCCAAATTAATATAAAAATCTTCTCATTAAAAGAGAATGTTCAATTTGTGGCACAGCCACTCAGTGAAGTATTTCATTTCACATGACTTGAAAGCCCAGTGATTTGACTATAATGCTGTTTGTGAGTCTGTGTGTGTGTATATACATAAAATAAATGACTCACTTTTCCAAAGTAGGAACGATTCCAATTATAGAATAAAAAAATGTGATTGATAATTGGTTGAGCAGTATTTTTTATATACAACTGTAAACTCTTAGTCATCATTTAAGAAGTTTCTTTACTGATTTTTGTCTGATTAGTCTTTTCATTACTGGGCAAATATCCATATACTATAGTAAAATCAATTTTATCAAAAAAAGACAGAACAATGAAGATGTGAACTGTAATGACTTTAATAACAAAATGTTTAAGTTAATGTTCCTAACAATACTTAGAGAAGAGTAAAGGGGCCTCCCTGGTGTCACAGTGGGTTGAGCGCTGCACTATGAAGCATCCACAGCATAGTGTAAGTTTGATCCCCGGTCAGGGAGGGCACCCACAAGGCGCAGCAGACCTCTCCTGCCTCGCCAGCTGCTCCCCTCAGCAGTGTGTTTCAGTTGATCTGCCTCTTCTGCTCCCCACTCTGTCTCTGTTGAATCCTCTCACCTCTCTGGACTCTGGCCTGTACCTCAGCTCTTGTATGCATAAATAAATAAATCTTTTAAAAAAACAAAACAAAAAGAGTAATGATCATCAACAAAATGCATTGGTCCAAAATGCTAGGGAAAGAACTCAATATTTTTAAAATGGGGAAAAAAAATGCAAAGGAGGGAAGAACCAAGCATTCACTATATGTACTATTAGGTAACTAAGGGCAGATGAGGAGAAGTTTCTCTTTATAGAAAAATCCTAGGAAATAAATGGAAAAATGATAGAAATTCAGTATTATTTTTTCACTTCTTCTGGCCTCTCTGTGGTCTCCATTAGGGATTCAGACACTGCATCAATGGTAACTTATAAAATTAAAAGAGAGACAGTGTGCCTGATAGAACAATACAACATTGTCTATAAAGACATCTTATAAAAAGTCAAATATAATCTGATTGAATCTTAGATCAAAAAGTCAACAGGAAAAGTAGAGAAGAGGGGAACCTATTAATTATACCATAGGAATACAATTAGCAAAATTTAGACTGAGGTAAACTCTAAAGACCCAATGACTCACTTTTCCATAATAAATATCAAGAGTATGCAATGGGGGAGCCTAGCCTATTGATTAAAATGTGTGATTCAACAACCAAATTCAATGCAGTAAGTTCATGCATAAAAGGGAAAGAATCAAGCATTGACCTTGTGTTTCCCAACACAAAAAATACATCCAATAGCACCACCTGCCTTCTGATGACCCTTTTTATCTGTATCCTGGACATTGAGTAGACTCCATGGAAATTTTTCTCCAGTTGGTGAAGACCTCATTATGATGATGCTAATGTATGGTTAATGATAATAATGATGATAATAATAACAACATAATTAACTTCTGTGTCTTCTTCATGTGCAAGGAACTATTATATCATTTACTCTCCTGATGTTGCCTAATGCAGTTTACTGTATGGTTTCCATTTCACAGATGGACAAAACATAGGCTTAGAGAAACTGAATCAATTGTTCATAATCCTACAGCCAATATCAAGTTGGAGGCTTGTACCTGAGAGCAAAGTTCCCTGTTCAGGGTTGTGCCTTAAGTGCTTAATTTAATATCAGTGTAAAGGTAACCTTTCTGGTTAGACATTCTCTAACACTTCATAGCCTGTAGAACAAATATCAGGAATGGGAAATACTATGAAAGCTGTACCCTTTTTATAGCTGAGAGATCCAAGCCTCTGCATCTACTCGAGTGCTGCTTTAAATGGATTGTCATTTCAGGTTGCTTCAGGGACCAATGGTGGCATAGAGGAAGGTTTTAGTCTAATAATATTAACCTGAATATAAAAAATGTACTATCTAGGGACATAATGTACTTTTGTATTAGAGAGTCAGAAAGAACAAAAATTTAAACTAGAGCAGAGAGGTAGAAAGGTGAAGAGGAAAATAGGTTATGGAAATGAGAAGTCGGTTGGGAAATAAACTTGATGAATAATTAGTGAAAGGGGCTGTGGGGTACTCTACAAATGACAGACTGCTTGAGCCTAGGAAGGACACCCTGTACTGCATCAAGGTTTGTTTTGTTTTCTCATGTCATTGATGACAATAGTTTAAACTCTGTTAATGTGTCATAGAAGTCTGGAAAGCTACTGCATGGATGAGGTGATGGATTTTTCTGCTCAGTATCTGACCTTTGTGCATTTGAATTAAATTAGAGCTCTTTGGGGACCATTTGGATGATGCTGGGAATTATCTGACACTCTCTTCAGGATGTAGAATTTGGCAATGTCATACCAAGATCCTGTCCTGGACTATGACATACCATCATTGCAAGGGATAATTGCAGAGTTTCTTGATCTCCAAGGGACAATCTTGAATCTAAGCCAGTTAGCCTTACAAGGATGGTTGGCAAACAGGTTTTAGGTTGTACCTCAAAATACCCAATGTTATTTGTGCATTTCTTTTCCTTTTTAAAACTAAGATTGAATAGTCATTTTCGTATTAATGCATCAAGTATAGAATAATAGTAGTAATGATAGCAGCATTTTAAACATGCTAAGTATCAGATCAGAAAGTCTTTAAGATATGAATGCCCAGGGCATGCTGAGACATGTTCAAAACTCAAAAATGTTAATTTAAATCTATCTTAGTCATGTGGCCTACAGGAATCAGTGGCCCCAGATCCCAGCCCTCTGTCATATAGGCCAGGAATTTCTCATATCTTTGGTTAACAGACTTGTTGCTTAAAAATCTATGGCATAGAGATCAGAGAATTATGTTTTCTTTACTTTTACCTACTCCTTTGTCAATAATTCTACATTCATTAGAGGTTGATATCCTCATTGCCACAAAGGGACTTGATTTATTAGGTTTTCCCTAAAAAAACCCAAAAATCAAAAAACTGACAACACGCTGGCATACTTTGAATAGTCTTGGACTAGATACTGATTTGTGCAACTAGTTTATGAACCTACTAATCTCAGGAATAACACTGTGTATTGAATTACTGAGCAAATACTCAATAAATCTATCAATAATTATGATTTGATCATATGTACCCCGTTCTCAAAATGCATGCAGTTCAACACAAGCAGTCATTATTTTTACTTCAGCTCTGAATTTCTCTCTTGATTAATTTAACGGGTTTGTTCTGCAAAATAACAGGACCACACCCTAAAGCATAGGATTTCCTCTCTGCAAGGCCAAAAAGTCACTGCATTTGCTGTTGTGGTAACTGTTATATTAAAGTTTCCACACTGTAAACTAGACAATTTTAAACAATTGAAGTAAATTAAAAACAAAAGTAATTCCATATAAATAGGAGAAACATGACTTATCAGTTTCTTAAAGGGACCTCTGTTTATTTGCAAAACTGAAGTTGAATATTATACAGACTTTTGTTGCTGTTCTCAAGTTCATTTAGTACTTTAATGTATAAACTCTTTGACCTCATAAACTGTTTTCCTGCTCACTCTATATTTTTCCTTTCTACCTGTGTGGTAAACAACATAAATATTTAACAATTCAAATGTTTTACTCTAACCTATGTAATTTGTCAGACTAGCTGTATGTGATTACTGAATACTTGAAGTTTGGCTAATTCATATTGAGATGCATTGCAAATATAAAATACACATTGAATTTCAGTCATAGTGCAACAAAGAAGGGCATAAAGTATATCATTAATATTTTGTAGTGATTATATATTTAAATGGTAACACTTAGAATATATATTTAGTTAAAATGTTCCATTAATTTCAATTGTTTCTTTTTACTTTCTATTTATAGACACCTTAATGAACTATTTCACATTAGATTTCTATTAGAAAGGACACTTAGCAACAGTAGAGATTAATGTTATGTCAGATTTGATAGTTAACATTCAAATAGTCTTGAATTCATGACTATTATATTAATAATTTCAAGGGGAAAAGCCAATATGTCTATAGCTTATCCCTTATTTAAGATATACAGTGATTTTTTTTCCTTTTCACTGTTACTTTTTCCTAATGGATGTTCAGTAGTGTCTTAGACAATTAATAAATAAGTGAAATAACAACTTCAAAAGTGATAAAAATGTGTCAGAAGCATTAAAATAATACATCTGCCATTTTTATTATTTCAAGAACTTTTTTATTACAAATTTTTACCTAGTAAATAATCACACCTGTTCTCCTATAAATGAGTAAACCATTCATTGTTTTGGGATTGATTTTTGATCCTTGCTCCAGATTAAAGAAAGCATGATTAAGAAACCCATTGAAACTACTATACTGATATACCAAGGAAACAACTTCATTTTTTGTCACATATTGGATTAAAATATTAGAGATGTTTTGTAATTTGTACTTACCTTTAATTCCTGTCTTTCCCTTTAGTGAAGGAAGATACTTTTAAAACCATTAGGAAGTTGGTTCCTGAAATCCTTTGGGATTATAAAAGTTAAATATTTCATTTCCCACTTTGTGACATCAGAACTGGGAGATTTATTAAGGAAATGCTAACATCTTTGAAAGTGATTGTCTATGACTGGTTATTGTCTGAATAATGTTTTCTTTACTGAGAAGAAAGCAAGCTTGCGTAATCATCTAGAGGAAACCTTACAGAATTGGCAGGTGTAAAAACACATAAGAATACAACTATCTTTTCTCCTCTGAGGCTGATGTACCCATTGTAATCTTAGTTCCATTCCTGCAACACATTCCAACCAGGGAAACAAGAGTGATCTTAAGGGCCCAGACAAATTCCTATCCCAACATGGGAAACTGACCATCTTTTTACCTGAAGAAGTCTGGCAAGCTACGACTTTGTCCCCTAAAATATTATTCATTTCACTAAGTGTGCTTTTCATTCCTGTTATGTATATGTTTATGAATATGTGATAGTTTGAAAATGAGGGGGATAAGACTTATTCACATCCACTATAATGGCTAGTTCATAGTAGGTATTCAATAAATGATTCAGGATTAGAGGAGAGCAGAAAGGGAAGGACAAATACAAGATAATTCTTGCCTCTGATGGCAGCATTTCAAATGGTGGGTGAGGGAGGAATGAGAGGTGTGATTAATGATTTAGAGGCTGTGGGAACATCTCTAGATTCCTAATTTGTTCCAGTATGCACATGTTATATACTTAGACCAGTGGTTTTTTTCCCACCAACCATTTGCCAGCTACCTCTTATCTAAGTGAGTAAATGTTAAATAAATAAATAAATAAAATGAATCACTAAACCCCTCTCTTGGCAGAGTTTTCTAGATATTGGTTCTTATGAAACTTGCCTATGTGCACAAAGAAATATGTAAGTAGGGCCTCCCTGGTGATGCAAGGGATTAAGTCTCAGCACTATGAAGCTATTTACAGCCACCGCAGCATGAGTTCCATCCCCGGCCAGGGAAGTGACCCACATGGCACAGCAGACTCTCTTTCCTTGCCTGCTGCTCTCCCCTCAGCAGTGTATTTCAGTCAACCTACCTGTCCTATTCCCAACTGTTTCTGGAGAATCTTCTCAGTCCCACACCTCTGGCCTGTACCCCATTTCTTATATGCATAAATGAATCTGAAAAAAAAAAAAAGAAATATGGAAATAGTTGAAGCACAAAGCATATTTATAAATCAATGTGAAGAAACAAATGGAATGTTTTGTTGTTGACTTTTTGGTGTGCTTTTTTTTTTTTTTTTAAACCAGCATATATTCTTTTCTGTTGCACCTTTGATATTTATTGAAATTGACCCTCTCTGGGTGCTGATGAAATTATCAAGAAAATTCAAAGGATTGAACCACAATCTTCTTATTGAAATGTAATTAAATTAGAAAGGGACAAGAGAAAACTAAAACTTGCCCAAATATTTAGATATGGGACAAAAAAAAAAAGAAAATGGAAACTGGAAAATATTTAGAACTAAATGGTTATGAACATTTTACATAGTAAACTATGTGAAATACTATTAAAGCAGTACTTAGTGAAAATGTTAAAACCTTGATTTCTCTATTAGAAAAAGGAAACAATGAACTAAGAATCTTTTGTGTTTTCTGTGGTAATACATAATTGTTAGTCTCAATGTCTTACAATGAGAAACATTTATTCCCTTCTCACATTACATGGGACAATAAGTCAGTTACTGCTCTAAGCCTGCGGCTCTGCTTCATGTGTCTTCTTGTTCTAAGACCCTCTATGCAAACCAATCTGTTCCTGTTCTTCCAGTCAGGTGAATAACCAGAGAGCTGGGGGCAACTCATGTATACCTCAGGCATGATGATTGGAGTCTATGGCGGCCTCCACAGTCAGTGGGGTTGAGGTATATTACAAGGAAATGTAATATTGTCTCCTATCTTGATTATAAAAAAATTCAGTTATCTACCTTCTGCAATCAAAATATATTCACCCTCAGGCCTCCCTGGTGGCGCAATGGGTTAAGCAACACACTATGAAGCAAACCACAGCCACTGCAGCACGAGTTCGATTCCTGCTGCCAGCTAGGGAGGGGACCCACATGGAGTGGCAGACCTCTCCTGCTGTGCCCGCTGCTCCCCTCAGCAGTGTACCTCCGTTGATCTGCCTGTTCTGCTCCCTGCTCTATCTGTGGTGAATCCTCTCCCCAACCCCCCCCCACACACCTCTGGCCTGTACCCCAGTGCTTGTATGCATAAATAAATAAATCTTTAAAAAAGTATATTCACCCTAACGCTTAAGGAAAAACTCTGAACATCTCATCCAATGTTGGCATAAAGTTAAAAATCTTGGACCCCATGACACTGTTAATTGGGTGAAGATCTGGAGATCAAATAAAAGTACACTTTTCTCAACTACAACAGATACTCCCATTGAAGAGATAAGAAGGACTGTCCTTGATTAGACCTTTATTTTGTCCAGTCCATTGTTTTCTGATGTGCCCATTTCTCTCCTTCATTTCTATTACACTCCTTGCTCACATCTCAAAAGGGCATTGGATAAACTGTATTTTTTCTAAGTTTCTAAGTTGAAGTTTTCTAAGCCTACTTCTTCTTTGTAGAAAACCAGGGCTCCAAAACTTGTTTTGTGCTTTAACAGTCTCTTTTAATCAAGGTTATTAGAGTTTTTGTTAAAAATTCCCTCAAAATGTGACTTTAAAAAATTAATTGAGGGCCTCCCTGGTGGCGCAGTGGGTTAAGCAACACACTATGAAGCAAACCACAGCCACTGCAGCACGAAGTTCGATCCCTGCTGCCGGCCAGGGAGGG
>JAGFMF010011752.1:19946941-19979882 GCA_019455555.1 Galemys pyrenaicus | reverse complement strand
ATCTGCCTGTTCTGCTCCCTGCTCTCTGTGGTGAATCCTCTCACCCCCCCCCCACACCTCTGGCCTGTACCCCAGTGCTTATATGCATAAATAAATCTTAAAAAAATTATTTGATTCTGTTGGCAACATGTGCAAATGGTCACACCTGATATTTTGAGATGTGTATTTCTCTCTAGACCTACAGATAAACTGAGCCACCAGACTTCAAGTAGATGGTATGTATCTTTCTTTTGATAAGTTAATTTAGAAAAATAACCTAATTTTCTATAAGTCACTTCAGCTCACTTTTTTAAAACAAAGTTTATGAATAATAATGCTCTTCCTTTTGGCTTGTGTCTTCATCTGAATCTTAAAGATAGCTTTGCTCCTCAGAGCACTTCCACTCACCTTTGGCTAACTGGAAATAGTTCTGTTTCTGAAGTCTTCAATTCCTAGATTTGCTAGTTCCTCTCATTTTTCTTTCTTTTTTAAAAAAGATTTATTTATGCATATAAGAACTGGGGTACAGGCCAGAGGTGCAGGGGGTGAGAGGATACACAAGAGACAGCTTGGGGAACAGAACAGGCAGATTGACTGAAATATACTGCTGAGGGTAGCAGCAGGCAAGACAAAGAGGTCTGCTGAGCCATGTGAGTCACCTCCTTGGCTGGGGATTGAACTCATGCTGCAGTGACTGTGGATGCTTCATAGTGCAGTGCTTAACCCCTTTGCCACCAGGGAGGTCCCTCATTTTTCTTTCTTCCCTGCTTTCAAAACAATCCACCTACCAATTAAGGGAGAAAATAACCGAATTAACCTAGTAATATTCTGTTTTGAAACCTCTCCCCCAAATGCAATTCATTCAGTAGATCAGTTATCTTCTTTCTAAGTCATCACAGGTGACAATTTGCTAAATATTTGGTCACTGCACCCCACGGGTCACCATCTCTTCAACCTCCAATAATAATTTCTTTATAACTTGATTCTTGGGCACAAGGTCAATGCACAGATTTTCAGGGTTCTTTTTTTTTTCTTTTGTTACAGGAGTACCTTTAAGTTACAAATATGTGTACTAGTCAATTTGTAATAATAACAAGTAAGCTTAGTACTTATACTAAACAAAAGTTAAATTTCACTCATGTTACACAGATCTTGGGTCAGCTACAGTTCAGCTGGAAGCTTTAAATAGGCATGCTCTGCTTGACAATCTTCCCATTCTGTGATCAAAAGTCAGCTTCTGTGCCAGCAGTTCACAATGACTCTTAAAGATTCCACTCAGACTTGGAAGTGAAAGAAAGGCAACCTGTTCCCTCTACTCACAATTCCATTTTCCAAAGCAAATTGGAGAGTTTAGACCAAAATACAGTGGCCAGAGAAGTATAGTCCTTGCATGGAGAAAGGTAACATGAATAATGAAATAATAACAAAATTTATCATTTGATCAATACTAGAAATGATTTGAAACAGAACAGTATAATATGCCAACCCCTTAAAGATAGAAATTGCAATTATTTTAATTTAATAGCAAATAAATACATCGAAATTACTGAATATCAAATCCTTTAAAAAGAAAACTAAGAGAATTAAGATGTCTCTGCCAAACTTGGTAAAGCAAAATGGGAGAGTCCAAAAAGTGAAAAATACATTATTTCTCATCTATAGTTACATACAGAAAAGGCACTATTTCTCATATATAAATGCACACACACAGTGCCTTTTCTATATAAAAGGGAGTGATAAAAACAAAATTGGCTTTATGTTCTCTCTGCACAGCAATAAAACTGGGTAATAAAAGGCACTTGAAGACTGACCTAGAGGGTGATAGTCTTCTCTTCCAAGACAATGAAGACCCAACAGGACAATGTGCAGGTAGAGTTCAGCCCTCCCTCCCATCATGAACATAATGAGCTTTCCTCCCCAACCCCCTTAACCCCTAAATGGCAGTCAAAGAAGAGGTCAATGGAAACTAAAATGAGTTTGTTGGAATTAAAATGTATATTCTCTCTAGATTTTGGAAAAATAAATCACAAAAGGAGAGACTTTGAAAAGTCAGAGTCAGCCCTAATGAAGAGTTTGAGCTTTGAATTGATAGAATAATTTCCACAAAGAAAACTATTAAACTGAAAGAAGTTGGATTTTCTTCAATTGACAAATCCCCTCCCCCACCTGCCCTGGGGAATTAGGGATTGGGGACTCTACAGGTAAGGAATATAAAATAAAACCATATTTTTGGGATGTCTAAATCCTTGAGCTCACTCCTTTGCAATCCCATTAGAAATACTATAAGGTTATGTTCAAGACGATTTTGTAGCCCACCGTACTTTGTAACTGTCCCACATCCAGACTTGGGGAGAGGTGGTGTGAGAAGGCTTCCCGAAAGAGTCAACAAAGGGAGACCTAAGAGGTAAAGGGAGTCTTCGTCATAGAAGTTTTCCAGTGAGAAGAAGGAGTGCATATAAGAACCACCTTTTCCTCGTCATAGAAGTTTTCCAGTGAGAAGAAGGAGTGCATATAAGAACCACCTTTTCCTCGTCTTTCACTGACCCCAGGGCTAATAGATATGTATGGTGTCCTACTTCTCCATGAACCAGAGTGGCCATCTCTCACTAACCGTATATTCTGGCATGCAGGGCTCCCTGGCACCATTCTCTATTTTTACACAATCCTGTGAGCTCTCCATCCTCATAGTGCTTAACACTACACTTTATATAACATGCTCCTTGTTTGTCTTCCTTTGTCGATTAAGAGCCCCTTAATGACTCCTATCACTTGCCATGTGCCCAGCAGAAAAGTTTAACACAGACAAAAGCATTTAAAAAATGTTTAAGTGAATGTTGAGAGATTCAAAACCAGGATAATGTGATCAAGGGGAAAAGGTGCATTGGTGAGCTAAATATATCCAAAAGGAGAGAAATGTAAGACTGCGCGAGAAACTAGTGCAGAACAAATCTAGAGAGAATATACATTTTAATTCCAACAAACTCATTTTAGTTTCCATTGACCTCTTGCTATTTAATCCATCAGAGAGTGGCCCCATCCTTTAGTAAATTACTTCAAAATGTTATTGGTTTATTGGTTCTGGGAATCATGGAAGACTTATTCAAAACATAATCAATATTAGATTGAAGATTGATTATGAGATATGATTTTGCAGAGGGGATCCATAAAGGTGATGAATTTTCTCTCTAGCATAGTATATTTAATTGTATTAAACTGTACTACTAAATTGATGATTCCTATAGCTGAATTAAATTCATTGCCACTACATTAAAGTTTCTATTGTTCCAGATAACACAACCCTAACAAATGAAAAAAGCAAGCAGTATAAAATTTTGCAGTACATCCTAGGCTTTCAAAGAGTTATAACTCCAGGGATTTGTGGCAGGTATGACAATGAGAGCTTATTATTGGACTCTGGTTTTGAATGGACCTTGGATTTTCCTTTTAAGTTGAAGCCTGTATTATAGGACAAAGAGCTTTATCTCTTGTGACGGGAAAGCTAAGAATAACTGTTCTTTATGAGTCATGCAAACACATTCCAAAAAGGGCTTTCTTCTATTAAACATCTGTAACAGCTCTTCCTGTCCTTTCCCACCACCTCAGCCCAGGTAGAGCTGACGAGCAAGGGATAATGGGCAGTGGTTATTTTTACTCTATTGAATTTCAATAAGGGAACAAAAAATAATTCACAAGAACAAATAATATTTCAACTCTCTGTCTTCAGAGACAAAACTTGGCCAAGAGTGACCTTTGGGGACAGGAACTGGAGAAGAATTCTTTCTTGCTTATAGTTGGTGCCAAGTTCTCACTAATTCCTAGCACCCTCGATGATCCTCATTCAGCACCTTTCATGGGGAGGATCACCTGATGTGTAGAGAAATCGTTTGCCTTGGTTGGTGATCAGTCTTATCTTGCCAGCTCACTACTGCCATTTTTATTTTGCAAATAAATCTAGACCATGTTATTGAATTTTTTTAAAAAAGATTTATTTATTTATGCATACAAGAGCTGGGGTACAGGCCAGAGGTGTGGGCGGTGAGAGGATCAGCCAGAGACAGAGTGGGGAACAGAACAGGCAGACTGACTGAAATACCCTGCTGAGGGGAGAAGTGGGCAAGGCAGGAGAGGTCTGTGGTGCCATGTGGGTCATCTTCCTAGCTGGCACCAGGAATCGAACTTGTGCTGCAGTGGCTGTGGTTTGCTTCACAGTACATTGCTTAACCCATTGTGCCACCAGAGAGGCTCATTATTGAATAGTTTTAAAAGGACATATAATATGAAGAAACTGTTTTCATATATTCAAAAATCAGGAAGGGATTATGAACAGCTTAGATTTTTCCATCAAAACTTGATCAGAGAGAAGACTCCTCAACTTTCTTTTGACTTGCGGAGATTGAGGGGTGTTGACTGGTAATGATTTTTTTGATGGAGTGTTTGGCTGAAGAATTCTTTTGCCCCTCAGTAGTATACAGGGAGGAGATTAACTATGACAGGGATTGTAGGTTCTTAACAAGGAATTTTGGGGTAGAGGAGAAGGGATGTCTGATTTTATAAACCATTCTCTTTGCTCTTGTGTGACCTGTGCATTGTATGTGAAGTGGATAAAACACTGTCTACACAGTTCAGCAGAATGGCGTGCCTTCATTTCTCACCTTATAAAATCTGAAAAGTAAAAAGTAGAGAGATGGTGCATATTTATGTGGACTGTACATGAAAAGTAATATATTAAAAAGGATGAGATTCTAGCCTTTTTATTCATCATAGAAAAAAATAGATTTCCTCACTACGAAGTTCTCTCTCTGACATGGCACCTGGGAAGCCTCTTATGGGCGCTTTCCTGGAGTTGTCAATAAAAGTTGTTGAGTGAATGAATGCCCTTCTAAGAAGATAAACAAATATTGATGGAGTCTCTAGAACAACAAAGAGAGCTATTCTCACTGTTTGTTCCCTGGTGGTTTGACTTCAGAGTGAAACAAATAAAAAAACCCAGTCTGGCTAAGATATTATAGTTTCTTATACCACGGTAGCAAACCATCAAATTTCAGGCATCTACTGCATCAAATAAGTAACAACAGCTGCTTAATGAATCCTCAAATTAGAAATTTTCCCCTCTTATATCTCAGCGTGGTGGAGCTAATGGAGGGCAAAATTTACAAAAAAAAATAATTAAAATGGTGCCAGCTTTTACAAGAAAGAGGAGGGGCCCAGAGGAGCCAAGACACTCAGGACCAGCAGCTGCAGATGCCAATTTGAACAGACAGCAGTCTCTCACCCTTGAGGAGCGGGCTTATTGCTTGGCTCAGGTTTTCAGGAATGAAAGCCCTCTTCGACCTGGATAACGTGCCAAACCGAGGAGAGGCCCTTCCACGCGGTTATACTGGTTCCCTGATTTTCTAACTGGTTCCAGCTCTTTGTTGTGTTACTGTGCTGTGAAGCAACAGAAGGAATGGGAATATGCCTGCAGGGCTTTTGATGGTGTGCACAGTGCTTTTTTTCTAAGAATTTATTCCTGTTGCCATCTGCATCAAAATAACAATTTTCGCCTTTCGGTTTGAGTGCCTTTAACTCACATACACAATTCACATAAATTGTTTAACTTCTTTAGCTTTTCAACTCCTCTTAGATGCCCCATATTTCTAAACTAAATACATACTGTCTTTAAGTCCTTTGTTCCTTTTTCTTATCAATGTGCTTGTCTCCTTCCCTCTTCATCCCTTCATCCAACAGAGGAAATAGAATTTTTGGCTATTGGTAGTATCACTAAATTATTTGTATATACAGATTCTTTAAACAGTATTTCCTTACGGGCCTCCCTGGTGGCCCAGTGGGTTAAGCTACACACTATGAAGCAAACCACAGTCACTGCAGCATGAGTTCGATCCCTGCCACCGGCCAGGGTGGGGACCCACATGGCGCAGCAGACCTCTCCTGCCTTGCCCACTGCTCCCCTCAGCAGTGTTTCAATCAGTCTGCCTGTTCTGCTCCCCACTTTGTCTGGTGAATCTTCTCACCTCCCATGACTCTAGCCTGTACCCTAGCTCTTGTATGCATAAATAAATAAATCTTTTAAAAAAAAAAACCAGTATCTCCTTACACCTATCTCTCAATGATCAAAGCTATGAAATCTGAAAAGTTGGTTGAAAAGTGAATTTTGGCTTTATTCTTTTCACCCCAGGTTCTCTTTATAAATCTGGGCAAATGTTGCTTTTGAAGAAAAAAGAATCTGTCCTGAAAGATAATTTTACAAATGATAGAAATGATACCTGAAAGTGTAGTCTTTGAAAGATAATTTAAAAAGTTACAAGAAAAGTAATTTTATAGATTTATTTATGCATACAAGAACTGGGGTACAGACCAGAGATGTAGGGGGTGAGAGCATTTACCAGAGGCAGAATGAGGAATAGAATAGGCAGATTGACTGAAGTACACTGGTGAGGGGAGCAGCGGGTGAGGCAGGAGAGGTCTGCTGCATGACATGTGTCACCTCCCTGGCTGGCAGCAGGGATCGAACTCGTGCTGCAGTGGCTCCGATTTGCTTCATAGTGTGGTGTTCAACCCATTGCACCGCCAGGGAGGCCTGAGAGAAATAATTTTAAAGATGAGATAATATCCCACTGCCATGGGAGATAGTGTCTTATTTGGAAATTTTTATTGCCATGATCAGCTAGTCTGTGCAATTAAACACTTTGTAGAACCAGCTGTTTGTTTCCTTCTGTCTTGGCTGGAAGAGATGGTGTTTCAGTGCAAACAATTTTCTAGGCTCCAGGGAAGTCATGGCCTTGTGAGTGTATATATACTTTTTTTCTGTGGGTTTTTGTGAGCACTACTGTTTTTAGCCTGACCCTTACTTCAATCTGTTACTCATGCAGTCTATACCTTGCTTAAAGGGTGAGCAAGATAATGAGACCTGCATGCAAAATGTACCCCCCGTCACCATTAACAGAGTATTTTCACCAATAAATTAGTTATTTATTGACTATCCATTGAGCTCTCTAAGACCCTAGACTAACATGCAAAAGGAGCCCTGGCCTACAGCAACTAGCTATGCTAAACCACAGTAAGAATTCACACAGGTTGCAGTTGCAAGTGACTGTGAAAGTGCAAAGTAGCTGACACCAGAAATAACTTTTTTGACAAATCAGTGAAAAGTACATGGGCAGGACTGGCATCAGGCTCAAACAATGTTGGGTTTATTGGATTAGTTCTGGCCCTCTCTGTGGGTGGACTTTCTTCCTAGATTGATATTATGGCAAGATGGTTCCAGAAACTCTTCAAATCACATTCTTTTGTGTGGGAAAGAGCTCTTATCACTTATTTTTTAAAAAATATTTATTTATGCATACAACAGCTGGGGTACAGACCAGAGGCACGGAAGGTGAGAGGATTCACCAGACAAAGTGGGGAGCAGAACAGGCAGATCAACTGAAATACATGCTAAGGGGAGCAGTGGGCGAGGCAGGAGAGGTCTGCTGCACTATGTGGGTCCCCACCCTGGCTGGGGATTGAACGCTCGTTGCTGTGCCGCAGATGCTTCACAGTGCGGTGCTCAACCTACTGCGCCACCAGGGAGACCCTCTTATCACTTATTGATAATTCTTACAGAAATCCTGGAATTCCTTCTGGTGAAATAATTTGACTAAGTTTCTTGTAAATTGAATCAAGTTGTGGATAATATTGATTAATAAGGTTAGTCATATGATCTAGGCGGGGAATTCAGGGTTCTCACTGGTCAGATCTGGGTCATGTACTCAGAAAGAAGATCCTGTGGTCTTAGCAGCCATTCCTGAGTCACGTGTTTCATCTCTGAAGTCAGTGGTGACAAGTGACTTCTTTTATTGAGCATCAGAATACATTACTCTCCAAAGGAAATTTGTAATACTTATCTGAAGAAAGAGGAAGGAATAAAAAATATATGTTCACGTGACTTCTTTTATTGAGCATCAGAATACATTACTCTCCAAAGGAAATTTGTAATACTTATCTGAAGAAAGAGGAAGGAATAAAAAATATATGTTCACAGTGTTATTCTGGGTATTGAAAGACATATTTAAGTACTTACTGTGCGTTAGACCTAGTGCTAAGCCCTTATATACTTCACCTCACCTCATTTCTGTCATCAAATTTATAAGGTTTGTATAACTCTGTATTTTATATTTAAAA
This sequence comes from Galemys pyrenaicus, assembly GCA_019455555.1. Lineage (NCBI taxonomy): Eukaryota > Metazoa > Chordata > Mammalia > Eulipotyphla > Talpidae > Galemys > Galemys pyrenaicus. Next base: position 19,971,743 of record JAGFMF010011752.1, on the reverse strand, counting down.
AAACAAAGTTTTAAAAAATAGCCTGCTTTAAGTCACATGGTTACAGGGAGATAGAGGCAGGATTTGCAACAGCTGATTTTGGAATTCCGCAGAGTCCCATCACTCCGTATTGACACAGCTAACCAGAGCACTGAATTCCTGTTGGGTACTTACTGTGCAAAGAACTTCATGTGGATTATGTGCAAGGGTTAAAGCCATGCAGAGAAGTGCAGTCTATCTTTCCAGAAAGGTTTGACATAAATAAAAAAGTGGACACTTGGGTTGAGACAACCTTTGGAGTAAATAAACTAGAGGGAAATAGTTTGCAGTGGGTAGTGGCAGGGCTACACCGTGAGGAAATGTTTCAGTAGCAGGAAGATATAAGCATGTTTATAGTCTGAGCGAGACCAGAGAGGCAGCCATAGATAATGCAAAGAAAACACAGAGTTGTTTATTCAGCAGTGTCTCAAGGGAGGTAAGAGGGAATGAAATTCAGTGCTTTGATGGAAGTTTCATTCTTGGATCATAGGGACCTCTTTCCTTCTAAGATTGAAGGGAAGAAAGGAAGAATGAGATGTGAAATGCTAACATTGTTGTAAAAGATATGCCTCTCTTCACATCGGTGTTAAGGCTGCTTACGGCTTCACATGGAGTGAATAGAGTTGCGCCATTCTGTTTTCATTCATCTGCCTCTAGGTTAAGTGTCTCTCAACAGTATCAAATCCCCAGGTTTTTCACCAGCGTCACATAATATTTTAAAGGCATTTAATGTGTTCTATTGTGGAATTCTTGTCAAGTTTTACTTGCTTGACTTTTATAACATTTTATTTTGTATGTTTAAGGTGGTTTCCACTGTCATTCTGGTGTTTGTATGGTGAATGTCAACAAAAGGACTAAATTCACAATTTATTGTGATTGGGGTAAAACTTGTTATTCAGAGAACATATACATGGAAGTAAATGAGAATAGACAAATCACATATTTATCAGGAAGAGATAGAAGAAACCAATGAATTAGGTAACAGTTTACGATTGTTAAAAAACAAAATTCAACTAAGTCAATTTAAAGATCAAATGTTGAAGAGTTGTGCAAAATGAAAAGTTTTTATTAGGTAAAGAGATAAGGTTATTTATGAGACAAAGAGGTTATTTAAGCAAAAGAAATGGTTGTTTCAGGCAAAACCACCTTCCTTTGGGAGGTAAGGTGGAGCTCCTCAGCTCTACCACCTGCTATTCTTGACCATGACAGCTCAGGGTTACATTCCTGGGAGGGGTTGAAATGCAGTTAAGTTAGGCATTAAATCTTGGTTTGGTGACATGGACTTATTCACACTATGACTATTTGGGAATGTTTCCTTTTTTTATGGCAATGTAAATAAATTGGCAACTAGAAGTGACAATTCATTACTTTATAATTAATTGACTTAAATCTTTTTAAAATTAATTAGTTAAAAGTACAGTTGGGCAAAGACTGATGCACCAGACGCCTTCAGTACTCCCATCAGAAGTCAAGGTCAAGCAAATGATTATGGCTTGTCCACCTTTCTACTGTCTGTTCAGCAGTAATTCAACCAACCAATTATTGCTGAGATGCTTCTTAATTGTTTTCTCCAGGTTCTGTTGAGTCTTCCAGTAAATCCACAGATAACTGCATTCTCTAAATATTGACTTATCCTAATTATAGTTCTATTGTTTTGTAGATTTTTAAAAAATAAATACTGTTTGGGGTTATTAATCATGTCAGGCTTATCTACTTGATTTCATTTTTCCTCTCAGGGAAATTCCCTATTAAGTGTTTAAACAGGTGGCAAGCATCAAAACATCTTTTACAATATTCTTGTAATTTTTATAATATGTCAGTCTATTAGTCAAACCATCAATATTGTAAGTTCAGATCACTGAGTGACAGATCACTGAGTCTCTTTCTTCAATGAGAACTTACGTATTGGTGGAGGATGACAGACTTGAAGCTGATGGAAAAATAAACAAAAAAAATGAGATCATTTCAAGTGTTCAAAATGACTTTTGGAGACGATACAATGGATTTTTTAGTATAGAAGGGGACTGGGTGTGCTGTTTCCAGTAAATTGGTTGGAGATGAGACTGGAATAAAAGGATGTAATCAGCCATACAGATATAAGCATTTCAAGCAGAAGGAGCAGCAAGTAAGAAAGCCCATGGGATCAAGTTTGCTGCATTTGAAGGACAAAAGGGGAGCAAGTCCAGCTAAGGAGAGCACTAGTGTATTTGTAGCCCTGTTTATTTATACTTCTCTTCCTACCCAAACTGAATCCTTTATTGGTGGGGCTATGCCCCTCTCAATAAATGGTGACACAATTTATCCAAGGTATCTTATTTTTCTTTTCCTCTGCCTTTTCCATAATTCTTGTTACTCTTCTGAATTGGTTTCCATGTTTGTCTTTTTTCCTATTTCCCTCTCCACAGTTCTATTTTCTTTTAACCCTAACATTCCTCATATCTATTTCTCTTATCCCGAGCCTCTCTCTGTTGCCCCAGGTAATTCTAATATAAGCTGTAGGGTCCAGCAGCCAGGTATTGGGATAGGAGGAAAATCTGCTTATACATTACTTACCTCTCTTCATTCCATTTGGTCTTTCACAGACTGAATCATTTTTCACATTTTAGGGTCAACACTGACACTGAAAATATAATACAGCCCTGAGATTCTTTCTTTTTGGCAAAATACAAGATAGCTTTCCTTTGAAGCCATTGTTCTGGATCCTTGCTTGAAAAGAAAAGAGAATAAGGTGACTCACCTTGGTGTTCTCTGCTCTCCAGGGAGAAGTTTTATTGCTTGATTGCTCTTAGAGATTGAGGTTAAAGAAGAAGTTTTAAAAAGCAAAATCAGAAGACCAATTTTAATAGTTAACTATAAAGGATTCCTCGAGTTGCTTTTCTTCTATCTAATAGAACAAAGAAGCAACTCCTGTGCTTTTGTCTTGAAGGGCAGCTTTCTTCTGCTCCCCAGGAGTTTATACTGCCATTCAGGAATTAAAGATAGCCAAGGATGACTCCAAACCTCCCCTGGAGCCTGAAAGGCTATCTCTGTAGTGCTAATCTGCTGAACCCACAAACTTTAGATAGATAGATAGATAGATAGATAGATAGATAGATAGATAGATAGATAGATAGATGGATAGACAGATTTTAATAAACCCCCCTCCTATTTTTTCCCTTCAGGGCATAGTTTCCACCTATGTAGAGTTTGAAATAAATTTTGAAAATATAAGGGATCAGCTTGTTCTTGTCCATGATTTTTCTTGAGATGACAGCTAACATGACCTCATTCTCCTCTCCTTTGTCCCAGGCACCGTGGGAATTTCTGGAGAGAGATTTCCGTTCTTCTCCTGCAAATAGAACTCAGCCCAGTCACTGTTTGTTGCCAAAGGTAACCTGGTGCTTTTTCAAAAGCTATTTTTTTTTGGTAGTGTTTGCTTTAGTTACTAATTGTAAAGTGCCTATTAATATCGTCAATTATTGTGAGATTTTATAAAAATGTCTTAAATAATGGAGTGTTTTCCAAGAATCCAAAGAGAGAAGTGCTTTAATGTACAAATTATAATCTTGGACTCCAGAGTCAGATTGCCTGGGTCAAACGCCTTTACCAACACCTACAGCAGTGCCTTCTTTGGAAAATTAATGCTTCTAAGATCTGACTTTTCATACTTTAATGAGAATAATAGTTCTGCAATATGGGGCATAGAGGAGGAGTGAATGATATCAGCATGTAAAGAACTGAGCATAGTTCCAAACAGCGTAAACACTCAACTGAAATGAAGATTCTGTCAGCCATTGGAATAGAGGAGTAGGAAGGGAAGAGTTGGGCTATGAGTTAGGCTAACCCTATCCCTAAAACTAGCCCAGTCATCTCAGCTCCTCATCCTCAACGGGTTGTCCTTGTCTGTGTTATTGGCTTCTGTGTCCACCGTAACTGTTCAGGGAGATGTCCAGGCCTAACTGTCCCAGACGCTGTTTCTGGAAGGCACATAAATTATAACTTGGGAATATTAGGTGTGATTCCTCTTGTTTGCCGATTTCACTGTAATGTGGAATAAAAAACCCACTCAGAATTCCAAGATCATCTATCTGGAGGGATGTTAGGAGAAAATATGAAAGAAATCATCAAGTACAATCAAATTGAAGAAAGTGCCACTGTATAGTATTAGTGTCATGCAGGGTTCTCTTTGGAGATTGGAGGTGGGATGGTAGAGTGTGGGGGAGATCTAATCACTTCCTCCAAAATTACAGCACGGGAGTGATCATTTTAATAAAAATGTTGCTCATTGACATTGGCACACCGTTTTTTGTAACTTATGCGCTCCATGTTCTCTTAATGTGTTCTTGTGCGGTCCACAGTGCAGAGTTCTCTGAGGTTCACTGTGTGATAAGAGAGAATATGCAGCTTCTAATGGGGCATCGGACACGGACAATGGGATAATTACAGTGCAAGTGTTAGGAGACAGATGCCTGAATTTGACGGTAGACTCCCTTGCTTACTAGCTATCTGACCCTGTACAATTAACCTAGTCATTCTATGTGTTTCAGTTTTCTCATGTGTCAAGTGGGATCAAAAATGATCCTGCCCCTTAGAGTTGTCAACTTAAAAAGGGAAAACACAGATAGGCACCAGCTCAAGAGCTCAATAAATGGCAGTTTTTATTATTAGTAGCACAGATAATTTGTAATTTCATTGGATCTTCTCTGGCAAATATTTATTTCATTTCAGCCTATTGAGAGATTTAGTAAAATCAGTTTTGTTCTCATTAAACCACTTATAGAAGCTAAGTTACCTGTGGAGACATGAAAATTAAGACTGGAAGGGGGTCTTGAAGTTTTTCAAGAGAAATCAGTGTGGATACTTGTTTTGGAAGCAGACATGGATGTATATTATAAAAATTTGCTTCCTCAAATGGACCCCAGTATTGATGTCTTCATTCCACACAAGAGGGTAGATAATATCACATCTGCTAGTTAAAGCAGATAACCAGGCATCATAAACCATGAGACCATTTGTGTCTGCCACTGGCTGGCTGGGCAGATCACCTCAACTCACAGAACCTGCTTTCCTCAGCTTCAAAATGAGGATAATAGGGGTTCTTCTACCCACACAGGGGTGTTGGGGAGCTTACCTAATTGATGTTTGCAATAGACTGGGAGATAAAAGGCACTATAGAAATATAAAGTATATTAAAGAAGAACAAAGTGAGATATTAAAAGTGACTGGGAATGCAATAGAACTAATAAATTGGGCAACAGTCCTTGGAAGATAATAAAGTTGGTGTAACATTAAATCATAATATTGATACTAGGGTTTTGAAGAGCTCATTTTAAAAGAATATCTCTTTTGATATACAATTGTTAATTTCTGAGTATTGCCACACCTTTCTTTCTCTTCCAAATGAATACTACCTTGAAAAATCAAGTGCTATCTCAATCAAGGGTGTCTTTCCCACACTCTTCATGAATTAATGTGACCTTTGTAAAATATTAACCCTTATTGAGTGTGATTCCAATGATATTTTTATGACATTTCTCTAGGTCATATATCAAAGACCATCCATGTAGGAACATTTGATAATTTTTTTTTTTAATATGAAAACCAAATCTTTCTCATCCCCCAATTCAATTCAGAAACCAGTTTGATTTTTTCCTGCTCATGGCAACAAAAGCTGACTTGATCAAAATGCCTCTTTTTCCTTCTCTGTTGCTGTTTCTTTTCTATACCAATTCCCAAGCCATCTGGTTTGACAGCCATAATAGCTGAAATATTTTCCCTTCCAGTCTTTAGAAATGCCCCCTAGAGGCAAGTAAGCATTTGACAGAACCAGTAAATACAAGAATAAAAGGACATTTCCCTACTTGTTCATTTTAAGGTGGTGTGTGGAGGAATCAGGGCAAGGCATAAAAACACCTGCCGTCTACTTGGCAGATTTATGGAACTGTTTCAGGTGGGACATATTTTCAAGGTCCAGAGGAATTTGGTCTCATTTCCATTCTATGGCAAATAATGTAATAGCATCTTTGTATTCACTATGTGTTTCAGTGACCTTGCAGAGTATTACCTATATATTTTATTCTGTTTTTTTGGTGCCAAAACCTGGGAACAAACTGTAACCTTGGAGAGTTTTAGAAGTTTGTAGAAATCACTGTTTACACTAAAATACATGTATTAGTAACTGACTTCAAATTCTTGGAGGAATCCCAGTTCACTCCTCTTCCTGGTCACAATTACTAATGTTCTTTCTTGATTGTTGACACCCAAAATGATAAGGCTCTTGTGGAGCAATGAACTGAGGTCTGAGTAATAAACACAAAAGAACGCACCCACTCAAAAATGTAGCATTGGTTGACTTAGAGTTAGGGTGCTTTGTTTTAAAGTCATAAAGTGGCATGCGATGACATTTTATATAGATATGTCTTACAATCTTTTGCATGAACTATAATAACCTACATGCATTCTATAACAAATGCATAGATAGTTTGGCATTCCAGAGATCAGGTTAAAATCAGAGCTCAGTCAAACTGGAGATAGTTGAGATGTAAATTGCTTGGGTTTTGTACGGAAAACATGGGGGTTAGTTGGAAAATAAAATTCACAATGTAATATGACTCAGTGATCACTAAAGATAAACTCATGCCATTGGCGGCAATGGGGGATGGAGCTAGAAAGGATTATGCTAAGTGAAATAAGTCAGAGGGAGAAAGATAAATACTAGATGGTGTCACTAACATGTGCAATATAAAGTAACTAAGAGCCAGATAAAGACAAGCTGAAAAAACATACCCTTAAAGGCTTACAACAGAGCTGAGACACCAAGGCGGAGAGAGGGTTGGGGAGAGGTAAGAACAAAGGCAAGGAAGCACAATGGCCTATGGTGTTGGATTATGGTGGTGCATGGACAATGGTAGTAATACCTCATGGGGGTGTTCAAATATTGCCTCAATTAAAAATAAATGAATACATAGAAATAGAAAAAGTAGAGCCATTTGGCCTTTCATCAAAATTATTCTGAGTATCAGAAGACACTACAAAAGTAGTATTGAGTAGTTGTAAAAGAGAATGTACAGACTGCAAAACCATGACTGTGTGGGACATAGGGGAAAATAATATTAGGAATGAGGGGTTTCAGATTTGCTATTTTCTTTGAACAACATATATATTGTATATTGAATTTGTCAAATCGACCCCAGTAAAAGTACTTGCCAAACTCACGTATGAGATCTTGAGTTTGTCACAAGCAGTCCAGTTAGTTCCAATTTTTTTAAAAACAATAAGCTATAAATAACACAAACAATGACAGGATTGTGTTGGTTTCCTCCTGACGTCCCCTGGCTGAGGGCCCTGGTGGATCCTGAGGTGCAAAGCAGGAATTCTGTCTGAGCTACAGGGTGATCCATTGCTTTTTCCAAGATTAGCAGAGGAGGAGGCAGTTTTCAGGAAGCAGGCCTCGCCAGGCACTCACTGTGGGGTTTCTGAATTATTTATTGTGTAAGAGGGCTTCTGGCTTTGAGCACAGGGAATGTGGTTCTCCAGGCCACAAAGGCTTAAAATAGATGCATGCATCTTGCACTATTTATGTACAACCAAATTATCCATCCCCCTACACTTCCCCTCAGATTTCTTTTTTCCTCCTGGTGGCAAGGGACGGTAACATTTAATTTCTGCTTATTAGCAGTTGCTCTCAGGATGGTTCACTTCCCCAGGGGAGGGCTTGTGTAATGGGCAGTGCAGGATCACATTCATAAATTCATTGTGATTCATCTCAGTGCTATTACAAATGGCAGGCCCTCAGAAATTAGCATTGCATTTAAGCATAGCCACATAACTGGAAGATTGCTTTGGGGCATGCTGCACGGCTCAGGATTTTTCCATGTTCCTAAAGTGTGTGCCTTAATAATTCATTAATTAGGAACTTTTATCTGAACCAGTTGGCCCATCATTAATTAGTGCATGTTTCACCCAGACAACTTAAGGCAACTAAGGCTTTACTCTGATTCCTTCGATGAAGACGACATGATGTGGATTATTATACCCTGATTACCTTCTTCCCCTTACTACACCTACATTTCCAAATGACTGTGTCAATAAAGGCAGGCTTGCATGCCCTTCACATAAAGGGAGATTAAATTGACCTCAAGGGAGTCTGTAAGGAAAAAAAAAATCACATGACCAAAGGGAATTAAGTGTGCTTCTGTTTGTCCTGCATATTGCCCTTTGTATGGTTTTATTATTATTTTGTTATCGGGTTGAAGAGGGGTAAAGAGTTGTGGGAAGAATATATTTCACTCATTTGGTATCAGTGTGATAATTCAGACCAAGGTAGAGGTCTTTGTCCAGCTGGCAACCCTTAGGTTCAGTTCAGAAAAGCATTCATGTAGCATCTAGTTATTGAGCGGCCAGACTTGTGCTTCAAGCTGAGAATAGAGAGGTGATCCCTTGAGGCTCTCACAATCTTAAGGAAAACCAGTGATGGAGTGAAAACATTTAAATATGCCAGGTGCACTTCTAATAGTGCTTCTTGGAGTTGCTGAGGCTGTAGTTGCTCTTAAATGTGAAGAGGAATTAGCCAGGCAAAAATAACTTTTGCCATGTGTGCTGCTATTTCTCAGGCACGATTGAGTTGTCGGTGTGTAAGAGTGAAAGTTGATTTTTACTTCTCAATATTACATTCTTATGCTTCCTCAGGAGTGCACACCCTCTAAATAATGGAGGTGCTCATGTACACTTATATCTACTGACAGCTGCAATTCATTCAATGGATAGATAGACTCAGTGTTGTTCTAAAGGAAGAATGTCCATGTTTAGTTCTAACTTCAGGATCCCACCTGACCTTCTCCACACTCTCTTGGGATTATCAAGTCAATTATAACCTATTATAACCAATTATAACCTATAACCTTTGGCATACTTTTTTTTTCAAAAAGGGACAGATAGTAAATATTTCATGTTTTGCAGGCTGGGCGTTCTCTTTTACAACTACTAGACTACTTTTGAAGTTTGAAAGCAGGTATAGATTATATGTAAATGAATGGGCATAACTGTGTTTTAATAAACCTTTATCAAAATAGGATTTGACCACTGGCCATAGTTTGCTGATGTTAATGACATTAAACAAATGTATCTGGTTATTATTTGAGGTAAAAGAGCATTTTAAATATCAAGTAAAATTCAGAATTTCAGATATTGGCTATTAAAACCAGAAGTCAATAAGCTTATTAAATTATTTGTATTCAGCACCTGCTTGGTATTAAAATACTATACTAGGAAATGGGATAAAAAAATGAAACTTGGTGCTTAACTACTGTCAGGGAGCATAAAATCTAACAAGAAGAAAAATGAGAAGCCAGAGGCCCTCAGAAATGACTTCTTTTGGTTAAATAAAACCAACTCACTCCCCTGCCATTGCATTGTGCTGGATGGAGATCACTGGGTCACAATGGAGTTCATGAGCAACGAGAGAGAGTATATGATTGATTCACTGGGTTTCTTGGATTGTTGAGTGTCTGCTTTAGATACCTGCTAGAAAGAACAGAAGGAGGAAATTAAAGCTGGCTTCTTAACACTCAGATTCATGCCATGGCTCATACAAATGAGGGATCTTCCCTCTTGCTATGTTGGTTGGACCTATACCAGCTTTCAAAGTTTTGCTGCCATTTGGCAAAAGAAACCATCCTTTCTTCAAGTCTTTGTAATGATCACAGATAGAAAACAAAAAAGATTTATTATTTCTAATGCTGAACAAGTAATTGGGAAGATTATTCTCTTCTATTTTTTTTTTAAAAGATTTATTTATTTATACATACAAGAGCTGGGGCACAGGCCAGAGTCCAGGGTGGTGAGAGGATTCACCACAGACAGAGCGGGGAGCAGAAAAGGCAGATGGACTGAAACACACTGCTGAGGAGAGCAGCGGGCGAGGCAGGAGAGGTCTGACACGCCATGTGGGTCCCCTCCCTGGCCGGCAGCAGGGATCGAACCCACGCCGCAGCGGCTGCGATTTGCCCCACAGTGCGCTGCCCAACCCACTGCGCCACCAGGGAGGCCCTATTCTCTTCTATTTTGATTTGAATTCAAATAATAATGCAATACAACTATCAAATCCAACAGGCTATTTGTAACGTCACTTTATGTCAGCTTAATGTCAGCTCTCTGAAACATTTGATAGTAATGGTTACCACCCTCTTTTTGAGAAATTCTGCAAAGTTCCATGAAATAGAATCCTCTTTTCCTAAGTAGAGATTTTCGAAGCCATCTACGTTTTAGATCTTTCATCTTCTCTTTCTACCCTATCTGTTTTTAAGAGAGAAAGCAAAAGAGGAAATCATCTTAGTTAAAGAATGGATAAAGAAGGGGAAAAATAAAATGTGCATTTTATACTCAAAGTATTCTAAAGATGTAGAGATTGAAAAACAGATTTCAGCTCTCCTTCTGGGGAGATTGCATAGTCACCTCTCCAAACCTCAGATAGTCACCTCTTACCCTTGTTCATATATCCCTGCCAGCATCTACACGCTTTATCATCATTATCTTTCTCTGTATAGATCACTCATTCAAGAATTTCATAGAACGTAGATGCTAGGAAGGAGAGCTAAGATGAATATAGAAATCAGGATTGATTTCCATAATCCTGATAATGAAACTGAAATTACCAGGATGAATAGTTTTGACCCCTTAAGACTAAGTGTGCTGCTCTTAAGGATCTCCCTAGATTGGGACAACTCTGACACTGGCTTATTATTGCTCATTTTCCCCTGATTAGGTAAAAAAGTTCTCAAGTTCAAGAATGGATTTTGTTTGTTATTGTGTCTTATGTACCTAAGCAAAGTCTGGCATGTAGTAGGAGTTCAGTAATACTTATTAGAAATAGAGATTATTATTGCTGGAAACTGAGTGTTAGCAACTGCAAATGAATTTATGACCAGACATATTCATAAATACATAGAGATATGGATGTTTAAACACAGGCCTACATGAGTCCTTACATTCACCTGATTGGTCATCTCAGGCCCAGACTTCTCTCCTGAAACTGAATGTTTCACCTCAAGCTTGGCATAATCAAAATAGAAATTGTCTTTCCCTTGTCATAGTCATAGTCTCTAGGGTGTGTAAGTTAAATTGTAAAATATAAGGGCCATTTGGCAAAAGTTTAGAGAACTTTGGCACATGGCATCTTCCATACCATGATAGTTAGCCCTAAAAATTGAAAACTACAACTTCTACTGAAAGCTAGACTAGCTAGTTTTCAAAAGTAAAAATGCCCATGGGTTCAATAATATTTTCAGGATCTCACCTGACCTTATCCAACACACTTAATTGATATTTAAGAATATACACTTAATTCCAGAGCAGCAACATCCAATAGATAAGAAATGTGAGCCACAGCTATGAACAATACACATAATTTTACATTTTCCCTCAGTCTTTTAAGAAAAGTCAAAAGACACAGAAAGAAAAGAAATATAGGTGAAATTAATTACAGCATTTTGTCAACTGCTCAATAGCCACAGACTAATGCTATTTTAATAGAAAAAGGGAGTTCTAGAGAGTCTTTCACAAATTTTTAAAAGCTACAAAATAACATCGAATTTCCAGCCTTCTTCTGTCACTTTCATTCATTTCAATTCGATATCTATACTACTCAAATTCTACTGGTGGGAAGAAAGATGGTGGTCGTGGGGGTGGGTTTGCAGCAATTATGAGGAAGAAACCTATCAGGAAAAAGATTAAGGCTGCAATTAAAACTGACCTTGGAGAATGGGGGTTAGGAGCTGACTCCTGTGCAGTTGAAAACCTGCATATATATATATATATATATATATATATGTTGACTCCTCCCAAATTAACTACTACTATCTTGCTGTTAACCAGAGCCTTAATTGATTTAAGCAGTCGATTGACACGTATTTTATATGCTATATGTATCACATACTTACTGTATTCTTACAAAAGAGTAAGCTAGAGAAAAGAAAATGTTATTAAGAAACTTAGAGGGAAGAGGAAATATATTTACAGTACTGTCCTCTTTTGTACTGCAAGTTCAATCATCTGTTCACAAGATGAACCCGCTATCAGCATCTGCATCAATATAATATGCAATATATACCAAGCAATTCAACTTTTTCTTGTAATTTATTTCCCGTTACCTGTAAGCATGTGCGACATGACTAATGGCATTTCAAATGGGTTCCATGGTATTATTCAAGGTAACATATTTCATAAAATATGATGAAAAATACAAACACTTTGAGAGATGACTTTTACTGTGACAAACAATTTACTGGAGTGGCAAACTGCTTACATGGAGATGATTAGTGTCACGTGGCATTTTAAGTGGATACTTGAAAACTTGAACTCACTAACAGTAACATAAGGCTGCTATTAAATGGCTATAGTAATGTAGCATTTTATGCTTATTTACATTTCTCCTAGCTGCAACTGGCACCATGATTGATCTGTGTTTGGATGTATACGTTTTGATAAATTTTAACTTTCTAAAAATAGATTTGTGTGTATTTTAGGGTCATAAATGATAAAATAGACTATTAGTTGACATTTTATGCAACATACAGGATATACCTAATTTTTTCAATACTTCTGAATTTTGCAGTTTGTTTGCAAGTTTTTTTTTCAAATTATTGCAAATCATAAAATACTATTCCAATGTATTTATTTGAAGAAATCCACCTATCACTGGATCTATGCAGTTTAGAACAATGGGTCAACAGGATAGCCCTTTGTCTTGATGCAGTTTTAACAGGAAAAATCCCCAATGTACCTGACCAATATGTTAACAGAGATATCATGGCTATAGGAGTGATGGATGTGTTTAAGGAGTGTTGTGACTTTCAGATGTGCAGTGTAATATTTTGAGAACATTTGTTTACTAGAATTCTTCTAACTGTTAAATGTGAAGGGAAGCCATGATGGTATATTTGACAATTCTAAATCCATTTGCCTGGAGATGCCCTACAGGAGTGTATTGAAGGGGTGGAAGGAGGGTAAACATTTTCTGCTTACAGTACCTTTACTGCTTCTTCCATCTAACTATGTACATTTATTAATAAATGTTCTAACACCTTATTGATTAACTGCTTACTAGTCTTTGTTTTCAAGGTATTTCCTGTGTCCTATATTCACAATCATAATGAACCTTTTCTTTTTCTTCCCTGTCCAATTCCTGTAATTTAAGCCCTATAAATTCTTTATTCACATTATTGTTTTCATCCATTTCCTTCTACTTTATGTTTTAATACCACTTTTGTAGTCCCGATGCCATCACTACCTAGTTTGACCAGTGCAATAAACTTTGTTCTCTTTTCTACCATCTATCACACTGATCTTCTAACTCCTGAACCAAAAACTATCAACACATTATTTCTAAAGTATAATTTATTTAGTCATTGTACAAATGTTAATTGGGTGTATCATGTGTAAGACATCCTTTTAGATGCCAAAGGGATAGCTTTCACAGGCTGTGTGGGAGATAAATCTGGCAAGGTAGGTAGAGGTCAAAGCACTGATAATGCTAAAGTTAGAATGTTAGAGTTTGAGACTTTATTTATTGGACAGAGTAGATCAACAGACATCTACGGAGTAAGAAGATGAGATGACAAATCTGGCAGAGTAAGCAGACCATATTAAAGTCAGCAGAGCCTGGAAGAGGCCTGAGATTGCAAACTGGTACAGAAGGAAAAAAAGGCTGTAGATTTTTCGTTGTTTGACTTTTGTGCTGGTTGTATATGTGAGCATTTAAGTAAAATTAATTGCTTATGCTCAAAATAGTAAGTTTACATAAAAACAATATTTTAGATTCTTTTTAAAAATTAGATGATCTGGAGACACAGGTCATGTGTTCCCATGTGGCAAGAATCAGGGAGTTTAAGGGAAGCTGCGTAGTTTAGATGGAGCATGCTTTTGGTAGTCAGATTCACTAGTGTATGTTACATGTCTGGCACTTTAGGTGTCAAGACTGGGATTACACCACTGGAATTGAGATTGTAGTGAAAATTAAGCACAAGAACAACCTTAGAAACATCAGTGATGGATCAAATCAAGGGGAAAAAAAAGAGAGAGAGAATATTGATAGATTTGCACATCCTTTGAGTATCTTTTAGATTTAGCTTGGACATACTTCCATGATTTGATTAGGCTCAATATGCTTTCTCTCTATGAGTGTCTCTTATGACCACAACTTTCTTCTATATTATTTCTTAATGAGTTAATTTATATTTTCTTTCTAGACTGTTTAATAAATAGGGTTTCCTTTAGCACCCATAGCTAGAAGAAAATTAGGCCAAAAATAATAGAACTAGATTGAAATTTAAATGTAAGAAATAAAAGTTTAGATACACTAGAAGAACATAAGAAGAATCTTTAGGAAAATATTTATGGAAAGAAGAAATTTTATTGCCTAAGACTTGAAGCTGGGGAGTGGGGGTGAGTAGAAAGAGAAGAATGAGAGAGAGAGAGAAAAGGGAGGTGGGGGGAGATTGAACTACATAAAAGTAAAATATTTTTCAGCAAAAGATATTGCAAAGGAAGTATAAAATATTGACAAAGAAAGATTGTTTACACATATGTCAAAAAGCATTTTTTCTCCTGAATAAATAGCACCTATGAATTGGTAAGAATAAATAATGACTTATGTAATATATACTTAAAAACACTAGCAAAACATCAATGCACAGAAGAAACCCAACTAATCAATAAACATGCAAAGCTACTCAATTTTGCTAATAGTCAAGTAAAGGCAAAGTCAAACAACCAAATATCAGTTTTTGCTCTTCAAATTTCAAAAAAAAAAAGTCATAACATCTAAGTGCTGATGAGGACACAGGAAAATGTCACTTTTATACATCGCTAATAGGGCTATAAATTGCTATAGTCTTTTAGAGAGTGGTATAGCAACATGTATCCAAATGAACACATTTTTCAACCCATCAATTCCCCTTCTGATGGTCTGTCCTATAAAATTGTCAGTAACAGTGCATCAATATAAATGTATAAGGATGTTCATATAGTTTTATATGTAGTAGCAAAGAACTGGAAATAACTTGGATATCCACTCATTGGGGAATGGTAGAATAAATTATGGTATATTTATATTGTAGGATAATTTATAATATTAAGTGTGATATGCAAATACTGAGGGAGATTGATAAGGGATCCATCTACAGCTCAAAAATAGAATGATGTTTTTACAAAAACAGATTATAGTCTCCACAAATATATGAACTATATGGAACATGGAAAGTTGGAATGGGAGAGACTGATGGAGTAGAAGAGTAGAGCTGTCAAAACTATTCATAGAGTTTTGTACCTTTTTACTCCTTATATACTCCTTTATTCTTAATAAAATGAAGGCGTTTTATATTTATTAATAAATAAAAGCATTTAGTATTAATGATAATAATTTTTCATAATTATGTTAATCAAATTACTAATAAAATAAATAAAATTTAAAATAAATATTTTATACCCAGGCAGAGGATCCCTCTACTTGCCTCATGAAACAAGATTTTTTTTCTAATTTAGATAGATCCAAGAAATATCACATCAGGTTTATTGCTTATACTAAGCTTGTTGATAATCTTTCAGTGAACCTTCAGATAGTGTCTTTCTCTCTCAAATTACTACCTTATAAACTGAATCCAGAGGATTTTATGATGAGGCGACACGTGCAGAGCTGGCAAACAATGCAGTGCTGTCCTGCCTTGTCTACCAACTGACCTGCTATGGTCTTCCAGTGCTTCTTGGCACTGCTCTTGAGGCTGCTGTTACCAAACAGACTTGAAGGTAAAATTATACCCATTTACCTTTCCTGGTCTAGTATAAGGAGCACTTATTTGGGTTTGAATCACATATTTTTACTGTGTGACTTATGACAGGTTAATAAGTCTATTTGAGTTTTAGTATCCAATGAAGTTGGGCACTGTCTCCTTGATATTTTTCTTATGAAGAGTTAGTTGAACTTATTCTAACTGGAAGGGTCCTTCATCATCCCTCTACATTTGCTTTTATCTGGTTAAAACTTTTGGATGAAAATGCTTACTGCTGCTACTTTACTCTTGTTTCTACTTGGTCCTTACATTTGGATCTACTGCTGAGTGAAAGATATTAATTCAGCTTTGATCTGAAAAACAACTTCTATTTTCTATCTATCCTGTCCATTAGCTCTGGGGCAATGGCACCAGGAGTAGCTTTTATGATTAGTTTGCTCTCTCAAAACACACGGTCCTGAGCTGGCCTTGTGAGTTATCGTATTGTTCCCCTTTCTCATCAACTATTATTTGGATGGTATTTTTATAGTTGCTTCATCTTCAGCTTTCTTAGCAAATTTTAAATTATCTCTACTTTTACCTTCACTGTATACACAAAGACATCGTCAAGTGCGTAATAGATGTCATGTATTCTGGATTCCATGTAGAATGCTATACTGGAGTTGATTAGGGCCATAAGCCAGTTCAGAACAGATTCTAGAAAAAATTAGGTTTTCTTCCTTTTATCCACCCACCCACCCACCCACCCATCATCCATCCATCCATCCATCCATCCATCCATCCATCCATCCATCCATCCTTCCATCCAATCTATTCATCCTTCGCTCCATCCACCCACCCACCCACCTATCTACCCACCTATATACTATCCATCGTTGATCTATTCACCCATTCATGAAATGTTTTTTGAGCATGAACTCCATGCTAGGCCACAAGGCAGATATTAATTATGTAACCATGATCAAGACTGACAAGTTCATTTCTTTCTTGGATTTCTGGTGAAAGAAGATTGACAAAAATAGTTGACATTACATGAATGAATAATGTGACTAAGTATTACTAAAGTCTATGAAGAAAAGTAGAGAGAGTCTGAAAATGAAATCAGGTGAAGATGCTTGAATCAATTTATTGATTCAATAAAGCCCAGGAAACAGAAAGTCAGCAGATTGTGAGACACAATCAGATCCCTGGTGACTGAAGATAACAGCATGGCACCAAATGCGCCAAAATGGGCCAGATGCAAAAGGATGCTTCTTTACCTCAGCCTCTCTTTTAGTTTCTACTTGGAAAAGAATTCTTTTAGGATCTGTGCCAATTGTTTGGTGGGTGTGAGAATAATGGCTGTACCTTGTTAGGAAAGAGTGCCATGGTAGTAGGAAAGACTTTTCTTTCTAAATCGCACAAAATTTATCACATTTTTTGGCAGGTTTCGCTCATTTCCTAACTTTCAAAGAAAGTAAAGGTAAAATATGATTACTGCACAAAAGTAAAAAAATCCCCTTCTTCTGGGGGTGCCATGGTGAAGCTCCTGACAAATTCTTGACACAGGTTACAGACTTCAGCACAATGTTAGGCATATGATTAACCTACAGCAACAAATTAGGGGCAATTAAATGTTTTCAACTCTCCCACATACCTGAAACCTAAGCTGTGAAAAAAGGGCGTATCTCAGGTAATTAATTGCCAAGAAATATTTAATAACCTCTCCTCTGCTACATTTAACGTGAGGCATGAGTGCTTCATTTTGACTTAGTCACAAAGTTCCCTGGAGCCATGGGCATGTTACTGCGGCACTCTAAAAAAAAAAAAGAAAACCCAAAGCACAGCTTATTTAATTTGCAACTCTTGCCATACCACTTCACACCTGAATTCTTTGTCCTTTGGGCACACATAATGTGATCACAATGCACTGTAGTAACATCCACTTTATAGGCAGAACTTTCATCTACCCACAGTTTCCTCTTTTTTGTAAAACCGTTTAGCTCACTGTCTCAAAACGACAGCAAGCGAGCTTCTCTCTTTGTAGCCTGACAGGTCAAGGACCCTGCTGAATTCAGGAAATAGATGCTTTTATGCATCATTTTACTCTGATAACAGAGTGGAAACTCCTTTAATGTTACGATTCTCTGGAGAAGGGCATTGTATTCAAAGTATTGACTCTGAGGGAAACAGAGGTGCATGGCAATTTTCAAAGTGTGAATATAGTGTGCCAGTTTCCTTCCCAGACCCTTTCTGGTTTTTTTAAAAGCATATTTAGCACAGGAGGAATTGAGAAATAGTTTATCATTTTTAAAAGTAAGTATTCAAATATGAAACAGACAGGATGGTAGATAAATGTCAACTGCAGTTGTCAAAAGTTGCGAAGGCAGATCTCATTGGCTTTGGGTTTAGCATGCTAGATGATGGTGTGATGTGTTATTTCCACTAAGGAAGGATTTGCTGAGCCAGTTGGGTTAGTTCTGAAGGTTTTGCTGGTGAGGAGTTTTTGTGTCCAATTGCTGACAGAAAAGAGCTTAGTGCCAGGTTTGAAGGTAGGAGAAAATTTTAAAATTTGAGTTTTTCCAAACATAAACAAAAATTGCCTTAAAAATGAAAAGGGAAAAAAAGATGAATTTCATTTTGTTCCTTAATATAAATTGGATTTCCCCCATCTCAATGCCTTTGCATATAACTCTGTAAGTGCTTTGTTATCTATTTGACTTAAATATAACAAATAGAGTTGGCTTATATATACTCTACCTCAGTGCAGCTGGCCAACAAGTGAAAAATGCCTGTGCTTTCCTGGGGTTTTGTTCTGTACTGCATTTGCCAGTTTTTCTGGGCTCTTCACCCACCTGCTGTTGCTGTACCCAGAAAACAGCTTAGTGCTGCTCCCCTCCATTCCCACACAAATTCTTAACAGAGATGTGGATTTATCACTCAGTTTGGTTTCACTCGGCTGCCTTCAGGACCACCCTGGTTTGTTCTGGTCTTCGCCAGGGACTAATTTTTGTGTTTGGAAATATTCCAGTCATGAAAAACCTTGTAAGTTCTCCAGAGAAGATAACCTCTCTCTCATTCCTCCAGAGACCTCTCTTGCCTGGTCAAGGGAAATGACCACTACTCTAAGAATAGGGTTTTCGAAGGACTGAATTTGCAGTCAGCCATCATGTCCCAGAGTAGGAGGGGATTTCTCCTCTATGTCTGAGGTTGCAGAAGAAAGCAGAGTTCTGTCATTTGGCCTATTCCAAAATCTCAATGAAGTGTGAAGTACGCCTAAAAAGGGACAAATAGAAGGTCTATTTTTAAGATGTCAGGATTACATTTCTTCCTTAAGACTTGAAATCTTTATGTATTTGTGGCCTAACCAGAGGGACCCAACCTATGGAGACAGAGAAACAACTCCCTGGAGACTTTAAGGTTTCTTGGTATGAACTTGCAGTTTTGAGTTGCAAGGACCACCAAGCAGTCAAGCTGGGTCACTTCTTGTCCTGGGTGGTTCCTGTGAGGTTATTGATTCTCAAATCCTGACCAGCAAAAATAGTTTCCTGACGATTTTGTTAAAGGTCTAGGTTCCTTGCCCTGCCTCCAGAAATTCTGATCTGGATGGCCTGGAAGAGGGCCCAGAAATTCATAATATAAACAAGTATTTTAAATCCCTAGGTGAGAAATGCTTTGCATAGTCAGCTAGGGGCGGCCATGGCGGTCACATTAAGCAGCTTGTGTTGGAGCTGAACCCTGACCCAAGCTTCATTAGTGCCCCATGCTGGATACTGCAGCTAACTGGTTCCATTGGGGGAATATGTAACCTTGCCTCTGATCTTGCTAGAGGGCACCCATGTGAGAAAATAACTCTTACCATTATTTGCTAGCATAGCTCAGTGTGTGATTTCCACGCTGCCCTTGAGTTCCCAATGAGACCATTTCAAAGTGTTTTAATCTTCAAGAGAGTATCTACATTTCAGTGAATAAAAGAAAGAAAAAGTTGGTTTTTAAAAAGTAAGCCTTTCCTAATAAGAATAACTTTGTTAAAATCCCTCTCCAAAAACTATGAATTTAAATTCTTTTTTCCAAGCAAGAGTTATATACTTTTTAATGATGTAGCACAAGTTTTAGAAAGAAATGTCCTATTATCTTTTAAGATTTTTCTTCGTAGAGCAGGGTGAGGGATAACAAATACTAGACAAATTCTCTCTCTCTAAATAAAAAATAAAATCACAAAACTGATCATTCATTTTTTTTTTTTCCCCTCAAAGACAGCAAACCTTATACAACCATCAGGTCATTTCATTGTTTGCAAGGGTACTGCTTCTGATTATAAGGCTGTCTTCCCACCTCTTTTGACTGTTGTTAATAGAGTAAGAATAAAGGAGTCACTTTGTTCCAAGATGAGCCTTAAGTTTAGAAAGAATGACAGGTCAAGAAACCCACCCCCCTCCAAATTCTATCACTTAAGAGATTTTAATGGGCTAGTTGATTTGTCTAAGACTACCTGGAACACATTAACCAAAATGATTTACTGAGTAATCTTACTCAGGAAGGGACGCAGTAGAAATTCCAAAAAGAATTTGGGAGCTCAGAAAAGCTCTGTGTTCAGTGAAGCCAAACCAGGCCCCAAGCTCCAGAAGGAGGCCATACACACTGATTAGCATTGGTGTCAAAAGAGATAAGGGGCAGTCCTAGGCACTGAGCTGTTATGCTCTGGGTCATTGGTTCTCAAACTTCGGTGTGTATAAGAGTCCCCAGGTAAACTACTGAAAATGGCCCATCCACTGAACAAGTAAAGAAGTAACCAAGAAACTTTAATAAATTTCACAAATTTATTTTCATAAAAGATTTTTTCATTCAAATAGATTTTGAATACCTAAGCATTGTGCTAGGTTTAGTGATACACAAAATAGGCAAGAGCCACATGCTCATGAGGCTTACATTCTTTCCAGTGAGTGAAGAATTACACAGTTGAGGAAGTAAATTTAGAGTGCAAAAGGAAATTCCCTCTGAAAAGAGGCTATTTATACTAAGAAATAAAAAATTCAAAGCTCTAGTGGAAGCTTCCTATTCTGGGAAGTAGGAGAAGCAAATGCAAAGGTTCTGAGGCAAGAAATTACAGAACCTACAGAAGGAACAGAAAGGAGATCAGCATGGTCCTTCTATAGTAAAAGATAGAAAATTTAAGAAAATGAGGTTAGAGATATTAAATAGTTCACTCTAAATGCTGATTTAAACTGAAGATAGAAACAAATGGACAATTTAATTTAGTAGCTTATTGTTACTAAGTAAGAAATTAAGGTAGCTTAGAATTGGATGGAAGGATGAATTTAAATGTATGTTAATACTTTAAATTGTATGATTTGCTGATAAACTAGATATGACAATTGAAGGAAAGATAAGAGGCAAGGGTATTTCTTATATTTTGTATTGAACAACTGATGAATATGAGTGTAATCTAATGAAATATTAAAGCATAGGGACAATAATAGATTTTGTGAGAAAAAATTAAGAGCAACATTTTGAGATTCATATGGATAGTCATGTGGAAATTTCAAATAAGCAAACTAGAAGCCTGGATTTGTTACTCAGAGGGGGATTGCTTTTATAGACACACATTTAGGGATTAATAGTGTCACAAGTTTAAACTGTGGATCTAGAATTCTGGTCAAGAGTTAGGAAGAGAAGGTGAATAGAGAAGAAAAGAAGACTTAAAACAAACCTCAGTGCTTGGTAGTAAAGTCAACAAATGACACTGAGAAAGACCAGCTGGGGAAATCAGATGAAGAACAAGAGAGAGAGGGTTGCTACAGAAGTTATGGAACACAGGTTCAACACTTCCCCTACATCACAATCCATGCACTTACAGTGGATTGATTCTCTCCTGTCACACCTGACCCTCACCGCCAGCTCTAGGTTGGATGTGGCCCCTGGTTGTTCAATTGAAGTTTTCCCATGAGTTCTGCTAATACTCACAGGATAGAGGCATGGTTTATCAGTAAGCCTCCAAATTAAGGTCAGTAAAAGAAGTAGTTGAATTGTCTAGATCTGCCAATAGCCTTCTTTGTGAGGTGACTCTGCCTAATGAATAAGACAACAGGGGAAATGTAAACTGAGAGATAAAGAAAACTAAATACTTTTCTGATAATATTGTTTGACCCAATGGTGTCTAGACCCAAGGGCGTCTTATGCTAGCATCATTCCTTTAATCTCTAGGGTAAAAGAGGCAGTAAATTCCTGTTGTGTTTAAACAAATTGGTTTAAGTTGTATCCCTATTAGTTGAAACCCTATTAGAGAAACCTATGCAAGAAAGTATTCCAAGAAAAGTAGGATAGTTTACTGCATTAAAAGTCATTGAAAGCTGAAAAAGATGAGATGGAGAAGTAGTCCTTGGATTTGGTAAAATGGAGTCATTGTGGACCTCGATGAGAGTTGTTAGTGAAGTGGTGAGATAGGAAGTCTAGGCAGAGTTGGAGAAAGACTAAATTGGAGTTAGTTAGAAACAGTTTTACTTAAGAAGATCTACTGTGAAGAGAAATAGATGTGATTTGCTGGAGGGGATTATAGTGCAAAGGAAAATCAACTCTTTATCAAAGTATGTTTTAGCTCTTAGCTTCAGGACAGTTGGAAAAAAAAAATGGACATTGCCATAATTGTTTTCCAACTGGGAGTGGTGATGGTGGATATTTAACTGAAAATAAAAATGATATAAGGAAAGTCCCTGCGGGTGGCAAAAATGCTCTAAAAATAAGATCATTGTTTTCTAACTCATGACATTTTTGCAAAATATTTCTTTTTTTTAAAATTAGATTTATTTGATTATATTCGACATCATTTGTATTCCCCAGGGAGTTCCCACCACCATTTCACCCATGCACCATCACCTCAGTCCTTTGTGCTTCTTCTGCCCTCATCCCCATCTTTGCCCTACCCCACCCCCATAGTCCCTTTGGTTTATCTTTGCCCTTTTGGTCTTGCTGAGGTTTTTTTGTTGTTGTCGTTGTTTATTTGTTTGGTTGGTTTGGTTGTAATTGCCCATTTCCTTGAACTTACTCTACTTTTTTTTTTTTTTTTATAGTTGTTGCTCTTTCACATTCCTCCCAAAAGTAAAGCCGTCTGATATTTTTCTCTTGCCTTCTGACTTGTCTCACTGAGTATAATTCTTTCTAGCTCCATCCATGTTTCTACAAATGACCCCAGTTTATCATTTTTGATTGCTGAATAGTATTCCATTGTGTATTTTGCAATAAGCCTGTAGCCCTATGTTTATTGCAAAATATTTCTTTAAAATTGTCAAAAACATTTGACACACGTTGAGGTAGCCCTCCTTCGAAGGAAAGAGGGGAATCTTGCTCATTCTTGATGATACATTGAATGAAGTACTAGTTCAAGTCAGTTAGGTCATCTTTTGCCAAACCAGTTTTCTTTAGTTAAAAATGGTAGCAAATAGCTATAAAGTCTCATATAAGAAAAGAAAAATATTTAATGCTTATAATGTGTCAGATCCCTTGCAAGTTAGTGAGAATAAAGAAATGAAAACATTGATAGTTTTCATATATAAGAAACTGATGTCTAGTATGGAGGCAAATATAAGCAGTTCAAAAATTTGATAAGAATCATGATGGAAATAAACACAAATTCAGAGATTCTGAATCTTTGCAAAAGGAAATGAAGATTGAGTGAGTTTGGAGGGGCGGGTAGGTCTTGGAAGTTCACCTGCTTTGCCTAACATAACGGTTCACTTGCTTCTCATACTGTCACTTTGCCTGTTTGCCTCTTCACACAGTAACACAGTGAGTTTCCCCTAAGGCTTTGTTTTACTATTTTTATCAGTAGGTGCCTCTCTCTATAAATATATATGCATAATAAATTAATACTGGTTAAGAAGAGGCAGAAAAACACTAAGGTGGAAAGAAGCAAGCTTTGGAGTTTTACAGATCAAATTTGAAGTGCACTTCAGTTACTAGGCTTGCCGTAACAAACTACTGCAGAGTAGGTGACTAAAACAACAGAAAATTATTTTTTCACATTTCTGGAGACCAGAAGTCCAAGATCAGTGGATTAGCAGGCCGGGTTTCTTCTAAGGCTTCTCTCTGTGACCTGCAGATGTCACCTTCTCCTGAGTCTTCACCTGGCCTTTCCATGGTATCTGTTTGTCCAACCTTCCTCTCCTCTAATGATTACAGGCAATTTGATTAGGGAACTTCCCAACAGCCTCACTTTAATATAATCATTTCTGTAAAGGCTCTGTCTTCAAAGCAGTCATACTCTGAGGTACTGGAGGTGAGGCTACTACAATTAAATTGGGCTGGAGATGCAAAGCAATCCATAAGGGTGATTTTCTTAAGCTAGTTTGGTAATTGCTCTGAGATCCAGTTTTCTTTCTATAAAAAAGGGTTAGAGTAGGTTGCCCTAGATTATCTCTGGATGGGGTTCAGAATTTGGCTGTTTGCAGAATTAGTGGGTTGGTACGATTCCTGTTTTCTACTTGCATAAATTCAGATGCATTGACATTTTCTGGCAGGCAGTGAAGGGCATCGTTTGTTTTTTTTTGGTTTTCATTTTTGAGCTTTGTCATTTGAGAACACGAAAATTGCTGAACGTTAGTGTCCCCTTGAACCAGCCCACAGTCCTCATAGAATTGCTGAGGGGTTGCTGTGAAACTGGGTACAGCAATACCTTTTTGGAACCCAAGGGCAAAATTCTATGCAGCACTGGCCAGAGGACTGTTCTCCCCACTTTTGTAATTAGCGTGTTCTCTTATTTCCCTTGAATTCCTATCTGTTAGTCAGCTTTGCTGCTGCAACAACCAACCTCCAAATCTCAGTGGTTCACAAATATTTGTTTCTTGCTCAAGTTACATGTCAGCATTTGTGGGTCAGCTGCATCCACAGAGACTGTTTGACTCCGTTTGGCTCAACTCCACGTCTCCTACTGCAGCCCCTTTTTTTTTTTCTTTTTATTAAAATATTTTAAAATTTACACATACTTGCCATTAATTGTAATCCCCATGTATTCCCCATCACCATCTCACCAGTGCACCATCACCTCAGTC
>JAGFMF010011752.1:19862942-19946876 GCA_019455555.1 Galemys pyrenaicus | reverse complement strand
CATCCATGTTCCCATGAATGAGTCTAGTTTTTCATTTCTGATTGCTGAGTAGTATTCCATCGTATATATGTACCACAGCTTCCCGATCCACTCATCTGTCTTTGGGTATTTAGGTTGTTTCCAGGTCTTACCTATTGTAAAGAGTGCTACTGCAGCCCTTTTTTATGGGGCAAGCCATTTTCATAATGAGGGAAGAGCAAGAAAGGTGGTAGAGACTAGTGATGTCTCCTGAAGCCTTTGCTCAGATGTAGCAAGTAATCTCACAGGTCATTGACCAAAGCAAATTTAATGGCCAATCTTGGTGTCAAAGAAGCAGGGAACTTACAACCACCACCAGGAAGACACAATGGGCTGAGATACATGATTTTAGGGGAAAGAAGAGATGAATTT
Organism: Galemys pyrenaicus; assembly: GCA_019455555.1. NCBI lineage: Eukaryota > Metazoa > Chordata > Mammalia > Eulipotyphla > Talpidae > Galemys > Galemys pyrenaicus. The sequence goes on along the minus strand of JAGFMF010011752.1, from coordinate 19,946,486 downwards.
TACAAAAAATAATATAACCTACCACATGCTGCTGTTTGCTGCTTAGCTGAAGTGAAAAATGAATACATCTGGATAAACCATGTTGCTATACTTTCACAAAGTGCTGATTTATTGTCCCCTCATTTCACTCACCTTTGTTGTCATTTGGATCTATCAAAGCAACTGGAATTTTCCTAGAAGTAGAACTATCAAGTCAATATTCCATGCAGTCATCTTCAAAACCAAAGACATGTTTATAGTAAAGTTCAAACATAGGTACAGATGTGGCAGGGGAAATTTTCTGCCATGATCTGAGTTAAAACAAGTCAGACTGGCAGCATGCTTATGTGAAAGTGGTTTACATTATCTGGGATTTTGATATAAAACATGTATGTGTATTCTATTTTTAAATTAGTTTTGAAAAAGAATTAAACAATGAATTAGGTTATTAGAGTTTGGTACTGTTACATATTTACATTGTGCAACTGATATTCCGTGCTTCACTTGCATACTTGTTATCCATTCACTTATCATTTATTCATTCTTTCATTCATATATTATCAAACATTTATTAAACCCTGAGGAACCATTGTATGTGGCATTGGAGACATAAAAGTGAATAATGATGTCCAAACCTGGAAGAATTTTATAGTCTTATAAGGGATATAGATCTTACAAGGTCCACATAAAAATATATAGTATGTTAGAATAGTGCAAAAGGTATTCTAGTGAAATGGAGAAGAATGTGTTCTTAGAGTAAGACATTATCTGGGCTGAAATCTCAACAATTATCAGGTGTGTGACCTCAGGCACTTTACAAAAGTTCCCTGCACCCCAGAATTATTGTACCTACTTTATTGGCCTTTGATGAGGATTAGAATAACATGTTTAAAGCAACAACTACAATTTCAGAAAAATAATACATACTCTACAGGTGGTACTGTTTATTATATTTGTTGGAAGAGTTATAACAATTCAAAATAATTCAGTTCAAGTTAAGGATACATTTGAAGAATTTTTTTTCAAAAGGTAACAATTGAGAAATGTATTCAAGGCAATAGGCAAAATGCCATGTAAGGTCAGCTGGGTGTATCTGGCCACAAAATGCCTAGGAGAAACTGACAAGCTGTGAGAATGTCAACGTTGAGGGACAAATCATGAAGTTTACATGTTATAATGAAGAATTTGATACAAACTTCCAGATAAAAAATAAAAAGTTCAGGAGGTATATACTTGCAAATCTGTAATAAAGTCAAGGGGATATAATATACAGCATGACCACTGTAGTTAATAATATTGCAATGCATATTTAAAAGTTGCCCAGAGACTATGTCTTAAAATTTCATAGCACCTGTCACCCCCCTAAAAGAAATCTGTAATTTTATAATACTGCAATTAAAAATATATATGTAAATAGTCGTATATTTTGCATTCTTCATAGCTATGGTGGTTTGGTTCTCCATCATCCATGCCCCCACCTGAACCTGCCGCCTATAATTTGTGTGTGACAGATAGTTCCAAAATTCTTTTACTGTGGTCACTAGTAGATTACATGTTATTGGTTTTCCACACGTTCTCCCCACCCCCTACATTCCTTCCCTAGAGCTGTATCCTACCACCCCCCCCTTACTGTGGCCTCCTCACCCCATTCTCTGGGTTCTTCTCTTACCTCTAACCTGAAAGTCAGCTACCTCTCACCAACTGCCTGCTTGTGATACATTCTTCATAACTTCTCTTCTTTGTTTCGAGGCCTCTATTTCCAGAAGCTAGTTAAGGATCTTTAATGAGCTCATGCTTAAGACCAATTATTTTTATTTTGGAAATATAGGCCTCCTTTGAAATTGCTTTACAAAATATTTTCCTGTTTAGACTCTTTGATGTCTTCCCTTCAACAGTCTATATTGAAATTGCTTATTTCCATTTTGAACAACTTTTCTCTTCAGCAAATCATTCCATTTCTCCAATCCTTCACCATGGGTTGGTGGACTTTGAACTTTTCCTTTCAATGAAAATTTAATCCTGAAACATTCTCCAAAACGCAATCAACCATAAAACAATGAAGCATTACTCAGGGTATGCCACTTTCTGACAATGGCAGACAGAAGAGGTATCCCCTGAAGTTTGTCAAGTTGGTTCAGGAAAGTGTAAGAACTGTCCACCCCAAAAAATCCAAATCTATTAATATTAATGATGCAAAAAATAGCTTTGGATAGCAATTTTGCAGATCTCACTTTGTGATAATGTTGAGATCACTCATATTTTTCTTCCTTTCACTTCTTTTCCCCTTTCATTGCTACGTCGTACTTTCCCACCTGTCTCCCTCATTATATTTTAAATATCCTACTGGCAAAATTGCTTTTTAAAGAACACTCTCTCCCTCTTCATTCTTTCTCAATGGTTGGTAGTTTGCAGTGATTTTGTTTATCATCAGCTATGTTACTCTCATATATGTGCAAATGTCCAATATTTGTTTTTATTTTTCTGACTTTACTACACATAATTCCCTGGAACTTCCTCCATTTTACTGTAAATGGTAACAGTTCGTCTTTCCTTATAGTTCAATAGTTTTCCATTGTGTAGATGTACCACATCTTAATGCAATCCTTCATCAGGGAGAAGCCTGTAGACTTCTGAGTGAATGCTTAGCAGAAAAAAAAAAAAAAGATTGGCATGAGAAAGTAAAAGTTCTCAAAGATTAAGATTTACAACTTTGTCATTTAATAATAAAGATTATCATTTAATAGAGAAGTAAAGATAAGAAGCTTCATAGAAAAACAAAAATTTTAAGAATATATCAAGCCTAAGCTGGATTTGGAAGAATTATTAAAAGGACTATTATAAAGCAACAACACAGTGAATCTTGAAGGAATGGACATCTGAATTATACAACATAGAAGAGGAAGAGGGTAAAAATATGGTCCATTAGAACAAGTTTGAGATCAAACTCATATTGGTCATTCTTTGAACCCAAATAAAATATAAAGGAAGTCAAAAAACAATAAGACAGACAAAATAAATACAAAAATGTAACAAAATGACAACAAGTACTTATGTCTCAGTAATCACCTTAAATACCTTAAATATTAATGACTTGAATTTACAGATTAAAAGTATAGCATGGATGAATGGATTACAAAGCAAAGTTAACCTGTTTACAGGAAATTCATTTTACTACCAAAGACAAGCACAGACTTTAAAGGTTGGAATACAATCACATATGCAAATGGCAATAAAAAAATAAGAAGCACTTTTTTATGCTTATATCAGATAAAATATATTTCCTGTTAAAAAGGTAATAAGAAAAAGAGATGGGCACTATATTGCTATTAAGGGCCTAATAGAACAAGAAAAAATGATTCATATATGCACCAAATGATGGTACATCAAGACATAGAAAGCAATTAATAATAGAACTAAAAGGAGATAATATCAAGAACACAATGATATTATGGGATTTTAATACTCCACATAAAGCAATGGACATATTAATAAGACAAAGAAGAGATTAAAAAAAAAGTCTTAAATGAGATGCTAGACAAGTAGGCTTAATAGACATCTAACAGAATCGTCCACCCAAAACCCTCAGCAAATACATAGTTTTCAAGCATACATGGAATAGTTTCAAGAATAGACCAAATACTGGGACACAAGTCAATTATCAGTAAATTCATGAAGATTGAAATCATAAGAAACATTCTTTCTAATAATGCCATGAAGTTAGAAATAAAAATAAAAGAACTGAAAGAACCTTAAATACATGGAGATTAAGCAACATATGGCCAAAATTTCTACTGTTTTTTTCCCCAATTATATAACTTTTTAATTTGGTAAAGTTTCCCTTTGCCTTACATTTCTATTGTTTCACAGCTTACAGGTCCTTCTATATAGGTTTCATAAAGAGTGTGTGTGGATACCCTAAAATTTTTCTTGCATTGAAATTTATATAAATCTTTTATTTTTTTTTATACAAAGGAATCAATGCTTTCATAGACTCCTGTTAACTTAATTGTTGTAGTGTGGTGGGTTTGATTGACAGCAGCAATATTATGAAGTGGAAATTGGGACACAGATATTTTTCTTAGTTTACATTTTGATGGAGAGATTATAGCAAGTATGACAGTGACAGTTATTTGGATATTCAGGGAATAATGGAAAAGTGAAAGATAATATCACAGAAAAGATTTTTGTGTCATTTTTGGTTCTCAGTAAAAAGGAAGATGTGAGAAAGTGGTTTGCTAACTTTAGTACTTCATAGCCTAAGACAGTCTATGCTTAAACTCCAGAGAGTTTCTCTGGTACTTATTTCATAGAATCTGAAGCCTAAGTGACAATCAGTTGAAAACTGTTCTTTGATTTCATTGCTCTATTATTCTAGGTGCTCAGGAAAGAGTCGCATATATAATGTAATAAATTGCTGAATCCAACATGATATTTACACTGCTGCTGTGGGGGGTTAATTCTATGAAAGCAATATTAAGTTATGGCTGGAGATAAATCTCAACAATCCTTGATTGATATGTCTTTTTTTTAAATCCATTTTGCCCCCAAATTGATGTGCTTTACAATTGATAGCGATATGTCAATCATTTTTAGATGGTATGAATGATTTTTAAAAAGATGTTATATATTTTTATCATCTCATGAATGCTTTTTCTAGGGACATCATGTCTTTTACAACAGGAATATAGAAAGCAATGTATTCCCATATTCATCTATCCAAATTGCATGCTATTTAGTACATATTTGACATAGCCCCAATTGTGCTGGTTTTCTTTTGGAGATTAGATCCTAGGTAAAATAACAAAGTTTATATTCTGATTTCTGAGTCTGGAGTCTAGATGAGTGATGAGCAACCCAAGGCCTGCCTAGCAAATTTCAATGGCAAGTTTTTATCTCCTAAGCATTGTGAGTGAGAACAGTATAATAAAAATCCCAAAATTCAATTTAAGGATTTTTGTTTCACAGAATCTATAGAATGTAGGAGATCAGAACAAATAGCTATGAACTCTATAGATAGCTAGTAATGTAGTGGTCTTTTGTGCTGTCTGGGGTTTAAAATTTCCCTGCCCATGTGGGAAAAGTGGAGAATTAATCCTATGAACATGACAGGAAACTAAACATGAAGAAAGGCTGGATTCCACATAGTAATTAAATATCTTTGTATTTTCAGCATCTTTTGCTGCATCTGGCACAGAGAATTTAGTTGTATTGAGTGGAACCAACTAACTATAGCCCACTTTTTTATTAATTGGATAACCTGAAGACAGCTCGTAAACTCACAGCATTAAAAGGTTTTATCAGAAATATTGACTAGAATGCTAGAATTTTAGAGCTATTTCGTTTTGGCCTGCTTTAGTTTAAAATACTTCTTGTTGAACTAAGTCTTTCCCATCACTTATTGGGTGGTAAAACTGACAAATACGATGTTTTAGGAAAGTAATTATGATTAATAGTAAGATCTTTGAGCTAGTACAAAATGTTTAAGGAAAAAGATCCATATAAGATTACATGTTTGGGGGCCTCCCTGGTGGTGCAGGTGTTAAAGTTTCAGTGCTATTAAGCTATTGTCAGCCACTGGGACATGAGTTCTATCTCTGGCTATGGAGCTAACCCACATGGAGCAGCAGATTAAATATCTTTGTATTTTCAGCACCTTTTGCTGCATCTGGCACAGAGCATTTGGTTGTATTGAGTGGAACCAACTAATTATAGCCTTTTTCCTTTCTTGCCTGCTGCTCCCCTCAGCAGTGTATTTCAGTAGATCCGCTTGTTCTGCTCCCCACTCTGTCTCTGATGAACCCTCTCACCCCTGCACTCTGGCCTACACTCTAGTTCTTGTGTGCATAAATAAAAAAAAAACTTTAAAAAAAATGATTAGATTCTCTTTTAAAAATTGCATGCTTGGGTAGATAATGACCAAAATGCAGACTATAGTTTGCTTACTGAAACTGATTCAACTGCAGTGGTCTGTATTGTATAAGACAACCATAAATTCTTCGGAAATGATATATTTGTCAATAATAGCATACATGAAAATGTATTGTGAGCCAAGAAACTGTGGTTAAACAAGACAGTATACTCTGGGAGTACCAACATGAGGCCAAGAATATATTTACTAAATTGATTCAGGATTAAAATTACAGACCTTGATTAGAGAAGAACATTTTGACCTTGATTAGAGAAGAAAATAATCATGGAAGTGTGGCTCAATCTTCAGTTTGCTATCTGGGTTCTTAGAAGTGACATATAAGTTCAATCTTATTATTACTCACTATATACACCTAGAGATCTTTTCTTTGGATAGATTCTGTACCCTAACACAAGTGCATTTAGAGACATGCCAGAAACATTGTTAATGGGGAGAGTCAGAGTACTTTGGTTGAGGCGCAGGTTGTGTTCCCTGCTAATTGCATGCTATTATATTCATTTTAATGTTTCCTAACTACCTGTTTGCTCTTCATGATCTACTTATGAATATAATTGCCATAAGAGACTGACCAAGGAATTTGAAATCTGGATAGTCTTCTGTAAGGATGACCACCAACTCAGAAGATGAGTTGGAGGTCATTTTTTCAAAAGAATTCTTTTCCAACTCAGGAAGAAAGGAGCAACCCCATAAATGTCAAGCAGTGTTGTTTACAACTCCTTTGAGGTACATGAAAGTTGACTTGCCAGGAATTTTAATAGGGTCAAGAATATGGCCAACCCAATCTCTAAAAATTCAAAATCATTTCAGTTGAAAATGTTAAAATTAAATCAAAAGTCTCATTTTTCACTCAGTTCCCAAACATCAAAATATTGTGTTTTCATGATGAACCAGATTGGCCATTTAGTAAACAGAAAAAAGTAAGGGTTGCTACTTTGGTCATACAGTTGGTGGCAGATTTTTTTCAAGTGTCTGATGGAACTGATCAGTGTCCTTGTTTTTATTATTATTATTATTATTATTATCATTATTATTATTTTCATACCACTTGATAAAAAGTAAGTTCCGGTGGCAGGGTGAAAAATCCTTGACTTAAGTGTAGAACTGGACGATGGTGCCAATTTGACACTAACTAGATGATCTTAGGCAAGAAGTTCTTCCCTTCTCTGTCCCTTATCCTCATTGATCAAGTGTTGTGAATAGGTCATTCCAGCTTTAAAACTTTTATTTTGTAAGTGGTCCTCTGATTCAGGTATAAGTATTCAGATCAGGAGGCTGGTGGCTTTCTGTTTCCTAGTGAATGTGTTTCCAATATCAAATAGTAGAACAGATAGCGACATTGTATTTAATTGCACATGACACAAGCATGGTTTAGTCCCTGTGCTTAATATTTAATGTGCTAATTCCATGATTTGTGAATGATAGAAAATAAGATATCCTTCTTGATGCAAATCTGATAAACCTAGGTTTGGGGTAGAATGAAGGACCTGATACAGGAAAGGTGAACAGTGAGAATATTAATAGGATTATTTTAATGTTTCTGTTCTTACTCTAAAAGCATAAAACAGGATTGAGCATCAGTTTCATGATTTACAAGTAGGCAATAGTAGCAATAGCAATCATTTATTGACTTCTAATGGGTCAAGAACTATGTTAAGTGATTCGAATGTTGTCTCGTTGAATTCCATGACAACCTATGATAAGCTTACCTTTATAAGAAAATGAAAAATGAAACTCAGAAAAGTTCATAACTTATCAAAGGTCACAGAGTTGATAATATGGCTCTGTCAAGACTATTCAAATTTTGTGTTTTTCTTATACAACACTGTGCTTGTTTAGAAGAAAAATTAAGGGAAGATAATGAACAAATATATCTACTAAACTTAGTATCTGAACTGGATGTGAAAATAAAGAAATTAAGACTATTGTCATAACAAATGAGACCAATGTTAGCAAAATTTTGTCTGCTCCACTGTTGAATAAAGTTCTTAACAATTATTAAAAATAATTTTCCAAATTATGCTAAAATACTGAGATCTTTGGATTCCTTAAAGGTTATTTATATTATTTAATAATAATATATTTATACTATTCTGTTTCAAAATCTTCATGCCCAAGGTCTAAAAGTTTAAAAAGATCTTTTATGTTCAAATCTTCATGTTACTTAAGAAAAACGCAAATCACATGAGTTAAGACTATGAGATTTAAGATTGGATCCTGTGGGGAGAAACATAGCTCTCATTCAACCTTATAAATGAAAAGAAAATGGTAACACATTCCTTTACAGAATGAAAAACATAGCAAAGTTTATTAGGAAGCATTATATAAAGGTTAAGAGCTCACTGGCTCTGGGTACACGAAAAGATGATCGACATTAGTAATTATCAGAATAATTCCATCAAAACCACAATGAGATTTTTACCTCACACCTGCTAGGATAGCTATCATCAAGAAGTCAAGAGGTAACAGGTATTGAGAGGATGTGGAGAAAGGAAAGTCCTTTGTACACTGCTGGTGGGAATGTAATTGGTTCAGCCACAATGGAGGTTCTTCAAAAAATTGAAACTAGAACTATCTTATGATCCAGCAATTCTACTACTGAGTAGATAGTCAAAGGAAATGAAAACGAGATTATCAAAGAGACTTCTGACTCCCCTGGGTAGAACAGCATTATTCATAATAACCAAGACATAGAAATAACCCAAGTGTCCACCAGTGGATGAAGGGATAAAGAAGATGTGGAAAATATATGGAATATCATTCAGGTATGAGGAAGAAGGAAATCCTGTCATTAGTGACACCATGGATGGATCTTCAGGATATTGTGCTAAATGAAATAAGTCAGGCATGAAAAGACAAAGACTGTATGCTATCACACACATGTGAAATCTAAAAAGAAAGCCAAACTCATAAAAACAGGGTAAAGCGGTGGTTACTAGAGCCTGGGATGCTGGAGGACTAGGAGAAATGTGGTTTCAGGGTATAACTAGTAGGTAAATCCTGGAGACATCTAATGTATAGTTTAGTGATTATAGACAGAAATATTATATAAATACCAAACTTGATAAGAAAGTTTATCTTACTAATTACCACCAGGAAAAAATGCATTCCCATGACAAATTATGTGATGTGATAAAGGAGTTAACCGATTCAGAAAACAAAACTCCAAGCTCTTTAGTTTTTCATTTATCTAAATTTGTCCCCAAATTCTAGTGTCTTATATTTTAGCCAAATAAATAGTCATGATTAATACACCTTAAACCATACTGACTTATGGAAACTCCTTTTCACTACCTCACAGGCAGCTGCTCCTCAATGATGTCATGTTTCCTTCCTGACCTTGAGAAGACCATTTAAAAGCAACCATTTCCAGGGGGGTTAAAAAGCAGAGCTTCTGAGTCTCAAGTCATGCTACTAAAATAATCCATTAAGCTGTGCTTTTCAGCTTAGTTACATCATAATGAATCAGTCTCTTCTGGGTGGTGTTGATGACTTTTCCCCACCTTTATCAATTTCAATATAAACGTGTACCCACCAGAGGCATTAGGAGGAGACTAAGGAAATCCTATAGGAGAACAATGACAGGAAATTGACATAGCCATTAAGAAGTCTGGAAAAATTAAGTTAGAATAAAGTGGAGCTTGGCTTATTGCCATTTTTGGAATAAGGAAATAAACTAAAGTAAGAATGGCTGTAGAAAAGTAAACAAAACAGAAAGTACTTCTCTGTGTATAGTGTATTGAATTATAGGTTAATAGTTTGAGAAAATAGAGATAATGGTAGAAAATTACCTTTTTAGGGGGAGTAGGTCATAACCATTATAAATAGGAACGCTGATCTCTTTTTTTCAAGCCCATGACTTCCCTGGGCTTGGGACCAAGGAGCAGCCAGGCTTCTCAGCACAGAGCTGATTCATTGAATTGGGGAGTTAGTGAAAGGAAAGGTTTGTTTTCCTTAAACATCTGTAAGGAAATATGCTGTTAAATATTTATAGGTTTAGAGAGCAGTCTATAATTATAAATCTTAAATAAATAAATTCAATATTATGATTTGGAAAAAATGACCTCACCCAGGGCATGATACAATGTTGAGCAATTTTTACAATTATTTTAAAGGAAATTCATCAATGATTATTTTAACCTCATCTCCATGTTTCAGATGCCCATATCTAGTCAATTAAGGAAATGAGTAATAACGAAATTCCCCATGAATGGATGAGGTATGTGAAGAATGGATCATACCTAAATTTATCCTTGTATCATAAAATTCTTTCTTTCTTTTGCCTGTTGATTTGAACTGTTTTTTGCCAAACTGAAGAAAATTATATAAAAAACATATATCTTAATAAAGAGCCATTTGATATATCATAAATTGGAGAGATTAGTAACTTCATAGACTTTCAGAATTAGAAAGGATCGTGATAATGCAATACAGCACTCTCAATATACAGTTAAGAAGTTGATACAGAGAGCATATAAATGACTTACTGAAGTTATATGTGACTAGAATAAACAAATCCAAATGTTAGTTTTCCTGATTCCCAATCCAGTGTTGCCAGAGAAGACTTATAAGATTGATATTTTTTATATTTCTTAGTAAATTTTGAATCATCTAGTCTAGTTACATGGTTGATCATTTATTCTCAATTCTATAGTAAAGTGCAGACTTCGCTTTAAATAGACTAAGGTGAACTCTCCAAATGCAGGTGAAGGAAGGAAAGCAAGGGACCTATTTTGGGCACTGGCAAATGTGGCACTATCTGAGAATCAATCCAGTGGAGACTGGTCATAATTCCTTGTCTCTTTACTATGATGAGCTTTGGGTGGTTGCTTCCGACCCTTTGGTCAACTAAATCTAAGATTGCCCAACCTGTTACTTAGATTTCAAACATAAATTACATGGGTAAAGAGAAAAGTCAAAGCCTAGGTTAAGAATTAGAAGCCTATTAAATGTATTATACTGGGTTCAACTCTCTGCCCTTTGCAAAAGGACAGGAGCAAGTTTATTCTTCAAATTTACAGTGAGGTCAAGAAAGCTCCCAAGAGTTCCTGAGAGCAGCAGGAATCCTTCATCTCTGCACCTAGAAGTGAAGTATTTCCTTACCTTGTTTCTCTTGTCTCAGCCAAAACTAAATTTAATAATTGGATTTTGGCTGCGTAAGTTCATGCATTTATTTAAAACCATGTATTGAGTGCTACATACTTAATAACTCTAAGTTTTGGTTCCTCATCTAAAATAAGGCCATAATGAGACATCAGCCATGTTGTGAAGATCAGAAGATCAATATAAAGCTTCAGACGCAGTGCCAGAGGACAGGAGGTGTTTAAATATCAGTAATGACGATGCTGAAGCAGAGGAAGGGGAGAAAATCACCAAGTTCTATTCCAGACGCTCAAAGATGTATTCCTGATCCTTCACTATGATGTAATTTCCCCAAGAGAGAGCCTGGCATGGCAGAACATGTCTTACAATGAAAAAACAGCGGAAAGTTTTGGGGTTATTTAATGTAGCCTTCTTTCTAGGCTTGTGGAGGTTGTCTGCCATTCACTAAAAATGAAGAGATATTGATTCTATGAACGAGTTGAATCTAGGACATATTTCATCATTAGTAATTCATCCACTTCCAAGAAAAGATATGAATAAACTGTCCAAAAAAAAAAAAAAAGGACATAGGTTCCAGAGCACCATTAAAACAAGGATTAAAGAATGAAAGCAAGCGAGGGAGGAAGATGACTGACCAGAAAGCCTTGGTTAGAGCTGATTACTACAGGGGCACATAAAACTTACTGCAGTACTTCCTGACAGTAAAGATCAAAGCACTTAAATAATTTTCTTTATAAAAAGTAAAGCATATCAATTTATATTGGATATATTTTCCATGGCTTTCTACCCTGAGGGGAAATTTATCATGTAGACAGTGTCCACAAGGGTAGGTTTTATTAGAGGAAGCTATCTCTTTATAAACCTTCAATAAAACCTTGAAGCCTTAGTGTTTAAAAATTTTATTCTCTGAAGGCATATACACAGGGAATAAAAGTTATCCCAATGTAGAGTCCAGAAATTTGTCTTTCTGATAACTCAGAAAGAGAGGCTAAGGCAGTTTGGTGAGAATATAATTTATATGGTCATTGTTGACTCACTTTGTTTTGAATGAAGGTCCTTCCTGAAATTCCTCTTTGCTATGGAATATGTGTTTAATATAATTTAATTATTTTTCCTGAATCCTTTGTCCTATGAGAAACATGACTTAATCCTATCAGCCTTAGTTCTGCCAACCAGGTACTTTTCAGGAATGTAGCTCATGAGTTGATGTGAGGTCGTTTCATGTGACTTGAAGATAAACTGTGAAATGGAGATTGAATAAGCATTAAGTCATATAGTCTTCAAACTATGACAAAAGGTTTAGAATTTATCGTGTAAACAGGAAAAATCAGTTGACTTTCACATAACAAATTTGTTCTTGAAATGCTGTAACTGAAAAGCCATTAGAATGAAAATAATTTCACTAATCCTAATGGAACATGTTCTTGTGTGTTCCATTCCAAATGAAAATATGTAAACAATGTTCACAATAAGATAAATATCACTTGAACACTAAAGAGTTTCATAAGTCTGATAATAAATATAATCTGTAGATATAATATATAATGATATTCAGAAAATTTATTGTACTTACTAAGGAAAGCACTTGCTTGTGGAGGATAAAAAGGAAAACGTGTTTAGAATGATTTGGTTCTCTTGTATTTGAATTGCTCTAAAAGTGAATTTTTCACACACACACAGACTAACATGAAAACAATGCATGCTCACAACAGACTAAGGAACCATTCCTCTCCTTACTCTCATTGGGCTTGTAAAATTGAAGGAAGAAGTTAGGAAATGGGTATAGGTAGTAAGTTAAGAACACGGTGCCCCATGCACCTAAGACCATTTATCAGCCTAAGAAACACTGTTGGAACCAGGAGGGCACACTTCCCCCCGACCTGAGCTCAGGTGTCTTAGGTTCATTTATCAGTGATTGGAGAATAATCCCAGACCAGGAAGGTACCCCCCACCCTCCAGCCCAGTAAAGATTGGGATGTTCAGAACACAAACACAATAACATGATGCTAAAGCAATGGACCAAAGCTAGTATCAGGAAGGTAGGCCAGGTAATGTATGCAAACTCAGTAGACCTCAGTTGCCTAGGATACCACTCCCATACCGAGCCAATCAATAAGAGATACAATACAGACACCCAATGGTCAAACCCCCACTCCTTGCCCACTGTACCCATATAAGCACCTGCTTCTTGCTCCCTCTATTGCTACCCACTTGGGACACCTCTCTGCTCAGAAGGCTTTCCTGTCCTTCCTCTTATCAATCAATAAATCTCTTGTTCTATTATAACTTAATCTCAATGTTGAATTCTTTCCTCACCGATGATAAGAGCCCGCCTGGGTCCTCAGACTCCAAACCTGCTCTCCAAAACCCCAATTAAAAATCAAAAGGACATGTTATCTTGCCTGAAATTGTAATGCTTCACTGTTATTCTATGCAATGTATTTATTTAGTGTGTTTGGCAGTAAAAATAAAAGTTATTATACCAGAAAATAACCTAGCTCATCGGGAGCCATATGGCAAATATTCCAGAACTTGTTACCAGTCACAGTGGGACAGACATCTTCAACAATGGTCGAGATATTAAACCAAGGAAGACTATAATCAGATTTGACTGTTATGAGTAGAATCAGTTTTAGTCAAGTATTTATATAATGCAAAGGAAAAAGACAGTAAAAGAAGTGTAGGACAGCAGATAAGTTTCGTAAGACTTGCTGATTGTGTGCAAGTGGAGAAAGTCTAGAGAAAATAAGAGTTAATGGGTTCCTAAGAAAGCATCCTAGGGAAAGAAGTAACTTCAGGGTGGGAAGGCACTGACAGAGTCTCCTTAAGAGTCATTATCTTTGAAGTCTCCACAGGAAACCAAATGGAGATGTCCAATGGGTAGTTAACATGAGATGGAATCCAGGAATGAGAGTCTGACTGAAGTTTGAGATTTTTATGGCCATTGTATCAAATAGTATTTGAAATTAGATGATTATTTGGGGTTTCTAAGGGAGAGAGAATGGAGGTGATGCAAACGGAAATTCAAGGGCCACCCAATTTTAATGAGGGGTTTAAAGACACAATGGACATTGAGAAGCAGCTGCTAGTGAGAGAAGAAAACAGAGTCTGGGGTCACAGAAGCTAAGGAAAAAAATTTGTACAAGATAGATCAGATATTGAGAGGTCAAAGGAGACAGGGCTAAAATTGGATGTAGCGACAAGAGAATCACAGGTTATCTTGATGGGAATGGCTTCAGTGTGGTATTGGGAGCAGACACTATTTGGAATGTGTTGGGCAATGTGTTAAGTTGGAAAGAAACTTGAGAAAATCACCTGATAGAACTGACATCCTTGATCATAAAAGTCAGAATATTTATATCAGAAACTCCACTGGGAATCCTCAAACACCTATTATTTCTCCACAAACTGCTTAGCTGTAAAATAAGAGATGAAAACTCCCTCTTTAGTCCCCTTGCTAAACAGTAGCTGAGGTGAACTTTATTGAATTTCCTTTAAAAGTTTAACTTGACTTACGGTACTTTATGGATTTATGTCCTTATTTGACGAATCATTTTGCATGACTGAAATAATTTTTATATCCCCCTTTTTGAGTGCTTCCCGAAGTTGATTTTGGGAGCCCTAAGAATTTCTCAATCATCTAAACTCATGCTAGTGGTCACTTGGACAGAATTTGGAAAAGGATGCCAAGTATTTTTTAAAACAATTCTAAACAATCTTAGGAAAGACAAATTATAGACTGAAAACGAATGGTTTTCTTTGTGAGATTTACTGTTTTGGTTGGTGGTGGTTTGTTGGTTTTCTTGTTTACTGTTGGAGATCACATTCCTAGATTAATACTGACTGCTTTTAGATGTAATTTATATATCATTCTAAAATTTGCAAAATAATTTTCATGGTACTATTTTATTTAGTTCTCAACAACATTGTGAATTAGATATCATCTTAAGGGATTGCTTCCCTGGATACACTCTTAGTAAGTGGAGGCAGAGTGAAAATCTGAGTCTCAGTGTGAGTTCTGATGCTCAGTTTAGGGGCACCTGCACACATTTACTTATAGTCTAACAGGATTTCAAATGGCTTAGAAAGATGCAAGTAATAGCAAGGGAAAGTTATTCAAATAAATAAAAAAGAAGATGAATGTATAAGGACTAATCATTTAATAGAGCTGAAACTTTAGGACCTTGTACCCAACTACCATATAAACTTTGCAAGATAAAGGCAGTGAGTTATTTTTTTATACCCGCAATCATAACATATAAGTACACAAATGTTAAAAATATAGCCTCAGGGAATTTTTTTCATATGTTTATGTATAACCACCATGATCAAATTATAGACTGATTTGGAAATTTTTGATATTTAAAAACAGGTAGTAAAATAATTTACTGTGCAAATAGTCAAAACTTACATGAAGCAAGTTATTTTTATTTTAGTTTAAAAAATTAAGTAGGGATGGGGAGGCATGCCAAATCCTGAATTTTGTCCATATACCCCTAATTTTTACCTTGTTCAAAGGTCAGAAGCAATACCTGTTAGCATTATATGGCATTTGCTTCTGCTTTTGATTTTTAAGAACAAAATGAGGGTCCCCTTAACCCTTACACACATATTTTACAAATGTTCTAAAACAAATACATATTCTTGTGATGAGAATATATACCTACCTCGTAATAGTGGAGATGGAGTGATAGAAATGAGATTCAGATCAGGATTAAAAAAATTAGTCAATATAAGTTGACCAAACCAGGCTAAGACATAGTAAAAAGTGGAAAGGTTTGGGAAATGACTTTGGATAGGATGAGGATAGAATCGTCAAGCAGTACAATTGTATTTTATAGGAGTTTGAGGGTAGGCATGGGAGCCAAGGTGTTAAAAGAATTTGAAGAAAGGATATGGATTTCTGACCCTTTCTATTCAGGTCTGCTCCTAAAATGGATCAGAGACAAGCAATGCCTGGAGAGAACATGGGACATGATGTTGCCTAATTCTCACAACAACTCTTTAGGTGTTATCATACAGCCCATTTCAGGAAAGGAAGTTGAGGTGTATAAGGACCATGTAAATTACATCAGATCAAACTACCAGTAAGTAGTGATGGTAGGAATAGAACCAACGTCTGACTGACTCCAAAGTCTGTGCTTTATTGTCTAGTTCAATCTAAAATTTTCTTAATTATACTTATCAGGGTGCATAGTGTAATTCTCTTCCTCTTTCAAGCAGGTATTAGACATTTGTATTTCATCAGCATTTTTTGAAGGTCTCCACTTGGGACTTTGATGTCCTGCAGTCTTCAAGGCACAGAACACATGTCCATTCTTTCATGGATTGTGGTTACACAACAAGGAAACCATCTGAGGGGATCAGTCATTTGAGTAATGGGGTCAGTTTAATGTTGGTGGGTAATTAAACATTTTCAAAGTTCAACTGACTTCGGGGGTTAGATCATGGCCCATATTGCTGCCTAGAGCTCAGACTCCCATAGTCTCATGTGGGACCTAAGCCAGAACTGAAGACAGACAACCTGAAAAGTGACGGGAAGCAGCCACTGGCAGTAGCACTAGAAGTTTTCAATCATGCAAGTGGGAGGAAAGGGAGCTGCGTGATCACTTTCCCTGCTCTGATTCCCTTTGAAAATAGGTGCCTTAGAGAAGAGAAATAGCTGAGGCAAGGTTTTCAAAGCACCTCTCTTGTACCTCTTTCCTTTTCCTACCTTTTTCCCCCTTTCAGTCTTTTCAGAATTCTAGGCTGTCTCCTACACATTTGAAATAAAATAAAATTCTTCACAAATAATCACAAGCTGAATAAATCATTAAAAAGTCAGTGTTGGTTCTACCACAATATCAACCTTTGAGAAAATGAGCTGACATTTTCTTGACTTTTTATTGAGATTGGATTTAATATTTTTTAAATTAATTGATTTTCTATGAGTTATAACTGACTGTCATTTAGTCTTGTTTGGATTTCTTTCTATATTTCAAGAGATATTCCTTAGTATCAATAGATAATTATTTTTAAGCTCTTGCTGATGACCCCTCTTTCACCTGGTTAATCTAAGAAAGCATCAGGGCTCAGTCTGTGGCCTTCGCTCCTTCTTCAGCTAACTCCATTTCTAGATGAATTTGCCCAGAACAGCGACATTAAAAATCATTTACATGCTGCCACCTAACCAACATATATCTCCTTCCCTGACTATTCTCCTAACTCAAGAGTCAGTTACCTATTTGATAACATCTCTTCTTGAATGACTACTAATCATTTCCACCTTCCCAAACTGAAAACTGAAGTGCAAAGATCCCTCAAATTTTCTTTTCCAAAATCATTCTCATCACAGTCAGTACCAATAGTAACAACTTTCAACTGTCTAAGCCCCAACTTTAGGAATCACAACTGGTTTCCTGACTTTTTATTTTAATCCATAACCATTGTCTTCCCACTGCTACTCATCTCCACCAGTACCACCTTAGTTTAAGCCACTATCCTGCTCCTTCTTTGTTAGAGCAATGTCTTTCTAACTGGCCACACTGTCTCCACATTTGCCCCCTGAAAACCTATTTTCCAGAGAGCAGTCAGAGTTATATTTTAAATTTAGATATAGCACCTGTCTTTCTCCTGCTCTAAATCCTCCAGCGGTTTCCCATCACACAGATAATGAAACTCAGACTATCATAATCTACAACACGCTAATGCAATGTGTTTCTTTTTTTTTTTACAGTTTTTTTTATTAAAATATTTTAAAATTTACATATACTTGCCATTAATTGTAATCCCCATGTATTCCCCATCACCATCTCACCAGTGCACCATCACCTCAGTCCCTCGTGCTCCCATCTTCCCTCAACCCTCCCCCACCCCTCGCCGCCAGGTGTCCCCAGTCTGTCCTTGTCTCCTCATTTTTGGTTTCTGTGTCTTTATTGCTGTTATTGTTATTATTATTTGCAATGTGTTTCCACTTTCCTTTCTGACTTCACATCTTACTACTTTCTCCTTTTCCTTACTACTTTTTCCTTTTCTTGATGTTCTTCAAGTAGGCCAAGATTGTTTCTTTCTTTTACATTTGCAATTTCCTCTCTATGTTTCTTTTCCCTAGCTTCCATGCAGCTAATTCCTTTACATGGTTATGTGTCTAATAGATGGTAATGCCTTTACATGGCTATGTGTCTGCTAAATGAAACTTCTTTTTGGTAGATCTTTTTTTAATCACCTAATCTGTATCAGCCCTTTTTTATACAAGAACAAAGGAAAATTGAACATCATGTACCTTCCCCACTAGAATATAAACTTTGGTTCAGGAATCTCTTGTCATGGTGCCTGGTAATCATTCTCAAGTTTTTGATTGTTTGAATAAATGCTCATCTCTTCCTTCTTGAGTGTCCCAATTCTAAAATTCTGTACATCTTCAAAAGTACAAATGTTCACTCTATATTTTGTATTAAATTTTAGTAATTTTCTGAAAACAGAGATCCATGGAAAGTCAATTTAGCTCTTTCCAGAGGTCTACTGAAACTAACATTGTGCTTAACACAGTTTAAAAAGTCTTACATGAAAGGAATTATATGAGTATACATAGTTTAAATTTAAAAGGCCACACATAATTTTGTTCTCATTGACACAGTTCTAAGAAAAGGAAGAGATGAAGATAAGGAAGAACAAGAATTGGAGAGGAGATTAAAATTCATTAAATAGCTATAAACTGAAAAGTCATTTTTGTAAAGTTCCTTCACCTCTTCCTCTTTTGTTAGATTTATCCCCAAGTATTTTTTTTTGTTTGTTTCAATTATAAAGGGGGTGGTTTTCTTTATTTCTTCTTCTTCAGCTTGGTTGTTTGTATAAAGGAAGGCTACTGATTTTTGTGTGTTGATTTTGTATCCTGCTACTTTGCTAAACTGGCCAATTAACTTGATTAGATTTTCTGTAGAGCTTTTGGGGTTCTCTATGTATATTATCATATCGTCTGCAAACAGTGATAATTTTACTTCTTCTTTCCCTATTTGGATACCTTGTATACCTTTTTCTTGTCTTATTGCTCTGGCCAGGACTTTCAGTGTTATATTGAAGAGCAGTGGTGAAAGAGGGAATCCTTGTCTTATTCCAGATCTTAGGGAAAAGGCTTTTAGCTTTTCGACATTGAGAATGATATTGGCTATGGGCTTGTCATGTATGGCTTTTATTATGTTAAGATAGGAACATGGATGGAACTGGAAGGGATTATGCTCAGCGAAGTAAGTCAGAAGGCAAAAGAAAAATACCAGGTAGTTCCTCCCCTAGGAGGAATATAAGGGAACCAAATAAGGATCAAGGAAAGGAGTAAGAACAATAATAATAATAATAACAATTAAGACACAAAAACAATAAAGACAAATTGGGGACACTTGGGGGGAGGGGAGAGGGGGAGGATTGAGGGAAGATAGGAGCATGGGGGACTGAGGTGATGGTGCACTGGTGATATGGTGATGGGGAATACATGGGGATTACAATTGATGTCAAATATATATAAATTAAAGGGAAAAAATAGAATAAAAAATAAATATATTTAAAAAATACTCAGAAACAAAGGGGCTACATTTTAAAGAAGGAGAGCAATGTGTTTAATGAAAGACAAAAGTCAAACAAGAAAGAAAAAAAAAAAAAGAAAAGTCATTTTTTTGGAAATGTCACACCTTTTTCAGACTTCCCTAAAAAACTTCAAGGTATATTTTCATTGGCCCCATTTTTTTTTTTTTTTTTGCTGAAGAAGATGAAGTTAACTATTCAGAAATTTACCCATCAGATGACTTACTGAGGATGGATCAAGGATACCTGTTATATTTGTTTCAATTGTTAAAGCTTTTGCATTATTTTACCTTGCATACCCAGAGTAATACTGAATGTTTAAATGTCTTATTCCTCTGGAATGGCATGATTTATTGGACCATAAAGTTTTAGAAGTGACTCCATTCATACTTACAGACTTATTAAATTCAACTGCCATTTGATCCAGACTCATTGAAGCTGTTGTTGATGGAATTGTCTTCTCAGAGGTTGGGGCAATCTAATATTCTAAACTGTAGTCATAAAAAACAAGGCACATAGAGAAAAATATACAATAATAAGTGAAGATGAGAAAGAGAATTTATTCCCAGGCATATGCTTCAGTTTGGTCTTCAAAGTAACACCACCTAAATTAGCCCTACAATTAATCTCATAAATGTACTTCTATTGAGCATCAAATAAATACTTAAGGAGAAGGAGGAAAGGAAGCAAAGACAATTATGCCTAAAATATCTTAGAAGTCAGTGATCTTAAAGCATTAAGTATAAGTACTCTCTTACACTTTTCCTTGTATTTACTTACTTATTTTGTAGTTCAATGGACAGGTAATTCCCAAGCAAGTAGCTTATACTATTTGCAAACATGGGCCTAAATTTTTAAAAACTTTTGTTTACTTTCTCTTCATTCAAAATAACAGTTTTCATTGGTATTATACATTTTGATTTGAAAAATCCCTTAGAGCCTGGAGCTTGCGAGGAGCAGAGAAATTAAAATGGTTTCCAGTAGCAAATTACTGGGATTTAATTCTTACTAGTTACAGTGTCCTTATAGATCTTTATTCTTTTGGATGCACTTTGCACTACTTGGAAATAGAGATATAGGCAAAAATACCTATTAAATAAAACTTTTTGTTTTTAGCTAGCATAAATAAATCAACAGGTCAATAATGATTGTTTGTATCTACTGCTTCTAGTCAACATTTTAAAATATTCTAAACATAGTATGTGGTCTCTTTTCATAATGTCTATTTCAATGAAGTAAAGTAAAACTCCTTCAAAGCATGTGTGGGTCCCTCACTCCCTATTAATTAATTAATTAAGACAGGACTCAGCGCAGGCATCCGTCACTGCACAGTGTGATAGTCTTCCTCAGTGTGGAGTCCGGGCTTCAGAGCAGTTGATCTAAGGAAAGACTAGCAGTTTCTCAGGTTCTCCCATGTGAGATTGCACTGTGAACCTCACTGGTGGGTATTCACTAGTGTGACTTTCCAGTGTATTTTATACACTTGGAAGCATTGAGTTTTATTTCAAAGCACACCATGAATAATTTTTGACTAATGGTTTTTTTAGAAAATGTAATGATGACAGCTCTATGGGTTGTGCTTGTAGATTAAGACTTGCTCTCACATGATTTATTTTAGGCAGTGTGCAAAACTTGATGTGTTTTTGTACATAAGGAAAATAAGACCCAGAGACTTAGTGACTTCTATAAATAAACACAAGTAATTTTCATATACACCATAGGGGGCTAGACAGAGTGTAGGTTTGGCCATTGGCATTTTTAAGTTTAAATATCCTGGTCTATAAACTGGGGATAACTAATATCTACCTACTTAGATTTTTGAGAGGATTAACATAGAGCATATAACAAGAATCATCGAAGTACATAGTAGTTGATAAATCAAAATTAGTTGTACTAATTTAGTTGTACTAATTTTGGATAGATGAAAGACAGTCCTTTCTATTTCAAGGGAACACTAAATGTCTATCATCTACAAAGGAAGCTATGTAAATGTTTTTCAAATAAGTAACACAAGTTTTTTTTTTTGTTTTTTGCTTTTTCAAATAAGTAACACAAGTTTTTTTTTTTTTTGTTTTTTGCTTTTTTTAAATATTGCCTTACTTATTTTTCAAATAAGTAACACAAGTTTTTTTTTTTTGTTTTTTGCTTTTTTTAAATATTGCCTTACTGGCTCAATGAGTTTTACTTAAGACTTTGCTTTTAATTTGACTTTCCCCAAACTGGTGTTTATGATGACTATTGTCATCATATATTATGTGTCTACTGTATTAGAAGCCAAGATAAGTTCCCCAAAACCCATTGCTGTGAATAAGCCGAGGTAGAAATAAAATTTAGAGGGGGCACATTTCATCTTAAGGGGGACAATCCATTTTTAAAGGATATAGTAAAGCAATTTCTTCAGTGAAACAGGTAACAATATACTCAAGTTAGAAATACACAGCATTTTGAACCTAATACACAAGGTATGAAATCTAGTTTTGAGTTCCTCTGGCAAGATGTAACTGGATGATTCAAAGATAAAAGGTATAAATGGCTTATAAATGGTTCAAAGGGATTATGGAACATCAAAGAATTATTGCTAAATAAAAATTTGATTGAAAATGAATCAGAAACTTCAGAGCTAAATTTTACTTAAAATGAATGTGGTTCTGAAATCTCTTAAGAAGGTAATAGTGAAAAGGAATACTAGACTGGGTTTTAGAAAAATTCAGAAGCAAAGATTTGATAAATGCAAACCTAGACTTTATCCAATCCTTTCAATATTAGAAATGATGTAATGTCTTTGAGGCTGAGGGGCTATCAGACAACACCACACAAGAGTGGAGAGTGCTGGGTGATGATTTTGACCTTGAGTGAGTATGTGCCCTTGGGTAGATTACTTGCGCTCTCTGAGTTCAATTTCCTCCTTGAGATAATGAGAATGATTCTAACACCTGCTCTGCCTCCTCCTAAGGAGTTAATGGCAGGATCAAAGGAATATGTAAAAAAATATATTTTGAACATTAAGACTTTCTAGAAATGTTAGATAGGCATGAGAAACAGCAATTAAGCAACACTCTATTTCAAAAAGAATAATGTATTTCCAGATTTGATTTGTTTTAAAGTTGTGTTTCTTTGGAATACCTTGTGTGTTATCTATTAACAAACCACCCCAAACTTGCGAGCTTAACTTATTTATCATGATTTTTGGGGTAACAATTTGGGCTGGACTCACTTGAGCACTTCTGTTGTTCTCTCCTGGGCTTATTCTTGCAGCTGCTGTCATCTGAACATTCAGCTAGATTGGATGGTAAGAAATGGCTGTTTTGGTGGTTGGTTACTCTTGATTATGAGCTAGTCAGATTAGTGGGCTTCAGAGAGGAGTGTTCTTACTCCCTCTGACCTTCCAACCCCCATTGGGTTAGATCAGAGTTTTTCAGCTTGTAGTCTCAGTGTAGTCAACTATTTAAGAGGGTAAGAACAGAAGCAATAAGGTCTCTTGGACCCTACACTCAAAAGTCCTCTATTATTTCTAAGTTTCAGGCCAATTGAAATGTCAAGTTTGAGATAATACACTTTGCTTCTTGATGGGGAGAGTAGCAAAGTCATATTATAAAGGTGCACAAGGATGAGAAGATGTATTAAGGCCATCTTGAAGATGGTTTTAATGGTAGAAAATTTAACACATCATATACTGGTGTTTGACTACTCATCTTTTAACTGATTTGTATACCATCAACACTCTTTGAGGAAGGCCCAATGGCACAAATTCCCCACCCCCCACCAAAATTCATATTTTCAATAGAGACACTTCATTTAAATGATGACAATTTGCAATGTCAAGAGTGAATCCACTAATAATTCTGTGAAAAAATTTATGTAATGGGTATAGGAATAAGCTGAGTATAGACAAGGCAGAAGACATGGTCATTCAACCTTGACTGAGCTTTCTGTGGGTCAACCCAAAGAAAAGGGGAGTCAGAGTGATGGGAACATAAAGTCATTTCAGGGTCAAAGACTAGGAATCATAGTTTGAGGTTATCATTGGAAAGAATTTTGGAAGAACAAATAATGTTTGAACTTAACATTCTCTGTATTATCACTAGTCTTTTTTTTTTAAAGATTTATTTATTTATGCATACAAGAGCTAGGGTACAGGCCAGAGTCGCAGGAAGTAAGAGGATTCACCAGAGACAGAGCAGGGAACAGAACAGACAGATCCACCAAAATACATTGCTGAGGGGAGCAGTGGGTGAGGCAGGAGAGGTCTGCTGCGCTATGTGGGTCCCTTCCATGGCCGGTGATAGAATGCGCGCTGCTGTGCGGTGGATGCTTCACCGTGTGGTGCTCAAACCACTGTGCCACCGGGGAGGCCCTTATCATTAGTCTTTAAATGACATAGCATAGACTATCCCATTGTATATGCACAGATAGGCAAATATACACACACAGGTAGTTAAGTAATTAAGATAAAATCACTGGTTAAATGTCAAACTATGGTTCTTTATCCAAGGAAATACGACCTTTTGACAAGATCATGGTGTTTACCAGCCTTTCTAGGGTCAAAAACAAACCAGCTAAAGGGCTGCCTATTTCTGAAAACTTTGTTTATTTTATTGTCAAATCTCAAAATCTCTGATTTCAATAGATAAATAATGGCCATATTCATTACTTTCAATCAATAGGTAGATGTGGCTATTTGATGTCTTTCTCTTTCAAAAACTGAAAGCAGTGTTTCTCAATGGGAGTGTACACATTTCAATATGTTTGAAAGAAGAGCATACTTATTGGCGAATTATACTTTTATATTTGAAAAAGAAAAGCCATACTGATAGTTTTTATAATGTTAACTGTAGAAATGAGCACCACAGAATCTTCTTTGTTTATAGTCGATAGGCAGAGGACATTTAATTCTGAGAAGGGAAATGGTAGGTGGAAAAGATATTGTAAGTACAGACTTTCAGCATAGTGGAAAGGATGAGAATTTAAAAAAATATATACACATGCACACACAAAAACACATATACAAGTTCTAGTCTCTTCACAAAAGGATGAGAAATATTCATTTTGTAGAAAGAATGAGCATATCATCAGTTGGAAACGTCTGATCTGTTAATTGTTTTATAGCAGGAATTAGTCACAGTGTGACTCCTTATTCTTAAGCTTTGCAGGAAATCTCTAACTTTGACTTTGATTAACAGTGGCCCACTTGTTGCATAATACTCTTACTTAAACAATAGATAATTTTTAAATCATAAGATATAATGTATACATCCTTGGCCTTTTATAAGCTGGATATAAAAATATTTTCAATTTAAACTTCATTTGTAAATTATACTTAAAAACATCTTAATAAAGACTGTCTTTGAGGCCTTTGCTATATTTAATGAGAACTGAAAAATCAGCATTGTTCACTTAAGCAAGGAAAGACCCCAAGTTACAATTCTGTATCCCACAAGTGAATAACATCAGAAAAATTTCCCTTATCCTTTCTGTATTGTGAAAGCAGCGAATCACCCACTGAGAGGCTCTCCTCATGCTTTTTGTTAAAAGCATCAATTTCACCTGTGCCACCAAAAATAGACTGTTAGATCTTCACAAAGGCTTCTAAATCTCCAACAATCACACTAGTCTCCAGTTCAAAGGTTTATTGTAAGCAGGGTAGTTGGTGGCAGTCTAAAAAAATCAAATATTGTGGGACAAATTGGGCTGGCACATTTTTTGTGTCAGGTCAAATTAGAGCAAAAAAATTACTGATTTTGCTTCTCTGCTTTTTATTGAAGAAGAAACATGCATAAGATGTAAGTTCTAAATTTAGAAAGTACATGGTCGTAGAACTATGTATGCATACCTCATAGTAATATCCATCTAAGAAAATACATGTAATAAACCTATTATGCTTCATAGTAAAGTTTCTATATCATTTTTGTTAGTGAAATAATATGCATATGAATATTTTTGCAGTATTTAAGTAACTTTTCTCCCTCAGAGATACATCCTTATTAAGTTGATTAAATAATAATTTTCTATTTGATATTACTAATTTTTCATTTGTATAATATAAAATAGCCAAATATAAGTCTCCAAGGGACTGACTAAAACCTTTTGTTATGATAATGTCTTACAATAAATATTTGTTGCAAAGGAAGGAATCATAATCTGAGCTTTCATTGCTTAGCTGTGATGTATTTTCCTGGGGCTAATGTGGATGAAGGAAAGAGAAGGTTTGAACACAATGAAAGATAGCTAAGAATTCAGCAAACTTTGGAAATAGCTATTAAAAAAGAAAATACAACTGTGCAGATGAAACAAATCATAATAGTGGTTACTTTTAAAAGGTTGCAAAATAAAAGCACTATAAATAGAGGATAATTATCTGTATCTCTCATGTAATAGCTATAGTAGATACTGTCACTAGTAATGCCCATCCCCCACCTCTCACTTCCATCTTGCTCTTTATTCCCTTGTAGGTCCCAGTTACTTGACTATGTAGGTTTTGGTTGCTCACAACCTCCCACCTGTATCCACCCTGCCCTTAGTTGATGGAGCCTCTTTGAAAAGAGATACCTGGGAGACCATGACCACAGACTGACGAGGTGGTGTGTGACATCCCAGCCTCCGTGATGTTTTAGGTAAGACAGCCCCTGTGATGCAGTCCAAGTTCCAGGACCCAGAGGCTATCCTTTTAATGTCCATTTTTGTCTAGCTTTCTCTTCACCTTACCTTGATCCTGTTATATCCTTAGAGGTTTCTCAGAAAGTGTTACTCAAAAAATTACTTGTAGGGGCCTCCCTGGCAGCATTAGGTGTTAAATCTCAGTACTAATAAGCTATAGGCAGCATGAGTTCGATCCCCCACCAGGGAGCTAACCCATGTGGCACAATAGACCTCTCCTGTCTCACCTGCTGCTTCCCTCAGCAGGGTATTTCAGTATATCTGCCTGTTCTGCTCCCCACTCTGTCTCTGGTGACTCCTCTCAGCCCTGGTACCTATGGCTTATACTCCAGCTTTTGTGTGCATAAATAATCTTATTTATGACTATTGCGCCTCCCTGGTGGCGCAGTGGGTTAAGCAACGCACTATGAGGCAAACTGCAGTCACTGCAGCAGGAGTTTGATCCCTGCTGCTGGCCAGGGAGGTGGCCCACATGGCATAGTAGACCTTTCCTGCCTCACCCGCTGTTCCCCTCAGCAGTGTGTTTCAGTTGGTCTGCTTGTTCTGTTTCCGGCTTTGTCTCTGGTGAATCCTCTCACCTCCTGGACGCTGACCGGTATCCCAGCTCTGGTATGCATAAATAAATAAATCTTTAAAAAAAAAAAAGGTAGATGACATGCTTCAGCTAGTGTTTAACACAGAGTAGGCACTCAATGAATGATATCTAGTAATGAAAAATTGTTTAAATGCAAATTTAAGATGTCAGCAAATTACTTATTTGAAGCTCTGCTGGCTCTTCCTCCGCTTCCAACTTCTTGGTCAATTTTCTTAACTGATATTAGATGTCCCCTTTAGAAGTGGACAAATAGGACCTGCTTAACCAGAACCATGATGTACATATGACTGTCCTAAGTGGACATCCCAACAGATAGAGCATATAGGGAAATGTTATGGGAATCCTCAAATTGTAGAAGTTTTAGTCCAAGAGAAATTGTACATTGGTAACCAACAGGAAAATATATCATTCATACAAATTTTGTTTATAATAATGTTAAAAGAAAAATAAAATGCTGAGCTTACTTTAAGTGTTAGGGGATTACATCTAAAATCCAACATCTTGTTTTTCTTGAAAAAACACAAAACTTCATTCTTACATGACAGTAATTGGTTTGAACCAAGTAGAAGCAACTGATTTAGGTAGAATATGCGCCCTCCAATTTCTTCAGTTAGGATATTTGCAATTTATTGTCAAAACCATCATGTTTTGGGAATGGTGGGGGTGGTAGCGATAATTCTGCCAGAACAGGCATCAATCAAAATGGCCCCACACAAACTAAGTACATACAGCCTGAAGAGAATTCCTTTTATGCCTTTTGCTTCTTGCTTTGGCTCACTGTCTTGTATAACTCAGTTGTCTTTTACCTCTAGATATCATGAGACTCTTCAAGAATATCTTGTCCCTTGAGCGAGTCCAAGAATCAGTTAATTAAATAATTGGGCTCAGCATTCTCATAAATGAATCCTTAGTAAGTAAAAAAAGCCTATAATAAAATCTGACTAGTATGCCCAAGATGACATATGCTGTTCAAATAGTTTTCTTTGAGTTGGAAATACTTTACAATTAAAATGTACTTCATGGGCTTGGCTTTAATGACTGCAGAAAGGAAAAATAGAGGTTTTCATCTTGTTGTGATGTTAATAATTTCTCTAAGTCAAGTAGGTTTGTGTATTTCATTTGTGAATACATTTGCCGTACATGGTGAAACATCTTTTGGAAGGAGTGACTGGTGATCAGTGACCAAAGAAAAATCAGACATATAGAAGACAAAGCTGGAAACATGAAATCAGCTACTTATGAGAGAAACAATGCAAGTCTATTTAGAATGGACAGCAGGCTTTACAATCTGTTGTACTGGAGTTTTAGGGACTTACCACAGACAGTGTTTGTTATTGCAGAACGTTTTCCTTCCCTGGAGGAAGGAAGATTAACCAAAAGAAAGACAACATTGAAACACACACACACACACACACACACACAGATGATACAGCAGAATCAAGTCCTAGACCACAAAAGGCCCAATATATTTGCTTGGGAATTACTGGGGTAGCCCACAATCTAATGCTTCCATGCTAAGGATGTTTATTGAGAGAGACGATTGAGTAATGCTTTCACTGCCTTTTTGACAAAAGGCACTACTAACCCGTACAATCTCCACTCTCTTGTGGTTTCTTGGTCTTATAATTTCCTTTTGGAAACTTCTTGTCTCCTAAAGTCTGACTTGCTTGTGGAATGTGTGTCAAGAAGCAGGCCTTATTTACTCACTGGGAAAGTGACCACAAGTGAGGGGCTGAGCATACCAGATAGGAAGAAAGAACGAGGGACCACCTGCTCCCCCACCCTCCACACAGGACACTCACGCAGGGCCACAGGCATGTTGAGCCTGTTGGTGTCTTTGGCCAAAGGTATGCTGGTTAGTCAATCTCTTAATTGACTATCTCTTGTAAGTTCCAGAAATTCCTTCTCTGTGTTCTGAGATGTGTGAAATTCTTCTTTCTCCCTTAAGAAGACAGACCCTAATGTTGTTTTAAATCACACTTGCTCTTTATTTAAACCACAGTGGAGATGGTTAAGTTAGGGCATCAATGATGTTTTCTATGGCATTTAACCTACTTTCTTAACTCTGCAACTACATTCGTTCCCTCTCCACCCGACCCCCAACCCCTCTGTTACAACAATTTTATGAAGAAAGGATAAACTATAAAAAAATTACAATAGTATGTAATGTAAATGATTGTGTTCATGAACCAAGGAGCTAGTATTATTTTTTTTTTCAGATTCAAACTTTATAACTTTGAGCATTGATATTTTAAAACTTGGGAGGAACTCACCAGTGGACACTCCTACATGTCTACTGGCCCCTCCTTTGCCGGGCTCTCTAGTGACTTTCCACAAAAATAATGTTACAGCAATGACATTGAAAACTCCAACCAGAAAAAATATAATTCTGCATTGACAGTTTATTTTTTGATCCTTATGTTTTGTGCAGTCATTATAGTATTAGTTGATACTTATTGTGGATTTACTTCACAGCAAATGGCTTATGAAGCATTTTACATGTATTTTCACATTTAACCAATATAACAGTTATTTGAAGTAGCACTAATAATACTCCACTTTGTGGATTTTAAATTGCAATTTCAAGAAAAACTATTTGTTGTAATGCAGTGTATTAGCGAGGTAGCAGGGATTGTAATTCATATATCTCTCTGATTTAAGGTGCTCCAGTTCTTCAACCACCACAGTGTTGCCTCTATTGTTCTTCAACTTTAGAGCTTCTATATTGCTTGTCTGCTCTTAGATTTTAAGTTCAACTAAATTCTAATAACGCTTATCATACCCTTGCAGTCCTAGGAATAAAACCAAAATATTTGTCTTGACCTCTGTGTCTTTAACCCTCTACTATTCTGTTTCCTTGGTATAAATAAACATAACTGTTTCCACACTGTAGGATTGCTAAGTATATTATCAATAAAAGATAGCTTATTATTATTATCATCATTATTCAAAAATAAATCCTCAAAGAAGGTGAGTGATCAGTAATTGTTGAATGAATGAAGGTATAAAATGAAACAGGCCCTTCTCTAAGAAGTTAAACTGTGGGGAGTAGGAGCAACAGAAATACCTAGCTATCTGCACTTCAAAGGAAGAGTTTCATATTAATGAAAGATGGGCTCTATTGGTGCAAAAATAAACAAATCATTAACCTTGGACTGTAATGACAAGGTAGCAAATTCAGGAAATGAGAAAAGGAAGAAGAGAAAAAAAGGCAGGAGGAAACATCAGGGGGACTCAGGGGTTAGAGTGTGAGAAACAAGAAATAGAAGACTGAGGAGATTATTAGGTTATTTTTATTAAGACAAAAGGCGAAATAAATTTGAACTTGTCAGTGATGGGAAATGGAAAGATTAACATGAATTCTAGGTGCATCTGAGTGGTAGGCAAGGGTTAGGGACAGGTTAACTGCAGGGGGTAAGGGAGAAGGAGAGCAAGAATTAGGTTTCTGGTGTGTTCAACTGAACTGATGATAATAATGCCATTGAGATGAGAAACACAGTCCTGTGGTGTAATTCCAGGCAAGTTATTACCTTCTTAATCTTCACTTTCTCTACCTATAAATTTCAGATAGTATTGCTATATTATCAATATAGTTCGGATTAGGAAAAGTAGGCAGAAATATTTCCATATGAACAAGATGTTTAACAAACACAAAAAATAATCTGAGAATATTTTCAGCAAAGGAACTTGAGGCAGCAGATTAATAGTACAGCTTGTTGAATCCTCGCCTGGCATGCATAGTTTATGCAGAATGTTACTGGTAGAGGCCTATCTTTATTCACCCAACACCAAATGCAGCACAGATTGTTTATGTAACCTACTAATGCACTCTGTAAGTGACTGTTTTTCTTGAATTAGCATTTAGGAAGCAAAGCACTTAACTATTCACAGTAAATAAGTAAAAACATACTTTAAACTTTCTCTTGATATGGAAGCTATTTAATTAGAGGATCAAGTAACTTTCAAATTTGTTTATTAGAAGAATAACATCGACTCTTTCCTGAAGTCTATATTAAGGTTCAAGAGCAGACTTATAATTTGACTTCATACACTCAGAATGTTTTAGACTGCAATTCATTTTCATTTGTGAAAATCTCTATTTGTTATATTGCAGGATACTTCACTGAAGATTTACCTTGTAGGTAATTTTCACTGGAGTTTGATCCTAGTTTATAAAAATGATCTTTCAGCTGAGGAAAGCCATAAAGATACCACGCTGGAGCAAGTGGTGAGAAATACAAAATACCAGAAATGGTATTTTTCT
Organism: Galemys pyrenaicus; assembly: GCA_019455555.1. Classification (NCBI taxonomy): domain Eukaryota; kingdom Metazoa; phylum Chordata; class Mammalia; order Eulipotyphla; family Talpidae; genus Galemys; species Galemys pyrenaicus. Next base: position 19,915,412 of record JAGFMF010011752.1, on the reverse strand, counting down.
GGAATATCAAATTTCCTTCTCACCTAAGGATTCATTTATCTCTTGGGTAATTCAGACTTGAATTCAGATTTGTGCCTAGAGTGGTAAATAACAGATTGATGTAGAGGCAGTTGGATTGCTTGCGTGGTTGAGTCTGGAGGTAATTGAAGTGCCGTGAGAGACCAGTCCTTCACTCCTGTAGCAGGAAGCTTCAAAGTACTAAAACTGGGAATATAGGGTATTGTCAGGTCATGCTGGTTACATGTCTCAGCTCATACCAAAGTGTACTAAAATTAAAATATACATACAGCCCTTTAGTCTAACAAATCTACTGTGAAAAATGTACTATTTTGTGAGAAGCACTTTTATGTGAAGACATATAAATGTAGAAAAATACAGAAGTAGAGTTGGTTGATACAAAGGTAAAGATCTTTATTGACAATATTGTCATGGATTAAAAACACTGGAAAATCGAGAACATTTGTCATTAGGGGAATGGATAATACAAAAATGATTAGATTTGCTTTAAGCAGTTTATCAGTTTTGAAATTCAGTCTCTCTTTGAAATGAAAAATAAACCAAAGCAAAAGGCAACAAAACAAAGAATATAGATATTTACCTACAGATATCAATTTTTTTTACTTTGTAAAAAGAGAATTTTTTAAAAAATCTGCTATACATGTTTTGTAAAATAAAAAAACCATTTAATACAAAAAAGGGGAAAAAAAGAACATGAGCTAGAGGTATTGTTTCCAAGAATGGATGGCTGGGTAGATATATAACTACATGCAGTATTCCTTTTATTTTCCTCATTTTGGTACGGTCCAGTGAAAACCTGATCATGGACCCAATTTTTATAGCACACTGGTCTAGTGTAAAGTATTGCATTTAAAGTCAGGGCATCCCAGATTCCACATACTCACTTTAGCTTTTGATAATTTACCACCTTTAGGCTGGCGCATCCATGGTCTAGCAGATAAATCTCCTTGCCTTGGTCTCTCCTCTTATTCATGGTGACTTTACTCTTACTCTCCACAGCTCCTCCAATCTTTGCTTTTATTTATTCATTTAGCAAATGCTATTGAGCTCACACATACACACTCAGCAGACATTGTGATTGTCACCTGAAATATAGCCTTGGACAGAACAGGTGAGGGCCTTCCTCTGACAAAGCTCATATTCTCTGTGAGACAACTATAAGTAAGCTGTTGAATAAATGTAGAAAAAATTACAGATTGAACATGTATTTTGAGAAAATTAACAGACTGATGTGGTGGAGTATGAATGTGGAGAGTTTAGGGAAAGTTTACCCAAGCTCAGTTTACATGGAAGGTTCTTCTGAGGATTTGAGCTAATACCTGAAGAATGAGTAGGTGTCAGTCACCTGATAGAGGCATAAAGACACACCAGGCAAAGGTAACAGCAACTGCTACATTGGTGAAATGATAAAGGACTTTGTACTCCAGGCACAGAAAATAGATCAATGAAGCTGATGTATAATGTGCAAATGGGAAAGTGAAGTGAAGGACACAAAGTTGGCCAGCAGGTCATGGAGAACATGGAAACATTTGAATTTTTGTTGAAATGCAATGAGACGACCTTAAAAGATTTTAATCAACAGAATAACATAATCTGATTTATGTTTTAATAACATATCTGATTTATGTTCTGATTTATTGTTTGAGAACAATAGAAGGTATGGATATGTGAAGCCAGATAAACCATCTATTACAGTAGTCCAGGTAAGAAATGATACTGCTTTGAACTAGGACTGTGATGGAGAATGGAGTGAAGTAGAACAATCAGAGAAATATTTTGGAATTCACATCAACTAGAATTGGACAGAAGGGATAAGAGGAAGGAAAGAACCAAGCCCCATTGTTTTTGAGTTGGGAAAATAACTGGAAAGTGGTTCCACTTACTGAGATAGAGAGGATCAAGAATGTAACAGGATTCCTTTTTCTTTATTGAAAGTTCAGTTTGAAAATCAAGAAAACTGTTTTACCTGTAAAAGATTTAGAAATGCTGCTTAGTCACTTAGGTGGATAGTTAAGGGATTTGAGGAAAAGGTTAGGGCCAGAGTTAAACATTTTGAGACTTGTCAACGAATGCATAGTTTTTAAAATTGTTTAAAGAGGAAAGAGTGTGTTAAATTTTAGTCATAGGCAACTCACCACCTATTGTTGATTTTAGACCTAGAACAAAACTAAGAAATAATAACCTGTGGGTGAAAAAGAAGAATCAATAGTATGCTATGATGTCTGTAGTCTATTATAAAATACCTTGACATAGACACTATGATATCTGTCTCCTCAATTACCTTATTCAAGAGTTCACAGGGAATAGTAGATTCACATTTAAACAGAAAGTTCATATTCTCAAGACATCTATATCTTATGTACTTAGACACTAACAACTTTACTAAAATTGAAAGTGCTGTCTCATTGGTGAAATTAGTGGCTTTTCAATTAACATAAGGGGTGTTTATAAATGGGTTTTCCATTATTGAAATTAGTTGTATTTAAGATATATGAGATACATATACAGGGTAGAATGGAATATATAATTTTCCATAGATGGAACTCAGTAATAATTGTTGTTTGTGTATTTTTTCCTCATTCCCTTCAATCCAAGACTTGTATAAAATTCCTATTTTGCATATAATGTTAAACATTATTTTTTAACTGTTTTACTCTGGTACCTCTATTGTGTTACTTGCACTCCTTAAAACACATGCAGAGTCTGGACTAAGAATATTTGATGGCAGAGCTATCTTTATATGTTATCAGTATTTATAAAATATTTTAAAGTAAATACAATGTTATTTCCTCTCAGTGACCTATTATTGAACACATAAAATACTGAAGAAATGTTTAGCATTGATTAAGGGAGAAAAATTAAAGATTGAAGAAAAGAAAGAAGACAAGAAAAAAAGTGTTTGGAGAAGAGAGTAGAATAGAGGACATAATTCATGTACATGTACAACAAGAAATATTTCTATCAATGGTCATTTTTGCCACAAGGCCACAGAAATGGACCACATAGTTCCCTGGTGATCTTTATTTGGGCTAAAGAAGATGGTTTGCTGGTATTTAACCACACCAAAATATTGCCCCACAGGAGCTTGTTTTTGAAATTTGTAGAGATGCAATCATACTGTGGTTTGTGATTTGAACAAACTGCCCTAGAGTGAGCTCTGAAACGTCCCAAACATTGCAGCCTGGTTCATGTTCTGGCCCAAAAGACAAGCAGAGTACCCTGAATACCACAGAGTGGGCCCTTCTGATAACACAATTTCACTTGTGGAAAATATAAACACATTTTTGCCCAAATTTCCATTGTGATCAAGGAAAATGTGCTGAGGAAACAGAACCAATCTACAGAGAATTGTGAAACTGCTAAGAGTTTCAGATTACCCATGATTTTCCTTTGAGCCAAAACAAATGTAGCAGTTAGTAGCTCTTTCCCATAGGTATCTAAGGGAAAGGGGGAATTTTCACTGTGCTACAAATACTTCCTTTATGAAAAGAATGTCATGAGCCTGATAAGAGAAAACATCTTATTAATCTGTGTCTCTACATTATTTACATGAGATGAGCACACCAATGAGTTGGTATTTTTTTAACCTAAAATAATTCTTCACCCAATACCAACTGTCAGCCTGCTTTTCCAATTAAGTGAAGTAAAGCACTAAGTTAGCCAGACTCTCTACTCTGGTCTTTTCATTAAATCCATTAGCAGAATTCCTAGCCAACAGTTTGTTCAAAAGTCATGTTAACACTAGGCCATAAAAGTAAAGCTATTGAAAGTATGTGGACATTCGATGTGCCCTGGACCATTTTTTATAAACCTGTCTGCTTTGCTCTAAAATCATCTGCTGCTGCCCTTTGGGAATGATCTCAGTATATAGGTATGCAAAACCACAGATTCATTCACAAAAGAAAGAAGAGTCCTGTGTTACTTGTTGACACTGGACAAGTTTATAGGTTCAGATTAATGCCATTGACCAATGCAAAGACAAGTAAGAAAGCAAATTTTGTTTGGAATGTAGACTTCCAGGAAGAAGGCTTAGCATGAATACCGATGTACAATTTTAAGACTTATAAGATACTGTAATTCATATTCATATATGCTTTATGCAAATAAATATTATGGTTAGTTCTTATAATATTCTTACCGGAAACAGTAAGATAATCCCATTGCTGAAGAGAAATGCAACCTCTGTGTAGTTTTACGGCCATGTGAAATCTTCAGAATTCTTTCCCTGCTCCCTTAGGAAAGGAGTACAAAGTAGTAGTCAAGATGACTGAAGACACTGTCCGTCTATACAGCTTCCTGTCCTGCTGTCTTCCTATCCCACTGTCTTCCTCTCCCAATTCTATCACCTACTCATTGTGTAAGCAGGTTACCTTTCTCAACATCTACGTGCATCTGCTTTTCATCTCTACAATAAAGGTAAAAATAGATTCATACCTCTTCAGATGTCTGTCACCACATCATTACTACCACCTAAGCACCAATAATCCTCTACCCTAATCCACTGGGCTCTCTCTGCTTACTCTCCGTCTCCCATTCTCCACCAATTTTACAGTCTTCTAGGACTTGTTTTAGTTTAGTTTTGTCTGTTTCTTTGCTTTGTTTCTTCTGTATCCCACTCATGAGTGGAATCATCTGGTGTTTGTCCTCTGGCTAATTTCACTTAGCATAATGTCCTCCAGTTCCATTCAGTGTTATCAAGTACCTCAATAAAAAATAATTTAAAAAAAGTACATCATACAAGACTTAAGCAAGAATCTTATTGAAATTAGCACATTTTATTGATTAGCTTACAACCCAAATTACTATAACATGGGCACTTAAAAGTGCAGTGGCTCAAGCCAAATAAGAGTTTCTCTCTAATATATGGTAGGGAGATGACTTTTCTTCATGAGGTTATGGAGGGACTTAGGATCATCTGTGCTGTTGTTCTTCTGAGTGTTCTGTTGTCCTCACTGCTTGGTTGAAACTTTGTCAATGCTACCTGTTTGCAGGAAAAGGAAGGGGGAAATGGAGGGATATGACCCAGTTCTGGGAACATCACTCTATTTGCTTGTTATTGACCAAAACCTAGTTCCATGGCCCCATCCAGCCACAGCCGGATTCTAACTAGGTCACCATGCTTCCAACTATAACTCAATGAGTTCTTTTAATAGAAAGAAGATGGATAGAATAGATACTGGGAAACAATTAGCAGTCTCTGCCATGTATACATTAGTCTAATGAAAAAGATAATTTTAAAAATGAGTTAAAATAATATTTAGCTTTTAGGGCTATTTTGGAATTAAATGAGATCTATCCCCTTAGGAACTTTTAATAAACTTAATTTTTTAGAGTGATTTAGGTTCAGAGTAAAATTGAGAGTAAGAAGACACAGAGGGCTACCCCTCATGTAGCCCACACATAGCCTTCCCTCTATAGTGCCCCCCCCACGACCAGATGGTGTGTATGTTTGTTACAATTGATGAAGTTGATTGGCACATCATAATTAGTGAAAGTCCATAGTTTACATTGGCATTTACTTTTTGTATTGTATATTCCATGGGTTTTGACCTATATAGCAAATCAATGACAAATGGCCACCACTACAATATTGTACAGAGTAGATTCATTGCCCTAAAACTCCTCTGTGTTCCAACTAGTCAGTCCTGCCTCTTCCCTAATCTGCCCATCACTGGTCACTTGATGTTTCCATACTTTTGTTTTATCCAGATCATCATATAGTTGAGACCACAATATTATGCTAGGAAAAACTTTCATATCTATAAGGGATAGTTCCCTTTCAATTTCTGTTTCATGATTTTTAGGCTTCTTTTTCAAGTATTCTTTATCATATTTGACTATATTCTTTGAAATCCTATTTATTCAGGTCACTGGACTTTTAATGTCTGTGAAGTATGGAAGACATACTTCAAGCAAATCTTTATATTATATAGATCCTTCATTTATTTTTTGCTTATATGCACCTTGTACTTACTTACTTAGAGTACTTATGTTTAGATTTTGTGCTTTGTTTATTCTTTTTTTCATATCTCATAAACACACAATATTATTCAATCAGGCAGTTAGCCAGAGAGAATAAATTGCATTACCAATTGCTATTGTTTGGAAACCATTTCAACAAATGTTTTATTTTCTTTGTCCTGCTATCTCATTTTTCCTTTAGTGTTTTATATTTAAAATATTTAAATAGGTTAATACAAAGCCCTCAAGTGATGTGATTTTGATACCAAGTTATAGCAGTTATTGCCCCACCTCCATCATTTCCCCTTAGAAAATTTTCCATGTTTGAATTCAGCGGAAATGCAAATGAGGAGTAAAGATAGTTTCTTTTTAAACTGCACTTCTTCTGCCATTATGCTATGTTCCACTGAGTGTATACAAAGATATACCTTACTTTTGTCACTATGTAGTCACTTCTAAGTCTCATCACTTTAATCAAAATATTTCAATAGAGCTGACACTTTAGGAAAATTGATTTCCTGCTCAAATTATGAAAAGGTATATGTCATCTCTCAGTTTTGTCCAGTTCATTCCATTTAATGTAGTTGACTAGACTTTATATATTTTAGTATCTAGTTAAGTACATACTAAAATTTTAGCTTATACATACATTCACCTATAAATTATAAATGAATAAATGCCATCAACTTTCCTTCCAGCTTGTACTCATTTTTGGTTGGGTGGGTTCTGAGAAAAAGAAAAAAAAAGTACTTCAGAGATGAATTTATATGTTAAATCAGATTAGTTATTTTCCTTGTCTACAACCCTGCAGTATATTGCTTAAATATCAAATGCTTATTTTTACCTACTTAATTAATGTTTTCTATCATTTGGGGAAAGTTCTTAGATATTATTTCTTCAAATATTTTTCTGTTCCTTATCCCATTCTTCTTTGGGACTCCCATTATGCATATATTGATACAGATAGGTCTTTGAGACTCTGTTCACTTAGTTCATTTTTTTGTTCTGTTTTCCATAATTAATAATCTTTTTTTCCATCGAGGTGAACTGGTTTACAACACTGTACATGATTCAAAGGCATAGGATCATATTTTCTCAGACGCATATCACCATATCACACCATCTACCATATTCCATTGTGCCCTCTCCCTTCTTTGCTTTTCTCCTCTCCCCCTCTCTGCCTTCTTCCCTCAATTCCAGTCAGATTTCTAGGTTTGTCATTGGTTTTTTTCCCCCAATCCTTTTCTTGTTTCTCTATATTCTACATACAAGTGAAACCATCTGGTATGTGTCTTTCTCTTTCTGATGTATAATTTTGTAGTTTACCTTCAAGTTCACTGGTTCTTTCTACAAACTTCAAGTTCAAGGACTCATTCTTCTGTCAACCCATCTGTTACTACACCCTTCTACTTAATTTAACTTTTTAGTTAATGTATTTTTCTACTCCAGAATATTTATTTTTTATGATTCCCTATATCTGTATTTGATGAGATACAGTTGTTAAACGTTTCTTTAGTGCAAAACTTGGGTTCCCTCAAAGATACGTTTTATTAACTACTTTTATTTTTCTATGCATGAGCTATAATTTCTAGTTTATTTTCATTTCTCATATTTTTGTTAAAAACTGGGAAATTTAGATAATACATTGATCATCCTTATTCATGATAGTTATGTTCTATAAAGTCACTGTGGGGCCTCTCTGGTGGCGCAGTGGGTTAAGCAATGCACTCTAAAGCAAACCACAGTCACGGCAGCATGTGTTTGATACCTGCTACAGGCCAGGGAGGGGCCCCCACATGGCGTAGCAGACCTCTCCTGCCTCGCCCACTGCTGCCCTCAGCAGTGTGTTTAAGTCAGTATGCCTGTTCTGCTCCCCACTCTATCTCTGGTGAATCCTCTCACCTCCCATGACTCTGGCCTGTACCCCAGTTCTTGTATGCATAAATAAATCTTTTAAAAAAATAGTCACTGTGAATATTGCATTAATGAATACTAATAGTGAATATTGCTTCTAAAGGATATGTATATATAACTTAGATAGATTATAATCTTAAATCCTGAAAAACAACTCATCACAAGAGACTATTTTATTTTACAAAAGAGAAAAGGAAGTATAGAAGTGTTAAGTAACTTGATTGAGTTGCTTCATATACCATCTTGCTCTTTTGTCATCTTTATATGACAGCTAAAATAAAAAGGCACTCTACCACCCTATTTGACCTACCTGGGAACATGCACATATGGTGACTCAAATCAAATATTTTGCACCTCTGAATTCTTAAATACAGAATATGCGATCATATATATTAACCATATATTGTAGCCACTCTGGAATTAAGGCCTCCGATTTTGTAAATTTGTTTTATTACTGTTATTGATAATGCTGCTTCTTGTTTAGTGACTTTCCTAAACAGGACTAATTCTGTAGATCATCTGTTCCATGCATTGTGCAGTACTGAAATCTTCCCTATCTATATATCCATCCATCCATCCATCCATCCATCCATCCATCCATCCATCCATCAATTTACCATCTATCTATTTTGCTCTTTGCACTTTCAAACTTGGATTTTTAAAGTTCACCTTGGGTAGGCACAGCTTTTTGGTTAGTCAATGATTAGTCATAAAATTTCTCTGTGCCAACAACCCTTTCTTTGTCCACAATCTGTCCATTTTAAGGCATACCTTCAAAATTTGAGGAGTTCACATGTCTGCATTGGCCTTCATTGCTGTCTGCACAGACCTTAAACTGTTTGCACAGTCAGATATGAATAAGTAAATGGGCTTCCTCCAATTTTCTTGGACACATATACAGGGACTTCTAGAATCCTAGGAATATTCTGAGGGTTTTCAAAGCCTTTAAATTGTTTCATTTACTAGATTTTCCTCTTAAAGATGTTGTCTAGCTTTTTATTTATCTCAGCTGGTATTGCAGCCTTAAGCAGCTGTAACATTAACTGTTTTTAATTGCACTCATTTTGACAATGACCTGAAAGCAGGGGTTTTCCACCAAGCTGAACTCTTAAGTCAGGCTAAATACCAACTATTTTGTGGGGATGGGACATTTCCAGAAAGTTTCAAGTCTGGTCAAGTAGTGACAAAATTCAGGAGATGAAACATTTTGCAGCACTCCAAAGCAGGTCAACCTCTTCCAGTGGCTGTGAGGCAGTAGTTGTCACAGTTACTATGCCAGGGTCTACAAACAATCTATGTTCTGAAATGGTTGACTTTGATAGCTTTTATGAATATTTTCTTTGTTCTAATTAAAATTTTGCTCAGGTTCCCACTCTGCCATTTCTCACTCTGCCAATTTGCAAGTTTTACCTCAAGGAATCATTTTTATCCCTTTGCTTAGAAACTAACTTTTGTAGTAGTCTCCTATATCTTTTTCATCATTGTAATTATTTTTATTCTTCCCTAATTAACCTGATAAGATAATCAAACTCAATTCAATCATTTATTTTTCATTTATTCAATAGTTTCCTGAGCATCCTAGAATATATATTAGCTATCTACTGTAGGGAACATTGAAGAAAATTTCAGGTGTCCACCTAGTGAAATTGAATAAGACAGACATAATACAGAATACAATAGATACACAAATACAGAGCTTGAATTATATAATAAGTTCCATAAAAATGATCGAATAGTCAAATAATTCTAAGCGTTAAGTGATACTTTACCTAAATATATTATGGGATATCCCATGAAGTTATAAAGTTAATATATTCACAGATGATAATATTGCATTTTAGTTTTAAGTAAATTTTGTCAGCTTATCCAAAATGTTATGAGAACTTATGTAATTTAATTGCTGACACATGTCAATGGGAGACATTTTAAACATTCTTCAAATCTCGTTTTAGCATTGACCTCTGAACCCACTGTTCTACGGTGTTATTATAATTAGTCATTATCACTTTTCTTTACAGGTTATAAAACCATAATGCTTGCCTGTACCCATTATTATCATTTATTTAAAAGTTATAATGAGAAGTATATTATTGTTGGAGGGCAAGGATAACATTCCACATAGTGGAGAAAACTAAACTACTAAACACAGATGCTCATATACATTAACAGACTGATCTTGCTGCTATTTTCATGATAGCAAAGTGTTAACTTTTATTTTATCTGTGAGAAAGCTGGTTGTGTCCATATTTGGTACACTAGAAGATGTTGAATGAACGAAAGGGGCATCTGTGGAAACCCAAAGAGAGCTAACATCTTCCAAATAAATGTCTTGGCAAAAATAAACAATCAAAGAACAGGTCTGTTCAATACTACTGTTGCTCTAAAAATAGTTATACATGAAAATAAAGTCAAGTGTTTTTACAAAGTACCTTGGCAAAAAGAAGTGGTATTCCAATGAGGTTTAAGTCCTAGGAATTCAAAGAGCTGGGCAAAACAACTAAATGGCTAAGTTATAAACACAGATTGCTAAAGGGAGAAGCATTAGTAATAATGACATGCATGGTGGGAACCCCTGAACAGAGCACCATAAATCTGATGGACTAATGTCAGCAAGACACAAAACAGCAGCAGAAACAAAAGACCTGAAAAACTTGCTGAAAAAAAGGTCAGTGGGGAAGTGTGAATAACTTAGCAGGAATAGTAATGGACAATACCAGCCAGTCTTCCTACGTGATCAGAGAGTTACAATTTGAAAGCACTCAAGTAAAGATGAAATACTAGATGTTAAAATGCATTCTATGTATTTACTGGAAGGTGGTTCATGTTAATCCTTTCAAATCTCTGCTCAGTATTAAAGCTTAGAGAATCCTTCATATGGTAGCAAGGAGTCATTTTTCAAAGGGGGTGTAATGGAAGGATAATCCTAATATTTGTTGCTTGATTTTCAGTCCTCATTCAGCTCATGTGAATTTGGGACTCATTTTGCAGGTTGATTATGAAACATTATAAATCTCAAAATTTAGCCAAAGCATACACAAGAGTGAATTCCCTATTATCCATCATGGGAAGTGAGGGAACAAAGGTGATGAAGGCTCAGCCCCAGAAATGATGTTTCCATTTTATATACATGTCCTAATTTCTGGATACCCTATGCTAATAAGAACTTTTTACAGTAATATATTTAGTAAACAAGAGTATTAAATACTGAAGAATGATTAGACATGATGATAAAAATGGCTTACCTTAAAAGAAAGAATTAAAACAAAAGTGTCACAAAAGTGTTCAAAAAAATTGATCATAAGACCATGGAAAGAAATGAAAAGCATTCTTATAAAATTTAAGATTTAAGTGAAGCAAATATATACATAATATATACATTTGAAACAACCCTGCGATGGGATAAATGCAATTGGAAAAAGTCAGAAATATGGAGAAAACTAGCTTAGAGAGCATGTGGCCAAGTGAAATGAAAGAACTACATGTGAGGGATTTCACATAAAATGATCGTGGATCTAAGCTACATTATGACCATTTCTAAAAAAAAAAAAAAAGAAAAAAGAAGTGGTTTGAAATCCATTAGGGCTGCCCGCGTAGATTTTGGTTCTTTACTCATTTTAGGGTGAGGCCATCAGGACAGGACCACACTCCATATTTCCTTTGATAGGTATATAATTGATTGGTTCAGTGAAATGGAAACAGTAAAGACTTTGGGAGTCAGCATTGAATGTACTGCATTTCCTTTTCTTCTCTTTTGGTCAACATAGAAGCATGTTTCAAGGATAAGATTTTAATTTTGCTCTACTACATGGTATCACTTATATGTGGGATCTAGAAAGAAAAAAATCAGATTCTTAGAAAAAGTAAAAATGTGATTGCCGGTGGCAAAGGATAAGGAAAATTAGAAAAAGTTAGTGAAAGTATACAGACTTTCAGCTTTAAGAAGAATAAGTCTGAAGACCTAATGTATAACATGGTGACTCTAGGTGAGTACACTGTATTATAACTGAAATTTTTATCATTTTGCTTATAATTAAAAAATTAAAACCTATAACTTTATATAATTGTACAATTTATAATTTTAAAATTTCAAGATAGTTGAAATTTTTATGTATTATAATTGAAATTTTATGAGAAAGCAGAACTAGAATGTTTTCACCAAAAAGGAAAAGCAAAAGATAAATATATGAGGTGAGGAATATGTTAATTAGATGGCAAGGATCCTTTCACAATAAATGCATGTATGAAATTACCACGATGTACACTCTAAATACATCTTACAATTTTATACGTCAATTATACCTCCATAAAGTTGAAACAGATAAAAGGAAGCTTCATTAGCTTGGGTTCATGAGTTACTATAATCAGCAAAACCCTGATGACCCATGTTGGATTGTAGTGTTAGCAAGAAATAAACGTTCATGTGTCAATCCACTAAGATTTTAACACTGCAGCATAAGTTAGCATACAAATTGGTGTGGAAAATATTTTAGGAATACAGATTATTCCAAAAGTCTTGTGTGGTTTTAAGCTTTAGTAAGTTTATAAGTACAAATGATACCAACATAAATGACAGTATTTGAAAGCTTAATTATCTACATTTCTTATATATGTATTTATATTTGGTAACCTTCTTAGTACATTTTAATTTTTTTTTCTTTCAATGTATCCCATCTTAATTCAGAGGTACTAAAAATGTAAAATTACAATTTGTCATTGGAAATTTACAAAACTAAATAATATAAAAACATAGCTATCAAGTGATGGAGTTGTTTTCCTCAAAAATTTATGAGCTATTTGAAGAAGGAGACTGTCTTATATTTATTTCTTTTTTAAACTCAAGTATGGTGCCTGACATTGGAAAGGTATTTAAAAAGCTTTTCTTGGACAGAGTTGAATTATTACTGCTTTCAGTGTTGTCATGTAGATCTTGTAGACTGATTTACCTGACTAAGAATTATGATTGCAACCCTTTGGGATCTGCATATATATCTGCACAATTAAAAAGGTTTCTAGAGTTTCTTTACTTTTAATAGCATGGCTTTTATTTCAGTCAACTTAACTGCATAGACTACTGAATGTATTGTAAGTTAAGTTGGAGACTGAACAATTGTAAAAGAGATGATTGATAGAAGCCATTATATAATTATGTCAAAGTAATCCTTTATAAACTGGTTTAGAAATGACATAACAGTATTTTACAATTAAAATGAAGTTCAAATTGAGACATCTGAAAATGTAACTGACAGGGTTTTACTCTTTCTCTCTTTGAAAGTAAAGTGATCAGTCATGTTCTGGCAAATGAATTACATACGTGAGACTGAGTGCATAAATATCTCAGCTTAAATCTCCTTTTAAATTACCATAATTCTTTTTCGACATTACATGCCCAATTCTATCCAGAAAATATATATGGTCCTTAAACCCCCCTGAAGATGTCTCCACTTGATCTTTAGTATAGAAGAGAGGTGGTTGAGGGACTCTTTTAAAGTAAATCATGTAAGTACAAGTCATTCTAATCTTCTTTGGTTTACACTACAGCTCCAGTCTTTGACTATGTTATCACATAACTGTGCTGGGTCTCCCCTACTTCTCTTACTTCTCTTACTCAATTTCCTTTGCTGATTCTTCTTGATCCTCTTGCCTTTTAATTATACATAATTTCTTGAATTTAATCATCAGCACTAGTCCTTTGCTTTTCTTGATGAACACTTCAATTCATATGGCTTAGAGTATTATCCCTATACTGAAGGGTTCCAATTTCATGTCATCAACCCTAACCAATTTTTGAGCTCCATATTTTCATTTTCAGTTTTCTGCTACACATGCCAACTGGAATTCTCTACAGTCTCTGCAGACAGCATGTATAAAAACAGATATTATCTGCACTGGGCATTTCTTGTCAGATTTGATTGCTAGAGTTTTTCTACTCAAGTTTTAGAGAGAAAATTTGGGTTATTAGGAATTGAGATTGAGTCAAAGTCATGAATGGAATCTCCATAAAAGGTATCGGAATTTCCTGAAAAGGGGATTTGGAATAGACAAAATTTTAACATCATTTTGGGTGTTTCACCCAATGACCTCCAACTGAGAATGACTCATGGATATCTGAAGTTCTTTCTTCCTTCTTTGCAACTGTCACCACCTCATGTGATTAAATGTGCCTGACACAACAGTGAGGAATTTCCTTTTATATCAGAAAGAAAACAAGCTGCCCAGTTCTGTGGAATTGTCCTAATTGTAAATATCTTTAATAGCTACTTCATGTTCAATATCTCCAACATCTGTTTCATGGTTTCACTCTGATTCAACTACCTTGCTTCAAGATTACCAAGTCTTCTTTGGCTTTCACAAGAGCCTAATAGATGACCTCTCTCCTTTTAGTCCTTTTTCCAATCCCATCACCCCACATACTGCTACCAGATGCATAAATATAAATTATGTGTGTGCATCAATTACATATATATTTTCAGTATGCTTCAATTATAGGTACATAATTGAAGTACAATTTAAATGCATTAAAATTCATCAATATTTAGTGTATAAGTTGCTAAGTTTTAGAACTGCAGAGAACCATGGAGCCATCATGCTGTAGAACATTTCTATCACCTGAAAAACTTCTCTTGAGCCCTGTATAGTACATCCTATCTCCCAACCTCCAGCTTGTAGATACCACTGATTTGATATTTTAATGTAGTTTTTAAAATGACTTTTAAATAATAGAATCACATATGATATAATTTTTATGTCATTGAATATAATGTTTTTGAGAGTCATCCACATTATTGTACATGTAGGTATATTGCTCCTCTTTGTTACTTAATTGTCATCCCAAACTCTGACTATCCCACATTTGTTTATCCAGTCACTTATTGTTGTGGATTAGAGTCTTTTTCAATTTTCAGCTAATGTAAGTAAAAATACTTATATAAACTTATATTCTCATTTCTGTTATGTAAAGTGGAAGAGTAATATTGCTTTTTCTGAAGTGTACGATTTTGTATTCCCACGGCCAATGTATAAGCATTCCAGTTGTTCCTTATCCGTGTCAATATTTGGATTGTTAGCCTTTTACATTTTCACTATTCTACTAGGCATATAGTGATTCTTCATGATAGTTTTAATTTTCATTTTCCTGAAGACTTATGATGTTGACTATTTCTGGGTTTTGGCTATTTATACATCTCTCTTTTTGAAATGTGTCTTTTACAGTTTTTGTGTATTTTTTCAGACTTTTATCTTTGAATTATCTATTTTATGATCTGAAATGTTTTCAGATGTATGCTTCTTATATATTTTTCTCCAAGCCTTTGACTTACCTTTCAATGTGTGGCTATTCAAGATTGATTTTTATCACTTAGGATGATGTCCATGAATTCTATGCAAGTTGCTACATGTATCAAGTGTTTGTTCTTTTTTCCAGTATGGCCACTGTCCTTTTAAGAAATGAAAGTTCTAACTTGCACTTGTGTTTTAGAAAAACAAGGGAGGATGTCATGCAAAGATAAGAGTTAATGGCCAGTTGGTGTTTCTAAATGCCAAGGAACGGCAAAAATTGCCAGAAAACCATTGGAAGTGAGGGAGCGGCTTGGAACAGATCCTTTTTAATAACTCTTAGAAGGATGCAACCCTGAAGACTGCTTAATCTTGGACATCTAGCCTCCTATAAAACAAGAAATTTCTGTTCTTTAAGCCACTGAATTTGTGGTACTTTGTCACAGCAACCCTAGGAAACTAAGAAGCCTGCTATTTCATTTTCTGAATTTTTTTCCCCTTGAATGGGTGTTGAATTCCATCTAATGCTTTTCTACATCAATTCATAAAGTCACATGGGTTTTTCCTCTGACGTATTGACATAGTGGATTATAGTGATTGATTTTTTTAAGTAGCCTTGTGTACTGAATTAAATCCTGTTGGTCATGGTGTATAATCGTTTTACGTACATTGTTAAATTCAACTTGCTAACATTTTATTGGAGATGTTTAAGTTTACATTCATGAGGGTATTAGTCTTTAGTTTCCTTTTTTTGTTTTATCAGGACAATAGTGACTTCTGACTAAATAAATTGAAAGTAATCCATTTCTGGAAGAATTTGTAGAATTGATATTATTTCTTTAATATTTGGGAGAATTCTCTAGTGAAAATATTTGTTCCTGGAGATTTCTTTTTTTAGGAGTCTTTAAATGAAAAAAAAAAAAACACATTTCTTTAACAGTTATAGGAATATTTCAATGGTTTAACTTATATTGAGTGAATTGTGATAATTTGTGATTTTTGAGGACCATTTTTTAACAAATATATATGGAAGGGTTGTTGCCAGGATTTCCTATTAGCACTTTGGTGTCAACAGGGTCTGTAATGGTATCTTCTGTTTTGTTCCTCATACTGGTAATCTGTGACTTCTTTCTCTTTTTTCCCTCATCAGTCTTGCTAGAGTTTTGTCAATTATATTGATCTTTTCAAAGAACAGCTCTTTATTTCATTGAATTTGCTTATTGCTTACTGTTTTCAATTTCATTGATTTCTACTTTTATATTTCTTTCTATTAATTCAAGTTGAATGATTCTTGCTCTTATTTTTCAGTTTCCTTGAATGGGAACTAAGATAGCTAATTTACATCTTTTTCTGTTTTGCATTGTGAGAATTGTGTAGTATAAATTTCTCTCTCAGCAGTGTTAACTTAGGTTGAACTTTCTTCTTACTTGGTTTTTTAAAGTTTGCCTTGAGACTGCCTCTTTGACTCATGCATTTACTACACACATTATTTTGCTCTGAAGTGGCTTGGACATAATGTTGGGAAGCATATTTTGACCTGGACAAGCTATGACGGTCCTGTGAATGTCATCACTTAGAAGAAAACTTCAGAAATAACTATGAAATTGGCCACTTTTACACCACAATGCCAATTTATTCATATATCTGAGAAACCCCC
The DNA here is from genome assembly GCA_019455555.1 of Galemys pyrenaicus. Taxonomy (NCBI): domain Eukaryota; kingdom Metazoa; phylum Chordata; class Mammalia; order Eulipotyphla; family Talpidae; genus Galemys; species Galemys pyrenaicus. Next base: position 19,898,590 of record JAGFMF010011752.1, on the reverse strand, counting down.
TAGTAAAGAATCTATTACAAAGTTTGATTAAATATAGTATAGTGATTACAAACTCCTATATTTTGTCTTGGAACCATACTAAAATTACCATAAAAGGATTTAAAAGCTGGTATGAACCAACAAGGTCAATGTACACAGGAGAAAGATGATAATTAAATTTTAGTAGCTGAAAGTCAAATAAATGGACAAGTTATGACTGATTTAACAAAAAGAAAACTGAAGTTTAATAGAGTAGGGTAGGAACTTCTAAAGCAAACATGTCCCATTGCAAAAGCCCAGTGAAGCTCAGGAACGAGAAATACCAATTAAGCTGAAAACAGGACTAAGCACAGGTAGGTATGAAAAGGAGAGAATTGGTCAATATTGTAGAAATGGTAGTTCAAATAGTAGGTACATTCTCATGCTCCTTATGGTCAGCTACTTATTCCTTACACCCCAGGAAGAAGTTTAGAGAGGTCGGAGTTTACTTTCTAGAAAAGTTGAAAATGAAGAACATCATATACAGATAATGGTTAAGTCCATCAAGATAAACAAAGGTGATCAAAATAAGAGTCTATATATAAACTGTGGGGGTCCCTTGACACATTTAGTTATGGTTGTGTAAGTAGCCAGTCTCATATTCCTTCTGGACAGGGCATTGTAGAATTCCTCTCTGGAAAAATAACTCATGCAAGGAAAAACTAGTGCAAGGAAAGGAATCCACAGATTGTTAGTCTTCAATATTAGTTCTCCAGTGAGGCAGCCCAACCTGATCATAACGTGGTCAAGTTTAGAAGTGGAAAACCTGCCTCCATACACTGAACACCCAAAGTGAATTTCAGCCTCTCTTAAAGATGAATGGTAACTAGTGGTCACCAAACATGAGAAGAAATTCTCTAACACAAAAGGCACAGATTAAGACAAACACCACAAAATTGAAACAGGGAAAATGAAAGAAACAGAAAAAATGCTTTGTAAAATTTATAATTGAAGACAAGTGAAATTTATTACATATTAAAAGGAGGCAATAGATTCAGTCTTGGATAGAAACACAAAAAAAGGAGAAATAAAAAATTTAAAGGAGAATTTAGGACATAAACTTGAAGGAAAAAACTAGAAAAAAATTGAGGAAGGAAATCTTTTCATTAAGTCTTCTATAACTATTTCACTTTTTAAATGATGCAAGCAATGTTTACAAATTAAAAGTATAAGTATCAGGGTGGAAACTGGGGATTAACTCAACCAGATATGCAACTTCTTAAGAAACTGGAAGCCTTCCTGGAAAAGAAAAGGGTGTGTAACAGGCAGGAGGTAGCTGACTAAGGGTTTCTACCTGGACAAGATTCTCTCTGCACTGTTCTAGTGAGGATGGTTTTCAAGTGAGCATCAGAACTTTTGTTTAAGGATACAGGCTATCAGAAACTAGGCATATTGCAGAGAACTATAGGGCAGAAAATATACAGGAGGATTTTGAACTGGTTATAAAAGGCCAATAAAAGAAAGTAGGCATAGTTCTGAGATAGGCAAAGTCACCATCACTGTAGAAGCTTTTCAGCCTCCACAGTTAGTAATTGTACATTGTCTGAAAGTATTCAGTGCATGCATTTGGATAACAGAGGATGTTTAGATACATGGTGAGACAACAGATTAAAGATGTCTCCTATATATTAAAATTCACTTCTAGTGAACCATGGGGCAAGATTCTTTGGAATCTTAAAAAATTATTCCTGGTTATGGCTAGTTATAGCCAAATCTATCAACAACAAAGCATTGCCGAGCACCTTAGCTGATATGTGAGTTATGTACATGTCTCCCTCTTACCCCCCAATTATACATATTCAACAAACTTTTATCAGCCTCCAGTAATTGTTAGACACTGTGCTGTAGTGCAGGTAACAGGTAACAGACTTGCAAGAAAATGACCAGATATAGTATTTGTATTCATGGAATTTATCATTGAATTGAAAAATTGATAATGATGATAATCACCTTCAAGAAGGGTGAAGGTCATCAAAAATGTGGGGGCAAAGGCGAGAGTGACTTAACCTATTCTTACATGCAATATAATCATTAATACTCATGGCAGAAAAGACGTCCTTGAAAGTGAGATTTGAGCAGAGCCCTAATGGAAGGATAAGATTTAATTAAGTACACAGAGGACTGGATGTCAAAGTGTTGTATGCAGAAGGAACAATGTTTAAGGACCTTCCTAGAATGTGCAATGACCTTGGGAGCACGAGGCGAGGCCTTCAAGGAATGAATGGTTGTCTATCTTGTCCACCAGAGGTAAGAGAGAGGAAATGGTACAAGTCAGAGACAGAAGGGCAGGTCCCGTTGGGTTGTGCAGGACTAATAGAGATCCTTTATTTTAAAGGCAGTGGGAAGATGTTCAAGGGTGTGAAGCACTATCTGTTCAATTTCAAATTCTTGAAATATTTCTTTGACTTTGTTTTGAACACAGTGCAGGCGAGGAAAAGTAGACTCAAAGAAGTAAGTATATTTGTGGAAATAGTTGCAATGTGTTGACTTTTGATTGAATCTCCTTGTGTATGGTTTCTTACGATGGGTGCTTATTTTCCTTAATAGGAATTTAGGAGTAGGGAATGGGATATATCCTTACTAAGCTTTTAAGATTCAAATGGCTGTTTCTGTAGGGGCTAAGAAAACCAAGTCACTGAAATCTGAAGTCAGTTAGGAACCAACATGTAAAAGGTTAGGGGGAAGCTCTGAGTGTGTGTGTGTGTGTGTGTGTGTATATGCGAGTATGAGTGTTGGTGAGGTGAGGAGGCATGGAGGCTGGTTCTCTCCAGAGTGTCCTTTATTTCTCCTCTTGCTCTGGTTCCTCCCTCCTCAGAGAGCTCCTGCCTGCGGCACCTGGGCTTGTCAGGACAGTCTCTCAGCTGTGATGTTTTGTGTAATGCACTCAGGTATCACAAAGCAGCATAATTTCCTTCATGAACTATCAACCCATCGCTTGTGTAATTTTATTATTTTAAGTTTAAAAATGAATATGTAAACTGGGGTCAAAAGGTCTGTGTTTTGATAAGAAAATGGATTTAGAAAGTTAAGGGCATGCATTCATTTTTCCTGATATAAACCTTTGCCTAATTTTAAGTGTAACATCAATCAAATAAATTGGAGATTAAAAAAGTTTCAAGTGAGAGCTGAAATTTCTCTATCAGAAAACTCTTCACTTTTTCTTTTTCACTTTTATTCAAGCCTGAGCTACTTAAACTACATTGAAGGAGGTTTATGTAGAGATAAAGCAGAAAACTCAATCTATGTCAATTCTGTGACCTATTGTTCAATCACTGTTTGCACTTGACGGTTCAAAGCAGCCTGAGGCCTGTGCCCTCAGATGTTTTCCTTTCAGGGTGAGAGTTATAAATTGGCAATGATAAAATAGACACAATGGCAGTGCGTAAATTTATTTCAGAAGCTAGAGGAACACAAATAAAAGGATTTAACTCCAACTTGGAATTGTTTTAGTTTCCCCTTGTTTGTGTAGAATTCTGTTGGAGTAGCCTGACACAGATAAGGGGCCAAACTGCCTCCTGAGGGTCTGAATCACCCAAGTCAGACAAGATGATGGTTGCCCAGAATCTTGGTCTGAACTCTGTCTCTGATGTCCTGGGCTAGGGTATGAGGAAGGGAGTGGAGCTGCTTGGCCATTTTATGAGCCTTTAGAAAGGATCAATGCATATTGGAACTTCTGTGGAAGGCAGTCACCCTACAGACTGGCTGCACAACAGAAACTTTACCCCTTTTGCCCCCAGTTTACTCTCTGGTGGGGGGTTCCTCAGTCGCAGAAGTGGGAGGAAGGCCTCTTCCACACCCTGTCACCTCCTGTAGCTGCAACTCCACCTTGCACACTTGGTCAGTAACTGAACATTCTCTCCCTCTACCAGCTAGTTCTTTCTCTCCCTCTAGCCTGTTGTTAGAATAATTTCTTTTTCTTTTTTTCTGCACCAAAGCCCCCTATATTTACATTTGGCTGTACTCAGAACTGGATCTGGGTCCCAGTGAGGTTCTGACACTGTAAGTTTTTAGGCCCTGTGCCTGGTGATGTTACACAGCAGGGAGAGGGGCACCTCAGAACCCCCAAACCTGCCCACTCTAAATAGGTCCTGCCATCCGCTGCATCAAGACAAACATAAGACCTTTAATGGAAATGAACTTTAATATAATTAGTAAACAATAAAGAGAAGACAAAGAATATAGTTATTAAATCAAACATCCAAAGTTACCCATCCCCTCACGGGCAAAAGTCCAGCCAAACAGGATTGGCCCAAAGCAAGGCCCAAAAGCCTGCCACAAGGATCTTTTGGTGGAGACCCATAGAAAAGGGTCAGAAAGAGTCAAACAAATCTGGGAGGAAAAGAGCAAAATCAAAATCAAGATAAAAGCTGCCATTGTTAACCTCCCCACGGGTGTCTCACCCACATCTGTTTCAACCAGACCAGGACCAAAAAGTAAGCACAGTTTCTTCACATGTCTCTCTGCCCCAGGCACCTCCTCCAGGTCTCCTTACTGATTTTCATCCTGCTTCCTTCTTTTCTTCCTTCCTTTCTTCTCTTCTTATCCCTGCTCTGCTCCACCCTACTTAGGATAGAGCAGGGGTACTTTCTCCTGGGAACCACCCTGTTACAATCCCCACTTTTAATTTTTATTCCACCATACGTATGGTGGCACCGATTTGCCTTAGGATTTTTCAGGGTTTCAGTGTACGTAAGAGAAGCAACAACTAATCATCAATATTGTCCATCAATGCCCAGTATCACAGTCTATTCCTGGAAAATAGTCCATCGGTCCATATCAAAAGAAAAAAATAAAACAACATCTGGAGGCATTAGCCAAAACAAAACAGCAAATATATAAAAATTACAGGAAGAAAAAAATCTTAAAAACTGGTTTAACTTATCTAAAAACAAATTCTCTCCACCTTGATCCCAATTTATCCATAATACAGCAAAATATTTGCAAACTAAATCTACATTTTTTTACTTATATTTGCATAAAATCTCAGGTCAGAATAACCAAACAGCAATTTTGGCTGGCTTTGTTGGAATACTCCAGATAGGAGCAGAATGAACTCACTACATCTGTCCGTGTTCTCATCAGACTCCATCTGGGGTTTCCTCTCCTCAAGGTTACCAGGACTTTTTCTTTTTCTGGGTTGTTCAGTCCAGTCAATGGAGGCAAGCTTCTTTACCTTCTTTGGAGGTCTCTGGAACCCTACCAACAAAACAGCAGTTTCTCCTCTTCTTGCTTCATCTCCACTTCAACTTCCAGGAAGAATTCCAATCAAAGCCATATCATGAATACATTTCCAATTCTCAAATTTAAGCAGACAAAGTTCCCTACTGAAGTTATGCAAAAGCAGACTCTGCCATGAGTAGTAAAAATTACTACCATTATTATTTGTACTATGTTACAAATAATAATTTGCAGGAAAAATGCAACAATGCTGCAGATCCTGGTCATTCAGAAAGGAAAACTCTTTGAAACAAAAAAATGTAAAAAAAAAAAAAATCACTAGTCTTATTTGAAACAAAACTTATTGAGAATCAGGTTTATCTTCAACAGTCTGTCTAGTTTTTTATAGGAAATTTTAACTGCCAAAAGTTCTATTAATTGATTCCAATTAATCAGTTGAAGTCTTTTTTCATATTTCATGTTTTTTCATATTTTCTCCAGAAAAAATGCCTGCAGATATCAAACCATTGACATATATAATATCTCAGGGCAACAATCAAAATATATGGTTTGTATACATATCAGGTACTGAAAGGATTTATACCAAAATTAGCATTTTTGTACATGCCAAAGTTTTACTTTTTCCCAAGTGACACTTCCCTTTCAGTTTCATTTCACCAGGTAAACCAAATAGGACAAATTCATCTAATGCCTTTCCCAGGAGGAAAGGGAGAAATTTTGTCTCAGGAGCTCTACTGAGGTTCCACAAAATTTCCTTTGATCGACCAAATGACAGACTACCAAATTTTTACTCTAATTTAGATTTCTGGAACGCTTTGCCACAATATTAGAAAACAACAGTGACAATATTTAATCTCTATGAAAGCACCAGCTCAGTTCACTAGTACAATGCTGTTACATAACCTTTTGGTTTTATTGTTTTTCAAAATCCTCATATTTTCTCACAAATTTAATCCCTTTTCACTCACATTAATTAGCTAGTACATTATAAGGTAAGTTTTATTCATCAATAAATGATGACAGATTAAATTAAAAACGAGTTTAATGAAGTTTCAATTTCAATTCCATTTGTGGCATGCAAACTATATATATATATATATATATAGTATTCCAATATGTTATTTGGACATCACTAATTAACAATGAAAATACAAAGGAAAAAAAGAAAGAAAAGAACCTAGATGCCAATTTACTTTATTCTATCAGATAACATTGTTTTTATTAACTTAAAATTTAAAATTTACAGGTAGCCATAGTATTTATTAAGCATTCATTTATTTTTGAGATTTTCACTAAATGTTAATCCATGGTGCCCTTGATACAGACCTTGGTGAATTCTAGATTTGCACTGGAGCCTGACATTTAATAAATGTCTGTAAATTCTTACCTTGGCTATAAAATGGCAACCAAAATCTTTACAAGCATGTAAGAGAAAACAATCAGGTTCTTTATCCCACTCATTCTATAATTTTTTTCTTAATCTACATTAAAATAATTATTGGTGATACTAAATTATGGTTCAGAGTATGGTTGCTGTATTAACAATATAGTGGCATCTCACATGGAAATTCGATTTAAGGGCAGTTTTTGAAGCAAAAATAAAATAGAATAAATAACGCCCATGAAAATGACCCCCAAGCACAATGATCTGGAAGTCTAATATGATTTTCCCTACAGACTTAGAACAGAATTTCATTTCTTTGGTCGAGCAACAGGTGACAGATGGTTTGCATAGAAGGCATTTAGGGACCATGTTGCAGAAAAAATATTTAAATCATGTTTTTAAATGATGGTTACACTTACTGTAGTAAGATGTTCACACTCAAGTACTTGAAAACAGAAATAAGTGGGAGGACAGCAGATTTGTTTCTTCCATTTCATCTCAGACTCATCCTGTGAATAGTGGACAAAATCAACTGACATCTCTCTGCCCTCTATATATGTATAACTGAATTTAAGTTACATAAGTAAACAATGCTACTTCATTAGAACATTTCCCAGATGACATATGCTTATCAGTCCTTTAATATCTATGAACTATCTTTTCACAAATAGATAAATGATTTACACTTAACATTACTGAGATTTTATAATACATTAATTAAAACAAAACAGGACAAAAACTAAAAAAAATTGGCAGGGGCTATTACCCAATTATGTCAGGAACATAACAGTGATAACAAAAGATAAATTATGAGGGCAGAATGGCCAGACTAATTATTTGCTGGTCCTTCCCAATACAGCTGTGATGCACAAGAAAAATCTGGAAACATCTGCCTCTCTAATATGGGAGTATGAGAGCATGAGGAGGGATGTTACAAAGCTGTATGGCCATAATGAATGCAGTAATTGATGCTACATGTGCTGAACTGAAATTATATTGGCAATTGAGATGGAAGTATTTTCTGAGTAGATACAAAAGCAGAATTCCCCTATCAACACGGTGTCAGAAGTTATTCTAACATATTTTATATGATAAATCAATAAAAGCATTTTTCCGCTAAAAGCAATTTTATATATCATATATCTCTTGCAGATGAACAAGTGGAGTTCAGGGCCCTGAAGATAACTAGTTATAGTTGAAAATGAGTGTATTTTCTTTCCTCGTGATGAACTCACTATATGGTCATATATATATAAATGCATTGATTTCTATGAAAATGAAACAAAGAGTGTGTCTTTGAGGGAAAGTAAAGAGCCTCATTCACCTTTCCTTCCAGGTCCATAGTGAATTTTATCTTCATAGAGTCACTATTTCTTATTTTCTTATTTAAATCTGTAGCACACTTGCAAAAGTTTTTTCCAGAGAAATGTGTAGACTAAGATTTTAAAAAGGAGAGGGAGAGAGGAAATGAAGAGTGAAAAATGCAATCCAAGTACACTTATGAACTTATGAAAGTTGTAATAAACTGGTAGTGGATTAAAGCCATATGGTTATATTTTAAAGAAAACCACAAAATTTAGAAACCACAACAAATTAAGTCTAAAATAATGAGTACTCAATTTTGCCTCTGTGTGTTTAGAAACTATAAACTTACTATACAGAGTATAGAGTAATTATCTGATAACCTCAGAATTGAGTTAATTTTACTTTGTAAAATATCTGCCTCCCTTGAAGTGATATCTGGGGTGCAATAAATCAGTGCTGGATTGTAAAAGGTCCTCACTTCAGAGTGTTATAATAATTTAGGTTAGTCTTAAATAGCAAGTACATAGATTACTCCATGCATTTCTAATTCTGATGTTAAAACTGAATTATGTGAATTAAGCTTTAATTGGGTATGTTATAAATAAAGTATGAAAGTCATTTCACATAAGTAGAATTCTGCACCCAGAGGAGTATTTAAATTATACCCATCACTTAACACAATTAGTCTACTCTCTGAACCACCACAACCACTACCACCTCCCAGAAAAAAACAAAAGGAGGAAAGGGAAGAAGGAAGGAAGGGGGTGGGGAGGAGTGTAGAAGGAATAAATGTAGTGATATCTTTGAGAATTACTAATCCCTTGGAAGTTTTTTGAAAATTCTGAAAAGCTTAATGAAGTGTATTCTGTCAACTGACAATAACATTCTCTTACCCACCTTCAAGTAAACTTCTATTCAATAAGAAATAATTGAATATATTTTTTATATAAATGAGCAAACATTTTGTATAAATGTTTCTGAAACTTATGTAACTCACCAGAGATATACTGGTTTGGGGAGTGTGTTGGGGAGGGACAGGTCTCTAATTTCAAAGCTCTTGACCTCCTACCACATTGAAACTCCAGTACTTTTTAACTAAAACATCTCTATGATTGATTTTGGAGGAAACTCTGGAAGTCTGAATTTCGTAGTTTCAAGTGTGAAAAAGCCGTACTGTGTGTTTTCAAGCCACAATTAGTGGGTCTGTTGGGGGTGGGAAGTGGAGAGAGAAAATGAGGTTCTTGGGCGAGCTTCCTTTACTTTCCATTGCGTCTAAATAGTCTAACCACAGCAAAGAGAAACAATGGCAGCGACAAAGAAGAGACACTATTCCTAAACCTTGATTTTAAGTTCCGTGTCGTTTGGAGGAAGCAAATGTTTCTCCCTTTGCCCAATTTTTTCCCCCTTAGTCCTTTCTCTCTTTCACTTGCCACATCCCTGAGGAGGATGAGGGGAATGGAGAGGGGAGGGGAGGGGAAAGGGAAGGAGAAAGGCAGGAGCGGGGAGGGGAGATGGGGAGGAGGAGGGGGACGAAGAAGGAAGTTATCAGTTGGTGAGCATAGAAAAAGGGTCACAGGACTTGCTTGACTCAAATTCCTCCTGGCATCTTGTCTGTCCTCAGCCCTGCCTCATTTTGTTCTGCTCTTGTTCATCTGATCAGAGCTCCTTGCCAACTGAGGCAGACTGGGACCTACCTGTGGTCATCTGGAAGATGGTGATGCTCTAAAGACTATATGTCTAGATTTGAGAGAAGTAGTAGCAGAGCTCATGGCAACCCATCATTTGACATGCTGCTTGCCAGTCTAAATGCTGCTCATTTATCTCTGACTCCTCAATATTCAGAAAGAAGTTTGTTTAGACACCTCCAGAGTCCCAAAATGCTTTTTATTGTCGTTACTATTTCTAAGAAGCAGAATATTCAGTATCCCAAAGGGAATATATTAATAAAGCTTGGTCCCTTTGAAAAAACTAATATAATTTTAAAGGTAAAAATATATGTATTCTGTTTTTAATTTTCTCTAGTGACTGCAATATCTAAAATGGGAATATTTCCAAACCTTGCTTTTGGGGATATACACATCAAAGACAGTAATAAAAAATTGGATAATTTTGTAATTTCTGCAGCCTGATGGTATTACTTTAAAAACTGCAATCTTTGACACATCATGGTTTAAGAATATGCTTTCACATGTCTGATTGCTAGCTGATAGAAAGACATGAATCTGCTCTGAATCCAAAGTTTCCATCTGTCTAGCTGATTGCTTCAATGTGAGTTTGCTAATAATGAATTTTTTTAAATGAATGTTTTAAATAATAAAATGTGCGTTTTCCCTCTCTTGAATGTTGTAGTTAGAGTTGCATTTAAATTACCTAATCCCAGAGTCCTCACAGCATCTCTCTCACAGTGTCCTCTGCCTTTCTTGTACAGCCGCTATTGCAGTGATGGGAGGAGGTCATTGGCGTAATCAGAGTTGCTGGATTATGTTGAGCAGTAGATTGTATTGACTGAACCCATGAATGGGAAGGATCACATTTGCTCTGTTCCTTAGCCTTTGTGCTCTCCAGGGTAGAGCCCAACATGTGACAAGCAGAAAGACATCAAGTAAAAAACTTACCACATTAAAAATAATGGTTATTGAAGTAGCATAGGTTTGTAATATCATATAGGTTTCAGATATATAGCAATATCATTTGACATCCATATACACTACATATCTACTAAGATCACCTGAGTTCTATCACTGAACTAGAGTATGAGAAGTTGTTATAAGCTGAATTTTGACAAATAATATCTACATTTCTGCTTTGCTTGGGAGATGATACAGCATTATGCTTAGTGTTCTCGATTGCTTAAATTTCTTGACTATGAAGCAATTTGTCTGGGTTCAAATCCAAGCTCTACCATTTACTTGTTGAGTACCCCTGGGAAATTTATTTAACCTCAGTGAATTTCAGTTTCCTCATGTGTGAAGTTTCTAATTCTACAAGCTATCTTACTGGTTTTTATGGAGGATTAAATCGGGCAATGCATATCCTTAAAATAGTGTCTATTATTATTGTCATTGTAACTACTACTACTCCTATGAGTGACCTATTAGCAAGATGGTCTATCCTTCAGCTACCTTATCTTGAAAATGGAGATAATGTCTCATATAATTTATGTGAGAATTTTTTTTAAAAAAAAGGTACACTATCTAAAAAGCACTTAGCATAGTTATTGGAAAAAAGTAAGCTCTCAAAATTGTATTATTGTTATTATTATTTAAAATGGTCTTTATTATTATTAGTTTCTTTTGTTCTAGTTCCAAAGTTAGAAAACAGTACTGTGATTATAAGCAAATACTTTGGATTCTTTTAAAGCTTTCATTTTTTTAATGTAATGTCTCCTATGAATTTCCCTCATATCATCACTCCAGTACCTAATAAACTGTCTGGCAATAACAATTTTCTCAGATGGGGTAAATTATGTGACTTTCTCTGCAACGACCATCACCAGCAGGGAGCACATGGATCGATGTCAGTGTCGAGTCATTGTTGCTCTGGCTGTGACGCTCCTGGAGAAACTTCAAACAAGTGACTTTTTGAAGCAGATGATGCCCCTGTTTTTACCACTCTTGCCCAAATTCTTAGTTTGTACAATTTAGACTTCTTTTTCTCATTAACCTGAAAAGACATTTTAGAATAGAACTGCACATACCTAAAATACTTGCTTGGAGAGGATATGAAATACTGCAAACTATTTTTTAAAAGCAAACATGCCAGATTATTAAGCAATGCAAGCATCATGTTTGATTTGAGGAAGGAAAAAAAAAGGACAGGAAAAATGGAAATTGTAAACCAACGCGTAGAGCTTAGCTAAACCTTCGAGGCTCCCAGAAACACATTATTAAGCATAAATTCCAAGTATGTAATGTGAGTATAGATTCTTTATGTCTCAATGTGGCATGACAGATCATCAGCTTGGTAGCACAGGGGATAAAAAAAAAATACAACACTAAGATTGGTTTAAGTATTTAAGTTATAACACCAGGGCTTACATAAATACAAATCAATCTTACAACATTTGATACCTTCAGTCCCATGAACAGGTAAGCATATCCAGTCTTTAAAGTCTCCGAAAAGGTGTGGTATTAAGTAAGGAATGTCTGTCCTCACATGAACTTATTATACAGTAGAAGGATTTAATCTAGGTGCATTTGAAAGAAAATGCTCAAGCTCACCAAAGAGAGATATCAGATACTTTCAGGTGGCCTAAGCCCTGGCTTTTACAAATACGTTTGGATGCTCAATTCATTGACATCCTTGGGTTGGATTTGGAGGCCTCTTGCACAAAACCAAAGGAGTGCGGCCAATATGTGCAATAGGATCAGTTTTATCCATTTCTGTAATTCAGCCCTGTTCAGGGTGACAAAAAAGAGCCCTCTGAGGTTTAGGCTTCCAGTTAAAGATAGGGTTTTAAGCTCAGCTGTTGTATAGCTTACGATGTGAAGGGAAGAGTCAGAGCAAGCATAGGCAGCGAGCCAAGTGAAAACCTACACATGCAAGTGGAGGGATGCCAGGCAGTCATGGAAGGCACTGTCTCTGTGGGGATACTTTCAGTCTCCCTGAAGCCTGGGGGAGAAAAAGATTTTTTCCGGGTCTTAGCAAGATCGGTAAGCCTGTTATCTGAATGCAAAGTGAACATACATTAGGAATTTCTCAATGTGTTTTTATAACTAAAAGGTGATTTATGGGGCCTCCCTGGAAGCGCAAGAGGTTGAGGGCCCCACTGTGATTCTTCCCACAGCCACTGCAGTTCAAGTTCGATCTCCAGCAAGGGAGGTGACCCACATGGCATGGCAGACCTCTCCTGCCTTGCCCGCTGCTCCCCTCAGCAGTGTATTTCAGTTGATCTGCCTGTTCTGCTCCAAACTCTATCTCTGGTGAATCCTCTTACTGCCCCCCCCCCCCACTGCACATCTGGCCTGTACCCTAGCTCTTGTATGCATAAATAAATAAAATCTTTTAAAAAAAGATTTCTGGGATTCTTTATGAATCCAGAATATTTTTCAGGGTGTGTTCAGGAAATCATAGTAAAATGAGTTCACAGCACTCTATGTATGGGTAAATAGAAAACATAGACTCATCTACCTAGGGAGGTGGGCATTTTCTATGAAAAAAGTTACTTTGAACTGTCTTACCTGGAATCATGTGAGGACAGGTGGAGCAGGGCTGCCTCAACATCCCACCTATTCAGTTATTTTTCAGCCTGCAGGTGCTTACTTTTCTCCCAAACCTTCAAGGTTGATCCATTACAGACTGTAGACTGCTGTGTAATAGCTCACCCAGACCTTTCTAATAAGGTTGTGTCTTGTCTGAAATTCACATTTCATAAGTCTAAATTTAAACCTTTTGTTGTGTGGCTACATGCTATGCTCAAGGGAGAGGTGGAAATTTAATGGGTCTTCAGAGAAAGATAATCTTTAGGTTGACCAGAAAGGTAATTCCAGGCAGAGGATAGAATAAAAGAGAGGAAGGAAGGGGGTGAAAATTGGAAGAAAGTACTATTTAGTGTGACTCGGGAACATATATGTTGGGGGATTAAAGAAATAAAACAAAACAGTGAAATGAAATTAATTGAAGTGGCTTCAAAAGTTAACTTTTACCAACTTTTGAAGAAGGTATTAACATAATAAATAGAAGCAATGTTTTGGGGGAAAGATATTTAAATCTCAGCATACGTTGGATGGTAAGAGTTCGAAACAGGAACCAGGGCATAGGATACTGCAACGCTAGATGGAAAATGATCAGCTTAACCTTGTGAGATGCAGATAGAATGTCTTCTGTTGTCCTCCAATGTCTCCCAGGCAGGAATGTCAAAGCCAACAGTTCCACAATTGCCTCAGATATGACATCCATTTTCTATTCTCTCTTCTTCTTCCACCATTTCCTCACCCAAATTATCCCTACTCTGTATTAAACCACCATGTCAACCATTTCATCATAAAATCCTGTCAATTCTTCTGGGTAAATATCTTCTCTCCCAGCCTATGATGACTTTAGCTCTTCACCGAGCATCTGCTCTGCAGTAGGCACTGTGACACAGTGGTGCGTCTGTGTTACAGTCTAGAATAGAAGGCAGACGCTGAGCAGATGTCCTCAGTATGACAAGTGCTACATTGAAGTAGAAGATTCCATTATTATCTGTCACAGAACTGTGAATCTTAATCTTAAGGGTCAGTGAAGACTTTTCTGAAGAGGTGACATTAAAACTAAAGAGCTGGAGGATGAAAAGGAGTTAAAGGATAAAATAGAAGTAAAAAAATTCAGAAAGAAAGAATGGCAATGGCAATGGTCCTGTGTCAGTGAAAGATTTTACATGTCTTGGGAAAACGTAGAATTAATAGATGAACAGTTCTGTGTGTCTTTTATTGAACTACCAAAATCATTTTCTCATTTTATGTCTTTCTCTTGAACTTACTCTCGTCAATTTTTTACCTTACTGCTAGAGTGACCTTTCTGAAATGCAGCCCTCATTATGCCACAATTCTACAATGGTTCCCTACTGCCTACTCAGTAAAGGTCATTTTTCCAGTTGGCATATGGGAGCCTCATTTTCCTTCCCTGTGTCTTCTATGCCCTCAAACTCTTAAGTACCAATGATATTCAAGGCCCTTCAGAGAAATCATGCTTATTTATTTACTTACGTCTTTGCCAAATACTTTTGTCTGTTTGGAAAACTTCTAATCATCTTTTAATAGCACTCATATGCCACATTTTCTAAACCCGTAGTCAGCAAACTATTGTCCATAAGTCAAATACAGCCCTCTCTGACTCTCAATGTATGGGTTACATGCTAAAAGTTATTATTTTTACATTTTTAGAGGTAGATATATATCAGAAGAAAACATATCGAGATCATTTTTTTAAAAACAGGCAGATCTACTGAAATACACTGCTGAGGGGAACAGCAGGCAAGCAAAAGAGGTCTGCCATGTCGGTCTCCTCCCCAGGTGGGGATTGAACTCACACTGCAGTAGCTGGGGAAGCACCACAGTGCAGCACTCAGCCCCTTGCGCCATCTGGGAGATCAAATTTTAACGGCCATAAATATAGTTTTACTGGAACACCTCCATATTTATTTGCTTGCATATTGCCTGTGTCTGCTCAACAAAAAAAATACTTATTGAACAAACAAAGGAATGAATATGAATGGGGTGATGACCATGAAAGGTAAGAATGAATGTAGATTGTGTTGAGCACTAAACTAGCTTTCAATATTCACATCACAAATTTGTGCTACTTTTCTTTGTGACTTTTAGCTGAATTTTTAAAATGCAATAACACCAGCAATCATTTTCATTCAAATGCCAGAAAAAGTAAGCGATATTTGATTAAACAGGAGGGGTTATATTGCATACTTAAGTTTTACAAGCTTCAATAACTAATTCTGAACTTTTATTATTTTGAGCACCATTTCCTGACTTTTATAAGAACAATTATGGGCAATATATTCACACTTGCTGATGTCTCTGGATGGTCTGAGCCAACTTTTCATCTTTTCTTGCCATTTACTTATTTGCCTTCTGCACACAAGACTGCATTTCACTTGGCTGAAATGTAAAAATACAAATCATCACTATGTAAGGAACTATCCTCAGATGTAAAAGAAATAGGTACACAAACACACAGAGACCACAGAATATATAGTGGTACTTAATTGCTAATATAATGATGATCCCAACTTTAACATGAGATTTGTCCATGGTGTTTTCATTGAAATGTTGGGGTGTGATCTCCACAAATCTGTTTCCATGGAGGATTTACAGCCACCCTAATCCCCTCTCCCCAGGAATTAATTCACCTTTAGTAAGAAGAGATTGTGGAACAGATTTAAGGCAATAGCAGAGTTCTGGTGGTCAGAGAGGAGAGGTGATTCTGAAAACCAGACTAGTCCCCATGTGTGGGTATAGCACACAAGGCTCCTTTCAAGTTAGACAAGAGCAGGATGCTTGGTTGCACTGGGGCAACACTGATGTGCCTTGTGCCCCCGGGACTTATCAGTAAAACATCCTTGTTATTAAGATTGGAGCCATGGGTGGTGTATACTCACCCTCCCTAAAGCCCAGAATCCAGTATTCAGTTTGACCCACCCTTCTCTGTGAATGAAGGGGCCAGGATCTTGCTCTTGAGCAGCATTCTGCATCCCACAGCCTGCTCTACTACTCCTGTTTCTTTTCTTTATCACTGCGGTGTTGCTGGCGCAATACCCAAGGACTCAACGTCTAGTTTCTAGATGTGAATATTAAATCTAAAAGGACAGTTTCTCAGGATATTGGTATGAGTTAAGAGACATTGCTTTAGGTCCCCTAAAGACAATGCATACACACACAAAAAGCAAAAAAAGGGGTGGTGGTTGGAGAAGGAAAAAGGCTCTCCTTCATTTGGCAGTCTGGAGTTTAAACAGATAAGAGCTTCAGTGTCAGTGGTGGGCACAGACTGTGGTCCTGGCCACACACAGAGGTACCTACAGAGAAGTTTATGCACCTAATCCAATAATCCAGTGTTAGCATAGAGTCAGCACATAAGTCTATGGGTATATTTAAGAGATCCATTTAACCATGACAGGTTAAAATTTTCCTAGAGGATGGCTTGTCTAAGTTGAGACCTAAGTGAAGGAGTGAGAAGGTGGAGGAACACCTACTACAAAGGGTTGACCGTAATAAAGATCGTGGTCCACTTGGGGAACCACACCTTATATAATTCTGACCACAACATTATGAAGTGGATGCAGTTAACATCTCCATTTGCAAACGAGAAACTGAGGCAGAGTAATTTGACTTAAGTTACATAGCTAAAAAGGGGCAGATCTGGAATCTAAACCCGCACAGCCTGACCTCAGATCTGTCATCTTCTTCTGTATTTCATTGCCAGTTAATAGCCACCTTTAACTAAACACGTTTTAGAAGTCACACACTACATTCAGTACTTTGTATTTATTACTGATTTAAAGATGTTTCTATTGTCTCTGATGTTTTATATCACAATTCAGTGACTTTAATCAATAACAATAATTTATTTTGCTCTTGAATCTTCAGTTTGGTCTGGTTCTGTGAGGATAGTTCATCTCTGCTTCAGTCAGCTCCAAGAAGGACTGAAGGATCTATCTTCCTAGGCAAATTGTGTAAAGTAAGTGAGACTGCTGTAAACATTTTAGAACAGTGTTGCCATACTTATTGATATAGCTGTTTTTTTTTTTTTTTGGTATTTAGGGACTTGAATATCTGTTTCTTCTGTGAAATGGTTATTTTTTCCCTGTTTTTATTACTGAGGTAATTGGTCTACAAACCATGGTTGAGTTTAAGAATACACCTTTCAAATGCATGATACACCCGACACTAGAGTTCTGCTTATCATCCACCACCATCCAATTGATCTGTTCTACCCGGTCCTCTCACTTCCTCATCACCTTTCCCTCTCATAACCACCTGTCTGTTGTCAAATTCTAAGGGCTTGTTTATGTTTTGTTATGCTTAGTCCTGTGTGTTGTCATTATTTTAATCATCTGGTATTTGTCTTTCTCCTTCTGACTTCTTTCACTTAGCACAATCCCCTCCAGTTCCATCCAACTTTTTTCAAATGGCAAAACTTCATCATCTTTTTAAACAGTTGAATAGCATTCCATCATATCGTCTTTATCTATTCATCCATTGATAAGCACTTAGATTTGCTTTAATAATTTGATTCTTGTAGAAACAAGCAGGGCTTTACCTTATTCTTCTTGTTCGTCCAGAGTATAGTACAGAAATTCAGTCAATATATTTAATTTCTTCAAATTAAAAAATCAGGATTTCCCTCCAAAGTTTCCTTTAGGAGAAAAGGCATATTCAAAATTAAACTAAATATTATTAGGAATTTAATCACAAAAACTCACACATATATTTAAAACTATTCCTATATTCTATACAACTATAGTTAACAATTTTTTTAATAGATAGAAGGGCCTTTAAAAATTGGCACTGGTATCTCCTTTATTTTAAAAATATGGAGATTGAATATCAGAGTTGTTAACTATTTTCCATTGGTCACTTAGCAACAATGCTCAGACTAAATCCAGAGTGAAATAAACAATGTATTTGTTGTGAAACTCAACAACCTATTAATTAACTAATAAATCTAATTTGAATGTACATGGTATAGAAGTGCTACACTTGGTTCTAAAGGTTCAATATAAGTGAGTCATAGTCCTGATCCTCAGAGATAAACTATTGAAGGAGACAGAGTTGAATACAGAATGGGCATGAAAGGCCCATTCTGGCACATGATAACCAGCACAATGTGTTCCTGGGGAAAGAGATTCTTCCCTACAGAGGGAAGAATCCACACAAATTTCTCTAAGAGGTAACTTTTGAGTTTTGTCACGAAAAATGAAAAGCATTTCACCAGAGGGTGGACATCTAGACAACAGAAGCAACATAGATCAATTACCAAGGGTTCATTTAAAAAACCACGGTGGGCTAGATCATGTGTTGTATACTGGAGTACAGAATAAGCAAGATCCTAAGATCTCTTACCCTTGTACATCTTTTATTCTATGAGAAGTGAAGGGTTCAATATAGGTGATTTGTCTTTTAAAAACTCAATGAAAATGTTCAGAAAGGATATTTAATCTGAGGGTACAGAGTAGAAAGGAAAGTAGTACTTCCTGAGGAAGTGACATTGACATTAATGCCTTAAGGATGACAGAAAAGTTAACAGCTCTAGGTGGACTATGAAGAAGGAAGAACATTAGGAAGCAAAGGCAATGCCATGTTTAATGGTCCGGAGGCAGTAGTCAGCTATCTATGAAGATGACATGAGTATGGTTTGGACATAAACAATGGGGACAAGAGTAATCTATCATGGCTCTAGAGAGTTAGGTGGTACCATGTCTAAGAAGACTTGATGGCAATGCCAGTGAAGCCATTGAGGCATCTAAAAAGAGATGAGTGAAATTGTCTTTGTAGTTTTAAAATTTACTATGACTCCATGGAAGAAGTTACAGGAGTATAAAAAACACTCAGTAATTGAAGATAATTTTATAAGACTGAAGTTTAGGGCTGAAGTGGGAAGTCACAAGAAGTACAAGCTAAGCCAGATCTTAAATTAAGCCCCTTCTGTTTCAGGGTAAGATGTGTATATTTCATCCAGAAGAAGGGGGATATTTTGATGATTTGTATGCCAAGGAATAAAATGTTCAGACCATAGAATCATACCAAAAAGATTCATGTACATTTAGGATACTGTAATTATTTATATAGATAAATAAGTTGACAGATTTTATAAGTATTTTATAAAATACTGGAAAGATGAACAACTATTTCAGTTTACCAAAACAACCTATTCTCTGCTTTCCTATTATCTGAAATTCATCAAAGACCTTAAGTGTAAGAAGAAATAAACTAGAGATGGCCATGCATGGCAGTAAAGACTTAGCTATATAAAAATCTGGTGGAATGGACTATCTGGTGAACCTCATGTGAGCTCCCCAAGGATATGCCCAGGCATATTCCAGAATAGTGCCTGCCTATGTGATGCAACCCAATGTTGCCTCTACTTGCTATAATTTTACTTTGTGCCTTTGGGTGGTAATTACAGATTGTTTGATCTTAGTCAATAAAATACTATTCAATTTCCCCTGAAGACATCAGAGATGTATTTACTATAGTAAAAATATTTTCCCATGCCATGATTTGAATTTCAAGCATACATGTCTGCTCAATTAATTTCTAGCTACTTACACAGGCTCTTTAACATACAGACGAAGAGCAAATTAAAAGTATAAGGACATTACTCATGTTTCTGGAGGTAAAGCAGGCTATTTGGTAAATTACACCTTCTCCTGTGGAAGTTGCTGTTGATAAAGTTCATGAAGGTTACCTTCTTGATCAATCTTCACTGGCTGTCTCCCATGACACAGTCTATATTCTGAAGCTTACATTAAACAGATGATGCAAGAAACACCTACATTTAGAATTTGAGAGGTTCCTCTGAAAACTCAATGGAATCCTATTATAATAATTTTCTCAATCACATGTCTCATATATATCATGGTCCACTTTTTTCTCTAATTCATTACAAGCACTCATCTTAAAGTAGCATTTTCCTGTAAAATTGGAAACAATTTCTTATCATGCCTCCTAGGTTATTAAAAAGAGCTTATGAAGATGATACTGATAAATGCACTAGTAGCATTAGTATTAGTCTTGGGAGAGAGACAATAATGTTGTATTTGTTCAATGATTAATTAAACCTTATCAGTGTAGTCACAAGGAATAAAAAGGGAAATCACACCCTAAACTTGGTGTCATTGCCACCTTGGAAATGTGAATCAGTTTGTATCCTTGTTAATTTGGTGAAGTATACACAACTTTAAAGTTGAAAGTTGAATGTTTTCTGTTTATTTCATTAAACAATGTTATTTAAATGGCAGGTTAAGTAAATATGATCTTTAAATATAATTACGATTATGGTAATATTATGGTAGAGGAATAGTAATAAGCAAACTCTGAGCCAGAGAATGATGTCCTGAATGAACTCCAGCTACTGATGATGCTATGGATTCCACCCTCCTCATCCCCTCCACCACCCCCACCTCCCATATATCCACATGGCTGAGCTCTCAGAAACAAAGGATCACAACTTGTAGCATGCCATGAACCTAACTTTCTGAACAGGGGACCATTGGAAACCAGGAACAGAGTTAAGTGGCCATGCTAACCTTATAACAGAACACATGTATGCTCAGACTCTTACTTTTCCACTTGCACTTCAGAACTGCAGGTAAGAGACATATAGAAGTAGATATGCAGAGGGGAGATATGTAGAGACACTCAGAACTCATATCTGAAAGAGACATGTGTGAGAAAGACATTGAGGGAGGCTGTTCCTTGTCCATGGCAGAGACAATGGCAGTTGTTATCTTGCCATATTATATTTAAATTGCCTCTCCTTCTGTCCCAGATTTCTGGGACATGCCTAACCCCTTTCTTGTGGTTCCTTGCTAGAAGGTACCTTAGACTTGTGGCTAGCTTTTAGGTCTAGTGATTCCATTGCAGGTAAAACCTATTTGCTTGACCATTTCTCCAAGAAGGAATGGGTGATTTTTTAAAGTTTTATTAGGAAAGTATTATTTGAAATCCTTTCTTCTTTCTCTCTATGCATACCAATGTAAAGATCTGTCACACTAAGAGTCTGCTTTCTTTGCCTTTGTTCAAGGAAGGGATGACCAAATTCCTTTTAGAGCATCCCGCCTTTAATAGATTAGGACTCCTTGGTACACCTAATCTATGTGGTAACACTATCACTCTATGTCTGGGAAGTGTACAAGTGAAAGAACTCATGGTTTTTATTAATGTCTTGGATGATTCTATTAAGTTTGGTAAGGCATATAATTGACATAATTTGTAATAAAAGTTAAAGTTGTATTTAAAAATGCATAAGTAATAGTGCTAGGATTTGAATTCACTCATCAACAAAAAGGATTAGCCTGTTTTGTCTTATTCTCTTTTTTTTGAGAAATATAGAAAAACACCAGGTCAAGAGAAGGTTGACAACCCCACTCTCAAACAACATATAATGTTGAGGCGATTATATATGTATATTAAAAGTTAAATGAGAGAGTGTGTGAATGGTTATAGAACATACAAGGCCATAGAAGAATGGATGCCATAATGTAAACATGTAATTAAATAGGAATCAAATTAGCAATAAAGACATTAAATGCTATGAGGTCATACACTAAAAAGTGTAGATGTCTTGGTGTTGTCAAGAAGGTTTCACAGGGAAATCAGAAATTGAAGGGCATTAAAAGCACTAGTAGGAAATGGGCAGGATGGAGAAAGAGAGAAAGACTTTTAAGAAGATAGACATGAGAAATTGGGGGTTGGGGAAACAGACACAGAGCAAAGAGAAGATGGGCATACAGCATTAATATTAGGTGGCAACTAAGTTCGGATGCAATAGTCTGTATTTAATATTCTCAAAGAGGAATAGTGGGAAGTGGGCTGGAATGTTTGATTGAGAAAAGTGGGACTCCCTTATTCAAACTCCTTTTGAATATTTTTTCACTAAATCCCAGTCTTCTGACTTATGATGGTATATAGACATATGGTGGATCCAGTGTGCTGATGTTGTTAATTCCCTTGTTCAATTCATCTCATGTTCAGAATCAAAATGTGGAACTTGTATAATCTGGATTTTCTAGAAGATGAATGTAGATGACTAAAAACTCCATTTCTAGAATGGTAGTCTCAGTTTGTTTTTTATCTCAACTGTCTATTGGGCATTTATATTTCCAAATACTACTGCTCCTCCTTCAGTCAAGTCCAAATAAAATTGTTTCTCATTCTGGATGCTCATCTTCTCTGTATTTGTCAGAAAGTACTACAAGTAGTTTCATCACAACTGCCTTAGGAGCTGTTTGCTAAGATATATATATATATAAAATGACACTGTAATATATTGAAGTGAAAGGAGTGCTAGCAATAATTGTACTAGTACAACAGATATAAACTACATGGCCATGAGGAGATCACAATTAATAGTCACCCTATTTAATATTTCTGCCATCAAGTTATGTTAATTCTTTATTTTAGAACTCTCAATTTTTCCTTCCATTTCATGGCTTCTTCCCCTTAGATGCATTGAGTTCTCTAGCAGCCTCCTCACTTTCTTGCTAGTCTTCTGCTCCTCCCTTCATTCTATCCTATCCTGACACAGATAAATATATGTGGAACTCTTATACTTCAGTACCACTCCCATTGTTCAAGATCCTACAATGTATCTTCATTATTTCTTCCCAGGAGAATAAACACTTTCTGGCATTTTAGAGTCAGCTTAACCAGCTTCTACCTACTTGTCAGCAACTCCTACAACAGCTCAGCAATAGCACTGGATTTTCCAGATGTATCTATTTCCTTTATTGCTTTTGTAAATGCTACTTTTACAGCCTAGAATATCCACATCTAAATCATTGTGCTTTCTGTTTTTCTATTGTATAAGCCAGAGAATTGAATCACTCTCTTCCTTTTTAAAAGCCTTCTCTAATACTGAATTCTCCTCCAAACTTCTTAATAAACATGCATTTAATCCTCGACAAACCACACCCCTTTCCTTTTTGCTACTACCATTGGGCACTCATATTCTTATACAAATTTCTTCAGCTAGATTGTTAATTCCTTCAGGATATAGAATAGGTTGTCATATATTATTGACAAAAAGTATGTTTTCAGAATTATCATAAGAGAATGTCTTTCATCAAAAGCACTTTTTATCCCCCTACTCCTGATCTCCCTTTGGCCATGTCTAAAAACTGAACTGGACAAAAACCCAAAGCACCTGTTTTTAAATTCAGTTATTCATCTGATAAAAAAATCTAAAGCAAATCTAAACCCTCTACTTACTAAATGAAAGAAGTAGCTTCCAATATGTGGCTGTGTTTTATGTTTTCATGTCTACCCAGAATTCACTATTTGTTCCAGAAAGACAAATAGTTTATATACATAACAGATTCATATACAAACAATTACTGACTAGGATCATCCCTGGTGAGATTTAATCTGGCATGGTTCTTTGTGTTTTTTTCTACCTTTAAATTTCAATGCCTTATTGTAGGCTAAATGAAGATTAGTCAGACTTTTATGCAGCTAGCCTCTGACTATCATCTGTGGCCTTGAATGCAGAAGGTGCTTCAGAGCATGGGCTTGGGGGATGTGTGCCTGACTGTGGACACTTGGAGTATGGTATGCACATACCTGAGTGTGCACGCCTGTGCCTAGAGGCTGAGGCTGTATGGACAGCGTCACACATAGAACAGCTGCGGTTGAGAACTGAGAAAGCTAGGAGAGGACAGGGGACAAGTGATGGCTGAGAGAGGAAGAGACAGGAGAGATGGCAGAGAAAGGCCAGAGGAAAGTGACTATAGGGATTTGCAGATGGGCCCAAGTTGCTGTCTCCCTGCTGGTTTGTTTCCCCTGCTTACTATTAAAAAACCTGTGGAGATGATGGAGCCAAGGGCTCCAAGGTTCTCCTTTAAGCTGCCTGAACTGATGGTGAACCTACCTAGCTTGGGATGGTGGCAAAACACGTCAATCTAAAGCTAGCAGTTGAGTCTCTGTGGGGTTCTGCATTTGGCCACTGACCTGGCTGTTTAGCCTCTCCTCTGTTACTCAGTCCCATACTCAGGATCTGCGACATAGAACTGAGGGTGGCTCCGAAACTCTAAAGTCTGGTAATGGAGCCACTATTCCAGGTTATTGCAAGGCCCTCCTTATGGTGACTTCTTCCCAGAGTTCCAAAGTAGGCTACAGTGGTAAGAGCAACTGGCCTCATTCTTTGTCTCAACTCCTAAAACCTGTCTTTCTTTTTGACTCCTTTTCGGGGAAAGAAGAAACCTTGATATCCTGCTTTTGATTTCAATTTTCCTTTTCTTACTAGCCCATAGACATTAGAAAGGGGAAAAGTTTTTTATCTACTTTTGGATTTTAACAGTGGACTGGGCACTCTAAGGACAGACTCCCTTAGGTTTGGGTCCTTAATATATTAAAAAAGAGATGGTCCTTTATACATAAAGTCAGCCTTTCATCAGTATTATCTTACAAAGATGCTAGATGTTAGCTTTCTTCTCTAAACCAGATTTAACAGAGAAAATTAAGATCTATCACTTTAATCTTTGAAAATAAATATCTGGATTATATAAGAATTATATAGAATATCCCTTTCTTTTCAATTGATGGGGGGGAAAGCCCTCCCAATATTGACTCCTGAGTGACGGTAATTATTTTCATAATTAGAATCCAGTAATATGCAGCTATAAAATTATTTCTTACAAGTCTACAGTCATAGATTATATGTGTGGTTGTAAAAATACAGTTTAAACATTGATATTCCATGCAGTTGCCCTACATATCTTAAAAGAAGTTAAAAATACCAGCTTCCTATATAGCATCCTTTTGAGCAATAACTATTGTTACTGTTAATTATTTATCTATTGCACCCTGAAATTATTTACTCAGAACAATGACATTAATAATACACTGCTGGAATTTTAAGAGATGAAAGCAGCCTGTTAAGTCTTTGTTTTATCTCTTTTCCTTTTAATTCAATGCTCACTCATTCAGCATTTATTTTAAACCTACTTTGAATCAAGTCTTTCATGAGGTGAAGTAAGAGATAAGAAAGATAATAAACATGGGCCTTCTACCAGAGAAGCTCACATCTTAACTGTGTACCAGATATTTTCTTTACTATACTGCTCCTTACTTTCTCTTAATTTCACATTACAACAGTTTCTAAAGTACTTGACTGATATTTCTCTGAATGATAATAGAAAAGAATTACAGAATCTGACAGAAGTCATTGTTTTACCCAAAGGATTCATGTTCCACTCTTCATTCATAAGTTTGGTTCATTCTAATTTTTGTATATCTAATTTTCCCTTCATTTATTGAACATTTATTAAACATCTACTGAAAGTCAACTGCTAAAGTTGGCCTCTGGCATAAGCCTCTTATCTTGGTTCTCAAAGTCTACAGAGTTAGTGTATAAAGTAAACCTACAACAGAATACATGATGCAAAGAAGAAGGGTTGCCTGAAGTGGGATGGAAACTTTTCACAGAGGAATGAATAACTTGAATTGATTTTGAAATAACAAAAGCTTGTAAAATAGTTAAGTGGGCTAGGGAACTCTTGTCTAAGTAAACATATACATATGTATGTACTTAGAGGCTTGAGAAAACATTTATTTAAACCTGGAATATAGAGTATGGCAAAGAGCTTACTGCAATTTTGTCAGACATAAAAATGTGCCCAGTAAAATAGGACACCCCCTGACTTCCCTGCAGATGAAGATGAGGAAAGCAATGTAGCCCGGGCCTGGGTAATGAGCTAAAAGTGGCTATTGGGGAATGAGGCATTCAGAGAAACTCCCCAAATTCAGAGCAGTATCAGCTGGGGTAGAACTTTTGCCCCTTTCCCGTCTGTTCACTCCTTCTGGAATATAAACATGATTCTCATGGAAGGACAATGCTCTGTAACCACATTCAACAAGAACTGTTAAGGATGCCTAAGCAGAAACATGTGAGGAACCAGCAGCCCTGAGAAAGAACAGAGCAGCTTTGTTGACCCTGCATACCTTAAACTTCTAACTAGAGGGGGAATTTCCTTTGTTATTTAAGCCACTATTTTCAGGTATGTGTTTGTTGGTCAAAACGATGGAGTAGACCTGGATGGGATAAAACAGACCATGATGAGCCCTGAATAGTGACTGTAGGGTCAGAGAAAAGTTATCAGGCTTTTCCGCCCTCCTGCCATTGGTATAATGATGGACACCAACAGTTCTGCACACATGCCTAGGTGGGCATGCGCAAGTGAGTGCATCTGGACTTAGACACGGGCGTATAAGGGTGGCGTCATGAGGACTCCAGCAGAACAAGAACAGAAGAGCATGGAAGCAGAGAACAAGAGAAGAAAGAAGTAGCAAAGCAGCTGAGAGAGTGAAGATGCGCCAGTGGCTAGGGGGCTGGGAGGCTTGCCAGCCTTCCCCATCCAACCCTCCCGGCCCCCTGCCTGCCATGTACCTGGTTGCCTCTGATATAATGATGTAATAAAAGACTAAAAAAGTCACCGAGGGCTCCAGGACTTTTTCCTTTACCTGTCTGCCCGAATCATAGAGAACTTGTTCTGTGTCCCTTCCTGGCACTACAGTGACTGAGTTGGAATTGTGCCTGATAGAGGGTCTTGAATTTCAGTTCACTGGATAATCACCGGAATAACCTAATACAATGCATGTTTCTGAGTGACACAAACATGGGTTCTGATTCTAGTCATCCAGGTGGCAGGTAGGTACTTCAACTTTACATTCTGATAGCAATTGTAAAAGCACATTGAAACAAATAGATCAAACCCAATGGATGGCAAACAATAAAAACCAAAACTCAGATTGGTGGATATGGAAAAACTGATGCATTTACTAAGGTAGGTAAGGCCATTAGATATTCTTTGTTTGTCCTTCTTGTCATTCCACTTTTCCTGTCACAAATGGAGAAACAAAACTGCTATCCATGGTTTACAATATCCAAATGTGTAACATCTATAGTTGAGCATAATGAAAATGAAGAAAATATTTTATGTTTATTTTAGCAGCCTGTAAATAGTGCTTACCATAATGTTCTAATAACAGGTAACAATTCATTTAACTCTGATAAGAACTCTGTGAACTAGGAACTATTGTTATCTCAAATCATAGAGGTGGAAACTGAAGCACAAAGATATTAAATAAGTAGATCACATAGCCATTAAGTGACCATGCTGTCTCTGTCTTTGCCTATCATAGATTCATTATTTGCAATACCAATTACTTATCAGTGACCACAAAAGATTACCATGATTAACTCAACTATGAGAATAAGGATACAACCACCATATGGCTCTGATGAGACACAAACATCTGGAGAAATGAAAATCTTATAATAAAGCATCTAGCATGAATTTGAATCTCATGGGCAGTGGTTCTGACAAGACAATTATTTTACTAGTCTAGCTAATCCCCAAACATCTGTTTCTTAATGTCTGCATTTCATGTATTCGGGAGTCCACAAAGAACTGGAATTGTAAATCAAAGTAAATATTATGGGTCTACAGTAGCATTTTCCATTTTGTCCTTAAACAGTTGTTTCACAAAGTATTAAATTTTTAAAAGGCATTCTGTTTAAGTAGGTAAGTATTTGTTTATATCAGATTTTACTGTAGGATTTATCAACACCTTAATATTAAAAAGCTCACTGTAAATCTCTAAGAAATACATTTCATCATTTTGTTCTATTTTTGTTTTTTTTTTCCTGTTTTTACCTTTAAAGTCTTTGTTGTTTTCCCTTTGAGTTCTACAAGATCCAGTGTTTTGGGTTTTTTTTCTCCCCCCATTTTTTTTTCTGTTCATAGAGCTGTAGCTTTATAAAGCA
This sequence comes from Galemys pyrenaicus, assembly GCA_019455555.1. Classification (NCBI taxonomy): domain Eukaryota; kingdom Metazoa; phylum Chordata; class Mammalia; order Eulipotyphla; family Talpidae; genus Galemys; species Galemys pyrenaicus. The sequence continues at coordinate 19,870,728 of JAGFMF010011752.1, read as the reverse complement.
TACAAATGAAAGATTCATTGCCTTCAGCCAGTAGTTATCTTTTTTCAATATACAAAGTATGTGGGAAAGACAGTCTTAGTATATGGAGGATAAAAATAAAATCTTATTACTTAATGAGCTAAATGTTATGGAGTAACTATATAGTAAATAGTAAAAAAAATGGTTGAATTTTTCTACTAAGGAAAATGCTTTCATTAATGCTGGTATATTTATTACTATTGGTTTCATTCAACATGAAATAAAATTTTAATAATTTGATTTTTCAGACTCAAGGCTCTGGAAGGATTGATAGCTTTAAGAAGAGGTGCAATAAAATATTCATTTACAATAGTTTTCAATTAAATATTTTGACTGACACTTTCAAAAAACATTACCTGAATAATGAACTGATTCATCCTAGTGACATAGGGTCTTTAATATCATAACACTGACTTTCACAGTCTGATTAAAAATACCTCTCAATTGAATTCAGATTTTCATTTTCCTAGGAGGAATGTTTTGCTTAGCAAAGGAATCTTTTGACGTATTAGTCTCATGTTGCTTTCTCTTCCCTGAGTCTGAGTTTGTGTGTATATAATAAGTGTGTCTCTCTTACTTTTTTTTGCATTTTCATTATTGGAAGTCAGGTCATTTTGGGTATGTGAAATTTGTGTTCATTATTTTTTTTAAAAAAAGAGATGGGTACATATTAATATTAATTACTGCTGTCATTCACTAATTCCCAAAGATATTTTATAAAGAGGATACAAAGATGAATTTAAAGCACTCCAAGTTGTCCCCAAGAAATGTCCTATGAAAAAAAAAAAAAACAAGTAAGAGATTATTGGCGAGAGCATGGAAGTGAGCAATGTGAGGAGAGCCAAGCATTAGGGCAAGGAGTCTCGGTAAGAGAATGTTGTTATGACAACCAGTGTTTCCCCCAATATTTGTAACTAGGTAGCCCAATGTAAAAATACAAACTCTAAAATGAAGGCATGTTGTAAAAATTACCTGACATGGCTATGAAAAATAACTAGCATTCTCTTCACAGACTTGAATCAAGCAAAATCTGTGATGATGAATATAAACAGAAGTTGATACTGCCTCTAGGGTGTGTGGTGGACTCTTTACTGTCATCAGTGCCACCACTTTCTGTACTTAGTCTGAAGTTCCAGTTACCATTATATATAAAACTTGGGGGAGAAGCAATGAAAACTCAAGATTCCGTGCCAGAGAATACACCCATTCTTCCCAAATGCCCATCCAATTCCAAACACCAGCTATGTTTCTAAGAATAATCCTTACTTTTCACTGTCTGTTTACACAAACCATTTGCCCATTTATTTTAGAAAATAATTCATCTAGGGGCCTCCCTGGTGGCTCAGTGCGTTAAACAACACACTGTGAAGCCACCGCAGCCACTGCAGCACACGTTTGATTCCTGCTGGTGGAAGGGGGGGTGACCTATAAAGCGTGGCAGACCTCTTCAGTCGATCTGCCTGTTCTGTTCCCCACTCTGTCCCTGGTGGATCCTCTCACCCCCCACACCCCTAGCCTGTACCCCAGTTCTTGTATGCATAAATAAATCTTAAAAAAAAGAAAAGACCTCATCTAAATGGTGGCCTCCCTGGTGGCGCAGTGGGTTAAGCAACGCACTATGAAGCAAACCGCAGCCACTGCAGCACGAGTTCGATCCCCACTGCCAGCCAGGGATGGGACCCACATGGTGCGGCAGACCTCTCCTGCTGTGCCCGCTGCTCCCCTCAGCAGTGTACTTCTGTTGATCTGCCTGTTCTGCTCCCTCCTCTCTGTGGTGAATCCTCTCACCCCCACCCCACGCCTCTGGCCTGTACCCCAGTGCTTGTATGCATAAATAAATAAATCTTTAAAAATAAATAAATAAATAAATAAATAAATGGTGGTTTCATATGTGCCACTTTTACAGTGGGCCAGACCTGAGCTGACTCGTCAGTGGGCACATCAGTGTTCTGACTCCAGTCAGTTCTGGGTAGATCAGTAAGTAGAGAGAAAAATCTGAAGGCATTTTGAAATATTTTGATCTTTTCTAAAAAGAATTATTGAGAAGGTGGAATAGATGTTCCTGAAGTCCTTAAATTTCAACATTTATGATTCTGTGTTTTTCACTTGGATGCATGATTAAGATTTTTAGACTTTATAACCATAGTTTTTATTAGCTTAAGATATTTTATCCATGGTATTGCTTTTTGGTGTTTTTCTCTTACACATTCAGTTGCGCCTTTGTGAGTTTCATTTTATATGCTTTCACAGTTGATTAACATCGGAATGATAGTCTTTTCACTAGATTAATAACTTTAAACTAACTGTAATCAAGTTTTACAGTTCTAGAAGTAATTTTCCTCCTTGAAGTATTTTTATATCCCCCTCATGTGGAACTAACTGCTTGATTCTACCAGGAAATCTCAGTTCCTTTATTTTGCCTAAGGGACTGAACTGGCAATATTGATAACTGATAAATTATTGATGAACAAATTATTGACATATATCAGATATTTACTTACAATGCTGTTGAATTTGAAGGTCAAATACAAAGGTTATCTATCTTTAAAATGTTCAAATTTAGAATATTTTCACCTTAGATACAAACAATAAATAAGCCAAAGAAATTAGTATATTTAGTCTGATAAACTTGTTTATATTTGACATTTGGAACCATACAATTGCTTTTGGAAGATTAAGAGCTTCCTCTCTCAAGTTAGTAAAGAGAGAAAAGTTGAATTTTAGTAGCTAAATGCCAAAACATTATGCAAAAATCACATTAGAATTAGGAAATCCTTGCCTTTTAACAGCTGGTAGAGATTCACCCTGAAGAAACCCTGGTAGGTTTTTATGCCAAGTCTACAATTAAGAAGGAAAAAATAATAAATACCACCCCAGCGTGCTTCTCTCTCAGTCCCTCTCCTTTCCCTTTTCTTCCACCTCTCCCTCCCCCCCCACCCCACACACATCCCCCATACTTTCTGTCTTATCAGTGACGGAATTTTCAAAAGGAAAAACATGAATGTGAGATGGTAGAGCACATTTTCTTTAAAGTTATTAAGATCTGATAAAAATAAATTTACTCATAAAAGGAGATAATAAAAAATGCAATTAAATTAGTTAGTGCTAGAGGGATACAGTTCAAAGAGATAGTCCTCTAACTTGATGTAAAGACTGAATTGCTAGGGCCTCCCTGTTAGTGCAGCAGGTTGCGTGCCACTCTGTGAAGCATCCGCTGCACAGTTGCAAGAGTTCAATCCCCAGCCAGGGAGGGGGCCCACATGGCACAGCAGACCTACTCTGCCTGGTCCCCCTGCTCTCCTCAGCAGTGTATTTCAGTTGATCTGCCTGTTCTGCTCCCTGCTCTGTCTCTGGTGAATCCTCTCATCCCTCTCTCCACACCTCTGGCCTGTACCCCAGCTCTTGTGTACATAAAAAAAAAAACTTTTAAAAAAAATAATGAATTGCCATATATTTTATTTCTCATCTCATCCCTGACCATCACTCAGTGAAGTCCCTGACACATCATCACTGGCATTCAAAAGCTCCCTCTAACTTTGTATTATTTTACTTTCCCCTTTGTTACCTAATCTTATGCTTGGCCTGTCATTATTATTGGCTTCAACCCTATTGTGTTTGGTATATGGCTTTATATACATATGCATATACATTATATATATACATACATAATTTTTAATACACTATTAAAAGGTATATAGACTGTGAAAGCCCTTATGCTATAGCTCTTTATTTTCCTTAATCAACATTGTATGTCTTATTTATATTTTGTAGATCAAAATGGCTGCAAGTTCTTGGATACTTTTCCCACCAGGAGACAAGTTCATGCCCCTTACTTTGAAAATGGTGAGTTCAAGAAATGTTTTGACTATAGATAGAATTTGGCAAAATTGATGCTGTGCTAGTTTTAGTACCAAGGCTTTGAGTAACTGACAGCTTCTACTTTCTGCCTTTCTCTTTCCATGTTCTTACAAGAGCCCCTGAGATACCTTGTACCTATCCTGAGATGGTCATGCTGGACAGTCCTATGTAGACACTCCAGTTGACAGTCCCACTTGAGTTCAGTCTTCCAGTTACCCCTCCCAAAGCACTATGCATGTGAGTGATGACATCTTGTTTGCTGTAGACCAGCTTTTCTCCTACCAAATACCAGATGGTGACCTAGTTAATGGCAGGCAATGTAGAAGACTCATTGAGTTCTCTCTGAATTCCTGACCCCAGAATTGTGAGATAGTAAGTAGTTGTCATTTTATTTATTTTTTTTTGATTTATTTATTTATGCATACAAGCACTGGGGTACAGGCCAGAGGTGTGGGGGGCGGGGTGAGAAGATTCACCACAGAGAGCAGGGAGTAGAACAGGCAGATCAACTGAAGTACACTGCTGAGGGGAGCAGCGGGCACAGCAGGAGAGGTCTGCCGCACCATGTGGGCCCCATTCCTGGCCGGCAGCAGGGATCGAACTCGTGCTGCAGTGGCTGCAGTTTGCTTCATAGTGGGTTGCTTAACCCACTGCACCACCAGGGAGGCCCCTAGTTGTCATTTTAGGTCACTACGTTTTGAAGTAGTTAAAACTCAGCAATAGATATTGATTACAATGTGCTAATGCAATACTGTCACTTTTGGTCTCGAACTGCCACATAATGTAGTTTTATGTGTTGACTTTTATCATAAGTTCTTTTTAATTTGTATCAGTATAGGTATTATATTATGGATTTAATTCATTTTTAAAATTCTACTCTTTAATATCTATCCATCTTAACTCTTAGAAATTTTAGTTCTTTACATTTAAGTATTGAAATTGTAGCCAGCACATATGTTTCCATCTCCTTATGACCACAAACAATACTGTGATACACATCCTTTTACATGCTTATCTGTCAACCAATGTGATAATTTCTCTGGGATATATTCCAAGAAGTATGATTGCTACATGACAAGGTGTATGCACATTTCATCTACTTAATACTGCTACACAGATCTTTATATTGATACCAGAAGTTTATACTTATCATATTTACTGTTATATCAAAAATTGTTACATTTCATCCCTCTAATTTTGTGTTTTCTATTTTTATTTCTTTTTTGTTTTCTTTATGTCTTTGTTGACTGGGTTAACTTCGACTGGCTTACGTTATGTAATATTTTGCATGCATAGGCAGTTAACATATTAGACAGATTTTTAAGTTTAAAGAAAATCCTTCTTAACTAGTTTTAGCAGGAGATTATTAATTACAGCATTTTGAAGTATTTATAGATTCATTAGGAGACCTGAATAAACATTTTTTTGGGTTAAATTTTAGAAGTTATGCAGGGAAATGCTGAATCATTATTTCTTCAAATATTCACTTCTATATTTTTTCCTCTGTGACTGTTGCCATTCAAGTATCAATTTCTTTATGTCTCTTGAGTTTTATATTATCTATTTCTATTTCTTCATGCCTTTTGGATAGAATCTTCTATCAGTTATTGCCATCTATATATATATATATTCATTTTCAACTACATACTTTTTGATGCACATCCTACATATGGAATTATTTTGACTATCATATTTCTCAAAACTGTAATTCCGAATTGGTCCTTTTAACAATGCTTATTTCCTACTAATATTACTGATGTCTGCCTTACTCCTTTAAGGACATTAAGTTTATTTTAAATAACTGTTCTTGATGAACTCTTCTTTGTTTTTCTTTTGCTATAAGCTCTTTAGTTCATTGTTTTCTGTCATTCTCCTCAGATTTCTCTTAATTTTCTTTGTGTGATGATATTGGCAAGATTACAGATTACAATAGCAAGTGTGGTAGGTAGTTTGTACCTGCAATTGGTTCCTGACTCCAGTATGCTTACATATATGTAATCTTCACCTCTTGAAGCTGGGTTGGACTTAGAAATTTGATTCTAATGAGAAGGAGGCATGACATGTCACTTCAAAGACAAGTTTAAAAGATGTTTCTGGGCTTTACATTCTCTTGCTCTCTCACTTTCTCACTCTGATGGAAGTCAACTCTGATGGGGTGAGCTACCCTTATGGAGTGGAGAATGGCAAAGAGTTGTGGATCCCTCTTTCCAATAACGGGGGAAAAAAACAAACAAGAGCGATTAGTTGGGAAAGAGATATTTCCCAGCCTAAAACCACAGCCTTGGGTGATACCTTGATTGTATTCTTGTGAGAGACCTTGAGGCAGAATCATCCAGGTAAGTCACACTCAGACTTCTGACTCACACAGACTGTGAAGTATGAAATTTGTTGTTTTAAGTCATTAAATCTTGGGTACTTTGTTATACCGTAAAAATAACTAATAGAGCAGGTAAAGTATAACTCATTAAAGGGTAATAATCAGCCTTTCTATTGGGTTGAGGAGGAACAGCTCAAGAGAGACGGCTTCCAGGATTAAACCATGCCATTAGCTCAACCAAGTTGCCTTTCTCTTTAGGGAGTCATTCAATACTTTAACTCAGAAGAATGTTTTTGTCTCTACTCTTTTTCAGTAGTAATCATCTAATTTAAGAAATAGGAAGAGAGAGTGGGAAACACATAAGAACTCATTGTTGTTCATTTCTATCTTTGCTTTTGTGTTTTCCCCATACTCACATGATAGTTAGGCAGGCACTGATCCACCCAAGGAAATGTGGGGAAGAGAAATTTACTTTTGCTCTTACATTGGAATGAAGTTTGATTTGTATAGTCATCTAAATAATTTCCCTCTAGCACCTTGGAGACATTGTTTGCTAGCAACCTACATCACAGTCAAGAAGTCAGATATCATTTTAGTCCTACTTACATTTAAATAACCTCTTTTTTCCTTTGGAATCATGAGGTTATGTCTAGTATGTCTTTTATTGTTTGTAATCCTATATCTTCTCCAGTCCATAATTCAGCAACTCTAAAACTAGAGAAACTGGCTTTTTAAGATCTATTTTACATGTCTCAAACCACAGAGATAGTATTATGCCAGAAGTTTTACTTTTGCAAACAGATTATAAGGAATTGCTACAATCTGTGTGCAAATGATAAAATTTAAAATAAGCTTACAATTAGAGCAAAAAGTCATCTAAAGAACTTCACCCCAACAAAATAGTGTATTCAAAAATATTTTTAAAATTTGAAACTTATTTGTAATGCTTAGCAATACATGAATGAGTGACAAAAATTGTAGTACATATATTCTTTTTTTTATCATTTTTAAAAAAGATTTTATTTATGCATACAAGAGCTAGGGTACATGCCCAGGGCTGGGGGGGTAGGGGGTGGAGGTTGAAGAGTCACCAGAGGCAGCAGGAAGCAGAACAGGCATATGGACTGAAATACACTGTTGAGGGCTGCTGCAGGGGAGACAGGAGATGTCTGCTGCACCATGTGCGTCCCCTCTCTGGCCAGGGTTCAAATTCCCACTGAAGTGACTGCAGAATCATCACAGTGTGGTACTCAACCCCTTGCGCCACCTGTGAGGCCCTGTACATATATTCTATAGAATAGTATATAAGCATTTGTAAAATTGAATTAAATTTAAAATATTAACTAAATTATTTTTCCCTTAGTACTTATAAATCTGTTCAATGACACTTTTTTAATTATAATGGTTTTTAAAGAAATACATTAAAGGAGGATGGATGAAATGAAGGAAGATAAGAAAGAAGGCAGACTGGAAAAGGCAGATAATTTAACAGTATTTTTTTTTTTTAAAGATTTATTTATTTATGTGTACAAGCACTGGGGTACAGGCCAGAGGTGTGGGGGGTGAGAGGATTCACCACAGAGAGCAGGGAGC
>JAGFMF010011752.1:19699480-19862892 GCA_019455555.1 Galemys pyrenaicus | reverse complement strand
CCATGTGGGTCCCCTCCCTGGCCGGCAGCAGGGATCGAACTCGTGCTGCAGTGGCTGCGGTTTGCTTCATAGTGTGTTGCTTAACCCACTGCGCCACCACCGGGGAGGCCCAACAGTATTTTTTTTTTAATGCAAGATTTTTTAAAATATTTTTTTAATTTAATTTAATTTTTTTGTTTGACTTGCCTATCCATTATTTTTTTTAATTTACGTATATTTGACATCGATTGTAATCCCCATGCATTCCCCATCACTGTAACACCAGTGCACCATCACCTCAGTCCCCCGTGCTCCCGTCTGCCCTCAACCCTTCCCCTCTTCCCTCCCAACCAAGTGTCCCCAGTTTGTCTTTGTCTTTTCATTTTTGGTTTTTGTTTCTTTCTTGTTGTTGTTATTATTATTGTTATTGTTCTTATTCCTTTCCTTCATCTTTATTTGGTTCCCTTATATTCCTCCTAGAGGAGGAACCATCTGGTATTTTTCTTTTGCTGAAGGCAAGATTTTTATCTGGTGTTTTTGAGCTCCACCCTTGGAAAGACCAAGCATTTACAAAGCCACAGGCTACTTTCATAGAATTACAGAGCTGAAAGAAATAAATCCCTCATTGATATTTACTAGAAATCCTATTTCTGTAGCTTCTTTCCATGGGTAATTAACTCCCTAAATTGGCAGTCCTTATTTTTCTAACAATGTCCAGGAATAACTGCAAGCACTATTATATTTATGTTTTTGAGAAGTGATAAGAAGTTTTAAATAATATTTAAATTTTATTAGTCTGCTAAAAAGCTTCTTTTCAGTGCCATTTTTATGACTTGTTAAAATAGGATTATTATTTTTTTTATCATCCTAGTAATCCTTGTCAAGTTACAGCTTAAAGTGAGCATAACAAAGAACAATATGACTTTGTTATCAGACTGTTAACATGTTGATAGGCACTAAGGAGGGACATTTCTCTTAAAAATCCTAAGGATGGAATTTCAAGAATTCTTCAGACCACCAAGGAGTATTCTTGAAGTTTGAAGAAACTTTTATAATGACTTAGTCATATATAGCATTCTAATTTTAGGGGACGGGACAATAAACCAGACCAGATCTGGGCAGATATTGAAGGAACCGGTATTTACAGAGAAGTGGTGGTAGAGGAGGGGATCCTAAAATGACAATGTTAATCAAATTAATCAATGACAAAAAGATTTAATTTGAATAGGAACATTCTACTTTAAAGAATGACCATGGGGAAGCAATCCTTGTCCTTGAAAATAAGTCCAGGGAAGACTTTGGAAACCGTACCATCTAACCTGGCATTTAAGTCCATAACAATATTTATTTCATCAGCCGGGTACTTGGACTAAATGGAATTCACAAGATTGTTGAATTGTAGCCATATATCTAAACAAACAACTGGTACCTTGGCAGGAGGATATAAACATTAAGGAATTTTACATCCATCTTCTTTAGGAGTGCCAACGAGACATGAAGAAGTTCCGTTTACATAATTCCAAGAGCTCAGTAACAATCCTGATAGTAACTGAGATTATAATAGCCATACACACGATTACCCCCTATTTTGATTTTTAGCCCAGGGTAGGGGGCATGTACTAAAATTAGTTTTTCAGAATCCAGTTATCTTTAGGGCATAAACTGTTAAAAACCAGAAGTAAAAACAACCTCACAGAGTTGAATTACTAAAATCAGGCCCCTGTTCAATCACATAAGGAGAGGATTCTCAAACGTAGAAAGCACAGTACCTGGAATCTAACACAGTACTTGGAAGATATGTGATGCAAGTAGAATCAGTTAAGATATAACATCTGGTTGAATGGCCATTGAAACTGGTCCCATTCTAAGTTGATGGGGTCAAAGTATAATTTATCACTGGGAAAAGTATGCAGGTAGCTGAACTTCGGTCATCATTCTGAAGGGTAATTCTCCAGCTATAAATATAACAGAAAATATAGTGGGGAAAGCTGGTGCTATCTTTTAGAAAAGGAAAATTTGGAACTCTGTTGACTGCAAGATAAGGTTTTGAAGAGAAACTCCACCTCCCGCTCCTCCCACCCCACCCCTGGGAAAAGTGATAGGGAGTATATGAACAGTTAGTGAAAACGTCAGTTAATTGGGGCCTCCCTGGTGGTTCAAGGGGTAGAGTGCTGCACTGTGAAGCATCCGCTGCACAGCAGCAGAGTTCGATCCCCGGCCTGGGAGGAGACCCACATGGCACAGCAGACCTCTCCTGTCTCGCCCACTGCTCCCTTCAGCAGTGTATTTCAGTTGATCTGCCTGTTCTGCTCCCCACTCTGTCTCTGGTGAATCCTCTCACCTCCTGCTACTCTGGCCTGTACCCCAACTCTTGTATGCATAAATAAATAGATATTTAAAAAGAAAAAAAAGAAGAGTTAAGGTCTCTGTAAATATTCTTTAAAAAAAAAAGAAAATATCAACTAATTGTACACATTCTATCAAAAGGAGTGATGACTTTATATTTTTATTGTATAGTGGAAATGTAGCATAGACTTATTTTTCTCACAGGGAAAATGAGAATAATACAGCAGCCCAAAACATGTATTAGAAGCATGTAAAACTGATGGAAAAAATGAGATAGATGGCTCATTCTCAGGGAACTCTGGCATTTTCAGAAGACCTGATCTGTTTTGTGAATAGGAATCTAACTTTCATCACCTCCCACCTGAACCCTCATAACAAAGGAAAGTAAGGAGTCCAGTTTACAAGCTGACTCTCCTATTATTCTATTTGAAGTTTAGGTAACTTTCAAATAGTTATAATCAAAATCAAAATCAACTCAGTTATAGTTCCTATTGGCATTTGCTTTTCAAATAAATATATACATTGGCAATCATAAAAAAAAAGCAAATTTTCAAAAACACAGGTCTGTTCTCTTAAGCCATTCAGTTATTTGTAAAATATTTATTATATGTCTCATATGCCAGTAACAATTCAATAAAAATGCCTTTAAGTATCTTGGAATACTCTGTTTGGGAAAGATGAGGAATTCAAGTTATTAAACTTTTGAAAAAAAATCATTCCTCTATGGTATAAGAAAATCAATGGTCCACTTTTCATAAAAATGCTTCTACACTTAGAGTAGGTTCATTGTGTCCTCTCACAAAGATGTTCAAATCCTGAAGCTCCCATACCTGTACTTGTGACCTTATTTGGAAAAGCAGTTTTTATAGATGAAATAAAGTTAAGGATATTGCAATAAGGTCATCCTGATTAAGAGTGGGTACTCATCTGTTCTCAAGTCTGCTTAAAAGAGCCAGAAAAGTAGATGGAGTTCCAGAACAGATCATCATGGAAAGTTAGAAGCAGAGATTAGCTGTATGTTGCCATTAGCCAAGAAAAGCCAGAGCTTGCTAGAAGCCAGGAGAAAGACATGAATGGATGCTTCCTCGGAACCTCTAGAAGGAACCAACTCTGCTGACACGTTAATTGCAGACTTCTGATCTCTAGCACTATGGGAGAATACAGTTCTGTGACCTTTAACTGCCTAGTTTATGGTAATTTTCTACAGCAGACTTAGGAAACTAATAGGGTGCTCTCATATGTGGTATTTCAACCAGGCACATTTAGCCTAAAGAGGAGGTGAACAGTGAGAAAATTTGATGACTTTCCTCAAATATTTGAAAAGCTGTATTATGACATCCTAGGTGGTTGACATATTATCCAAAATGGGACATTTCTAACACCTAAAAGGAGTCACTATTAACTGTTACGCTAGGACATAGAGTATCCTAAGCAAATAAGGACCTATAGTAACGTTCAAAAAGGAGAAAATGAAAATCAAAAGATGGAATAGAGAATATGAGAGAGTCCTAATTTGACTCAAAACTAGGATGGATTTCTTGAAAAAATAATCTAGTTCCTTACCAGATTTTTCTTAGTAGAGCATGAGAAATTACTTGGCAGAGATTTAGAAGAACAGCAATTTGCATTAAGGAGACCCCTGAGGACACTTTCTAGTCTGAGGTTATATATTGCACGATTTGATCCAAATTTGAATCTGACTATTTTCAATACATATTCCTGTGTCCTTCAGGAGCTGAAGGACAGTTCTGCTTCCATCATATTCTATGTATAAGATCTTAACAAATAAATACATTTGACTACTTTGAGTTATAGTAACATCTAATTCAAATGATATTTATGAGGTTTAGCTGACAAAATATATGCACAATTAACCAAAGTGTTTGACTCAGAACTGTTGGTCAATAGAAAATATCCCTTTCACTTAGCAAATGTATACTTAACTACAGTAAATGTTGCTTGATTGAGTTTATTAATGTCAATTCTTTTGAGTTGAAAAATCATTATTGCTTAGGTTTTTAGAATGTTGGGAGTGAAGAAGGATTTTTTTTTTATGTGCTTGAGGGGAGTAGGGAAGAAGGAAGGGAGAAAAAGGAGGAGAAAGAAAGGAAGGAGCAAACAAATTAATGAGCAATTGAAGAATATACTGAGAAGAAAGAGGGAGGGAAAAAAGGAGGGGAGGATGGAAGTAAAGAAATAAAAAGTTTATAATGATCCTGTGTTACACTGAGAACAGTTTGCTCATGGAGATTTTAATTGGCATCAAAGGAACATGAACATATTCTGATTCAAAGTATTTAACTAACGTCCTTTAAAATCCCTCTGACAATTCCTGTAATGTTCTGAATAGATTAGCAGTTAATATGTGAGTCCTTTGGATCTGTGAAAGAATTTGTCCTCTGCTAAAACAAGACATAAATTCCTTGGGTAAAGTTCATTCTGGTTGTCTGGAATATGCTTTTAGCAACTTAAACCTCTATCAACAAATTTTTAGTCAGCTTACTGCTTTTAAGGGTTTCTTCAAGTCAAGGCAACAGTTAGGGAGCATAGATGATAACATGTGTCCTAGTTTTCAGGATTCTCATGAGGATCGAATGAGATAATGAGTGAAAAAGCTTTAAAACCTTAATTGCCACAGAGTGGAAAATTCTATTAATAATAATGAGAGTCAATAATGACAACAATTCTTCTCCAAAAAGAAGAATATACAGGGCATCTGAATATACAGGGCATCTGGAGAACACTCCTCTGAATATACAGGGCATCTGGAGAACACATGGAATAACTTTGAAGAAAACTCCAAAGCAGAAACCCAAAAGCTAGGTGGTTACTGATTTGAAGACACAAAGGCATTGGGGATTTGAAGTATATAAAGTTTACCTCTCCCCGGGCTCCCACAGACTGTTTTCAAGAACAGGCTAAGCATTAAAAACTCTGCTTCAGGCCTGCTAAAGACTGCAGGCAAGATGGTGGTAAGCACTGTGTGAGGAAGGCAAGGGCCCAGGGTTCCAGGACACTCTTCCAATTAAGCTAACCTGAATATACTTCCTTCACTTACTCTTTCCCTTGAGCCATACCCTTAATGGCAAGATAATTTATTGAAAGGTTTTATAAAATATGTATATTCTGCCTATATATCCCCTCCTTTCTCATTTCAAGCAGGCAGCCAGCTTTGTATTTATGGCCTCAAGAATTTGAGCCGAGTCAAAGCAGAAGCAGCCAAATGTTAGCAGCTCTTTCTGCTTTTAGTTAAAAGGAAACCTCTAAAGGATAATGCCAATGAGGGAAAGAAAGTGGAGAGGGCATTGGGGGAGCTATGAAATCTCCAGAATTGATTGGGGAAGAGCCAAATCTTAGAGTCCAGCAAGAAATTGCCCTGCCCTGCAACCTTGCAGAGTCCCAACAGGTGAAAGACTTCAAAGAGTGTGTGTGTTGAGAAAGAAGTTTCCAACCACTGAAGTCCTTAGCCTTACCAAAGATAAAAAGTTGGTATCTGAGCAGAGCAACAGAGTTACCCATAGATTTAGAAGGTGAATGTCCTCCTTATAAATGACATGGACTTAGTAGCTGATAACCAGGAGATTCCCCAATTTTATGGGCTATATATGATTTGAGGACCAGCACAGAATGAAAAGTCTCAAAAATAATTGACATCTGAGTTTTATCATTCTGATAGGTTGAGGTTTGGAGTTTGAATTCATTTAGGTTAAACATAAACATTTTCCTGAAAATATTTTGCATCTGTACTTTGTAGACTAAAGCTACATTTCATTATATTGATCCCTGACTTCCAAAGTCATGGCCATATGTAGGTATTTCAGTCCTAGACGTTCCCAAAGCATGACCCACTTACTCTCTTTACTTCCAAGTCAGGATGTAGGTGTTTTGGTGTAGCAGACTCCAGCATGGAGGTAGCTACCTAAGGGACTTTTTTTTTAAATATAATTTTTTTAATTTACATATATTTGACATCAATTGTAATTCCCATGTATTCCCCATCACCGTAACACCAGTGCACCATCACCTCAGTCCCCTGGGCTCCCGTCTGCCCTCCACCCTTCCCCTCTTCCCTCCCCACCTAAGGGACTTTTTGATGAGGTGGGAATGAATAAGCATGAGATTGAAACTGGTAGAATATTTGAATCCCGCTTGTAAAGATTTTGTTAGAGAAGTTTTATTAGTTTTCAAGATGCATCTCAGATATCATGTCCTGCTCTTTCTTGAATCCTTAATGCCAAGTTAGGAGTTCTGTTTATTGTTCCATAGAAATGTGTGCCTATTTCTATCATCTATTCTTATACTGACACTTACCATTATATGAAACTGCTCATTTGCTTCTCTGTCTCCCCACATGACTGTATGTATCCTAGGGGCTGATGCTGGGTTTAAGTATTAAAATCTTCAATAGTATTTCATCACAATAAAGTCTTTTATTGTGAATAAATATAACATCATAAATGGCACCCCTTGCCCAAGAGTCAATTCTGAGCATATACTGATTCATGGAATACAGTGATTAGAATAAGAAGATTCTTCACAAAATGAATCTAAAGTAGAGTTCCTGTTAGTAGCATCTTGATTTGGGGGCATGGTACTTATCTTTTTGCCTAACTTGAAAACCAAAATTAGACTTTAGAAATAAAAATACATTAATCTCAGAAAATTTTAGAGGGGAATCTTCTCTAGAAGAAAATAGGAAGATGACAGATATACACAATATTAGAGCTAAAATTTGAATTTTTAATTTCTCCTGAAATCCAGACTATAAATTGAGCTGTGATGTAATAAAATCATCATACTACCAATCCAATAACTGAATATTTTGAGGTAAATTAAAAGAAAAATTTTGGTGTGAATTTCAAATTTTCAATGAAAATTTATGCAAGGAAAATACAAAGGTGCTCTGATAGTATTTCGTTTTCTTTTAACATTAATGAAGGGAAGAAACCCTAGCTTATATTGACAGAAAGGATATTATATTAAGACCTGGCTTTGTTATAAGTCACTTTGCTTAAAGTTGTAGTTTCCAAGAACCTATCAACAATGTTAAGTGAAGATGTCCTCTATTGAAGTGTGGGAATTAAATGAGTCATTAAAAATTCAATGATTTTCTAGATCATAACTTAGAGTTTTGCAATGCTTGTTTTTATTGAATTTTTAGTCCTTTGTCAATATTATGGATATTTAAAGGTTTTTCATATTGACATTCACACATTATATGGATCATTTTTCTTCCTTTCAACATTAGTGAACTATAAATGGAAACCTTAGGCTCTTTAGCAACTGCTTTTCACACCACATTTTTTGCTATTGTTAAAATTGTACGTTTTCACAACATTATAAAAATATGTGATCCAGTATGAAAGCTGGCTTGCAAAGTCACAACTTACACGTGAGTTTTAAACTTAGTCTGGAAGAATATATTCATTCCTCTATAACATGCATTTTTATGAATCAAATATAGACATGATAATTTTAGATGTCTTTTACAGTTGCATCACCAACAAATGATTTGTTTAAAAATATAGTTGTAATTTAAAAAGCACACCTACTTCCATGATATTTTAACACCTCTTACCCTATGAAGTAGAGGTGAACAAAAAAAGCAATCCTTTTTTTCCCAAAAAGATATCCTCCATTTATACCTCTTTGTTCTGGAAACTTAAGCATTTGTCTTAACCAGTGGTTTTCAATTGAAATCCTTTTTTCGAATTGTATTTTCTGCACAACAGCAGTCCACACAATACAGATGAAAGCAGAGCTGTTCTGCTTGAGACTGAGGGTTTTTTATTCTGCAGCCCACTGGGGCTGCTTCAGTCCTCATTACCTCCACCTTTCTCCATGATCTCTGAGTAGGAACATGGTGCCCAGTTGGTTCAGAGAATCTGATGTACACCAGAGGTTCCAGCATAATATATCACTAGCTCCCTCTTTCAATTTCGTAAACCATGTGGTCACCATGCCTCTGAGGCTGCTAATATTACTGAAGAGTTACACAGAACCCTAAAGAACACTACTGCTCTAGAACTGATCTGGAAGTCAGGAGACAGTACTCTTTATATGATTGATACTTTTTAAATGTTTTTGTTAATGTGCTTTTTATAATGGTAGTTTTTTAATTCACAGTAAACTTGAGAGATGGCCCATATACCCCCTGACTTGACCCCACATGTGCATAGCTTCCTTCATTATCTACATTCCTCACCAAAGAAGTACTTTTGCACATCTTTATCACCTTGGTCCACAGTTTATGTTGAGGTTCACTCTTGGTGTTGAATGTGCTGTGGTCTGGTTCTCTTTTTGATTTCTCAGCTTTTCACCTGCTCATTGGGACCAGTAGCTACAGTTTTACCAATAGCCTGAATTCAGTTGGGCCTTTACCTTCTAGACAATAATAGCTATCCAACAGATAAAATAGAATGAGTCCAAAATAAAATTCCATAGCCTTCCTTACCAATATACTCCTGCTGTGTTCAGTGTTTCTGCTAATTCTACCAATTCTGTAGATACTGAAACCAAAACCTAGTTATTTTTTACTTCTTCATCCCTATGTCAAAAGTCTATTTGTTAATTTCTATTATCCGATCCCTAAATTTCTCTCTCCAACATGCCTTTTTATCTCCATTATTATTATTTCTCCAGTGAAAGTCCATGTTTGCTCTATATCTGGAGAACTAAGGCATAATTCCTCTCCACTACAAAATTTCTCTATCGCATAGTAAATCAGTTCCCTTCCTTGCACTTTGTCATTAATCCCACAAGGCTTTCCCAGTTCTTTTCAGCTTAAAATAATTTTCCCTCCTTGAATTCCAATACAAATTCATCCATGACTCCCTTATGACTCAAACAACATTCTACCCTCAGTTCTAAGTTCTATCTTTTTTTTCCTGTGTTAGCGTATCTGTCCTTTGAGGGTGAAATTTATGACTCTTCTTGGTATTTCTGATAATACCTTGTACTTTGGGAGATCTTCTACAAATGTTTACCAAATAATTGGATGGGTAAACAAATGAATATAAGTGATTTGCTTTCAATATATTCATTGTTTGAACCTTCACAATCTGATTAGAATTATGAAGCACTATTCACCATTTTCATTTCAAACAGGAAAGTCTACTTGTCCTATACCACAGAAGCCCCTTTATATTTCCTTTTCGCAAATGACCTACATATAGAGCTTTCTCCTCATTTTCTTCTATGTCTACATGCCCTCCAGGTTTTCAATATTCAACTCAAAATTAAGTTTCTCTCCACCACTTACCTAGTTAGTTCACCCCTTAGTTTATTATTCTATCTCATTTAACCAAGCCCTGGTTGCTGGTATCATCAGGTTTTAATGACACAAATAATACAAAGAATGGGTAAACCCAATTCACTTATTTATATGAGGCATTTCTCCCAGACCTTTCCTATAGCTCATAGTTTTTGAATATTTACTAAAGACCAGGCAGTGTTCTAAGAGTTTTCTTGTAATAATTTATTTTTACTATAGTCTCTATGAAACAGGTTATATCCCCCTTTCACAAATTAGGGAACTGAAGCTAGAGGAAAATAAGTAGCAGAACTAGGTTTCACATCCAGCCAGTATATCTTAGGTTTCCAAGCTTTTGCCTACTACATGTTTCTACTTCTCAGAGCTTTGAACATGTTGAGTTGGATATCTTAATGTCAAAAACATGGTGTAATAAAGTGTTCAAATTTAAGCCAACTTGAGGTCAAAGTCTCTATCTGCTACTAGAGAGCTCTGAAGCTTAAAATATGTAACTGAGGCCTCAGTTTTCTTTTCTCCACTATCTTATCTCAAGTCTAGAGATTTGATTGACTCGATTGAGTTGTGTAATTTATTGGGGGAAATTTTCATGTTGTGAGAATTAAATGAATTATAATCTATTTTATCAACAGTATCCAGCAGAAGACTTAACAAGCAGAGTATATCTAATATACAAAGTAAATCAAAATGAAAAGGTATAGTATAAAATAATTCAAAAAGAACCAAGACCAAATGCCCCATTGTCCCCACCTAGACCACATGGCCTCTAGTCCATCAACGCTGAGAAGGCAGGTGGGATAATGTTGGGAACCTAGGCTGTGGAGTTAGTTTGTCTGGATCTAAATCCCAAATCTACAAAATACTAGCTGTGTGAAGTTAAGTCAATTTTCTAATCTCACTAAGCTCCATTTCTTCAATTTTCAAATAAGAATAGCAATAATGAAATCAGAGGGTAAAATAACCTGTCTAAAATTATAAAGGAAGCAAAAGATACATGCATAACTATATCAATTTGACTCAGAAGATTTATAGTTTTGATGAAATTTCCATCATAAGTAAGTTCAGTGCTAGGCGATATGGATTTTAGGAAAGATTCTGAACTTTATAGTGCCTTACAGAATGACAGTTGAAATTAATCAGCATATATTTATATTTACTTGTACCAGTCACTGTGCAAGGCACCAGAAACTCAAAGATGAAAAGGCTACAGTGGCTTCAGAGGTATATAATCAAAGTAGGAAGACTTGAGAGAAGAAATCCCTTAAATTAGGTTTAAAGGATGAGTGTGGTGATGTGAGATTATCAATCGTGAGGAATGATTCCAATAGAGGATAAAACAGGTAAAATGGTATGAAAGGTTTGAAATAGCTTGTTGAGCCTAGGAAATGAGTAGCTGAGCAAAGATGCAGATAACCACTTGGGTAAAGTGGCAGGAGGCAGGAGAGACACATGATTTCAAAGTTAGAGGGCAGAGTACACCAAACCCAAAGAGTATACTTTAGCACTGAGGCAATAGGGCATCTCTGTTGATTAGATTTAAACAAGGTTAGTAATGTTATTAAGAATAGATAGCATTCATTCCATCCTTACATGTTCCTGGGACTGCACTATGTGCTTTACATAGTTTACATTTTCTAATCTTTGTAATTGCCCTAAAAGGCTTTATTTTTAAACCCATTTTATAAATGAGAAATACAAGGTTCTAAGATCAATTAACTTGCCCAATTGGAGAGTCCTCCCAAAGTCCATGTCCTTAACTATTAAATTTGATCAGGTGGTAAAAGCATTTTCTTTCTTTCTGTAAAACAGTTTACTACATTGTAATGAGTCATAAATTACTTTAGAGAAAAGTAAAAAGCTTTACTTTTATCCTGAAAACAAAATATTAGAGTCAATAATAATTTGAACATCATAAATATCTTTTACGAGGTTAAGGAATTCTCTGTGACTAATTTTCCTGGGTTTTAAAATTTTTATTATTTTTTTTCTTATTGAAGTAATGTTAGTTTACAACACTGTATGTTTTAAAGTTATGGGATGACAAATATATGTTATTATACCACATCCGTTACCGAAGTACCAATAATTCCTCACCTCAATCCCTTGGGTCCCACTACCCCTTATTTCCATCTCCTTCTTTACCTCTAGTAGCCTCAGTTCTACAGTTAGATTCCAGGAGTTTGTTTGGGTTTAGTTTAGTCTGTTCCTTTGCTTTGTTTCTTTATATTCCACATATGAATAAAATTACCTAGCATTTCTCTTTTGCCTTTTGACTTATTTCATTTAATCTAGTTTCATCAATGTTGTTGCAATTGGCAAGATTTGGTCTTTTTTTATAGCTGAGTAATAGTCTACTGTGTACATTTATCACATCTCCCTAATCTACTCATCTCT
The DNA here is from genome assembly GCA_019455555.1 of Galemys pyrenaicus. Classification (NCBI taxonomy): domain Eukaryota; kingdom Metazoa; phylum Chordata; class Mammalia; order Eulipotyphla; family Talpidae; genus Galemys; species Galemys pyrenaicus. The sequence continues at coordinate 19,850,903 of JAGFMF010011752.1, read as the reverse complement.
CATTAGGCACTTATGTTGTTTTCATAGCTTGGCTATTTTATATGGTGTTGCAATGAACAGATAGGAGCATATATACCTTCAGATTCATAGTTTGTATTATTTGGGTTACTTAGGAGTAGAATTGCTAGATCATATGGTAAACATAGTCTTAATGTTTTGAAAATTCCATATTGTTCCATAAGAACTAAGTAAGTCTACATTTGCAAGAACCAGAGAACCAAGATTCCTCTTTCTCCACATATTTGACAATAGTTGCTTATGGTCTTTTCTGATCAACACTTGCTTCTCATAGATGGGAAGTGATATCTCATAGTTAATAAGTGATGATGACATTTTTCCTGTTGGTCATCTGCATGTCTCATTTGGGGAGTGAGAAATCAGTACTTCTGCCAATTTATTACAGGGTTATTTGTTTTCTGTTTGTTGAGTTGTAGGAGTTTTTGTAGATCTTGGATATTAATTCCTTGTAAGATGTATGTCAAAAATTTTTCTCATTCAGTATGGAATCTCTCTATTTTAATGACAGTTTAATGATATTTTAATGATAGTTTCTTTCCTTTTTGTTTTTTAAAGATTTTATTTATTTTGCAAAGAAGAGCTGGGGTGCAGGCCAGAGGTGCAAGGGGTGAAAGGATTCACCAGAGACAGAGTGGGGAACAAAAGAGGCAGATCTTGTGAAATAAAATGCTCAGGGGAATAGCAGGTAAGACAGGAGAGGTGTGCTGTGCCATGTGGGTTAGCTTCCTGGCCAAGGATTGAACTCAGGCCATCACTGGGGTAATGCTAAGACTTAACCCCTTGGCAACCAGGGAGACCCTAATGATGGTTTCTTTTTCTGAGCAGATGTCTTACAGTTTTAGACAACTAGTTTGTCGTTTCATTTGTTTATTTTTGCTTTAATTTCCTTCTGTTGTAGTTCAGTCCCCAAAGACATCACTGATATCAGTGTTGTGGAGCGTTTTGTTTGTGGTTACTTCTATATACTGTGTGGTTTTAGGTCTTATATCCAAATATTTAACCCATTTTTGAGTTAGTTTTTGTATATGGTGTGAGATAGTGATCTAGTTTCATTTTTTTGCATGTGACTGTCTAGTTATTCTAACACAATTTGTGAATAAACTTTCTCCAGTGTATACTCTTAGCTCCTTTGGTATATAAATATATAAATGTGGCTTATTTCTGGGCTCATAATTCTATTACATTAATCTGTGTGTCGTGTCTATTTTTATTCAGATCCATACTGTTTAGAAAACTATAGCTTTATAGTATAGTTTGATGTTTGGAAATGTAATAACTCCATTCTTTTTTTGTCAGGACTGCCATAACTATTTAGGGTTTTTTACACTTCTATATAAATTTCAGTAAAGTTTGGTCTGTTTACCTGAAGAATGTAGGGCACATTTTTAAATTAGAGAGATTTGTTGAACAATTTTATTTGCACTTAATGTGTTATGTAATAATAACACATTATGTAATATTTATAAAAACATGCCCTCTCACCTGTAATTTTTTTCATATGATATTATAGCAGCAGGAGAGAGAAAGAGAGAGAATGTGTGTGAGCACTAATTTCCCCTTTGAATGCAGATGGTGCATTTTAAATTCTTGATCTTTATACTTCCCTTTTGAGTCATTTAAAGTTATGTTTTTTAAGTCTTTTTAAAGTGATTAAAGTGATTTACTTAAAACTTCATTGTGCACTTAAATATGTATATTTGTATAAAGTCCTTGGATTATCAGAAGCACATTCTTCCCCAGTAAATTTATGGATTCTGGATAAAATTTTAAAATGTAATATAGGTTCATAATTTACCTCTTTTGACAATTTGAGATAAAATGTTCTTATCTCATTTAGAATGCTCCATTTGTCACTTGTATACCTTCCTTTATCAAGTTTGAGAATTCTCATATCTCAAATATTAGGGTGAAAGAAACACAGCTAGAGATTCTATTAAGACATAATTCCTGTCTTTGTTTAGCTTACCATCCAAATGGGGAGATACCACATACTCTCAGAAAGAAAAAGTGCTGTCAAAATTTATAGGCAGAAAAGATTGGGATCAGGGAAGAGAGTGATTTGTGAAGGTGAGAGAGTGGGCAGGTGGTCTATGCCTTGCAGCCAGAATCAGATAATTATTTCCTTTGAGAGGAGGAAAGAGGAAGGTTATTGGGCATCAGCAATAGAAAGGTTGGGTATCAGGTTTTTTTTTTCTAGATAAAGGCAAAACGTTATCTAAGATTAATTTTGCCAAGAAAACTATTTTATTATTAGGGTGATCACCTGTGTCTCTAAGATTCTGGTGAAAGCTATGCACTCACTCCAGAAAAAAAAAAAGTACAAATGTAAATACACAAATTATCTCATCATACAGAAACAACTACTATCAGCATTTTAGTCTACACTCATAAGGTATTAATTATATATGTGTGTGCGTGTATGCGTGCTTGTGTAGATATCTTTTTCCTTTTCACAATGATTGATATAAAGTATTGTCAATTACAGCAACAGATTCAAGACAGAGGTATATTTATTTTAGAATCAGAAATGCTGCCATATTAGGATTTATTATAGCAAATATTTAATATTTTTATTATTTCAAAGTAAAAATAACTTTTTTCTTGATTGTATTTAAATAAAGCTATATGCTCATAGTAAAAATGTTAATAATGCATCAAGGAGGAAAGTAAAAAAAAAAAAAAAAAAAAAAACAGGAAAATACTACCAAGAATAGAGGGGCTTTTGAGCTGTAGGATGACGTAATTAATATATTTCTCTAATTGGTAATGCTATGTGAGATAAACTGGAAGAGAAAAAGTCTAGAAGCCAGGAAATGAGTTAGACAACCAAACAATCATCTGATAAATAACCAGGCCAAGAGGAAAATTGTCACCAACAATGACCATAAGAGCCAAGTTGTATTGAACATTTAATTTATGCAAAACACTACAATGGCCATACTGAAAAAAAAAAAAAAATTGAAAACACATGACCTATGCCCTCTAGGAGCTCAGATTGGTGGAAAAAACCTGTTCCCATATAACTGCAATTCATCAAACATGTCTGGGGGAATTTATGTGAATAAGTTCAATTCCTGGTACATGTTCTTTTCCAACTTCCTGCTACTTGGGGAAACATTTCAAATCCCTATTTTAAAGTTAAGGTTAGGAAATTGGTGGTGAGCAATAAAAATTTACCATATCCAGGCTACAGAAATACCAAAATTTGGAAAGACTTTGTAACAACAGAAGTCATTTGATTTGGGGGATGCAGAGAAAGACAGGTTTTGTTAGAGAAAGATTTCTCTAACAGAGGTAAAACTGACTGCCTGGAGGGCAGAGGTAATCTCATTTAAAGGTGAAATCTCATAAAACATTTATCTCTGTGTGACCAAAGAGGTCAGGCTGGGTAACATTTGTTAATGATTATTGAGTGTAGAATTGTTTTGGAATGTATCTACAGTTAATTCTCAAGGAAAAATAAGACATGAAATTGAGAAAAGAGAAACAATTACTTAAAAACAAAAAGGATAAAAAGAATAAGCGAGAAAATAAACAATTCTACTAGTATTTGAGTCTTCCACTCCACTCCATAGTAACATGGGTTTTATTTTTGATTATCTGGAATATTTTTAAGTTTACTTCTTTGTGGAAATATGAGACATATAGTATTGTATTTTGTTTATTTTCTATGTATTGATATAATAAAAATTATAATATGTTAACGGAGTTAGAAATTAAGTTAAATTTATATTGTGACTTAATTTAGTACACTATTATAATGAAATTTCCAAATATGATTTCTTCTTCTGACTATATAAAGAGGGACAATGTCACAAATATAGCCTTGAGAATGTAGAAATGACTAAATCATTTCATAATAAAATTTACATCTGATTTTTCATAGTTACTGAGGATAGATCACTTTTTTAGTGTCTTACTATCCTCGTAATGTATAATAGAAAAAAATCTTAAAAGGTATGCAAATAAATAGTAATATATGCCTTACAGATGGAAACTTATAGAGATATTAAATTGAAATGGCACTGCCTAGTCCCTATTTTAATTTCACTAACACCAGTGAAATCATTTTAATAATCTAAACACAACTGCTAGACTGGGAGGGGCTGCCATTCATTTTTTGATTCCATTCCAAAGTTCCTTTCAGAGTAATAAAAACATTTGCTAAGGAAGGAGAGGATGACCTTGTTTTATTATTTAAGAAGCTTCGTTTCTGTTTTTTTTTTTTTTTTCTTCCCAAGCTCACATGGAATTGTCCTCAAGGACTTTTTTTTTCATAAAGTTTCTTAGAGGAGGCATGGCATCATCATGGAAGCTATGGGTGTCAACCATGACGCATTTCCAGGGACATTGCTAGGTGCTGGGAATTAGGGACGAAGTGCCCAAAGAGAAATTTCTAAAGATATATCTAGCTTTATATCTAGAAACATTTCTTCCTTAGGTAAAGATTAGGTTTTGAGGGGCCTCCCTGGTGGCGCAAAGGGTTAAGTCGCAGCACTATGAAGCAATCATAGCCACTGCAGCATGAGTAGCAGACCTCTCTTATCTTCCTAGTTACTCCCCTCAGCAGCATATTTCAGTCAGTCCGCCTGTTCTGTTCCCATTCTGTCTCTAGTGAATTCTCTCACCCCTTCCAACCCCCTGCACCTCTGGCCTGTACCCCAGTTCTTGTATGCATAAATAAATAAATCTTTATGGACAAAAAAAAGATTAGGCTTTGAAAGGAACTCAGAGAGACAAATATTTAGAAGCAATTATAGCTATCTTTTTAATGTAAATGGCATGAATATAGTAATCACTATAATCACCAGAGGAAAATGAAAATGAAATTAAGTGTTGTTAAGTTTTATATTTATATAATGTTTTCTGGTGAGTCATATATTTATGGAATAATATCAACTTACTATATTAAAATAATGTTAAACGGTTAAATAATATGCTAGGAAATGTGCTAGAATATACATGCAATTTCCTCCTCTATGTTTTCCCAAATTGGTGGATTATATCATCTAAATTCTCCCCTAAATTTCAAGAATCTAAGGGGTTAAGAGTAAATTGAAAGACTATCAAAAAAGAGCTTGGCCATCCAATTAAAAAAAAGACTAGATCAAATCTGCATTCTATACAGTTAACCCAAATTATATGGATCAGGTAATCATTTTACTTCACAGTTAAGCTCCCCCAAATTCTATTCCTCACTCTTTTTATTTCTAAAACTTAGACTAAATAAACTTCAATCTTATCTACCTTTTCCTAAACTATTACAAAACCCTTGATTATTTTTCTTACCTACAATATTCCAGTTGTTTCTTCATTTATCTGTCTTTGCAAACTTACCTTAGCCTATGCTCCTCACAATATGATGATATGGCTTTTAAAAAATATTTCTGTAGCTTTTTTAAAATTGAGGTGACATTAATTTACAATACCATATGTAATTTAGCTTCATACTTCTTCAGATGCATGTTACCCCTCCACACCCACCCCCAGTGGTCCTCCCCATTTGGTTTCCTTCTCTTCTTCTCCCCCTCTATGGCGTCAATTCTGTGATCATATTTCTAGGGTTTGTTTTGATTTTACTTTATCTGTTCCCTTGTTATGTTTCTTTATATTATACACAAACATGCTTTCTTAATGACAAGCCCTTCCCTGCCCTCTCTTTGGCCTTGAGTCTAAAGTCCAGACACTTGATCTTCTGTGACATATTTCACCTGACCTTCTGTTTGGATGTCTCATACACACTCCGAGTTATCTCCTTCAGGAAAACTTTTATTCCAGTTCACTATCCAAACACATAACGGCTGCACTAAGTTAAAAGCTCAGTAATTTAGGCCTTAAAACAGTGACCCTTTATTTTTAAATAGCCCTCATTGTTAGCCAATACTTTATTGGTATGAAATATTAAAATATTTAGCACCCATGACAAAAATCAGTATGATTCTTATTTTGATTTTAAAGCTATCTTAAAGATTATCTGCAGCAGCAGTCACTAAATGTCCTTTTAATTCAGAAGTACATTCATTTCAATCTCTGTCTCCATGAGGTAAAAACTGAGAGAGACAAAAAGTCAATCTGAATTTGAAAAGGTCTTTATTTTTCAAGCACTTTAAGGTGGATCCCCAATTATGTCATGTGGAGAAGAATTTCAATCTAGATGGCTAACAGAAGAACTTTTGTCAGTAAAACCCACAAAATGTGCCTGGAAAATATTCAGCTATTTTGAAAATAAATGTCAGGACGTCAACTCCTTGTTTCTCTGCCTGGAGGCTATCATTATTTGGCTATATCACATTCATTAGCACTGGCCTTATATATTAACCCCATCAGAGATGTGTAAACAAAATGTCCCAAGTCCCAACTAAGCAACTTTTGATTCTTTAATGTCACACACATGAAAAACTTACTTTGACTTTCTCCCTCAATATAACTTTTTCAGATTGAGTGAATTACTACAGACTTAGATCTATAGTCATACACAAAACAATAATAGTAGAGAAGTAGCTGTCATTTTGTAATCAGTATGCTTGTCATTTAAATATGACAGAGATAGAAGAGAATGTAGACTTGATGGATGACAGATGAAGCTAACATTCACAAAGTCTGTTTAATTTATTTCTGTTTTAACTTAAATTGTGCCCTATAGCAACATGAGGAGAAAAGAAAATATATCCCAAATGAGATAATTAAAATTGGTCTGTGAATTCTACATATGAGCCAAGTGTCGCTGCATGTTATTTCAAATAATTCAGCTTATTTATTAAGCTGCATTGGAAATCATCTTTTTGATGGATTGTGTACATACATGAAAAGAGGAAAATAGTGGGGAGCACATTGTTTTTTCTTAGCCATGCAGTCCCTTAACCTATTGTGCAGCTAAGTCAAACTCTTATCTCCCTAAAGATGCTCATCACAGCACTGCAAAAAGTCAGACAAATATGGCAATCACTTGAATGTCCTATACTGAGATTAATTATTATGTTGATATAACAGAATATCACACAGCTATTAAAATATTAGACTATACCATTATAACTAAGAAAATACAATTATAAAGTATAATTAAGATAATAAAATATTGGTATATGTACATATTTATTGTGTATAAGTATGTATATAAGTAAAATATATATTTCTATATTAAATATTGGAAGACAGTGCGCAGAAATAGGAACATGGTTTATCTTTGTTAATGGGAATAGAAACAATTATTAGCTTCTTGTTTTTTCTTATTTGCTTTGCTAAAATTCCCATAGTAAGCATGTTACAAGTATAAGTTTTTTAGTGAAAAGGCAACACAAGTACTTTAAGATTGATATCCTTCGGTGATAAAAAACTAAGAAATATTTTGTGTTTACTATGAATAGTTGTCTACCTTATGTATGCATACTTTTATACATACATAATACACATGTAAGTATATATAATACATATACTTATATATATATATTTAAGTTTCTCCTAACAAAATTGCTTCTTATTTTGGATTGATGTGGTTGCAAATATTTGATCAACAAAATTTTCATTTCCATTTTGTATTCTGATGGCTTAGCGAAAGCAGAGATGATCTAGTACATTAGAAGTTTGAGTTCCATAGCCTTGATTTAATCGTATAGACATTAATTCAAGGTTGGGTACTTTTTTCAATTTTCCTTTTAATCAAACCCATGAGCCAGAAATCAAAAAAAGATTATAGCAGCTGAATTACAGCTGTAGTTATTCACCTACAAAACTGTAGATAGGCAAATCAGGAGCACAAATTTCATTTAGCCAAAATCAAGAAAGGAGAAAAAGATCATCACATACTGCCCCCTGCCCCCGCAGTGTTTCCAAGAGTCAGTTTCCTACGAATTCTTAGGAAATAATTTGATATGTGAAATAATTTTGCTTGTTTTTTATTAATTCTGTACCTAAATACACTTTTAAATGGAAATACACATTCCCATAATCCCACCATTCTAGTAAAACCACAAATAAAATTAAGAACATCTTTAGAGGGCAGATTAGCAAACAATAAGCAAGTGGATTCAATAACAAGAACCTGAAGGTAACACTAGCAAACAAGGAGAGGGTGGGCTCAAAATAGAGAACAAAAAAATATATACACACATCTGTGTAACTATACATATAAACTATAAGCTCAATTATATGAGTATCACAAATATATCATTACCAGTCTGAATATTCAATGTACATAGCAGGTAAAAATCCTTTTGGATTTTCATGACTTTAAATTTGTTCTGTATCAAAATGAGGACACATCCTTTTTTTATAAATTTCATAGCCCCCCTATATATTTTCCATTAAAACATGAATCCCAGTAAATATATGTAATAATATAATTCCTAATTTATTTTATTAATATTTCTATCCAGTAAGATCATATGTGACTTGAGTATAACTACCATTCTTGCTGTTGCTCACTTTGGGAGCTGCTCAGTTTAATTCTTTGCACACAGTAGGGCTGCATCACATACGTGCTAGAGAATAAATGGGAGTTATCCAATAAATGAATAAAAAGACTTTTTCCTGAATCACCCTATTTAACTCACTTGGAAACTTGATTTTGAAACTTCTAACTACCTTTGAATTAATATGACTTCTCAGGCATTTCTTTTTCATTTTTTTCTTTGAAGAATAATAATGCATGCTTTGTAGCGGTATCTCAAAAATGATGTAGCTGTAGGATTCCTATTTGCAAGTGCATAATACTAGCACTGTGGTATATTAAAAATATCAAATATTTTGGACTAAAATTGACCTGGATTCAAATGTTTGCTCAACTACTTATCTATGTGGTTTGGGGCCAGCTATCTTAACTTTCTTGAACTTCAATATAAACATCTATAAAATAAAAATGTATACAATTTAGCCAGAGTTGTACTTGTAGATAATAATTTAAATGCATACAACATCTGGTTGGGATGTTTTGTGACGGAATATCCATAATATTAGTTGCAATATCCTGAAATATTTTTGGTTTTCTATTTATATATTATTTCATATCTTACACCCCACTGAGGAAGTCACTATACTGAATAAACAATTCATGAAACTAATGCTATCTATGAACTTGCCTCAGGATCATGGTCTGCCTTAACCAAACAATAGATAATTAATTGGCTCCTGGAAGAGTCTTATTTGAGATTTAGATACTAGTGCAAAATAAGCACCACAGCCAAAGAGAAAAGCGGAAGGCACAAAGCAGTTACAGATAAAATTCAAAATCATCAATTTGATAAAGATAATATAGCAAAGTAACAAAGTCCACCCAAAATCAGGGTTCAGTTTGCCATTCAAAGCAAATGGTCAAAATCTTGCAACTCCCTTAGATCCAAAATAACAATGTGCTTTTCAATTTTTATGGTAATGCACTGGCAGGCCTTTGAGTTGGCTGGAAGAAAATATGATTCATTTAGCAACACACTTGGTGATCCAACTGTTCTATTCAAAATTAGCAGACTCATATTTCACAGGTATTCCACCGAAGTTCATTGGGGTCATAGCGGAAAATAACACTGGAGAGTTTATATAACAATTTGATTTCATGTGTGGCTCTTGGAGTCATTGACTAAACTTTTATTATGAAACAATCACCTGTCATTCTGGGAAAATGAGAAAGCATGTAAATAAATGAAGCTCACATACAAAGTTTAACTTTGAATATCTTTTTCTCACAAAACTAACAAAAACAACAAAGCAACATTTGTTAGTCGCTACATTTATACCTACATTATCTCACCTAATACTACCTCTTCACTATGAGCAATCATAGAGTTCTGTTATAAACCCTAATGTACAGGTGTGGAAAATAGGGCTTCAGAATTTAAGAAACTTACCCAAGCTCACATAGGTGGTAATTGGCAAATCCCAATGAATGTACCATTTCCCATCTCCAAAGCCTGTTCTTAGTCATTCCCAACAAGAACTGTTAAAAAGAATTCACACTAAATGATGAGAGTTTACCTGCCATAGACAGACATGGATAACCAACAAATACTAACTTAAGGGCAGTCAAATGGAGGAAGGAACATCAAAAAGTAGGATAGTACATAGATTCTAAAAGTGAGAGTAACTGTAGAGATCACTTTGCCCAAGCTCCTCATCATAGAGTGATACCATCATCACTCTGTGAGGCCACATTAGGAAAATAAGGAAGACTGAACCAAGATCACCTTCTCTTACCTTGCATCTTCTCATAATATCATCATATAAAAACTTAATACCATTTGTTGAAAACCAGTTGGGAGAAGATTCTACCCTACTTCTGACCTCTTCATTGACATTATAAGAATTCAATAATTTAGATCATAGGCTACGTGACTTCTTATTATTCTGAAATAAATTGCCATGTCAGCAAAACCTATGCTTTAACTATCAGCTCTGTGGACAAGGAAATGAAACATTCTATGAATGGAGTAATTTTCTTCCCTAATGAAGTGGGAAAATAAGTAGTTAGTGAACTAATATTTAGCATATTTATAGAGTCATTTACATACTGCTAAAAAAAGAAGACACAGTACTCAATCTACTTGTGTGATAGCATCATGGTTTAAGAACACAATTAAATTCTATGATCAGCCTTATTCTAAAACACCTCAGGTGAGTAAGAAAGGGAAGTTTGGGGATTAACAGCTTTCTCTAGGAAATATCAGCCGGTTTAACTTCCTCTTACTCAAGTCCCTATTTTGCTCTTCAAGGTCTCAGTAATCAAATGCTTGCTTTGTCTCACTTTTCCTTTTTCTGCTTTCGAAATAGACACTATTTTTCTATGGTACGTTTGATCTCCTCAAACTATTATGCCTCAGGTCAGCTACATCTCTTCTTTAGGATATTTTCACTCCTTTATCCCTTCCTGTGACACCTTGCAAGCCCAGCAGGTATGTCTGACCTAATTCAGAACAATTTGACATGTAGGGAACTGATTCATCATTGATTCATTCATGGAACAAATAGTTATTCCATGACAGGTCCACGCTGGGAGCAGATCAGATAATTGTGAACAAGCCATTGTCCAAATTCTCAGTCTCAAGTGCCTAAGGAAGAACTGTATGTAGGGTGTACTGGAAAAATTTAACCCAGTTTTGTTGGCAGAGATGTCTTCCTCAGAGGAGTAATCCTGAACTGACTTGAAAAATGAGTAAGAATTGCGATGAAATGTCATTCTAGCTAGAGGGGTAACACTCATTCTTTTGATGAGCAAAGAAAATAGTAACAAAATGCCAAAGGATTAGGCACGCCTTTAATTTATAAAACAAAGATTTTTCTTTCAATGATTATCAGCTGAAGTGAGCCAGGGCCATAGTTTTCAAATGTAGCGCCACCATATTCTGCCTCTAAAACCGGGGACTAGTCTGAATTCCTTTCTCTGTGAAAGAAGAGCCACTGCATCAGGCCACACAGTCATTGCGATGATTTCATGAGAAAAATCCATCTTGCACACAAAGCTCAATGCCTTGCAGAAAGCATTTTGACTGTTATTAGCTAACTTCCAGTTCTAGATTGGGTCATAATAGTAGAAAATTAGAACAATCTGTTTATAGGAAAGACAGGAGGTCATTTAAATTTTTAATATTTTAAATATGGAATTATTCATATGCTTGCATAAATTTTATTAGATATTTAATTATATTTGACATTATTTGTAGTTCCCAGGGCATCCCCACCACCATTTCACCTGTGTACCATCACCTCAGTCCCTCGTGCTCCTTCTAGCCTCATCCCAGTCTCTTCCCCACCCACCCCTCAATGATCCCTTTGGTTTATCTTTGACCTTTGTTCTTGTTGTGTTTTTGTTTGTTTGTCTGTTTGCTTGTTTGTTTTTGGCTATAATTGCTCATTTCCTAGAGCTCTCTTATTATTTTTTTTGTATTGATTTTCCTTTACATTCCTCCTAAAAGTGAAGCCATCCAGTATTTTTCTCTTGCCTTCTGACTTTTTTCACTGAGTATAATTCCTTCTAGCTCCATCCATGTTTCTATAAATGATTCTAGTTTATCTTTTTTGATTGCTGAATAGTATTCCATTGTGTATATGTACCATATCTTCTTGATCCAATCCTCTACTTTTGGGCATTTGGATTGTTTCCAGGTCTTACCAATTATAAATAGTGCTGCAATAAACATGGGGGTACAGGTATTCTTTTGGATTGGTGTTTTGTGTCCTTTGGGTAGAGCCCTAGAACTGAGATTGCTGGGTCATATGGTAATTCTATTTTTAGTAGATTGAGAAACCTCCATATGGCCTTCCATAGTGGTTGGGCTGACTTGCATTCCCACCAGCTCCTTTTTCTCCACATCCTTGCCAACATTTTGTTGTTTTTTTAAATATGTGCTATTCTTACCTGTGTAAAGTGATATCTCATTGTGGTTTTAATTTGCATTTTCCTGATTATGAGTGATGTTGAGCATTTTCTCATGTGCCTGTTGGCCATGTATATGTCCTCTTTGGAGAAGTGTCTTTCAAGCTCTTCTGCCCATTTTTTTGATTGGGTTTTTTACTTTGTTTTTCTTGAATCTTGAGAGTCTTTGTATATCTTTGTGATCAGACCCTTGTCCAATGTGTGGAGAGCAAAGATTTTTCCCCAGTCAGTGAGGTCTCTCTTTGTTTTGTTTAATGTTTCCTTTGCTGTACAGAAGTTAATTTGATGTAGTCCCAGCTGCTTATCTTCTCTTTCATTTTTATTGCTATGGGAAATGCATCCTTAAAGGCGTTACTGAGATGTACGTCTTGCAATGTTTTACCGATGTTTTCTTATATATATATTATGGTTTCGGTTCTAACATTTAGGTCGTTTATCCATTTTGAGTTGATTTTTGTATATGGTGTGAGATAGTGGTCCAGTTTCATTTTTTTTGCATGTGGTGGACCAGTTTGCCAGCACCATTTATTGAATAAGCTGTCCTTGTTCCATTGCATATTCTTTCCTCCTTTGTCAAAGATCAGGTGTCTGTAGTTGTGTGGTTTTACTTCTGTGCCTTCTATACATTTTAATTGGTCTATGTGTCTGTCTTTGTTCCAGTACCATGCTTTTAATTACTATTGCTTTGTAGTAGATTTTGAAGTCTGGGAGTGTGATACCTCCATTCTCCTTTTTTTGTCAAAAGAGCTTTGGCTAATCGGAGTTTTTTGTGTCTTTGTATGAATTTCATCAATATTTGGTCTATTTTCTTGAAGAATTTCATTGAGATTTTTATTGGTATTGCATTAAATCTGTAAATTGCTTTTGGTAGTTTGGCCATTTTGATAATGTTGATTCTTCCTATACATGAGCAGGGGATATCTTTCCATTTATTCATGTCCTCTTCTATTTCTTTTAACAGTGGTTTATAATTTTCTCTATGTAGGTCTTTTGTTAGGCTTATTCCCAAGTATTTTATTTCCTTGGTTTCAATTATAAAGTGTATATTTTTCTTGATCTCTTCTTCTTCAGATTGGTTGTTTGCGTATAGGAAAGCTACTGACTTTTGTGTATTTATTTTGTAACCTGCTACTTTACTAAACTAGTTGATTGTTTTAATTAGATTTTCTGTAACACTCTTAAGGTTTTCCAAGTATATTATCATATCATCTGCAAATAATGATAGTTTTACTTCCTCTTTCCCTATTTGGATTCCTTGTATGTCCTTTTCTTGTCTTATTGCTCTGTGTTTGCATAAATTTACATGTGTATCCATGTATCCCTGAACACAATAATTAGGCTAACATAAAATAGCAAATAAATGAAGCAGATTCACCAAGGTATTAAGATAAAGAGAGTGCTTGATGAAAAAAAAATGCCACTTTTATGTCTTTTAACCATTAGCTGAAAACTTAACACCTTACATGACGTCAAAGGGTAGGAATTTGGTATTCCTTCTGTGGCCTCAGTTAATTACTGACACTGTCAGTCTTCTGAACTCAAACACATATTTAATGATCTGCACAGAAAAGCACAAGCCTCTGATCAATCTGATTGAAGTTAACCTTAAAGATGCCCCCTCCTCATTCAACTACATACTTCCCCAGCTAACGATCATCTTTTTACAACTGTAGAAGGAGATTTGATATTATTTTCTGGAAGTCTGAGAGAAATGTTAATTATTTACTAGAGTAGAAGGTAGCTTACTAAGCTAATTTGTTTAATGATTAACCAGAATCCTACTGCTTTTTTAGTGAGCTGCTGTGCAATAGGCCTGCATAGGGGATGCCCAATATTTCTGCTTAATCTCATTTTTATCTTAACTACTTATGGGACCAGGTCTGAAGAATGTAAGATCATAAAGAAAGGATTTTTCACATCAAGTTGTTAACTTTATGCAAGCCAGTATCTGCAGGGCTTTTCTTTTATTTCTGTGGTGTCTGTTGGGTTGTTTGCTGTATTACTAACATCCAAAGCTCCTGTGAAATCCCAAGTCCCTTGCAGAAAAGGCTGTATTTCTTCCAACTGACTCTCTGTGCCTAATGCCAAACCCACCATTGAAGGATCTGGAATGGATGAAAAAATAAATGGAAAAATGGAAAACTGAATCCTGTTAGGAAGAAAAGATATAAACAAACATGAATTATCACAAACAGTACATATCTAAGTGAAAAAATAAGTGGGACAAACATTGTCTTTAGTTCACAGAAAAACTGGTGGACTCTAAAACAGATTAATTTGAAATAAGAGTATTATTAAAAAATAATTACTTAGAATAGTTTCCTACTTTTGAGGAAACTAAGTTTCTATCAACAAATTTTTATCAACTTTATTACTTTCCTATCATGATATCTAATTTAATACTTACAGACCAATAATAATTATCATGCACAATTTCTTGCAATTAACTGAAATTATAGTAAATTAGTAGCATGTCTAGAAACATCATATTTGGTCTGATCATATTTGGTCATAAGGTCTGATTCATATATGTGAAATTAATAAAAAATATAAAAACATTTCATTATCTGATAGCATCCAGACATTTTAAATGCAGGGTTCATAAAAAGGAGAAAGGAATAATGGATGAAAAAATTGAGAATCACGTATTAATATTTAAAAAACCCAAATGATGTGTACCTCTACAAAAAAAGTCATTTTTCTCTTATAGTAATTAATGCATATCCAGTCAAAACTTCTAAAAGATAATTATTTCCAGAAATACACAAAAAGTATAATGCATGCATATTGCAAAAACAGATCAAACATTAGATAAGAAGATATTGTTGAAAGGGAAAATATACCATAATACTCCAGAATGAATAGTCCTATGGCAAGATTTGGGAGCTGAAGAGAGTAAATTCTGTGGTACTGCTCAAAGGGGCTGCCTTGTCCCCCAATCAGTAAAATTAGTATTTTAAAAAGACTTAGTCCAACTTCATCCAATATATAAATGCAAAATTAAAAGAGAATTTTCCAGTTTGTTAGAGATATTCATCTAATTGGCTCAGAGTAATTGATATGATCAGACAAATTGTCAAGTTAGATAAGTTCTCATCATAATTTTATTTTAAAAATACTAATTATGTTTACTGAGATAACACTGACTTACAATACTATATATGTTTCAGGGTTATAGGTTCACACCTCTGAAAAAGTATGTTCTCAAACCATGCTCACCCCCAAAACACCAAAAATCCCCCACTGTACTCCATTGATTCCTCTCCCCCCCTGTAATACTACTCTCATATCCTTGTGTGCTGGTAGCCTCAGTTCTGCTGTCAGATTCAAAAGATTTTTTTGGTTTGTTTTATCTGTTCTGTTGCTTTGTTTTTACATACCACGTATGAGTAAAATCATGCAGTGTTTGACATCATGATTTTAGAGCATATAATTTCATTAATTCCACCCTTTCAATTTCCCATTGGTAACACTTGAAAAATAGAGAGTAATTCAGTGCTTTCAGGTACAAGTATATTTGGGAAGGCAGCTCAAGGGGAACACCTCCACAGAAGTGCAAGAATCATTCCTCTTCCAAATGACTTCAAACAAGAACACACCAGAACATACGGAAAAGATTTGATCTGATTATAGCATTTCCTCTTACACAAAACTCATCGACTACCTTCTCCTCTGATAAACGAGTGTTGATTGATTCCTGACCACAGTGTCCTTTGCCCCAATTATTGTCATTTTGCTTGAGGCTGTGCTGCAGCATGAGCCCCCCTTTGTTTTTTCAAACCTCAATTCTGCTTCTAGTTAATCTCAAAAGAATTCTGTTTTTTGTCTTGTGGCATCTAAATGCATTTTTCCTCCACTCAACACAAGTTTATTTACTTAGGACCACCATGTGCATGGAGAGGAATGATGAAGAAGAGGAAACGAAATAGAAAGGAAAAATAAATAATAATCATGTTCATAAGATGCTTATAAGTTAAAATATCCACGTGCATAAAAACTATACTAGGGAGTTTTTTTTAAGTGATAGTTACCCAAAAGAAAGATTCAAAGAAAAGAAAATATTTAGAAAATGCAGAAGAAAAAGAGAAAGAGAATGATAACCAACTAAAGAACTCCTAGTATGCTTGATTGAAATAAACATGACATTGAAGGATGTGGAGTAATAAAGGGGAAAAGGATAGGATAGGAACACTAAGTAGCAGCCTCATGTTTAATTAAAATGCTTCATAACAGACAAATAACTAAACTTGTAAGTAGAAAAATGAAAAGAAGGCAAGTATATGCAGGGCGAGGAGGGAGGAATAAGAAAGGTATGAACTATCCACACACATGTATATACGCATGCACAAAATATGTTAATTTATTAAATTGAGAACATAAAGGAAATTTGCCCTAAGATTTACTACTAGTGAAAGCTGTGAACAGTGTTATAAATGTTAAAGATCTTTGGGACAAGGGTCCTGGACCTTCTGGGGTAGGCAACCGAGAGAGATGGCTTTGGGTAGGGGACCACAATCCCCAGATGATACATAGTATCAAAGAATCCAGATGGGAAATGCACCTTCTTAGTATGATGTAAGGACCAGCCAGAAGGTAACTGTGCCAAAAATAATCTCTCATATTAAGGGGTGAGAAGGACTGAAACTCTAACATTAATGACTGCCTAGTGAGAGTTATATTTTTATGAAGAAACATCAATTTCTTAAACAAATTGTCTTTGAACACCTAATTACTTTAGGTGCTGTGCTTTATCAAGGATGTCAAACTGGATAAGATAATCCAACATACATATATATGTTCTTCCCTCTGCCTGGAGTGGTCCTCAACACTCTTCTCCCTTTCCCCTCCCCCTCCCCAACCTTCTCCCCCCTACCTTCCGTTCTCCAACTGGCTCTTCCAAATCCTTCAGGATTCAGTGTTTTTGTTTCATTCCCCACAATTTCCTGATATCCTTAGATGTTTGTACATATTAATTCACTTATTAAGTAAAATTTATTTTATTAGCTGCAAGTGATGTTTCCCTGCTGAATATGTCATCTCTTAGTTTAAGGCCTTAAACTTAGTTTAAGTTTAATTCACACAGTCCTCTTCTCCTTTGTGTTCTAAAGACCTTCTCCTATTCTCTTTCATGGAAGCCTGATCCTTTTCTTCAGCACATTTCTCCCATCTTGCAGGTGGATTCCTGTTTGTGTATTTGCATGGTGGGTGAGCCAAAAGTTAAGGTGAATGAATTCATGAACACAGTGTTCAAGAGATTAACCACACCGAACTGAGAATTAGGCACACGCTTGACTTCCTATACATTTATAGGGTAACCAACAGTTACCCTCAGCCTGCCTAGGACAGAGAGATTTCCTGGAATCTAGGCTTTTAAACACTGAATTTGGAAGAGTCCTAAGTAAATGGAGATGGTTAGTCATCCTTGCAAATTAGAGGCATGGTTTGCAAGATAACAGAAGTCACATGTATGGCCAGAATGGCACTAATCATAACTTACACTGTGTGGTAGCTTCAGCTTTTAAGAGAACATTCATTTATGTGAACTCCCTATTCCTTTATACTCCTTTGAATTAGAAGGGCAAGAGAATATTATCCTCATGTTAGAGATGAAGACCATGAGACTTAGATTTCTCCAGTCATTTGCCTAAAAAAATAAAGCCATGGGAACAACGCCTGCTCTTCTGCCTGACCCAAAACATCACACTGTCTAACCAACACCCATAGGAATTAAACCTATGACCTTGACCCAATTAATCCTACATTCTTAGTAATTGAGCAATCTGAGACAAACAGACATTAATAGTCAACAAAGCAGATAAAGCCAAACAAGATTTTTTTATCGCTTATATAATAAGCACAATATTTCTGTGTCAGGAGTATTTTCTCTGAACTGATATTTTCTTTAGGTCTTTGAAATGTTTTTAGCTGTATATTTTAAATTTCCAATGCAATGTTGTTGTTATAATAATTGTTTTTTCTTGCTACTATCTCATTATATGTGTGACCTATATCTATTCTTTGACGATCACTCTATTACTCTGTGACCTCTGGGTGCACATAGAGCTTTGCTAATGATTGGACTGTTTTCTATTATCCATTGTTCCACCCTGACATATCCCCAAGAAACGATCAACTGTAGGCAATTAAAAGCTACTGATATTAAATATAAGGAAAAGTAGTCCCCCAAAAGCAGAAAGAAAATAATTGAATTTTAGGACAAGGCTCTAAAAGGGTGATTTTTAAACCAGATTATAAAAAAAATAAGTAAAACTAGTCATATCAAAAGGTTACCAATGTTTTCTTTAAATAAATGTTTCCTTTGTGACCACTAAGAAAAATTGTACCTCTTTAATTGTTCTCTGGGTAAGATCAAGAGAGTTTCAAATGGTTGAATAGAAAGATCTATAAACTAAAAAGAGATGAAATATTAGAATAAGTGAGTGTGTTTGGTCTTCATATTAGAGAACCTTAACCTTGGGCACACTTAAGAAGCTTCTTAAAATGAACATGAAATCCATTAGGAATTCAACCTCACCATATAGTGTATACAGAGCAGAAAATCATCCATAAGCATTATTGGTTAGAGAAGGTCTATGTCATTTTTCTTTCAATTTAGTTGGAAAAAAATAAAGGCAGGAAGAAAGTTAATGATTTGGAACTCAGTGATTACATTACAGTTGATCTCAAATTTAAAAAAGAATTCCACTTGGATCATCACAGCCTGGGAATAAGGAAAATAAAAAAATCTCTCTCGATGGTCAGCATGAATGTAGTGATCACTGGCAAATGTAAAAAATGAATTTCAATAAAGATCATTGCCCATTTTTTGTACTTTATGCAGACCTCAAGGAGTGATCCACATTTGGAGAACAGATGGGGTAGAAAGAGCAGTTAACTCCCATTCTAATCCTCTTGTTTGTCAAGTCACTTCTCTCTTTTCATGGCTGTTAAGTTATTTTTATTTCAAAGAACTAAGTGTTCGTTAGCTTCCAAAATGATCATTTTTCATACATGGATGAAAAGAAAACATTTAGAATTCTTGTCATTAAGAGGCTACTTTATTTTAAAACTAAGAAGAAAATGGTCAAGGAACTAAAGACCTTCTATTAGTGTTTTTAATTTAACAGGTTTTACCCAACATTAATCTTATAATTAAACCCAAAAAAAGAAGTAGATTGTTGAAGGGAAAATAGTTGGAAAAGTGCTGATGCTGAGATAAAGGCCTAGATATATATTCAGATATGGCAGGCTTACACCCAGGTTGTGAAAATTAGGAGAAAACATTTAATAGGTCTACACTCATGGTAGCATTTTTGTTCTTTAGTGAATAATGAGTTAGATTATGCATAGAGAAAATTTATTAAAATAAAAGAAAAACCTAGTATAATGTGGAAAGATGATCATAAATATACAAGAAGTAAAGAATTTAAGTGTAAATTAAGTGAAAAATACTAAACCGGCTAAGGTTAAATATATAGTATGTACATTTTTGACTGATAAAAGACAATGTCTAAACTAAAGGCAAAACATATTCACTACTCTAGGTCATTAATATAACATCAAAATAATTCAAGAAACACTAATAGAATATAAAAAGAACAGATACAAAGACCATAGCAATATGAGCTTTAATAATTCATTCTCAGTCCATAAAAAGCAAATAAAAAACTTAAGTCAGAACATAAAGTACCATTACTGGTAGAAAAACAGAAATAATAGTTATCATTGTCAAACATTATGCTGACTTAGCAACAAAATATACAGCTGCATCTCAAGTGTCAACAGAACATTTATAAACACTGATCAAATATCTGGTGGCAAAAATTATATATAAAATAGAACTTTTATATAAGTATGACTAAATATTTTTAAATCAAATTGCTTAGAGTTTTAAGAACTCAAAATATTTTGTCATTAACAATCTACAAATGACAAAAATCAAAATGTGACTTAACAAATCGAAGAAATACAACAAGCTATATTTATAGTTAATTTAATGACTTTAAATATTTTGTTAATAATTACAGTAAATAAGTAAATAGTTCTCATGGATAACTTATATTCTTAAATGTTTATCACTTTAAAATAGAGAGAAATAAATGAAAATAACATTCAATTCAAGAATTTTGAAAGCGATCCAAGGAAAGCAAAGAAAGTAATTAGTATAACTGTAAAAATTAAGACAGGGGAAAAGATTTTTTTAAAAAATCTGGTCAGTTGAAATGAAATAATAGTCCCCAACTTCTCAGGAATCAAATGAATAAAAAGGACAAATTAAAAATACAAAAGAACTATGAAAATGGGTGAAAAGGAAATCAAATATCATCCACATTATTTCTGAATAAACTTAAAATCTCAATAAAAAGAATGATTTTCTGTGCAAATGTTCCATATTGATGAACGAAGAACCTTAAATCATTTGGAGGTCATTCATGTAGAAAAAAAGAGAAAAAATTTACCACTAGAAAAACTTTAGAGTCAGTGCTAGTATTCATGAATCCTCTCCACTTTAATGAAAGATGTCATTTCAACCTTACCTAATTCTTTCCAGGCAGTGACCAAGAGGGGACAAAGCTGCCTGCTGAGGATGAGGCAGTGCTGATACAGGCCAGTGACCTGATACAGCCTGATTTTTTACTACTTAACAACAGTCTAAAAGTGAATGTTTCTATTAAAATGTGCTTATATATCTTTTTAAAGTCCATTATACTGGGTAGATATGAAAGCTCAGTAAAATAAAACTATTTCCCCAATTTCATCAAGTGAAAGAATTACATCTGTCTGTCTTAAAGCCCAAGCTCTTTGCATTACCTTGTACCATGCAAGAACCCTAAATCATTAGCTCCCAGCCAGTAGCCTGTAACCTGACAGTAATGCTGCAGTTTCTCACAACAGTTCAACCTCTTTTGTTCTCTATCTCTGCACTTGTCTCTCAAGCCTTAATGTTATTAGACAGTGCAAATGAATTCTTCTAACCTAAGGCAATTTAGTCATTTCTGGCTTACTGGATTTCTTTTCAGTCACTTTAGCATTCTCCCCAGGATTTTTCCCTCTTTCCTTTTCTTTGTAGTGTGATGAAGGTCTGGGGGTCCTGGGGTGAATGTGAGTGACTTAGGCTCTAAGGCTCTAGGTATGGAAGCAAAGGAATATGTGGTTCATGATTCCTTCTCTGCTAGTGGACATAGTTGTGGTGACTTAACTCTTCCATGGATTTAAGCAAGGCTTGAGAATTACAATTGTCTTTGCCCAAGTTTAGCCAGTCTCTGCTCATCATCTTAATAGTGTCCCTTCTCTTGCATCTCTGGACCCTAGAGAAAGGATTCCAGTTCTCATCATTAAGTTCTTTTCTTGCTTTACTCCAACTTAAGTTCTCGTCGACATCCAACTTAAGTTCTCATTTGTTCTGCCTGGCCCTTTTTCTACTTAAATACTGCTACTACATATTGAAAGAGGTATCTAAAGATTCTGCATAATAAGCAGGACATCTTCTTTCTGGATTTTTACTAGCTTTTGATTAGGGGCTTAATAATAAGTAATTCTCAGAAACCCAGGATATTGAACACTAATATCTCCACATTGAGTCTCATTTCTCTCACCTTTTAAACAGGTCATAACTTCTACTTAGTTCAGAACACATCACAGTATCTGGGATCGTGTTGGGATCAACTCCAAGGTCCTCAGAGAGTTCTCAGATGTGAGATGAGTCTACCTCAATAGACCCATAGTGCTTATAATAAATAGATTTCAAGTCTCTTTCATTCTCCAAACAAATTTACAAATTAGGACACATTTATTATTTTTCATTCCTAGGTTATATAACCATCATTTCAAAACTCATATGGCAAAAACTCATGAAAAAATAATTTACTAACTGAATCAGCAACTGTCTTTTGATCAGCTTAAAAAAAAAGTTCTTTTCACCATCACAGGATAAATATATGACTCCGGATCACTAATGTGGCCAAGGATGTGTGGAAGATTCACATCTTGGCATTTTTCAATTAAAAATGAAAAGTGAAAATTTTACTGTCAAGATTTAAGGAATCATTCCTTGACTATTTTTTATAGATGTGCAATGTTCATTAGAACATTGCTTTGGGCATGTGAGTGTTCTACTTCTATAGTGAATACAAGTCAAACCCCTTGCCAAATGTGTCTAATTAATCAACTCAGTCAAAATTTAATGACAAGTACCTTGGTCCAAAGTGTGTGTGGTCTGGGGCCTCTGTGGTGGCACAAGGAGTGAAGCATTGCACTATGAAGCATCCATAGCCACTGCAGCACAAGTGCACAAGTTCAATCCCTGGCCAGGGAGGTGACCCACATGGTGCAGCAGACCTCTCCTGCCTCACCTGCTGCTCCCCTCAGCTGTGTATTTCAGTCTGCCTATTCTGTTCCCCACTCCTCCTCTGGTAAATCCTCTCACCACCCCACACTTCCCACCTATACTCCAGTTCTTGTATACATAAATAAATAAATTTAAAAACAACAACAAAGTGTGTGTGGTTCTGATTTAGTCATATTGCATAGGCATGCTCTTTTACACAAAGCCTAAGAACCACAAAAACGCTCCCAGAAACTTGGAAGTCATTTTAAAGTCTTCCTTTTCTCTAAGTCTCCCCAATCATTTAAAAACATAGTTCTTTGTAATATGTTAATGTTGTCAGGCTTCTCCCTCACTCTCCACCCCCAGCCCACCCCCAACACAAACACATTTTTCCTTTCAGGCAGTCAGTGATTTTGTTTAAGATTTATCATTTTGTGACTTTTACTACAGTGGCTTCATAATGTTTTTTTCTGTGTTCACCTCCCATTTAATCTCAACATCTGGCTTTCTGATCTGATCTATTTAATCTCCTTTTGTAGTTTCTGTTGCCTTCTAAATAAAAAGTCCATACAACTTAGGATGGCATCCCAGGAGCCCCACAGTTTGGTGCCAGCTGCTTCCTCTGCCTCACATCTCCCTGTGCTTTCAAGTAGTTTCATTCTGCTGAATACTCCTGCAACACCTAGAAATTGTCCAACCTTCTTTCATCTATAGGATTTGTACAAACTTGATCCTCTTTGTACAACATCCTTCCTCCCTTCCCTTCCTTCACCTACCTAACTTTTATACATCCTTCGTTGCATTTATAATTTAAGCAACATTTCTTCTCAGAATACATTCTCCTTCTGACTACAACCAATCCCCTCTCTGAATTAGTATTGTTCTCCAGTGGGCTCCTGTAGACCCTGGTGGGTACCTCCACTATTCATCACTGCACAAGAATTACGTATTTTGCTTCTCCTTAGGTAGAAAACCCCCAAAGAACAGTGATTGTGTCTTCATCATCTTCATAAAAACATCATGTAACACAATGCCAGGCATGGTAGTCACTCAAAAAGCTTTTGTTTACTGAGACATTCAATAAACATTGTTACTTGGTGACTGTCATTATGAGAAAGTACTTCACTGTCTCAGTTTCTACATCTGTAAAACTGGTATAATATTATACTTATCTCCTGGGATTTGTAAAAAGAATAATTTAATGATGATAAAGGTCTTTCCTCAAAAAATGTTGTTTGATAGCCTATCTCACACTTTTATTGACAGTGTGACCTACTTTCACCATACAATTTTTTTTTAAAAAAGATTTATCCATTTATGCATATAAGCACTGGGGTACAGGCCAGAGGTGTGTGTGTGGGGGGGGGGGGGGGGGGGGGGGGGAGGTGAGAGGATTCACCACAGAGAGCAGGGAGCAGAATAGGCAGATCAACAGAAGCACACTGCTGAGGGGAGCAGCGGGTGCAGCAGGAGAGGTCTGCATGCCATGTGGGTCCCCTCCCTGGCCGGCAGCAGGGATCGAACTCGTGCTGCAGAGGCTGCGGTTTGCTTCATAGTGGGTTGCTTAACCCACTGCGCCACCAGGGAGGCCCTCACCGTACAATTTTAATGATCTTCCCAAAGATTTAATGTTAGTGCTTCTAATGACTGCCATTAGAACACAAAGAATATATCAGAGCTTACTGCAAGTGAATACCTGACAACAGTTTGCTGTGATTATTATTATTCACTTTTGGTCTAATAATATTTTTTACTGATGATGTAGGTTATTAAAAAAAAAAAGCTGTGGTTATGACTTCAGGAATCAGTGTTACAAAGAAGTTTCCAGACCTTCATTAAATCTGCAAAGAAATTCCCTAATACAAAAATTGTACATTTTGAGAAAACAACACAGATAAAAATTAATCAATTATTGTTCCTAACATGGAGGTTTTATTTGAAGCCAGTATCAGTGTTATTACCAAGATTTATATCAGATTTCTTACTAGAATAGAAAGGACTTTGATGACAGAGCATAATAATAGTTAACAATGTACATATGTAGGGCAATATATTTTGACATTCTTCAACTACTTGGAACATTAAGCATCAAGGGAAGCAGAAATAGCACAGACAAAAAGAAAAAGAAATTAAGAATGACTTCGGAGAAGATAAAGGAAACATGATTTTCACTTGACCTACATTTATAAAGGGAAGTACTTTAACACAGAAATAATGAGGAAATGTTGGGCACACTGAATATCTATGCTTAAATCCATTTATTGCTATAGATTAGGAAAATAATTAGACATAGTAAAACCTTTAATTTGTTGACTAGATTGAAAGATCAAGGATGTCTATTGCAAAAACAAATATTAAAGATATGACTATTCAAAGGAAATTTGTGATAAATTGTAGCTTATGATCAGTTCTGACAGAGAACATGTCTTTTAACTGCCACAGACAGTCTGAGGATTCATTATTTCCTTTTTATTTAGCATTAGCGATAAAGTTAGTGTTACATCAAACGTAGACAGCTTGGTGCCTGCCCTAAGGGTAGAGAAAGTTTTGAAATGGAAAGAAGACACAGCTTTAATAAGTAAATTATATAATCCTTTGATTTTGGTTTATTTGGAAGCTTCTGAGTACAAATGGCATTTTCTCTATCTTATTAACTAAATACTACATAAAGGATAATAGTGTTACTTTCAAAAGAAATTAAACAAACTGTGCTGATATAGCTGCTTTCATTGTTCCCCATTTACCTAAGTAGCTTAAAACCTTTTTTGGAAGAAGTCAGGGAATGAAATATAAACATTTTCCTTAAGCAAAGCACATTCTTTTCAGAGCAGCACTGGTTATGTTGGGACATTCAACTTATCTAGACACAATTTTGAGGTGCTTAGATCATAGGAGGAAGTGCACATGTATTTTAAATATTTCTTTTTGTGACATGATTGGGAAACCAAAAATGGTAATCCATTGGCAGAAGCCTTGGTTTGAAACCAAAACACACCTTCCATAGTCAGTCAGTCTCTAGTTCTATCATCACAACTACAAAAGAGTTGGTCTTTTCATTAAACACAATCAGAAGTGGTGGTGGTGGTGGTGGTGTAGTGGTGTATGTGTGTAGGGGAAGGGAGGCAGGAACTTGAAAAATAAGTGGAATGGTATCCAGTATAAAGACAGATCCCAGATAGAAGAAAATTAAAAGCATTGAAGAAAATTTCATGAACAAAATGTTCAGTCCCAGCCCCAAGTGCAATTGTTCTAGCACTAGGAAAATAGAATTTTTTTCTTTACATTTGCATCTCACAATGACTTTCTCAGTTAATTTTTACAAAACAGCATCATTTCATAGCTCTTTACAATTTTTTAAATTTTATATATTTATTCATTTCCTTTATTTTGAAAAAAAATGTGTACTATTGCCTGTAAACTTTTGATTTTATGATATCTAAGTGGGAGTCTCAAAAAAATAACTTGTTTTGATCATTAAGTCTCTTAACTTTTCTTCAGCTTTTTGGTTTCAAATGACACACCTTTTTTTTTTAAATCATTTAATTTTTTACCTTCTAGTCTGTAATCTCTAGCTAGTTTGCAAATCCTTGGCTCTTATTTTTCTTGTGTCTACTGTAGGAGAAACCCTGTGTCTTGCAATGACTGGTTTAAATGTGATTTAACTGGAAATAATTTTAAGATGATAAATTATGGCTTCATTTTAACATTAGCATGGATAATCATGGAATAAATTTACAAATGGCAGTAGGAATTGAAAAATTAATGCTCTATCTACTCAATCATTTAAAAATATAGAATGAATTCAATGTCTGTGGAACAGAGGTACTCTTCTAGGTTTTTAGGACATGTTAGTAAATGAAGCAGACAAAAATACTTGTCCTCAGTATATAATTCATATGTCAGAAGATGGTAAATGTTATGGAGAAATATGAAGTATTGAAAATGTAATGAGAGTGCAAATATAGGGAGGAATGAATTGGGATGATCAGGGAAGGCCTCACACAAAAGTGACATTTGAAGAAGGTATGAGGGAGCTGAAGAGTGAACCAGGAGAAAATCTAGAAGAATAATCTAGATGTAGGGACAAGCTCAAAGTCTTGTGGTAGAAACATGTTAATATGCTCAAAAAGCTTAAGAGGCAGTCAGTGCTTTAAACTTTGTAAGTAAAATAGTATTGAAAGAGAGGAATTCAGAGAAATAACAAGTTTGGGGAGAGGTTACTGATCAGGCCTTACATGCCATTTCAGCAACATTTTGGGGTTGGGGGGAAGAGAAGGGAGAGTAGGCAGTGATTTTTAAAGTTATTAAAAGATTTCCAGAAAAGAAGTACCATGATCTGCCTTATACTTCAAGTTTTACTTTAGGATCATTCATTTGCTTTATTGAAAGATTATATATGCATATGGGAAACCAGTCAGGAGGAATACCAATAAGCTAGGCTAGAAATGATGATGTTGAAACCAGAGTGATAGCTGCAAAGACTGATAAGATTCTGACTATATTGAAGTTAGAACCAGCAATATTTGATGACATAAGTGTGAAAATAAGACAGATCGTGGGTGACTAACAGTGTTAAGAAATATGTGTTAAGAAATACTCGAGTTTCTTTTTGTTTTCGTAATGGTTTCTTTCACTGTACAGAAGAGTTTTAGTTTGATATAGCCCCTCTATTGTTTCTATTCTGTTTTGTTTTTCTTGCTGTTCGAGATAAATCCACAAAGACATGTCTATATTTTGCCTATATTTTCTGCTATGTATTTTATAGCTTCAGGTCTTATATCCAAGACATTTATTCATTTTAAGTTGATTTTTGTATATGGTATAAGATGGGTGGTCTGGTTTCATTCTTCTGTATGTGGCTGTCTAGCTTTTATCAGCACTTTTTATTGAAGAGGCTTTCTTTGTTCCAGTATATATTATTAGCTTCTTTGTTATAGATTGTCCTTACAGGGTGGGAGCAAAACACACTATGGTGATGGGCTGTGGGTGCTTTGGAGGACGGTGTGGTGTTGTAAGGATGCCTGAAGGAGGAGATCCTATACCTCTGAAACACAATGATGTAAACAGATGCTACCTCAATAAATAAGACATAAGAAATATCCATATCACAATAATCCTTGTATTATTTAAATGGATACAGCATAGACATCCAAGTCAAAGAGAAGGCAAATGTTTCATTTGAGTGTTCTAAACCAAGACACTGTGAAGGCTGCCTAGTACTTGAAGTGCATTCTGGATATTTTGTAAAAACTTTGATATTTATTTTCTAGCCTTTTGGGGTATTACACAATAGTCATTTCTTTCTGTTTTTCTGTCAGCATTTTGCTCAAGGACACTGGGAAGCAGAGATTTAGTGACTTCAATAAGGCCTGAGGTGGGTGTCTAAAATGCTGGAAATGTTCTATTTCTCAGTGTGAATAGAATTTATGTGGAGAGATTATTTTTATGATAATTCATTGAGATTTTTGTTCATGATTGCCTCATTTAATTGTATGTATGCTATAATTCCATAAGAGGAATTCAAGAGCTGGACTTTTTTCTTCATAAGTTTGATTAAGAACAACAAAATGAGAATAAGATGCACACTTTAAAAAAGAATTATTATTCAATACTTGGAAATCAGACAAAGGGATGACTGTGTATCTTTTCCTATTAGATTATCACTTCACAAGTTCTGACAAGGATGATTTAATTCTCTAGGGCATGCACTGATGTTGACTTACTAGTCATGCTTATGAAATAACTTCACTGTAAAGTTACAAGTTCATTTATAAACTTTTGTCCTATAGAGGTATAAACAGTTTCTGTGCAAAAGAGAAGATAACCTCAATATATCATTGTCCTAGAGGTTATTAGCCACTTTGCCGCCAACTTAGCAAACTGATTTTGCTCTCTTTGCAGACTCACTATATAGCAAAAATCTATTTCTATTTCAAATCCTTTGCTTATTTATGTCTTTTGAGTCTTGATTCATTTGAATGCACTTTGCTATCCTACTTGTTCCCTCATATGTAAACCAATATAATTTGACACATTTAAATAAGTTTTTTTGGCACAGGTCCATTTTCTTTTGTTTTTGAAACATATTCCTATCTTTTAAAAAATATATTTTGTAATTTAGAAGACTGTATGTATATCTATATCTATCTATCTATCTATCTACACACATGCCACAGAGTGTCCAGAGAGGGATGAAGCTTTTCAACCTTGTTCTGCTATTATCTTGCTGCATGGTGAGTTTACAAGCTTAGTCCTTAAGTATGTTTGGTTACATGATCACTCTTTGTTCAATCCTCAAATTGCTCATTGAAGAATCAAATTTTGGGTCTCCCTGGTGGAACAGGGATTAAGTCTCAGTGATGTCAAGCTACTGGAAGCTACTGCTGCATGAGTTCATTCCCCAGTCAGAGAGCAGATGCACATGGTGCAGCATACTTCTGTCTTGCCTGCTTCTCCCTTCAGCAATGTATTTCAGTCATTCTGCCTGTTCTGCTTCCCATTCTGTCTCTGGTGAAACCTCTCATGCCCTCACCTCTGGTCTACACCCCAGTTCTTATATGCATAAATAAATAAAAATGAATCTTTTTTTAAAAGAATCAACTTTATCTAGCATTAAATATGGCATTAAATTTATCATTAATATAGCATTAAAAATAGTAATCTCAAACAGATTTGTATCACAGACATTTCTCACTGTGATGGCATTAGTGGAAGAAAAGACTGAATAAAACAAATAAAAAAAGAATGACTTTGATTTGTATTGAATCTTGGAGGTGTGAAGTAATTTTTTAAAGACTTGTTCATCTCATCATATAAAAGTGACCCGATGTCACTTTTTCATGATTTTGAAGGAAAAATAGAGAACAAATGTTAATTGCATAACCTCAGTTTCATAACAAAGCCAGAAAGACTTGGGATTGGAATAGCATTATTTAAACAATTCAATAAAGAAATTATCTACAGCTGTCCTTAGCTCAACAAACATGATTGAACATATACACATTTGTTCTGTTCATTTAACTGGCAGGAAACATTGTTCCTTAATTCCAGTTTACACATTCCTACTCATTTTCATAACAGCACTGAGAAAAACCACACAGCACATTTCTGGGGGATTATAGCACTTCTCAGATAGTCTTAATCACTTGAAGAGCATTACTAGGTGCAAGGCTTAAAGCGAAAATATGCTAATTATGCACAAAGGCACTGTCTATCCTTAAGGAAGGCATGTGGACAAGACGGAACAGTATCTCAGCATAGGTCATCTCCTACGGGGAGGGATTGTGAGGGTTTATGGTTATCAAATAACTTGAAATTTTAGAAAGTATTTTTTGGTTGCTTGTAGAAGAGGATATAGTTAAATTACAGTTCTATGACAAAGATTAGGAGCTCCCACTACCATTTTATCTCCAAAAATATATAATCCCAATGCTCATTTGGATATACACCATTTTTCATCTTGGATATGCTAAGGTTCTAGTGCCTCAGTTCCTGTGCTCTCCACATACACACACCATGACCTACTGTCACGCCTATGTGGCATGCTTACTGTTAGTGGTTGCTTGGACTGTGCCCGCTCTTCTAATTCCCTAAATCTTAATGAGCAAGAATTTCTTTCTCAATAAGACAATAATCTGCAAGGCATTTTCACTCCAGTTTCAACTAGGAATCTTGGTCTGTTTCATAGACCTTAGAACGTATCTAGGCACTATGTTTGCCTCATGAATAGTAAGATATCTAAGTATTTACTGACAAAAGTATGCTTGTAAGTGACCTTGTTTATGTTTGTCAAATGTTTTAGATTACTCCAAATGTCTCATTGTCATTATTTCTCTTCAGTTAACTTTGAGAAACATGAAAGTGACTATAAATGTCACTTGAGTTCTCTTTTTCCAGGTTTGACCTTTAAGATAGACCTTTCATATACCTCAGAGTTTTCTTTGATACTCAGCTGGTCACAACTCTTGAAATTAAAAGCAAGAGATGAGACACTAATGTGCTTAAGCAAACTAACTGAAGAATGTACATAGAGTGGGAAGGGAGTTCCTTGGTTGACAGAACTTGAGTATTACTGCCAGTCATGACCAGATATAACAGAATCTAAATTCTGTTTATCTTGATCTCTGGAGCCTGCTCTCCTCACCCGCCTTCTCTATTCTCAGACAACCTCATCCATCGTCATGGCAAGATGACTATGGGGAGCTCTAGGTAAACCATATTTCGTGGGATCTATGTTATCACTGATCATAATAAAAAAAAAAACTGCATGCCAATAAGAGAGAGAAGAGTTTACCCTTCAATAATAATATGGTTGCTTCTCAGACAAAAATATATCTCAATCTCAGAGATGTTAAAATGTGGGTGAAAAGAGGGCACATTAGAATCAGTGACATGTGGGGCCTCCCTGGTGGTGCAGCAGATTGAGTGCTGCACTGTGAAGTATCTGTGGCATAGCAACTCGAGTTCGATCCCCAGGGAGGGGACCCACATGGCGCAGCACACTTCTCCTGCCTCGCCCACTGCTCCCCTCAGCAGTGTGTTTCAGTAGATCTGACTGTTCTGTTCCCTGCTCTGTCTCTGGTGAATCCTCTCACCTCCCACGACTCTGGCCTATACCCCAGTTCTTGTATACATAAATAAATAAATTTTTTTAAAAAAAGAATCAGTGACATGTGATAGACCATTTTCTCAGAAATTCCAGGGTGAAAATAGTTTATAATCTTGTTTAGAAACATTTGATCTGATTTTTAACAATTCATTCAGTTAACCTTTTGTGGTATTAGCATCATAATAGTTTCATTTTTATCTATAGAACATTTTCTCATGCAACATCTATCTCCTCTAGATGTAAAAAATAGGTATGGAATTATATCTAGCAAATTTTGATGAGAATGATTAATGGTATAATGTAAGTTATTAGATTTTAGTAATATAGTTGATTGTATAGTTTGCATCATTATTTTGTTCAGAGATTTTTAAAGTTACTTATAGTGTTCCCAACCAACATGTCTTTTAGGTATGTATTGACTTAATGCATTATTTTCTCCTTTAATGTGTTAACATAATTTATTGCATTAATAAATTTCTTAACATTGCAATGCCTTCATACCCCTTAAAGAATTCCAACTTGAGTCATGCTTCATTGATGTACTGTTCAATTCTATTATTTATTTATAATTGTTACATTTATATCCTTAAATATATATAGTGGGAGGGGTTGTATTGTCTTAACAAGTAAATACCAGCCTGATAAACCTGTCTAGAGTTTTTCATCTTTTTCCAAGATTTAAAATTATTTAAATAACAGTATACTTATCATTTTTTAAGTAATAGCTTTTTTATGGTATACCTTTCAAATCTCTTCTATAATCATGTGTACTCAAGTTTTTTTATTTTTTACTGAGTTAGTTTTGCAAATTTCCTAGAAATTCACCCACTTTTTGACCAGAAAATGATCTAGTTTCTCTTGGATTTTAAACACATTACTGCAGAATCGAAGGTAACATTCTTATAGTTCTCCTAATCTCTTACAGATCATTTATCCGCATTTCCTTTCCTTTGTCCTATCCCAAATCATCAAGATAAAATCTTTAGCCTTTTTTTTTTTTCAGTGCTTCAATCCACACCCATATACAAGATTTCTAGAACACTTATTCCCTAAGGGTTTTGCTGATCCATAACATGGGTGCAGTTTACTCAGTTTAGACTTTTAAGTCATAAAATTGCATGCAGGTAGTTTTCCTTGATCACCCTTGACCACAAGATGAAGTCACAATCTTGATTATATAAGCTGTTGTTTAAGTAAATGTACCTTCAAACTCTAGAATCATTTGACAATGGAGACACATGCTGTTCAAGGCATATGAGAATGACACTGATAAAAGGAACAAGTCATATTTTCCATTTCATACCATTCAGGGTTATCTGCTTATTAAAAAAAGCAAAGGATGACATTGTTAGCAGAATTTAATTCAACATCTCTCTTTCTCGCACACTTATGTGCTCTTTCTCCTTCTCTCCTTTCACCATTCTTCTTTTTCTCCCTCTACTTCCACAACATAATACCTAACTTTAGAAATTGCTGGGTTTTTCCATTGTAGAATGAATATATCATCTCTTTACAACTTGATATTTAAAAATTATATAACCATAACATCACCTTCAACTTACTCCCTACCATTTTTTCTCCTTGAAATCTTGAGTTCTTTTTGATTTTCATTTATTTAGAAAACACATTTGAGTATAAAGTTATATATTCTGAATTATTGAATTTTGGGGAAGTGTGTTTCTTTTGTCTGGTTAGATATCTGTTATCTTGGCTGGGAATATGATTATTGGACTTCAGTCTCTAATTTATCTATAAAAGTGATCCTGCTTTTATGTCAGGATTTATATTTTAAGTATCAGGATCCAGGAAAGTCAGGTCTTCCTCCTAAGCTTCATGTTTTTCCATCATTGATCTTTAGGGCAAGGACAAGCAATACTTACACCTATAGGCTGTAAGGCATCTACCTAATTGTTAAAGGACCTTCTAAATATTGCATGAATTGGTCTGAGACCTGAGGCAATGATCATGGTCTCCTGGTTCTTGGTCACTCTCCTACTATATGTTGTTGTCTTTCTGCTGTGCTATTGTCCTCATGGTTAATATGGTTAAATTAAGTCCACTTGCCTTGTCTGGGTATTACTTTACATATGTTCATGTAACAATCAAGTCTTCCAGAACCATTGAAAAGTAGGGACAGTATTATTATCTCTGTTTTATGGATTGTAAACAGGAGGTCACCAGGTTATGTACCGAAGAGCAGATTCCTGTCAACGCAATGGCAGAGTACGAGCAAGGGTAACTTCATCTGGACATTGTTCTCAAAAATGCCCAGCCCAGTTAAGGCACCTCCCTCTGAATGCCAAATGATTACGTGCTATGAAAATCCTATAGTCCCAGAGTAGAGGAAAACATTTCACAGTCATTCTTTCTTCCTCTTGAGCATTATCTTGACCAACGGAAGAAAAGCAAAAGAACTTCCTGTCCTCTATTCATCATAGGATGTAGATCTCCCAAAGGCAAATAGGAAATTTATAAAGAATATCCTCATAGACTTTGAATAGTTTTTCTTTAAAGATTTTATTTATTTATGCATATAAGAGCTGGAGGACAGGCCAGAGTCCAGAGAGGTAAGAGGATTCACCAGAGACAGAACCAGGAACAGAACAGGCAGACTGACTGAAACACACTGCTGAGGGGAGCAGCGGGCAAGGCAGGAGAGGTCTGCTGCGCCATGTGGGGCCCCTCCCTGGCCATGTGGGTCTCCTCCCTGGCTGGCAGCAGGGATTGAACTTGTGCTGCAGTGGCTGTGGTTTGCCTCATAGTGTGTTGCTTAAACCACTGCACCACCAGGAAGGCCCAACTTTAAATAGTTTTTAATAAGCATAGGTTATATAAAATCTCATTGTAAAGCAATATAGTTTAAAGATGGAAGCAGGAAGCTGTTGCAATGCTCTAGACTAGAACCAGAGGATAGCAATGAGACCCCTTAAAACAACAGTATTTCATTCTAAAGGATAACCCTATAGTGGCTGTCTAGGTTCCCTGGCGAGATCTTGGCTAATTATTAATCATATCTGCTCCATCATTGAAAAATGGCCTTCAGCTAACAGGAGCCATCTGGCCCAGGAGACTATGAACTTCCCCATTCTGGTAGGGGGGTTCATAGGGTGGATAGACTTTAGCCAATGACCGATACATACAAAAGATCAATATAGAATTGTCACTGTGATACAGTTTGTGCTCCACATCTTCCCTATGGGATCAGACTGAAATTAGTCTGCAGCTGGAACCAGTCTTGCTTAAATTTTTCTTCTGTCCTATCCAATTTCACTTACGTTTTTTCTCCCAGGAACATGCAAGGAACAGTACAAGGAATAGATCCCTTGTACTGGAATTTGTTTCAGATTTTCCCGCTTGGGAACAAGACCAAAGATAGCAAGTCATCCTTGCAAAACATCATTTCTATACATATGGTGGATGCGTATTTAAGAAGCCAAACATCCCTTGTAGAGCACTGAATACCACCATTGCCATAAGAACAATGGAAATAGCAAATGTGTGGGTAAATACACAGATTGTTTCATATTTTAAGATTTCTTTAAATTCCATTAACTATTTGAAGTTAAAAATGCACACATCATATCAATGTATTATGGAACTTATAGTGTATGTAGAAGTGAATATATGACATCAGTGTCACAAAGAATGGGAGAAAGGTAATTGCACTGTTGTAAGGTTTGTCCGCTATATGTGATACTATCATCTATTTTATTTTGCATTCATATTGCATAAAATCCCCTTCCCCCCCGCCGAGAAAGGATGGTTTTACATAATTAATAGCCCCTTTAATAAGGTCAATTATATTTCTAAAATAAATGAACAAATGAATGATGACACTTTTCCACCTCTTTTCTCTACCAATAACAGAAGCAATAATAATAAAGCCAGTGCTTACTGAGCACTTATTCTGTGCCAGATGCTATGGTCACTCATTCATACATGTTAATCTTCCTAAGCTGTCTCTGATTCGCCATGTCGTAAGTGTGATATCTCCCACCCCTGTTTTAAACATAAAGAAGGTGATGCCCAGAATATTGCATTAATATGTTCCATGGCTAATAGGTAGACGTTAGCAAAGCCAGTCCACAACTCTAAGCATTCCAGATGCATAACCTGTTCTAATCATCTCGCTGTGCTGCTTCTAACTTCTATATGTGAGTGATAATTGATTGAGTGAAAGATAAAGTTACTTTTTTGAGCAATATTGGATTCTATAGGGTGGAAAATTCCTGAAAACTTTCACACTGGGATGCAACTAAGTGTGCATAAATCCAAATTAACTTCTCTGGGGGGTCTGTTTGTATAAATGGAGCTACAATAGGTTGACATCCAGCATTTCTCCAGGTGTTGTAGACAGGCTGCCAGCTCCTCAAACTGGCACCACAACCGGCAGCTGGTCCATCAGGTTGGAGTAGCATCACTGTGTGGTCCATGAGAATGCTTTAGATGTTTTCTATTCTCCTTTCCACTCTTGGGTTTCACTAAAAGGTATCCGGGTGTGCATGGTTTCCAGGTGCTGACCCAGAAAGGGTCCACCATTATCTTCCCCTTCAACATAAACTGAACTGCTATGGGAAAGGATGTAGGGCGTGTGTTAGGTTTCTCAGAGGAGGGCATATTAACATGTACATTGGAATGGTAGGCATTTTGCCATCTCTGCATGTAGAGTATGCTGACTTGACAGCCTACAAGTTGGAACATACAACAGAATTTCACTTGGTAAACTAATCTACATTATAATCTATAGGTTTATCTTTACCGAGACACTTTAAGAATTGAATTTCGTGATACATAATAGGGTTTTATGAAATCTTTGGGCTGCTTTGTAATTAAACCTATGGATTAATTTGCCTTTCCATTATGTTTGTACATAGTAGTCATAGTTCCTATTGGAAGCAAGATAATTGTGCCTCCTTTCGCATCTATTTTTTTCCTTTTAAAAATAACTTACTATTTTGTTAATAAAAGAGAACTCTTCAATCAGACCTAGAAAATGTCTTGCCCAGCACTGTTTAATACCCTCATCTTTGTTTCCACATTTTCCCAAAATTAGTTTCAACCAGTGTTTCTGTAAATGATTTCCTGCCTTAGGGGCAACTGAGTGCTCACTTAGAAAGGAGGTGTCTGGCTCCCACCCCCAACTTTACAAAAGCAGTGTCTTAGCTGATGAAATGAAGAGTTAACCATTTAGCAAGAACTCCAGGTGGTTGATATTTATCCTTAAATTTTGGCAACTTCTGCTTTAGGCCTGTCAGAGAGGGAAAAATAGACATCAAACATTTTATTTGTAAGAAGCAATTTCTAAAATGAATGGAGAATTAAACCACAGCCAGAAAAAGAAACTTTTCATATCAGCACAGCAGCTTCTCTCTGCGAAGGGCTGCTTGCTGGCTTAAAAAACAGGACCTGTAAAATCTATAGCGCACTATGCCATTATCTTCAACTTCACAAAGAGGTTTTTAGATCTGACACATGAAAGATGTTGTAATAAGCCACACAAATGCTACATTGAACTAAAGCAAATGCAAGGGGAGAATTTAATACCTGCAGATATAAGACCTCAGTTTGTTTTTTAAAGATCCTTTTCATCTTGAGAAGAAAGACAGATTTAATCAGTTCCTTTAGAGAAGTTATCCCATGTCAGACATATGCTTGCCTTACTTTAATTCAAAGGGGGCAAAGGTAGTATCTTTTTCTAAACCAAGTTAGGAAGGGGCAGAAACTGAAATAAATGAGCAGCTACCTTTATTTCCAGGGATCAAATGATAGGTAATATAAGAGGCACTTCTATTTGCAGGAAAATGAAGAACCTGGAGCCTATAGAAGCCTAAATGTCGTGAAGCTGTGATTTCCTTTCTTGCTGTTTTTGACTTTGCTATTAAAATGAAGATGAAATCAATGAATGAATAAATGAATGACTGAGCTAAAAAAATTAAATAATTTGATTGAGCAAGTTTTATATATTTCCTGTTCCTTGTAAGATTTTTCACCTGTGACCAGAGATTGTCTGAGCTTTACAAATGGGCTTCTCCTACCTCCTGAACCCTGGCTGGCCTCAGTAACCCTGACAAGTTAAAGAGCCGGGAAAAGCTTTGGAAACAGATGCTCCAAGAAAGACTGTCCCATTAGCTTCAGTAAAAGACTAAGTATCTGTGTGATCTTTTCCATCCAAGCTATTGTCATCATTGATAACAGGCATTGTCTCGGGTTTTTTTGTCCCTCTATATTTATTAGCTATCCATCAGCTCTGCAGAACCATGACACAAGACCAAAAAGGAAGCAAACTATTTCCTTTTTGTTACAAAAATAAACACATTCAATGCAAACCTATTTAATAAAATGTCCAGACTTGATACAAAATGCAAGTGTTGAAAGAAGAGGTTTGCAATTTTCAATAGAATGGGTGGGTCATATAATGAGATACCGAATACTATTTATGTTTTTCTTACACATTCTGAATAAAATGACCACCTCATTTATAGGCTGACCACTTAATTAGATATTTGAAGTCAGATCTGGGAGCTTAAATTATTGTTGTAGAAATAAATAGGCTTTTTGTAGGAATGCTGATAAGAATGAGAAAAAACATTCTGAATCCCTCACTTAATTGGCAAGAATTTTCAAATCTGTTTTCATCGGTATTATTTACTCCCTATTCTGCCACACCATGCAGCTCTCTTTTTTATCATCCTGAATTTTCTTATTTATTATGTTGAACACACAGCAATTGTTCAAATTTTCTACTTTCTTAAAATAATTGCTATCAAATTACCCTAAACTTGACAAGCAAGGTTTTCATACATTGCTTTTTGTCTAATCTGTTATAATTGGACTGCATGTGAGGGGAAATGGAAACAAAACATTTGGTGCTGAGATGTTAAAGAAAGCTCCAGACCACCTGAAACCCTAGTAGTGCTCAATAAAAAGTCCTTTATCTCATAAGATGTAGAGAGTTGCATAAAATGATACTTGTTCCAAGGCCTACTAGAGGTCATGTTAGAGGCAGGCTCCTCCCATCTTTCCTGCTCATGCACTTCTGCTATTGGGAGTGGAGAGTTAACTGAAACAAAGGGGAATGTATGGTACATTTCAATTAGAGAAAGAATGTGTTGCTTTTATAACTCCATCAAATGTCCTTCCTCCAGCTGATTTTAGGTACATCCTAAAGCATACTTCCATAATTATAGGAGATATGATATATACAAACTCTCTTGTAATTGAGATGCATTAGTCTCTATCTTCTTATCACAGCACTTGAAGAGCAAACAAAAACAGTAAAGTGAGATCGGACAGTAGCCTAATGCAATTAAAATCACTATTATCCCATTATTATCAGTATTGAGGGAGCATAGATTAAATGACCAGGTGTGAGGCATATATGCATACCCATGCAACTGAGACAGTGATTGTGTGGATCAGTCATTCAAAAAGTATTATTTGCACACCTAATATAATCAGTAGTGTGTTAATTCTGTAGAGATAGGTATATGAGGAGATAAAATGCCTGCCTTCAAGGAATTATTTTCAAGAAAGGTACTATGATAATACATTATCTTTTCTTTCCTGTATTATGATCACCTCCCTTGATGCATTATTTTCATACACACAAGAATTCAGCTCCATGAATGAAGTCAAAGAGTTCATCTGGCTTCCTGTGGCTTCTCTGTTCTCATTTCATTTCACTGATAATCAAAAACGTATGCATTAAAAAAACACACACACAAAAGTATGCACTGGTGAGAATGCTAAAGGAAAGAGACCAACTAAATATTTGGGTTCTCAACTTTTAGCACATTTTATTTTACATGGAATTATAGTTAAAATCAGTCTCTGTAAAGCATGAGACATAAACTTGAGATTTAAATACTATTGTAGCAAAACTATATAAATTATATGGCATATAATTTTGGTCTGTTAACTTTACATTATGATAAAATTTGGTAGAGGTGTTCCATTGACCTTGGCTAGGTACATACAAATTCAGTAAAACTTCCTGTGATCAGGATTTTTGCTTTACTTATTATGTAAATTATTTTCATGAATCCTATAATTAACTAAATCTGTATCATATTTTTAAAACTAATAGACAAAATTCACTAATGTTTACCATATCAAACAATCTATAATTTTATTTGTTCTAAAAAAGCATACTTGATACTTCTTGTTTTAAGGTTTGGCATAAAATAATCTATATTGATCTTCTTTGTAATTATATAAATACCTTTCCATCGAATAATTCAAGACCCCTAATGTGTCAATATTACCTATTATCCTATTCTTTTAAGATTTATCTTTATTTATTTATGCATTCAAGAACTGGGGTGTAGGCCAGAGTGAGAGGATTCACCAGAGACAGAGTGGGGAGCGGAAGGGGCAGATCTACTGAAATATACTGCTGAGGGGAATAGTGGTGAGATAGGAGGTTTCTTCTGCACTGTATATGGATCAGCTTCTATTCTT
This sequence comes from Galemys pyrenaicus, assembly GCA_019455555.1. Classification (NCBI taxonomy): domain Eukaryota; kingdom Metazoa; phylum Chordata; class Mammalia; order Eulipotyphla; family Talpidae; genus Galemys; species Galemys pyrenaicus. The sequence goes on along the minus strand of JAGFMF010011752.1, from coordinate 19,811,132 downwards.
GATGTACTTTACATTCTCTCAGGTCATTCGTATAATAAAAATGCTCTTGCTAAGTATTGTGTGCAAGAAATTGTTCCTTCCTATATAAGTTTCCATCATCTCTCCTGGGATAATCATATTTACCCTCAGAAATTTTAGATAACTCCCCCGTAGATATGTAACTGCTTATCTCCCACCTCACCTGCAGACTCACATATCCAAATTCATCCTAAACATGTCAAAATGTGTTTTGTTCTTCACCCTTTTGAAACTCTTCTCCTGTTAAACCTCTTCCTACACTTGTCTTCTCTGTATCATTGAATAAGCATCCTCTTCTGCAATGATTCCATACTGCAAAATTAAAGGTCATTTTAAGTTGCTCTTTCAATTGCCTAATCTAGTATGTCACTATTTTTTTTTCATTCTACATCTTTAATATCACCTATCAATTAATGTAACTATGTACACTTTCATATTTCAATTGCTAATTTAGCTGTTCCTGCTGACCTTCTTTATCTCTTCTTCCACCCCTTTTTATCTCCTCCTTCTTCTTTTCTCTCCCTCCCCCACCCTTATTCATGCATTACTCATAGAAGTTTAGGTTGAGTTCTGTTTGCTCTATGTGTATGCCATTGTCATGTCATTATTGCTCTTTAATTACCTTCCCTCTCTCTCTGTTATTCCAAGTTTTATAAGGACAGATACTCTGTATCATTTTTCCTTGTTTGCCTAAAGTAAATATATAATTTGTCACAAGGTCAGTATATATGTAATTACATAATACCTTCACCTAAGGATATCAAATTTTAGTTGGTGATAGACATGCATGTAACTATAATACAAAACAAAATATGACAAAAGAGCTATTCTTAAGTATAGAGAAATATATTTATAAATATCCTTTCATAAAAGTAATTTTGCAAATAAATTCCAATCACTACATAAAATATTTGTTGGCAGAATTTCATATAGATAATTGGATACCACTTTTTTATAGTGTGTCTTACTGCTATTTATTCTTTCCTGGAGAAAATAAACCACACATTTGAATTTTTAAAAAGTAATTCTGTATTTAACAACAGTCATCATAACTACAATGAACAAAATGAGCAGTTGTCTTCTGTTTCTCTCTTACCTTGAGTATATCTGAGGAATAAGGAAACTTGACCATAAGTACAATAAAATTGTATTATTAATTTCCAAAAGAAGAAGTGAAAGAAAGAACAAAGGAAAGGGGGAAAGAAGGAATAAAGAAAGGGAAAAAATTCTTTACTCAAAGTTGTGGGAAGGTAACTTCACTGTATAGAAAAAAAATATTTGCCGGATATTAATGCTTAAGCATTCAAAATGGCACTTAAATTTTTTTTACCATGATGATGATATTCTCAAAATAAGTGCAATTGTTCAGTGCCAGTGTTTTTTCATTTTTTAAATATGTACCGAGGATTTCTATAATCATTAAATACAATTAAATATTTAGAAGATAATATTTTTTAATTTTGAAAACCTTGCTTATATTTCTCTTTTCATCATAGCAGAGAGCCAGATTATAAAGTCTTGTCTGGTAATTTTAAATCAGTGATGACTAAGAAGGCCAGCTTCTTCACTATTTAGTAAATAGGAGTTTTATCTTGAATTTGTTAGTATGAGTCATTGGTTCCATTTTCATAGGAAATAAATATTTCTTCTTTTTAAAACAAACCAGAAGTAAGATTTTTCTCCAAATGATTTGTCATGTTATTTTTCAACCTTCTGGACTCAAACTCTTTCCTGGGAAAAGCAACTTTGTGGGTGTTAAGTGATTAAAGTGACTACCATGTCTCAAGTTCCATTTGTCCTTTTAAATAACTCTGTTGTAAATGCTGTCATTATCCATGGTCAAAATTCTATTACTTTTAAAAGAAAAAAAACTTTATTTATCATGAAAAATAAGCCAATATCAATTTAGTTAAGGTTCATAACAGTGCATAAATATGATACTTATATTTTATTAGAATGTATATGTGTGGGGGGGAGGGTATACACACATATATTATTTGCAGAATCTTGGTTGTTTTTTTAAAGATTTTATTTATGCATGCAAGTGCTGGGGTACAGGCCAGAGACATGTTTCGTGAAAGGATCCACCAGATACAGAGTGGGGAGCAGAACAGGCAGATCTACTGAAATACATGGCTGAGGTGAGCAGCGGGTGAGGCAGAAGAAGTCTTCTGTGCCATGTGGGTCCCCTCCCTGGCTAGGGATCAAACTCATACTGCAGTGACTGCAGAAGCCCCACAGTGCAGTGCTCAACCCCTTGTGCCACCAGAGAGGCCCCAAGAATCTTGTTTTTTGCTGAGCAATAATTTAGAACATTGGTTTTAAACCATGGCTCCAATAATTACTAGTTATCAGACCTCAGTAAAGTGACTTAAAATAGTTAAACCTCAGTTTCTTCATCTATAAAATGGGGATGGTAATAGAAGTACCTGTTAGGAGAAATGCTAAAGTTACATTAATATGAAAAAGTACTTAGACTAATCGTTAGCACGTACTGCCTAATATATACTCAGTAACATGGCATTTTTTAAAAAATCATTAACCTTTTCAATTGATGCCTATAGATTTAAATAGTGTTTGCTTTATATTATCATCCAATTATGCATGCCTATGCCTTATGTTGACTTCCTTAGAAGTTGACCCTGGATCAAACTTGAAAGGATACTACTGAGTGAAATTAGAATAAGAAAGATAAGTACCAGATGGTCACTAATACATGGAATATAAAGTAGCTTGTCAGGTAAAGACAAAATGAAAAACTAACCCTTGATACCTGACTACAGAACTGAAATACCAAGGTAGAAGTGGCTGAAGGAGGGGAAAGAACAGAGGGACAGAAGCACAATGATCTAAGGTGGCAGAATATGAATGAGTTCGTGGTTGGTGAACTAGGATAGTGATTCCTCAGGGATTATCTCAGTTAAAAACAAATAAATTTTTAAAAGGTAGACCTTGAGTCAAAAATTTTAGTCTTAATGGAATTGACTAAAGGAGGCATTAATAAGGTTTACAGAAATTAAAGCCAAGGGAAAGAATAGAAACAAAAGGGTAAAAAGAGGAGAAAACTTGAAAATGACAATAAAAACACATTTAACTTTATTTTTTTTTTACTTTTTTTTTGTATTATTATTAATTATATTTGACATCATTTGTAGTCCCCAGGGAGTACCCACCACCATTTCACCCGTGCACCATCACCTCAGTCCCTTGTGCACCCTCTGGCCTCTTCCCCATCTTTGCCCTCCCCCCTCCCCCCCACATAGTCCCTTTGGTTTATCCTGGCTTTTTGGTCTTGTTGAGTTTTTTTGAAAAACACATTTAACTTTAAATAATCTACAAACCCTGAGCTATTCCTCAGGTGAGCCTTAGTTCATACAGGATCCAAATTATGACTTGTATCCTGTAATAGACTAATCAAATGACCAAAAGGAATATGTATAGCTCTCCATCAGACATATTATCCTATGATAGATCTGTGCTTAGAACCTTACTCAAGGAAGTCATGCTATGGGAAATAATTTAGCAAAAGCATTAACTGATTGGGGATGTACCACTTGCATTTCTATTCTTATTTAATCATGGTTTCCTATATAGGAAACATTCCGGTGTTCTTATTAAAACATTTGTTAAATACAGAAACTGAACATCAGAAAAAAGCTACTTTTCACATCCTAACACCTAAGAAATAAATGTCACTCTTGTGCTGTTCATGCGCAAAATTTAAATTTTCCTATGATAATGATCACCATCTTTTATTTATAGAAAATTTGTAACGTTGTGAACTATGAACTGCATCTATCCTGTCAGTTTTCTACAATTATAATAGTTATTATTGTTAAAGCCAGTGGTTACATCTTGAAAAATACTGACAATAATAAATAGGAATTCCATTTACATGCTAAAAATGCAGAGGGAGAAACTATACATCAATAGACTGTAATCACGATCTCGTTGTTGAATTAAGCCCATAATTTCTAATGTCAGAATTCTATACCCACTGAGTTTGTGATAATGCTTATTTGTTAAGTTGTATGCGTTAAAAAAAAAAAAGGCACCAACAACCCTACATAAGCACAGGTCTGAAATGATTGAATGTAAATCATTTCAACGAGTAGAACTCAGGTTACACTATGAGATAGGGCTTTGGAATATAAATAGCCTTCTTTCTCTTTAAAAATATTTGAAGCAATTTGATGGGTCCAGAAATTTATCTTATACAATGTCTTTGAATCTGAAACTTGTGTTAGTTCCTCCATTAATTTAATGACAGTAGTCCAGACATATATTTTCCCTTTTTCTATTCTTTATCCACCCTATCTATTGTATAGAATTTTTGGTAAAGGAAAAACATAGGTGAACTTACTGATCAATCTCATTTTTAATAATTAAAAATCCAATAAACCTTCACATTAGGGATATTATGCTTAATGAAATTAGTACAATTGAGATAGACAAACACCATATGATTTCATTCTTCTGGAAGACAGAGAAACTAAACTAAATAAAGCAAAAATAAATGCTTTTTGGACTATAGGAGACTATTAGTGATTACCAGACGGGAAGAGGGAAGACATATGGATAAATCAGGAAAAAGAGGTAAATTGTATGTTGAAGGATAGAATAATAATTTTAATGGTGAACTCAATGTTGATTTATAATGATAAACACTTGAAACTTATGTAATATTATAATGCAATGTCTTTTAAAAACTACTGGAGAGCTATGGTTGCATTGGTGGTGGTTATGGTGTGGTAACATCATGCATCTGAAGTGTCGTGATTCTGTAACTCTGAATCATATGTAGTATTGTAAGCCAGTGTGACCTCAACAAAAATTAAATAATAAAAGAAATTTTTTTTTAAAAAAGTGAAATAGTAGCAGAACTCATAGTGGAAAAAAAATAATTAGAAAAAAAAGTACATTGAATGAAACATAAGTAATGGTCATTGAAGATCAAAAATTTTTTTGTTTTCCTGATCCCCGCTTTTTAAAATTGATTGATTCAAACATGCTCTGATCTGGTATTATCGTTTTCTCTGTGGAACCTTTCACTCTTATTATTCACCCAATTTGTTAGGTTTCTGGTACTTCTTACAAGTTCTTTGTCCAACAAGTATGTTTTAGCATTTTTCGGGTGCTCTTAACACTGCTGGGGATGCATGTTGAATAAAATGTGTACAATAAAAGTGAATGAAATAGATTGTCATGTAGCTTACATATAAATTTTATCCTCCAAAATTTCAAGTAATTTCTACAGTTTTGGCAAATCAGGTTAATATCCACAGGAATAGTGACTTGTAAAACACTGAATTGAGTACGTCGCAAGAAAAGATAATTTTAAAAAAACACACAACTTCTTGAATATGCTGTTAATGTTCATGCTCTAAGAATGAGAGGTTTTGCTTAATTCATGTTCTAAGTAACTCAGGAATTAGTACACGTAAAAGAATCATCTGATTGCTGTTCATCAGTATTCCTTTACTTTATCCCCTTAGCATGCAAACATACTCATATTTTCCCAGTGTTTTTAAAAAGGCAACTCCCCAGAACCCACCTCCCTGTCATTCTATACTTTCTCTCTTTTAGGTATATTTGAAACGGAATCTCCCATTTATTTTCTTCTCAACCTCTCTTTGCTCTTCCATCTGCTACAACCCTTCTTAGTTCATAACTCCTGAGATAATAGCAAAGGTAACTTTATTTTTGTCTCCCCTGGGTAATTTTAAAATCCATTCAGGGTAATTTTCTCCTGCCCTTCATGGGAAACCTTGACAAGCCCCATGCTTTTCTGCTGCTGTTAAGTAATCGATGCCCATGCTGTCAGTTTACGTCTCACATTCAATCTCTTTGATAATTAGAATGTCATGTCCATTGCATGCATCAGTACTCCAGATACAATTTTAGCATTAAGCACTTTCTCTCCCAGCAACAAAGGGCCTCTTCTCTCCTATTTTGTGTCTTATGAGAGTGTAGGGAGGTGTTGGTAGGTAGAAATGAGAAGATGACTGGGAAATCCTTACTTGAACTTGATAATGTACTTTATACTCTGAACCAGCTCACATTGAAAGCCAATTTTAGTGGATTTTCAAAGTTGGGTTCTTGCAATTCCCACTATCCAGCCAGATGTTTCTTGATTCTGGGTTATTACTTGAGAGATTACTAAATAAACACCATGAGACTAATCATCATGAAGACAGAAGCAAATGGCTTTTCTACTAACATTGCCACCCCTCCTACTAACCCCCCACACACACAGTCTTGCACTGCACTTGAAACACAGTAATCTCTCATTAAAAACTAGTTGAGTAAGTGTCAAATTCAGTGCACTTTCTAGCCTCTAACTAACCTTGAAACACTCTATGCTGTTGGTAGGTAGTCCCTGCTCTCCTTCCTCCCTCTGTGTTTCTGGTTTTCTCCTCTTAGGTCATCTCAGTCTTTATGGAGTCTTCTATTCTTTGATGCTTCCTATACTTGAGTTCCCTGGAGCAGATGTGGGAATTTTCTTATTTCTATATAAAATTTCCCTTAATCATTTTCTTGACTTTAAAGTAGCAAGTCTGTATTTGTAATAGTTGCAGCCCAGAACTCACTTCTAAGGTGCAGAACCACATGCTCACTGGCCCACAGGATAGTCACCATCTCAAAGAGAGCTCTTAGAGCTCCTTGTGTGCAGGCCGGGATGTAGCATCTTTTTGCTAGATCTGTCCCAGGCCCTGACTTCTGTAATGTGGTAAATGGCAGTGCTATCCTCTCCTCTCTTTCACTACAAATCTGGAAAACTATCCCAAACTGCAGCTTTCTCCTTTAAAACTTACTGGTTTTAAAGATCTAAACTTACTGGTTCAGATCTAAATCCTTTGCATTTGCTCTTTTCAATAGATATTCATTCCATATCTTCCTCTTAATTTCCACAGCCTTATTTGGGGTTCTTAGGCAATCCCACTCCTCGGAATATACCCAAAAGACACAAATACACTGATTCAAAAGAATACCTGCACCCCTAGGTTTATAGCAGCACTCTTTACAATAGGTAAGACCTGGAAACAACCTAAATGCCCAAAAACAGGTGAGTGGATTGGGAAGCTATGGTGAATATACACGATGGAATACTATTCAACAATCAAAAAAGAAAAACTAGATGCATTCATAGGAACATGGATGGAACTGGAAGAGATTATGCTCAGCGAAGTAAGTCAGAAGGCAAAAGAAAAATACAGTTTAACTCTCCCAACCAGTTACCTGACTTCTCCTAACCTGACCCCTATGTTGATGCTAAAGCAGTCATTCCAAAATTCAGATTTAATAACTGTTCCCTTCTTGAAATAGCTTCCCACATGCCGTGAAAAATGAAGCCCAAACTCCTTATGCAGGATCAGAAGATCACGATCTATCCTTGATCTAACTCTTCATATTCAATTCTAGCCTCTCCCTAAAATGAGAAGCATTGTCCCAAATACTGTAGTTCCCTCAAAGCAGCACCTGTTATTATAGTTATATGCCTGCAGGTATTTTCCCTTCTCTTTTTTTCAGCTTCCAAAACACCAAAGAATTTTATTCATTCAGCCCTCATACTAACTCTTCTCCTATTTGAAGACTTAAACAAATGCTTAATTTACATGAGAAACATGGGCTAGTAGTTGTTCACAGGTAGGTTTTCTCTGAATCCCCACTACTCCATTTACATACCTCTGTTTTGGGGCTGAGAACATTACATTGCTCTTTTTTCTGTTGTTATTTTTCCACATTTATATTTCTTCATTATGGAACATGATAAAACAAAAAGTGCTTAGTGGTGTGAGATGTGGAATCAAGCTATGGGTGGTATCCTTTTATTGTCACTTAGAAATGGTTGACCCTAGTTAGGCAACTGATTTACTCTACAGTTCTTCAGTTTCCTCATCTGTAAGACTGATGTAATAATACTTCCTGCCTTAAATATATTATAAATATTAAAAACCCTTATATACATAATGTTCTTGTAATAATACATGAAACAAATAGTATATAGAAGTTAACTAATATTATTTATTTCTATGGTCATAGAGGCAGATTTTCTAGTACTTAGTGAAATAACTGAGTGGATTAATAAATGCACAAAAGTATACAGGTGATTAACTTTTAGAAAATTATAAATGTTGACACTTTACCCAAAATTTCATTAGTTAACATGTTTCTGACACCCTACACAAATTAGGTTGCCCTGGTTGTCCTTTCTCATATAATCCAGTTTTCTCCATATTATCTATTACAATTTATAAGAATATAAGTTTTAAGTATTGGCTGTGTTTTTTTATTTCAATGTTTCTCACCCAAATTCATGGGATGCCAGACCATGTCCATTTTATTCCCCACTGTTTACTCAGTGCTTCGCACATCAGTAAGTGCTCAATATATTTTTATTGAATGTGTGAAGGCACAAAATAACATGAGTAGAATTCATTTTTCTTAGATGAATTAGAATTCTGCTTAGAAAATGTCAGTGCCTCCATATCATTCCAATAAACTGCAATTATTATACCATCAACATCAAGTTTTATAATCCATATTTTGTTCTCAGTTTTAGCATTAATGATACAAACTCTTAAATTTATTTAGAATTAACTTTCACTATCCAACATCTGTCTATTTTTATTTCGTTAATCACAATGCACATATTTTACGTGCAACAGGTCTCAAATCTAATTTCAGAAACAGGAAAGAAAAAATGAGAAAGGGAAAGGGGGGAGTTGAGTATTCCAGTCATAATAAAAGTGTGAAATTCCACCATTCATAAAGCTTGGGAACAGCTCACCAAGAAAGTTTCCATGAACCCAAATGTTAATTATTATACTATTATTAATAAAAGACATTTGTTTACTGTTTCACAATGCATAGTTTCCACATATACATTTTCTCATCTAAATCTTACAGCAACCTCAAGGGACAGTTAACAAACAAATTTTGGTACACATTTCACATATGGATCAATTTAGGCTCGGAAATTACATGAGTTGCTCAAGTTCTCACAGTGATTGGATTGATCAAACTATGACAACAGTAGATCAGCTTTGCCAAGACCATTGCTTGTTATAGAATAGTAATATACTTCCTTTAAAAGTGGAATTTTTATGTGTGATTGGGGGAAAAAAAACTAAACTAGGAGTGTCATTAGGCTTGCTTTTAGAGGAACATGTAATAGGACCTCTCATCACATTAAATACGATGAGGAATGGATTTCCCTTCAAATGATAATATTCCCATAACTTTTGAGTTATTCAAGCTACTTGGAGATGTTGAAACAAGTTGTCCCAGGCATGTCTAAAATAAAGTGATGGATTTTTTTGAGTTTTGTATTTTATCAGATGCAGCCATAGTAATTTATATGGTGCTTGTCAATGATAATGTGTAAAACAGATCATTGTTTAATTACAATGAAAGCTGAAGTAAACAACATGAGTGATTTCTGAAAATCTAACCACTGAAAACCACACCCTTTGGCAACAATCCTCAGACTCACAAGAAGACAATAGGGTGGATTGTGTTAGGAGAAAATTTAAAAATAAGTGTTAAGTTATGTGCCAAGACAAGGCAAAAGATAGAATTATAATGAAAACTAATGAATGAAAATACATATATGAAGACTTATTTTATTTTAAATTTTCCTGTTTTGCACATATTCAGTGTTTTCTTACATTTTATGATTACCAAGTAAAATGTACTATTCTAAACAGGAAAGAGCTTTCAATAAAGTCTAAATGTACATTTAAAGGATAAATGTGGAGTCATATAGCTTTGAATTTGAATCCCACTGGCTAATAATTATTATTCACTATGATAATGAAAAGAAATTATTTAAACATTTTAATATCAGATAAGGCTATTCAGAATTAAACAAGAGACCATGTCCATCTTTCATACATGGCCTACTTTGTATCAGATCCAAGGCACCTGAGATCTAGTATTAAACAAAACAAAATCTCTGTTCACATAGCTTTCATTGTAATAAATGCAAAATAAGAACTTTCCTACCACAATGCATGCAATACAAAAGGTACCCCAACAACCCTGGATTTCATTTTCAGTTCCTTCCATCATACTATCTGAAATTCATGTTTCTTTGTCAATAGGAAGTGTGTGGATTAAGTTCTCAAGAAATACTTACATACAATTGATAACAGATAGTCATGAAAGTAGAATAAAGATTCTTTTGGAAATCAAAGTAGTGGTTAAAAGTATGTTCAAGGCTAATTCCACTGAGTTATTCAAGAATAATTGCTTATTCCTTTATATTTTCTGACTACCTGAAAAAAATAACAAATGGCCCACAACGTGATCAACCACATTTGATTGACTTGGTTGTCTACATGGTCTAAGGGGCCATATTTGAAGAAGATGAATATTCGTCAGTCATTGTCAGTTTTGTATACTTTCTCCTTTACATGACTATGAATCAAGCCATTTCCAGGAATCTATTACCGTATTTCTGTCTCAAAATGTACTCAGCCAGTCTGCTGATGGATGGAAAGAAAAACAAGGGAGGAGTAAGTCTCTGTAGATAGTATAAAGAAATAAAAGCCAGAATTTGGCAGCTCCTTGAAGATGTGGAGAAAAGAAAAATAAAAATCATGCAAATGCCAAGTATCTTGCCTTTTTGTCTAAGGTAGGTTTATTTTTATTAGCCTACAGGGACATTAAGAGGCAAAGATACAAGCTTATTTACATGAGTGGTGGTTACTGAAAAGCAAAAAGACAAAGAAAATTTACAAGTTGAACTGTAAAGTAAAGATATGCAAGATAAGGGATTTTTCCTCCATTGATTTATAATTCGCAGATAAACCATGAGAAACTGAGTCTGTGGTGTGTGGGTCATTCAGATTCACCAAAGTATTCTGGGGTGGGGAGGTATCTTTAAAGATGTTATTAATTGCTGTCATTAACTGGGTCATTATTGAATAATTAAGACGTCTCAAAACTTGAATCTATTTTATTTTGGCTAATTTGATTATTTTATATACAGATGCAAACCCAGTGAATAAACTAAGTTAAAGGAATATGTGGGACCAAGGAAACTGGATAGAATAAGGAAAACAGTCATTAGACTAACAAGAGAGAGGGAGCAATATACCAGGATGATGGTATAATAGCAGTCTTAGTGAGTCACCATCCTGATTAGAGAAGAACAGAAGGATAGATGTGTCTAAGAAGAATCCATTATAAAATATCTGCACTATTTATTAGTTTGAATGAGTTTTGAAGATCATTTGGCCAGAGATACAAAGGAAAGTAAACAAATAGAAATGAGGCAATTACTAAATACATAGAAGATAATTTATTTTATCAGAAAGAAAGGCAAACCTGGTAAAAAAAAAATATAGCTCATCTGTTTTCATGGTAATAATAATGTAAAAACACTGAAAATTTGCCTTACCCTAATGATGGCCTGGCTAGACTAGCTTTATTGAGAGCACAGAAAGAGATGGAGAATATGTGTGTGGGAGTCAGGGAGAAGTTGGAAGTGGAGTGGAATGAAAGAGAGCTAATTCTCATCCTTTGTGTGGGGAAGAACCTCCAACTGAAAGTCCAAAAGTCCAAGACCTATTCATTTAAAAATGTTATTTAGAGACTTAGGGTACATAAGAAAGCAGTGGTGGTGGTGGTGGTAGGGCGGGGGACACAGGGTCACAAAGATGGAACAAGAGTTACTTTGTTGACTTTTAAAATAATATGTAAATGTAATTTTGAATAATTAAAATCAGAAACAGAGCAAACATCAAAACAATTTAAAGACTTTACTGCCATTGCTATATAGTTTATCAATGTAAAGAAAATTCTGATATGATCTACTAGTTATAATATCTAAATTGAGTTTGCAAAAAACATTGCTATTTAAAGATATAGTCCCTGAAGATTCTGCTTTACTGAATTTTAAACAACATTACTAGATCATAAAAGTCTACAAAATGAGAATATACTACCATCAGACCCTAAAATATCACACAACAATAAGCACACATAGTCATTTGTGAGACACACTCTTATTTTAAGATATATGCTGAGAAAGGAAAAGATTACAAAGAAGTTTTAAAACTTTATTAAATCAGAACCAACAAGAAGACCAGACACGCCCTATTTTTCTCTTGAGCCATAGAGAATCCCAAAACCACAAAGGAGTCCAGCCTGAAAAAGATTGTTTCCTTACTACCTAAAGCCCTGAAAAAAAAAACACCGGACATACCTACACCTACACACACATTTACTCAAGGGATGATACTTACTAAAAAGAATGTACAAGTCTCTTCTCTCAAGCACATATGCCATCAATGTCCCTCCTGGAAAGGAGATGGGGAGAGGTAGGAAATGGGTAAATCTTCCAAAGGAATCTACCACCCTCCCAACTGTCATCATCTGCTTGTAAAATATCTGTGAAACTTTCACATTCACAGGCCCTATCAATAAGGTTGATAATAACAGCGTTGAAAAATGAGCTGCACAGCTACTTGTACAATCACTAATACTGTGTAAATTTTAACAAAACCTCTTATTTCTACAGTCACTTCTTTGATTCTAATAATCAGTACTAATTCCAACCTAGATTTTTTTTACATGAGAAACCACATTCTGATATGTATTCAGAGTACTAAAGAACCCCAAAACAACCTACACCTCAGGTATATAATGTTATTTTCAAATGCCCCTACACCTCAGGTATATAATGTTATTTATTATTGCACAGTACTACAAAATTCCAAAAGCATGGCAAAGTTTAAAAATGAAATTTAAACTTTATGTTTTGATACACTTGACAGCAACTTTGAGCATTTACAAATCAATGAAGTAAATGTCTTATTCTTTGGAATTCCTTTTTTTTGTTGTTTCTCACTTTTTAAAACACTGATATTTTCTACCTTTAAGTGAGTTTTTTTCCCCCCATTGGAAGATTATTATCATAGAATCTGAAGTGACTTGAAGGTCATTTTCAATTTATTAAGGTAAGATATGAAGGAAGGTTATATATCTGACCTAACACTTTCAAAGTAATTTAAAATGTATATCCATCCATCTCCCCAGTCAGTAAGATGATAATGAGCCTGTTCCCTTCAGATGCATTAAAAGAAACAAGGCTGGTAATATCATAATAAAATTCTCTAGGCATGCTTCTCAAGCTTCATAAATTAGAAAATATTTGCTCATTCACTCATAGCTTCTTTACTGAAAGTATTTATTAACTGCTTTCTCCTATTGAGCTTGGACTTATAATTGCCATTTTAATGGACATAGGAAATTTTATTGTGTTGTTATATCATACTTATTGAATGTTTCCTTAATGTTGACTTTTTGTTGTTTTATTGGTTTGTTTCCATTTTACTGCCTTAGATATTACTCCATGGAAGAGTAATCATTGTAACCCTGCTCAAGGATTAATCTTCCATTCTTCCAACCTCAACCTTTAGACTGTCCACGTCTGCTACTCTGATAATCACTTGACCTTGAGCTGCTTCCCTCTATGTGTGGATTCGGGGTTTTCATCCTGGCTTCCACAAGCACCAGAGCGACTGTGTATCTTGGTGATTGTTGCCATCATAGTGTGGACTGAAACAATGGTCCCAGTAACAGTGATAATGAGCTAAAGAGTTTATGAACCCAGGAACAGTTTGATGAGTTTTGCTCTGAGACAACTGCTCCTAGTTGAAGGAAATTATATACCTTAGAAAAGAAGGGGATAATCACTTCCTTATATCAAACAGTACAGTGAGCAACCAATACATTAATTTTGACAAGGGTTTCCGGTTTTCATTCATAGGAGCTGAAGTTTCAAACTTGCCCGGTTTTTCTGACTCAGAGAAGGTTGTTAACACCTCTGCTTCAAGGAGGCAAGACATCAAGCAGCTAAATGTCTTTCAAACTCTGCTCAGGAGATTCTTGACTAGGTACTCCTTGTTTTGATCTTGTAATTGTATCCTTGTTAGCAACAGACACAGAGAGGTTGCTGATTTCATTTCCTCTCAGGCACAGAGATTTTTCTCTATGATTTTGTCACAGAGCAGGACCAGCAAGTTCTGACTCTCATCTGGGCAGAAGAGTTGAACTTCCTTTCACCCTGTCAAGAGAGGGAGAGGGGTCCCAAAAGCAATTTTGGCTCTCAACAGTTTAGCTTAGTTAGTCAGTGATACAGTGAGTGGGTGAGGGGCAGGGCACACTGAGTTGCTCCTGAGAAGGTGTGGGGTCAGGACAGGAATAAGCTCTAAGCAGATGATAACAAGTATTTGCACATTTCTTTTTTTCTGGGGAGGAAACAGTATAGTGAGAGAAAGTTGACCTAAAAACTATTTGAGAAAAATAATGGTAGAGATAAGGATTGACAATACAGGGAGATATTTTATTCCTTCCAAATCAAATCTGGACCACATCAACTTGCAAAAATATGAAGGTTATAACATGGTGAATACTTACGTTTAGTGACTTAAGTGTTAGTACATTTCTCTGAACATCCATTTGGCAGCAATGAGTTGGATCAGAAACACAGTTAAAATTGATGTTTAAGCTATATTGCAGTTTGGTTCACCTACCACATAAAGATAAAATCTTCATCCTTTATATTTTAACTCCCTTCATTTAAACACTATAAAATTTTCAGTGAATTTTCAAAGCGCGGTTTCTAATGGAAATATGCCATGGAGATCAATCAATGACAAATACAACTTGTTTCAATAGATTCCCACTGAAGCAGCTGCTGTTATGGTTTCTATAGGAATATATTTTTAAAGTTGATTTTTAAGTCAAACGACTTTGATCATATATTGGAAAATCAGAAAGATTTGTTGAATACATTTTAAGGTTCATTTTCTTTCATGTAAGAAAGATTTATTCAGGTGGTATGGAAAGATACTTTCTTTTAAATTGTTTTGATCTCACTAATATGAATCTTCATCTCCTTAGGAGAAAAAAGGTTTATAAAAAAAAAATCTCTGAGCTAATGAGAAGTGCTTCAAGTTACTTTCTCTAAGCTCAGAATCAGTCCTCCTGAGATAGGTGGGTGGCATATACTAGGTCCCAATATTGGTGCTCAACTGCTGATTACGCTACTGACTTCCTACAGTTTATTTTTATCCTTACATTTGGATTGGCATAACAAATCTACCTCCCTAGACAAGGAGAATGTACGAAAAAACAATCCAATAATGGATGTATTTGAAATCAGGCTCCAAAATCTACCACCTACCCAATCTTTTAAACTGTTTAAACTCTCTAAACTTCAGGTCTTTAATCTGTGAAATGTAATACTAATGTCTATTTACTAGGATTGTTATGAGGACTAGGTAAAGTAAACTTTGCAAATAGGTACTCCATTAATACCAGTTCTCTTCCTATCTCCACTAAGAAAATAACATTTGTTCAAGCTAGAAAGAAATATCAGACAACCATCCAAAATATGGATGGCTAACTTTATATGTAGAAGTCCAGATGGTATTTTAGGCTTTGCAAGACATATAGCCTCTATTGCAATGATTCAGTTCTTCAGTGGTAGCATGAAAGTGGCCATAGACAACATGTAAGCAAATGAGTATGGCTGTATTCCAATAGAACTTTATTTCCAAAGATTGAAATTTCAATGTCATGAATTTATTCTTCTTCAACATATATGAACCATGATTCTTTTTAGCTCTTGACACCTACTCATAAAACATTTGGCACATTGGATTTGCTCCATGAACTATAGTTTTCCAATCTCAAGTCTAGAGAATCAACAACAAAAAAAATGAGAAGATAGCTCAGCATCAAAAATGATCCAGTTTGGCAAGAATGCTAGGGCATGGGGCAAATTAGCATTGCCTAGCATCTCTCTAAGGTTTTGCTCCACACTCATCTCTTTCTTCTCTGCTTTCCCATAATACTCAATTTCAATGTTGTCATGCTGGACGAATATGTTATAACAAAGACACCAATGTGTGAACAGAGAATTCCCTGGTAGAAAAACTTGGGTGAGATGGACCCATTTGCTTCCTCCCAGGATATTTTCTTTCTAAGCTTTTTCATCATATTTAGGAGGTTTTTGCACTTAGATTTTTTTTTTAAAGATTTATTTATTTATGCATACAAGAGCTGGGGCACAGGCCAAAGTCGTGGGAGGTGAGAGGAATCACCAGAGTGGGGAACAGAACAGGCAGACTGACTGAAACACTGCTGAGGGGAGCAGTGGGCAAGGCAGGAGAGGTCTGCTATGCCATGTGGGCCTCCTCCCTGGCTGGCAGCAGGGATCGAACTCGTGCTGCAGTGGCTGTGGTTTGCCTCACAGTGCATTGCTTAACCCACTGCGCCACCAGAGAGGCCCTGCACTTAGTTTTAATATAGGAAGAGGGCATTGTTTGACACTTCCTGACTCTTGTCTTTTATTGTTCTAAATTTGCTGTCACTTATAAAACTCTAAGTTTCTGATGAAGATGGCCAATATAGGGAAACCAGGAATGTATCATAGAAAGTATTTTGAATATTTTACCACAAAATTATATAGAACAATATAAAAGTAGGATGGGACAGGATGATTTATATATACTTTCTTGTAATATAACACAATTCATATTAATAAATTTATGTTATAAATCAGTAAGTTTACATGATGCATTTATTAATAGAAAATCATAAAATTTTAATTATAAATTGATTAATATAAAAACAAAATGCTTATATACAATTAAATTTGAAAACTTAGGAATGCATTTGAAATTTATAGTTGGACATATTTAAACAAGTTTGTACTTTACCACAAAGATTTCCAGTAAAACAATTTGTAGAAATAGAAAGTACTTAGCTTTTATGTGACCTTAAAACCACATATGTTTTACATTGTTATTCCCAAATTTGGATGATTAAAAACAGCATTCAAATACATTCTTATTTTATGACCAATAGCACATATTATAATTCATCTGGATGAGAAAGAGAGCTGTATAATAGAGGATAGCACTTATTTTTTGACTTTTCATTTTCATTTTTTGACTTTTGTGTGATACATATTGCTTGACAAAGATATCATGAATAACATAAACCCTCTAGCAACATAACTTAAATCACTGATTTCCCCAAAAGGGGGTAAATGCTTTTATTTCAAAGGATACCAAGATGGTCCATTGAGGTATAGGGGAGAAATTATTTCTATTTATGTTTATGCTTATTGGAAACAATAAAGAAGGAAGCCAAGATTAATATTTATAGTAATAGGCAAGTGTTAGCATCACTTGCTCTTTCTGGTATCCTGATATCAAGCCCGTGGACCAAGGATCCTATGAAAGAATGGGAGGGAATTCTGCAACGTAGCCCCTCATTCACTAGTTATCTTCCACCTTGTTACAATTTAAGTAGACTCATATTTATAGATTAAATTATTTCAATTAACTAACACTAACTTTATAAAATGAACAAGTAGCTTAAAAGGACAGCAGCAAATAAATTGTGAGTTCAAAATATTGCTACTAATGCAAGCTCGAGCAAACTACAAAATGATTACAGACCTGATGCTTCTCTTACTCCTAGAACAAGCTGTACGTCATGTATAATAATAGATTAAAGACAAGGACACCCTAATTCAACCCAACAGAAAGTCAGCTAAAGAAACTCAAATTATCAAGAAGATAAACAGTATATTTACATCTTTAGTTGTTAATGGGGAAACAATTTCTGCATATATGTAATGTTTCAAGAAATTATCTAATGATAATATAAAGCTATCATACTAAATAAATTTTAAAATTTGTTTACTCTTTATTTTAACCTTTTTAAAGTCAGCATTCTGTCACTTATATAATAAATTAGCACAAAATAAAAATGTGTATATAATTTATAATTACACTTCCCAAGATACATATGTGGGGTATTGAGCAAAAGTTTTGCTAATAGAAAGGGTTGCACAATCAAAAATTTTTATAGAGCATTTTTTAAATAACCAGCTCAAACAAATAAATTAAATCTCATGAAACAATGATTAATTTTATTCCATGTGTACCTTGTCAATAGGAAAAGTATGTTTACTTTTCCACCTTAGAAATTGTGTGCCAATATATGAACATAACACCATACTCCTACAACATTCAAATGTACCATGACACCAGAAACTTGCAATCAGTCTGACTTCTGATAAATATTAAAATAAGATTATAGATAATAATAAGAAAATAAATCCTATTATTAATAAGGATTTGGAAAGTTTTTTATGTAATACCAAGTATAATATTTTTTGATAATGCATGATGGGCAAGTACATTATAGACTACAAATATTGCACAGAATTAAATGCACAAGCAAGCAAAATTCTGACAAGAATTTAAAAATAAATTGGCAAGTGTATTCTAAAATTCACATAGAAATATAAAACTCCTAAAATATACCCAAAATAATTTTTTTCAAAAGAACAGTGTTAAGACACTTATACTCTCTGACTTCAAAACACCTTATAGGGACCTCCCTGGTGGCGCAGTGGGTTAAGCAACACACTATGAAAGCAAATCGCAGTCATTGCAACATGAGTTCAATCCCTGCCACCGGCCAGGGAGGGGACCCACATGGTGCAGCAGACCTCTCCTGCCTCACCCGCTGCTCCCCTCAGCAGTATGTTTCAGTCAGTTTGCCTGTTCTGCTCCCACTCTGTCTCTGGTGAATCCTCTTACCTCCCACGACTCTGGCCTGTGCCCCAGCTCCTGAATGCATAAATAAATACATCTTGAAAAAAAATAGTAGAAAAAAAAACACCTTATAAAGTGACAGTAATCAAGAGGATGATATTGGCATAAGGATAGGCAAATAGTTAAGTGGAACAAAACCAGGAATATATCCACTTATACATAATTATTAATTTTCAACAAAAATATGAGAATAATTCAGTGAGAAAAATTTGATCTTTTCACCAATGATACTGGAACAAACTAGATCTTAAGGTGAAAAATATATCCTTAAACTTCATCACTTATAAGGATGGCAAGGAAAGAAAGATGGAAGAAGCAAACCACTCCAGACTGGTAGATGGCAGGTTTAATACACAAGGAAACTTACTTAAGCCTTGTTAGATTTCCACACCCACATGCCAGGATCTTAAATGTCTTCTAAAAGAACTTAACTGGGTTCATTCACATGTCCTGTCTAGATGGTCTCAACAACACTCTGTTCTCTTGGGGATATGTCCTTGAAAAGGCTCTGACTCTGGGGATATGGACAGAAGGTACATTCCAAAGTCAGAGAAAGGATTAAGGAACCTCTGATGGTCTGGCCTGGCTCCCAGCTCAACTGGTGGTCACATCCTGTCAATGACCTACTCTGACACTAGTTGTCTAGTGTTCTACTTACTTCTCTCAGTGGACGAAGTTCCACAAGGAGGTGGGTTAACTATGTACCCAAGGCATATTCTACTTTACCTGACTCAAAGAAGGTATTTGATAAATACTGAATAAAAGAATGAGTAAATGAATAGTCATTTACATTTCATTACCTCCCATACATACATTTTCCTTAACTAAACCCACAGTTAACAAGTCTCTAATTTCATTTACTCTAAAACTCAATCCATTATAAAATAAATGAAATCCGTATGTCTTCTGGGAATCATTAGACTCTGAGATCTAGACAGAATCTCTTGAAAACAATTCATAGACGAAATAATACACAGTCTAGATTCATTCTAAGGTCTGCTACAGGTTTATAAACCTAACTTAATTGGGTGGAAATATGTTTGCTTCCATGTCACCTTCTGACCCAGAAGTTTTCAATACCTTAAAGACCTTTGAGTGAGGGACAGGCTGAACCCCAGCCTAAGAGATCCAGTTGACTGAACATCCTGTATTTAATCAGAATTGTCTTGTTTGAGTGATGTTTTTTGTTGTTGGAAATCAAACATAGGGGATGGTAATCCATTTCAGGAATAAAAAGTGGTTGCATAACTGAAATAGAAAGACAACACTAAACTAATTTACAATGGAAGCATAAAGCTACAGTTTAAGGATTAAACTGCCAAAAGTGCTTAGTGCTCCATCTTGCCTGCAATACCACTGGGAAATGGTGAGGACAGGAATACATCCAATGTAAGTGGTGTGTGACTGATACAATGTCTTATGAATCCAAAAATTCAGGACTTTTCTTGGCTGATCCTTAGGTTGTCCTAAGTGCTAAAGTAGATTATAGTAGGAGAATCTTCCCCCAAGGATAAAAGGGAGGGTAAGAAATGAGAACTGTGACTCAGAGCATTCGCAGGAAGAAGCAGTATAGACCAGAAATTCTGCCTACATCATTACATTGAGGTCTGAAAGGATTCCTTTAATATTCTCCCTTTTCATTAAGATATCAATTTTTTAAAGTAGTATTATATACAGAAATTCCCTCCCTCCCCTCACCTTCTCCGAAACACACACACACACACACACACACACACAGTCCTTCCAATTATCAACATTCCCCACCAGAGCTGCACTTTTGTTACAATTCATGAACCTACATTGACACATAATCACACAAAGTCCTAGTCTACAGCTCATACTTAGTTCTGTACATTCTGTGGCTTTGGAGAAATCTACTGTCTTGTACCCATTGTGATCAAACCATACAGTATATTTTCACTGCCCTGAAAACCCTCAGCTTAGTCATTCTCCCCCTCTACACCATGAGCAAACACTGACCTTTTTAATGTCTAGAGTTTTCTCTTTTTAAAAATGTTACATAATTGGAACTGTAGTCCTTTCAGATTGGCTTCTTTGGCAACTTATTTTATATACTACAAACACTGGCAAGAGTAGAGTATTAAGTATATACAGATAGTTTCTTTGGAGCCAGAATTAATTTAGGAAATGGGATTAAGGTAAAAATTAATTAATCTAGCTGTAGGAGTTGGGAAAAATAGGGCAATTAAATATAGACTGGGCTTATGCAGGAACACACAGTGGTAATATTAATCATGCTCAGCAAAGTAGGGACTTTAACAAATGGATAGTAGAACTGATAGTAGAAGGGAGTAGCAAAAAAAAAAAAAAAAAGAGGAAAAAAATGAAGGGAAGTTATAATTGTCCACAGTGTGTTGGATACTAAATAGAACCTTGACATTTCAACACAGAAGAGCTTAATAATGTGTTTTTTCCCTCTTCTAAATTTTTTCCTGTCACACTTTTCAACTATGACTGAAAATGGCTCTAGAACAGATAGTTTCAGGTGTGATTATCACATTTTAAGGAAGTCAGCTGTTACGGTCTAAAAGAGGGCAGAGAGGCCTTCTCAGCTATTTAACCACGGCAGGTCTATTAATGGTGATTGCCTTTCAGTAGCAAGAATGGTCTAAATAGCCCTAACTTAAGCTCTTTTTAAATTTGGTTACTTTCAACTGACCAACTCTGGTCAAATCATATCTACTTTAAGATAAGTTGGCCTTCTTCTACTAAATATGTAAACTGAACCTTCTGTCAAAGCATTAAGCATCTGGTTAAAGGTTGGCTATTTTTAAAAGTGAAAATATTCAGTGCATTTATTAAAACAAGGCATGACTAGGTTAGCCTTTTTAAAATACATGACTCTAATAGAAAATTTACAAAAATGTCATTTGGTGTGTGTGAACCAAGGGCAATGGTTACTGAAATATTTTGCCAAATATTTTGGAATAAAGTAGAAATTTATGTTGAAACAGTTATAACTTTAGAAAAGGAGCTCATGCTTATTTAAAAAGCTATAATTTAAAAATGCAACTTACCAAATAGAGTGAATACACATGGAACTTACATACCTACAGGCACATGAATATGGTGTCTGATATTTTTCTTCCAAATAAGTATCCATGCAAAATCGTGTTTCGTTGTTTAACCATATAGTCTATATTACTACGTTGCATAACAATGTCATCAGTTTTTTTTTTTTAAGAGCTATTTCGTTTGGGTTTTATTCATTTGGTCTAGTTTGGGTTGATTTGGATAGAATTTTGATAGTTAAGCTCTGGAGACATGTACTTTTGTCAATATGAGTAAATCTCTCTTTCACCAGATGTTGAATTTGACAAGACCAGAGGCAACATCTCAGATTTTCTCCACAGATGCCAGTAGCACTGTTCATATTACATTGACTGTAGGGTGACTCATCTTGCCCTGGACATAGACACATTTCAATTATTTTGAATATAGCTGGATAAATATGGCCTTTTATTTTGGCAGTTATAGAATAGTGGATCAAGATAACTCAATCACATTCCAGAAGATGTGAAATACAGAATTCCATTCCAGCTACCATATGCCTCAAGGTGGAATTATAATAACAATTTATTAGACTTAAGTTACTGGGTCATTTCACTTTCACATCCACTAGAAATAATAGAAAGTACCTGAACTTTGTAGATCTGGGTTCAAAATCTTTATTCTACCACCCATTGTGAGATCCTGGGCTTGACAAGTAACTTCTCTGCTATGTAGGTTCTTTCTCTGTAAAATGAAAATGAAATTACCTACTTCATAGTCCTAAATGAACTGACATAGGTACAGCAAAAAAAAAAAAAAAAAAAAGGTGTTTAAAAGTATTTAGATCACAAATAATTGAGAACTCTTTTGCCATGTTCGAGTAGAAACTTATGTGATTTCATTCCAAGTAGCTGGGGCCTCATCTACTGGGTTCTCTCACTTTCCATTTTGTAATAAGATGAAGTTATAATAGATTTTAATGACTTCATTCACACCTTACAGAAATGGAATTGACATGGCCTAGCACAGACTTTGGTATGAATAGGTTTTCTGACACTGGTTCTGTGCACATGGAATATTCTTAAATAGTTCCTTGGGGCCATTATGCATAAAGATTGCCCAAGTCATGTCCCACTTTGATACTCGGTTTTAACTTGTTGCATCTTCTCAAATTCTTAAATCTTGTGAGTTTCCACTATATTCCTTTTACAAAAACTTGTTCTTCCCTTTGAGCCTAATGTTTCTTTCATTATAAAACTACATGTTCTGCTACAGTCCTGCTTGGCCATAGCACACTGAGAATACTAACCAGATGGTAACCACCTGACAGCTGTGTTTCCTGTTTCTTAATATAATGTTAGAATATTCATATGAGATTACTTAGATAAGGAGGCTTAATTATTCTACCAAGTAATTTATTTGGAAGTAATTTTTAAAAATTTAAGTAAAGTGAGTTAAATAAAATTTTAGTAAAGAAAAATAAATATAAAAAGTATCCATATGGTGACTAATACAGTGACTATAAGTATTTGGTGTATTTTACTTCATTTTTTCAAGTCATGATTTTTTTCCAATTTTAAATTATAATCACACTACACATGATATTTCATAGTCTACCTTTTTATTCAACTTTATATTACATTAAGTTTTCAGTCATTAATATGATTCATAATTATACTTTAATATCTAGATCACTCTAGTTAGATAGATGATGGATAGATAGATAATTCTGTTTACCTAGTGTTTTCTTTTTGGGTGAAATTTAAGTTGTTTCCAAGTTTTGACCATTATAAATAATATGATGTTTAATGCTTAAAATTATTATCTTCATATTCCATAATTTATTTTTGTGATTCTCAGAAGTGAAATTACTGGGTCAGAGAGGGTACATTTTTATGGCTTGTGAAACAGTTGCCAAAAAGCATTCTAAAAAGGATGTAAAAATTTATGCCAGCAGACAAATTCTGTCTAAATTTTGGCTTTAAGTAGGATCATGTACCACAGAGAAATGGAAATTAAAGAATTTTTAAAGTATGTTTTGTTCCCTCTACTATCTTTCTCTTGGAAGGAACTTTGATGTACATTCTGCCCAGCTTTGTCAAGTCTATTCTGAGTAGATATACACTCAGATACATGTTTAGTCATTTTGCTATGCCCTTTGGAAAAGCATGCAGGCACAAGTCAATACACGATAATTTACAACCAAATACAAGACAGGCTACTGAAACTGCTTAAGATTCTGGGGGTGGAGGGTGGAGACATGGTCTTCTGGCTCTCCAATTTTACTCCAGTTGGTGCATAACTTCACACAAGTTCAATTTATTTTCCATAACTTCCTCTGGGAAAATTGCTATTTACTGTCACACGCTGAAAAGACCCAGTGAACACTGTCTATCACTACAACCACTTTGAAAGACATACACAGATAAGTTATCAAGAAAATATGCTTATGTATTTGTGCCCAATAATTTTTTATCTTAAAAAAAAATTCTAGGGAAAAATGCCTGTTGGCAGTAAATTCTCAAAAACAACTTGGAGTTTCAACAGTGAAGAAATATGTAATTCATTGGTCATCAGTTGAGTAATAGTGATTAATAGTTGAAGTGACCCTTTATGGTATGTTCCCACCCAATTTCAACAATCTCTTTTCCAACAATAATTCTCAAATTACCACATTCTCACTTTACCACATTTCAATATATCAATTA
This sequence comes from Galemys pyrenaicus, assembly GCA_019455555.1. Taxonomy (NCBI): domain Eukaryota; kingdom Metazoa; phylum Chordata; class Mammalia; order Eulipotyphla; family Talpidae; genus Galemys; species Galemys pyrenaicus. The sequence continues at coordinate 19,786,741 of JAGFMF010011752.1, read as the reverse complement.
AATCTAATGTGTAGATGTTATAAGGATAATCTGTGCCAAAAATATCAAAATGGCACCATCCTCAAAATAGCTAGTGATAATAGTTATAAATATATAGCTAGAAAGAAAAATTTGAACAAATGTATTTTTCCAGAAGAAAAAAATATAAGGATTAAACTTGTGAATAAAAGTAGTCTTTCTTCTTTTTTTCTGTCCTGATTCAACCATAGTTCAGACAAATATCAAAGAATATTTGAGCTGAATAAGAACTGAATTCGAACAGATGCTTAAAAATTGCTTTGGTAGAGACTAATAATAGCCTACACACATTGAAAAATGTAGCCTTTTCTTTACATATTTTCTAGGTAAATTCAATATTCATTAAACTTTCATAATATAATGTTTGACCAGCAAATGAAAGGGATGTATAAATATGTAATTGTGATGGTGAAAAAGTAATAGCGATTTTCCATGATGATGAAAAATGTGATGCATTTTCAATTACTGATATTTGATAACATTTTACTCTGGTTTTTAAGGTCTTCATTCATCCAACCAATATTATATTTTTACTTATTATGTATAGGTACTTATTTACTTATTATGTATATGTACTTATCATTCTAGGCTACCTGATCTGTGTCTATTTCTCAGTATGTATTCTTCAAAAAGAAAACTGAACTTTGTTAGTCCAATAAAAATATATGATTGGTAAGGCAAGTCTACAGCAAGAAAATTACATAGACCAAGAGAAATCTAAAGTTTGGAATTAATGTATCCATTTAAATTTTATATATTAATATGAGAATATGTGAAGTCCACATATTATCAATGTCTACACAGGCTTCTGAAAATTAATTTTTATAAGTCTACCCCATTGACAAAAGGAAAATATAGTAAAGAAAACTAAAACTTTAGGAAACTCTATGGCTTAGGATTACATAAATAAATAGAAGCAGTAATTCCAACAAGAAAAAAATGTAGCCATACAAAATAAAAATTAGAGTGAATTACTAGCCTAAAGGTTACCCCTTCCTTTAGAAAATATTTGTCAAAAAAGGGATGGTGTGACTATGCAGAATCCATCTATGCATGCATTTCCACTCGGTAAGATGATTGTGGAAATCCTTGTCCTTGATTCTCTTAGGTCCTAAAATATGTTTACTGCAAAGTCTCAGCATTTTTAATAAAATATTATTCTTTTGAAAGAAAAGTTTTGTTTGGTGTTCCACTGGAAATATAAACAATTCATTAGAAAAGAATAAAACCCTTAGACTTGTAACACAATGTTACGTGGAAGGGCAGCCTCCCCCAGCCTTCCAGAAGCCTTAGCCATGATTGCTAACATAATCTTCCAGTTTACCCTTCAGAGTTGCTCTTATCTTGGCAATGTTCATCCAGGCAGCTGTGGCTCTGCTCTTAGTCTTTGTGACCTCCCCCATGTTCATTACAGACAGTGAATCTTAGACAAATTGCCCAGAAACTTTGGCAAAAGGCCCTGTATACATATTTAGGGGGAGGGGTTCGTGCATTTCTGGAAGCATCAGAACTGATTACCTTTGTATTTGAGCATAGGGCAATTAATTGGTGGTAGAGATGGACCAGAATGCTCTGACACAGACAGTGGCCTGTGGTTTAGTTCCGGTTCACTCTTGCACAAAAGAGAAGTGAGATAAGAAGCTACTTTATATGATTAGGGGAAAGAAAAATCCATACTTTCCATATGGGAATTTCTACTGTGCTTCTTAATGAACACAGAGAGAAGTTGAGAGAGACTTTTAAGCTGTTAAAACTTTTAACATATTCTCTTTGGGGCTGGAAGAGTATGTATTTCCTAATTTCATCAGAGCCATTAATGACTCAGTTCCTTCCTTTATCAACAAAGGCAGTGGAGGGATTCTTCACTGCACTATAATTTTGAATAGCATTAGACAACAGGAGGAATTATTTGTTATGCCGTGAAAAGGAAAAAAAAAATGTTCCTCTCACTCTCGAAATGATTCTTGTGTTGAGATTCTAAGAGCTCTTTAAAGGCTATCTAATTTGTTGTAATGGAATATACTTGTAAGTTGGCATTCCATAACAGGGAGGTTCTCTTTTCTCCCAGAGGGGTTATATTTTTTAAAGGATGCCTTAGCCTCCAATGAAGATTCAACTATAAACTTAAGACAGAACTAAGGAAATGTCAAAGGGGGGCCAAGCTCTGCACATGTCCTTCTTTTCCATATGTTTTAAAGAGTCATTTCCTTACACAAATAACTGAGACCAAGGAAAGAAGTCAGTTGCTAAACAAACAGATCAGAATCGGGAGATGATTCTTGGAAGTAGGCTAAGGAACATTGTTCAATGCTCAGGTAAGCTGAAGTAGAGTAAGTGAGAGAAGGAACCATCAGGAAAGGAAATAGCACAAATACCTGAAATGAGAAAAAGAAGTCTCTATTGAGAGTCACCGAAAACAAACAATAAGGTGGATCACCATCTTCCTGTGCTGAGTCTGGGGCTATCACTCTTTCATATTTCTTTCTTTATATACTCAGCATACGCCAGCTGATCCAGAGTAAATTTTGTATTTCTTCCAATTCAGCTATCCCTCAGTGCGTTATACATCTCCCCAGCAGCTGCATTATCCCTAATATTAAAATGATGACTTTAACATTAGAGAACAAAAGCAGGTTAAAGTTGATAAAGTACTTTGGAAAATGAAATTAATAAACGGCCTCAAATATATTATAGGAAATGGTTGCACTATTTAGTGTCTGAGGAAAAAAAATCAGTTGACTTTTCTTTGTCCTAGGAAAAAAAGATAATGTCAAGAGAATGAGAAAAGAGGCTACCGGCTGGGAAAACATACTTGCAAACTACAAATTCTGATAGTGGTTTGTTATCTCAAATATATAGGAACTCCTAAAAGTCAACTATCATGATAAGAAAATATAACACCCAATTAAAATATGAGCCAGGGCCTCCCTGGTGGCGCAGTGGGTTAAGCAACACACTATGAAGCAGACCGCAGCCACTGCAGCACGAGTTCGATCCCTGCTGCCAGCCAGGGAGGGGACCCACATGGCATTGCAGACCTCTCCTGCCTCACCCACTGCTGCTCTCGGCAGTGTGTTTCAGTCAGTCTGCCTGTTCTGCTCCCCACTCTTGCCTGGTGAATCCTCTCACCTCCCGTGATTCTGGCATGTACCCTAGCTCTTGTATGCATAAATAAATAAATCTTAAAAAAAAATAAAATATGAGCCAAAGATCTTCACAGATATCTCATCAAAGAAATGAAAAGATGTTCAACATCATTCATTATCAGAGAGTTGAAAATAAAACAATAAGGTACTAGTAGTACAAGCCAGTTAGATGACCTAAACCCAGAGCAGTGACAACAAACACCAAAATCTGATGAGAATACAGAGCAACAGGAACTTTCATTCATTTGTGATGGGAATGCAAAATGTTCACATGAAGATAATTCAGCAGTTTTTTACAGAGCTAAATGTAGTCCTACCATACCATTCATCCAGTAATTGCACTCCTAGATACTTACTCAATTAAGCTGAAAACTAAGTGAAGCATAGTACATGGATATTAACAGTAGCTTTATTCACAATCTCCAAAAAATGGGAAACAATTGCCACCACTTAATTCCACAAGTGTGTTTGGAATCTGGATCTTGTGTGAAGCTAATGTGATTTGGTGGTGGAGAGGAACCAAAGCAGGATATAAACTTATATAAACACAATGTTGTAGCCCCAAAGACAAGATTTTCATCCTTTCCAGATAATTACCATTCATAGACAGGATAAAGGAAATAAAAAGGAAGCAAAGTGATTTCAAATCTTATCCAATGGCACCCTTACACAATAATCCACTAAAACTAATTAATTAGCTTTGCAGTGCTAATTTGTGCTAAGTATAACCAATAGATGAAATCCAAAACTGTCAAGGGATAGCCCTGTTTGTTAATTTTTTAAACAAATTACATTTTATTTATTATAGACAGATCTACATTTGACTATGTGTATTAAAATAAAACTTTAAAACATGAAAAATCCCTGGTTCTTGGATCTCTTTTTCTTTAAACCAGGAATTGTCACAGGTCCACTTAAAGTCTCTAAAATTATTAAAATAGAAATCATTACTAAATCCTTGTGATGTGACATTCAAAGGATAAAGTAATAGTTCTTCCTTTTTCTATAGACTCATCAGGAAAATAAGAATTATTTCTCCCTCTCTACCTGACAAACAAGATACTGTGTTGAATTTACTTAACAGGGAGCTAGATTTTTTGTTTGTTTGTTTTATTTTAAAATTTATTTATATATATACAAGAACCGGGGAATAAACCTGGGGTGAGAAGATTCATAAGAGACAGAGTAGGAAACAAAACAGGCAGATCCACTGAAATATACTGCTGAGGGTTCAGCGGGCGAGACAGGAGAGGTCTGCTGTGCCATGTGAGGTTAGCTCTCTGGTCAGGGATTGAACTTCTGCTGTAGTGGCTATGGATGGCTTCACAGTGCTGCTACTTAACCCCTTGCACCACCAGGGAGGCCCAGGGAGCTGGATTATTTTAAAAAGAGAACCCAGAAGAACAAAGAGAGGAGTACCTAACTTCAGGAAAAGAAGAGACTTTTGGAGACTAGAAAATAAGCTGGAGGCTATTTATTAATTGCTCTAATACAAAGTTTTTATAGGGCCTGAGATGTTTGGAGGCTAAACCCTAAAAACCAAGCTTTGGAAACTCCATGGAAGGTGTGAGAAACCAAGTTGAAAGTATATACTGTCCAGAGCCTCTGGCCTCCCAGTGTACCACATCAGCCCAGCCAAGAGGCACCTTGTGAGGTGGTGTAGATCCTCTGAGCTCTAAGGCAAGGAGGAACGTTTAACGTATTTTAAAAATTAAAATCAGTTTGTTTTGGAATAAACATTTCTGGAATAACAATGTAACAGAATCCCAAACTATCCTACTTCAGCAAACCACTCTAAATTCCATTCTACTTCTTCTGGAGCAGGATCTACAAGCCAACTGAGCATCTTCTGGAATTTCATGTTGCCTCTTTTCTGGAAAATATGTAAGAAGAATAAAGAGTAGTTGGGACCATGAAACTCTCTGAACAGAGGGAACGTCATTTCATGGCCCCACCTGAGGAACAGCAGAAAGATGACCCTTCGAAAGGTGAATCAGTCTATGTTCCCCAAGTATTTGATAGCTGAGGTGGTCAGGGTATGTTCCTGCTTGGTATATGGGATGAATCAAATATAAAACAAAATAGAAACTCCAGATGGCACTGGGAAAATTCATGATACTAAAGGCTCATGTTTTAAAATCCATAGCTAAACCTTGTCCACACAACAGATAACTGTGAGAGCCTTGGGAGCATCTCTGTCAATCTAAGATCTCAAAACAGCCTAGAAAACTGGACACTGGAAATAGCCTGCATTCTGTCACCTTCTAAGAGAAGATGAGCTATATGCCCTCTTGTGGCAGGAAATTAAAGGGGGAAAGGGTCAAAACTTTGTGGAATCATAATGATTTCAGGAGACTGAAACTGGCATTGAGACATTTGCAGAATATTTTGTGGGGAATTTTTTTTTATTTATAACAAAATGCTAAATGTATAATGACTTAGAACAGAGTGGTCTAAAATATACTCATTTCCAAATGCCCAACGAAGCATGAATGTATTAACTCACCCAGGATGTCATTACTACCTGCCAGTCATCTTTCCTTCCCCTTTGTCCACCTCTCACAATCAACACGTAGTATCATATAACCACATCTCACTTCAATCACAGCACAGTGACTCTTTAGAATCCATTCCCTACTCCAGTTATTGCTAGTGGCTTTCACTTTGTCTGTCCTTCTTAGCTGAATTTTATCTTTTTTTAAAAAAAATTTATTTATGCATACAAGAACTCACCAGAGACAGTGGGGAGCAGAGCACGAAGATAGACTGAAATACACTGCTGAGGGGAGCAATGAGCAAGAAAGGAGAGGTCTGCTGCGCCATGTGGGTCACCTTCCTGGTTGGGGATCAAACTCATACTGCAGTAGTTTAATCATGAGGATGACTTCATAGTGCTGGACCTTAACCCCTTATACCACTGGGGAGGTCCCCTGAATTTTATCTTAACTGGGCAGATAAGCCACCAGAAATAAACTGTTTGGAATATATTATATTTCTAAGTATAGAGATCAGGACTAAATAGCACTAACTATAGATACTCTAATGGGAGTAATAAAAATAATCAAATTATTTCTTACTGGACTTGTTCATATAAATTTGAATGCTTTAATTTTATATCCTAATATAATCTCAAGAGTCTAACTGATAGCTAGAAATATGACAGAAAGTAATAGATCAGAGAACCAAGATTGAACACCATGTTTGTGTTCTTTTGAAAACTAAAGAATTTGCTTCTTTCAAAATTCTCCCTTTTATTTTTTTTAAGATTAATTAATAATACCACTGAAAAACTGGTCACTCAGCATTTTCCCATTATGTCTACCCCTACTTCTCTCTCACTGATCACGAGTTCCATCAGCAAACAGTGCTCGTAGCCAACCTGTCTTGTGTGTTTCCATTGTGCTACTGCATTTGAGGCTCTCAAGTGGCCTATTAACGACTTACTGGTATTCCTGTGTTTGCTCTTTTCTGGAAGAAGTCCATTCTCCTTTCTGTTACCCAGAAGATCAATTCAGTACATACCATTTCCTGACCATTTCTCACACTCACTAAGCCCGTGTTACCTTCAACTAAAATACTCTTCTACCCATGAATTCTTAAAAATTCCATTAAATCTTAATTTTCTCCTGCTCATCTAAAACATTTCTCAGTCATACCACCTTTCCTGAAACAGAATTCTGTGCTTTGTAATTTATTTCTGACATTTTATGCATATTATTAATTAGAAGTTAATTGCTTGTGCTATAATTTGTTTCCACAAGCTTATTCTTCCTTATGGGCAATAAGCATGTTGAATGATGTTTTGTACACACTAAATTTATTGAAGTTTTAGATATGTTCCAGTAGTTATTGAAACAGCAAAAATGTCAACATAATTTATTAAATATCAATATAACCTATTAAAATCTATAAAAGAAATCAATTTATAATGAAAAGTTTTGAAACAAGAAATCATGATCAATTATGTAAGTACTCAAGTGGTACTTACATAAGATGGGCTAAATAATTGTTCATAAATGTTTTCACATAAATTTCTGAAATGACTAAAAACAACTTATCTAGGAAAGTACAAACAATATAGAGTTCTGATAATTTGTTGGGATAGGATACTTGATGTTTCAGGAAGTTCTGACCAGTAGTTAAAACAGTTTTACAAATTTAGATCAAATTTCATCCAGAATGACTCATTGTATAGAGTGAATTAATGAGCCTAACTTACAAACACTTGTGATAAATCAAATTGTATAGCAGCTGGCATCAACAATTCTTTTTTATAGAAATTGTGAAAGTCCTTTCTAAAAGAGTAAAAATATATTAGATGAAGCATATAAAATAATCCATTAATGTTTGACAAATATGGGTATTAGAGTGCCTCTGTAAAGAAAGAATGGATTTAAATCAAAAGCAAAAGAAAAATTACTCCTTAAAGTGGTTTAAAATTGCTATTTAAAATTAAAATAAGACATTGAACACATATAGCTGTTTCTCTGTTTCAAGAAATAAACAAAAAATAACTACAGAGAATGCCTGGGTCTTAAATAAGTATTTGAATACACTTCTTAGTTGGAACACTTAAACACTCTTACTTAAACAGTAATTGTTTTCCAAATATTAGTGTAAGAGAGAACAGCTCTCTAGATTTTTTTTTAGTCTTATTTTACAATTATCAGTTTTTCCCTTCCCACTGCTCCCCATGGTCAAATTATATTCATGTCAGGACCCAGGAGGAACATTCTCTCTTGTTAGGAAAGAGTGCTAGCCCTCCCCCACCTGCATGCTTGGCAGCAGAGTTAATTGCTCCCCATGCTGCTGTTCCATTGCACCTTATAGACACCATTATTAGAGTTGTTAGCACTTTTTATTCTTCATCTTTGTTTGTGGAGCTCTTTCTTTTGCTGGACTGACAGCTCCATACAGACAAGGACCAGTTCTATGACTGATGACAGGACCATGACTAAGAATTAACTTTCTAAGGTATCATGGTGGAGTAGAAATAGATTGGCAAAGCGTAAATGGATTCCAGCATGCTCCTACAATCAGGGGGAAATTATGGCAGTGATTTACTCTTGTCACTGACACACACCTTTAAAGACCAGGGCACTCAATAAAGGTAGGAAGCCATTAGACATCCTAACACTGGACTCTAATACCCCCTAGTATAACTGGGGAGAGGGGAGAAATATTGGAGGAAGTGGGGAAAATATATCCTTTACTAATATGTATGCTGAAACTACAGAGGGATATCACAAACTTTGAGTAAAGAGTGAATTGTGTATATACACCCTGGAAGCTCAGACTCAAATATTTCCTTGAAAAACATGTAAGGTTGTGTTAAAACTTGAGCTGATGTTTTTTAACCTGACTCTGCTGAGAAGTCTTGGTGTGTCCTCTGGAAGAAGTAGTATATGTAACCTCAGTGAAGGGGAGGAGGATTGGTTAAGAGAGTGCTAAGATACTACTGAACTTCTTTGGGCTCAACAGAGCAAACAGTGCTTTTAACTGAGCCACTATCTCTTCCCAGGGCATAAAAAGAACCAGCAGGCATAACAACTCCCTAGACAAAGTTCCTTTTTTGGGCCCTGGGGACCGTTTGAAAATCTGATGGAAAAAGTTATATATATAAAACTCATGTATATATTTATATACATACACACACACATAAAAATTATTTGTTTTGCAGCAGGGGGAGGGGAACATATATGCAAATTTTTTTCAATGTCATGGGATTCCAGGGTTTCCTGAAGCCTGTCTATCTGCATGAGAGTAGACTCTGAAGAAGTCAGAAGCAGCTCCAACAAAAGCAGTCAGACCGGTGGGCTTTGAAAATAACAGCCAACACAACTTTCAGAGGCCAAGTGTCTTCAGAAGCCACTAGAGTCCACAGTAGTTCAGTAGCAGTGGTACTGGGGACTGAGTAACTGGCTGCCAGCGCTAAAAGCATTTGGGGACTCCAGGCCAGAGGCAAATATACATAGAGTTTCAGGACATGATCCTCAGTAGGTTTGGAGTGGCGCTTCCCCACTCTGATGATCTGCTAAATGGGGTTGCCTTGGGACAGTTTCTAGGCACAAAGAGGGGAGATGCTCTTTTTCATTTTCCCTCCAGGAATTTTCTCTTTGAAGAGAATTTGCAGGGAGGGAGTACAAATCTTTGAGACTGTGTTTTGGTAGTGGAAAACTCATAAGTAACTCATAAGTAACTGTAGAGGTCTCCAGAGAAACAGGAATTATATATGTATGTGTGTGTGTGTGTATTCATCATACATATGACACATGAAGGCAGGTAATCTGTTTTATTCACTCTACTGATTTAAAGGTTAATCTCACCTAGAAACACCTCACAGACACATCTAGACTAATGTTTAACTGATGTCTTGGTACCCCATGGCACACGAAATGAACCATTACAATGACCTCAAGTGGGAAGATAACCAAAGAAACTTTCAAGAGAATCCAACCACAGCTCAGAAAAGAACAAAAAAGACTTCAGATGCTATTGCTGTCTATGTGTGTATATATATATACATATAACTATAGTACCATTTCTCACTACCATAAGTAAAGAAAAACAGCCTAAAAGTAAGAATTTCCCCAAAATATAAGTATAGCAGCACCCCTTATCTGCAGAGGATTATGATCCTTCCTTGACCCCTAGTAGATGCCTGAATCACAGATACAGAACCCTATGCATTTCATGCTTTTCCTATGTTTATATGCCTATGATAGTCTAATTTATGAATTGGGCACAGTAAGAGATGAACAATAACTAATGATAAAATAGAAGACCTATAATAATACACTGCAATAAAAGTTATAGGAATGTGGTCTCTCTCTCTCTCTCTCTCTCTATATATATATATATATATATCTTCATTATATGTAATATTTTCAGACTATAGTTGAACACGGGAATAGTTGACCATGAAGGGAGGCTACTGTAAAAATATAAATATTTACTTTTTATATGCCATTTAAGATGAGGTACGTTTTGAATGTCTATCGAGAATATATTGCAATGTCTGCCTTGCTGATTTTGCAAAGGGTTGTTTTCTTCTGATTTGTTGTAAGTTTACTTCTGGGTGCATTATGATACTTTGTGGGGTTACACAATATTTATCTTGGCAGAAGTGGCCTAATTTTTGAAAAATGTGTATGTAATGATCTAACTCATCATGTTTTAAGTAGAGAAGATTTTGAAAGAACACATTTTTTCAAACTATTGCTTAGATTTTAAAATGAGATCAAGGGTGATTCCTGAAAAGTATCAGATGTTTGACCACTTAAGAAACAGTGATTTGATAGCATGTGATAGTCAATTCCTTTATCTCTAAATTCCATACACCAGAATTTGATCAACCAGCAATCACTCATGCTCAAGAAGAGGAGTAATTCAAACAACAGAAATAACTTTAAGCCCTGGGTCTTAGGTATTCTGAATATCTGAGTTTTGCTTTTCACATCAGAATTTTCTATATTTTGCTGACATACACTGTAGCCTTCTTTACAATCACACGTCAACGGCACAATGGGACACAGACCCTCCAACCCTAGTTAGTATTTGAAGATTAAGTTAAAAGGGAGTTTTAGACAATCCAGAAAGTAAATAAATCTTGTGCAGTTAATTTGAAATTGATTATACACAGTAAATCCTGCTTAAGGAAAATGCTGATGGTGACATTTGTCGATGTAAGCCCATGGAAACAGAGGGGATCAGAAAGTTCTCTGTAAGGTTCCTCACTTGCACCCCCACTATAACTCTAATGCACTTTGGTCCACTGCCACTAAGGCTTTAACAAAAGAAGAAGACAGATTTTTTTTTTAATAGTAATTTAAGGAAAATCCTCTGAGTCCCTTCTCCATTAGATTCTGAAGACTGCATAAGGAAAAAAAGAAATTGGATTTTCATATCTAATAATTGAATTTATTTTTATGAGCTGTTATATATCTTTATGGCAATTTATTTATTGGGAACATCTATACTTTCAGGACTGGCTAAACTACAGGAAATTTCAGATGTGGGGTAAACATGACTGTGGTCTCTGTCAGTTAGGGGAGACCCTGAAATGGTCTCCAGCACATGGTTCTTTCTTAAACATTCTCCTGCTTTCTTCCCCAAATGCTTCATTTCTCTATTATTTCATCCTAACTGGCCATTCCCCCTTCTTTCCCTTTTTAGTCAAACTCCCTTTGGTATTTCAGGTATCTCCATGATTTCTTTCCCAGGGAACTGAGGGGATGTGTTGTCTTTCTCACTGTTTTCTTCTGAGGTTGTATTACTTCGAGTTCCTTATCCTTGGGAGATTGTTCTCTAATTTAATCCTGGTCCCTGAGGAAAATATCTTGAATGATAATCTCTTAGCTAGTGATGAGGTGAAGTGAAGAAAGGAAGACCAAAAAATTATGGATCACAACAGCAAAAAGACAAATCAATGGCAAGTTGTTCAGTACTGACTGTACATCTCAGGGCAGGGAGCTGGTAATAGGTCACAACATCTGGAAATCACTTTGACAGTGTAACAACAGTCATGCCTGAGAGCCAGACCCTGTCTGTGCCTGGCGCCAGGCCTGTGACATCAATTTATATCTCCCTGTAAGGGTCTAGCTCCTGATAAATTCACTGATGTAGGGCATGCAAGGTCAGACACAACTAATACCCAAATTCACTTTCCAATTCCAGAAACTAGACTATTGACAAATAAGAGAGATTCTGTTCCTCTAGAGATTAAAAGTAACTATGCTTAAGTAATATTGTCTATAAAAATCTTCCCTTTTAAGGGCTAGATGAGGTCAATATAAATGGGATGATTCTTAACTTGATGACAACAATTTGAGACAAAGTTAATTTAATTTCCCCCAAAGTGTCTCCATTTATCTTTAAGCTCAAGGAGGCAGGAAAAAAAGGAGTTGGAACTCTTGAAGCACTATGAATTGTGAACTTTTGTTCATGAGTCACTATTACTGAGTGTGGCTTTGTATTTCTTAGTCTGAAGAGAATTTTGGCACATAAAGCAGTGACTAAGAAAAAAAAGATTGCAAAGCAGGCATTGTATCAATGGCAGAATTCTAGGGTGATAGTGGAAAACAATGCTGTGACTGATTACAAAGTTAGATTGTTTTTCCATAAAAATTCTCTTTTATGAGATTCTCTTTCCATCAAGTAAACTCCATTCATCTTTTTAAAGTTAGATGACCTCTCATAAGAGTTCAGTCTTCCCAACATTACCCATCTCTTTCTTTGTAAACAAATAGTGGTCTCGTGTATCAGGATAAAATTTAGCTCCCATATCATCACATAGAGTATAACACTATAGTCAATTACTTTTAACATTATTTCCTTAATCGTAAGGGAAATTTTAAAATATGAACTTACAGAGTGTGTAAGTACAATATTCTTTATAAAATGGATAATCTTAAATGTAAAGCATTTTAAAAATACAGTATAATGTGGCTAATCTGAGAGTCCCTAAGTTTGCAAAACTTTGGCAAATCCCTTTCCTTAAATATTCAAAGAAAAATCATCCAACTCTGTCTTGCGTAACTGTAGGCAATCAATCATGTTGCCTTCACAGCCCCCTTTTAATTTTACAGAGAAACCTAGAGAATACTTGGACCTTCTAGTGCTCAGTCCTGGGCATTGCAATCTATGTCTTGCTCTATCATAAACCATTTTATTTGTTGCTGGCCAGCTCATATAATTCATGAACTGAAGACATTTGTGGATGAATGTTACTGCCTTCACATTAGCCTCAAAGCAGCAGCAGCTACACTCACATCATCAGCTGAATATAACTGTGGTCAAAGAAGCATCTTGTAATTTCCCTTGACACATTTTAATCCAGTTCCCATGCTGAAGAAAGCGTAATTGAAATTTATGTACAAGTTAAAGAATTGGAACAATGGAAAAATTAAGATCAGATAATATTAGTGCTACTACAATTCATAAAAAAATTCCCCACTTATCATCACCCCCCACTCTTTCCCCCTGGTCCCCAGGATGGATTCTGAGACCTTTGCAGATCAAAGTGATGCCCTGTCTTTTAGCATTCCAGAATGACTCTGGTCTCTTGCTCCTATTGTTCACCACCCAGAGGAAGCAAAGGGAGAGTTAGACTAACAATCTCTCAGAATTGCTTGCTTGTCCCCAGTCATCACCTGGCATAGCAACTTTTTCTTCTTTGAGTGCTCCTCTCCCATTAGACTTCCTTTGTAGTTCTCCTTTTTATAAGAAATAGTCTAAAAAAGGGAGAGCTTCTACCCAAAATTGAATCCTGCTTCCCCCCAAGCTTCCATACCATGCACTTCATACATGGCTGCCAATTTTTAAATGTCATCCCACTGCACATGTGTTGAGTCACTGAAGTCAATGGAAGAGTGTTATTGGAACTCAAATTATTCGACATGTCAATTTTCAAAGGAGGAAGGGAGTGACAGAGCAAGGGACTGAGGGAAAGAGAGAGGCAGAACAATAATTCTAGGGCTGGAAAAGAAAAGAAAACAAAGAGAAGCAGTACACAATGTCTTGCAAAATACAACTGGGATTGATATCCTACATACCATTAGGAAATTTCAGAGTTACATGTGTGTGTGTTTATTTTCACTGTGGTTATGATATGTGAGGCTATACTGAATTCCCTAGAGTGTTCATAGTACATAACAGTGAAACCACATTCTATCTCTAAAAATTGTAATTTTAACCAAATATAAGAAATTCCTGTATCGTGAAATACCAAACAAAGCACAGCACCCCCCTTTGCCCATTGTCTTCTCTATACTGAAGTAGAGCAAAGGTTGGTGGATGAGAGCACCCCATCCTGATATTCTCCAACTCTTTACTTCAGGCTACTGACATCAGGGTATTACTCCAAGTTACTGCACCAGATTAACCCTTAATCACTGTGCTATTAACGGATGGATAATCTTGTCCAAAATGCCAGAACAGGGGCAAAGTCAGCCTGCCTGAGCCCTCATTTTCCAGGTCTTAAGTGAAGAAAGAGTAAAGTATCACATCCACAGTAATGGCAATTTAGTCAGTCAGTGACTTTCACATAAAGGAATTGAACTTCTTCCTGTTTACAAAACTCCTTCTAGTCCCCAAACCTCTCCCACCAACCCAATCTCCTGCCCCAGCCATTTTACAGACATTTCACATCTAAATATTTACAAATTAGGAAGAAATGGGAAACATGTTAATGATTGCTCTATTTCCACACTGGATTGGTTTCTCCCCAGGACTTACAACACCAGTGTCCTTAGCTGCAGGAATTCCTGTCAGAGATAAAACACCTGAGGATTTGATAAATTTGCTTTTAAAGGCTTGAAACAATAAACATGATTTCGTCAAAGGCATCTTCTTACTTGGAAGGACCAGGCACAACTATAAACATGAAAATGAGATTTACTTGGAGGAAAGTTTCTTCACAGTGTTATGACATTTTTACAATCATATAAATCATGGAATCCTAGACTGGAAGGGAATCTCCCCTTTTCAGAGAAGCAAGTGAAGTTCAGAGAAGATAAGTCATTTATGGAAAGCCATGCAAATGGTGTGTTAGGACAAAAATGCAGCCCTCAGTTTCCTGAGTAAGTCCTCATTTATCGGTGTCCATGAGCCTCACACAGTGGTAGACCTAATAACATCACCGACAGTGCTCTTCAAAAATGCATCCTCCTAGGTCCTATCCTCAGAGAATCCTGTTTGGTAGGTCAGGAGAGGGACCTGCGAATCTGTATTTCTACTGAGTCCCCTTTGGTGATTCAAGCACAGTGAACCACACTCTGGAAAAGTGTACTACAGCCTCTGGCTGCTGAAAAAGGCTCCACGTTTTGCTCACATTATACATGTTTTCACTCTCTCCCCAGTTAGTCTCCTCATATTTCCCGCTTTGCCATTGGGTTCATGATTATGAATGACTTGTTAGTCAGCACCCCTCATGTTTAACCCTACATGCATGATAAACACTATGTAGTAGTTTGTGTGGGGTAGGAATGGAAAGGCCATAAAGAGATATATCTTTTAAGAACTGTACAAGTGCCTCCCTGGTGGTGCAAGTGGCTCAAGGGGTTGAGAGCTGCAGTGTGGAGCTCCCACATCCACTGCAGCTCAAGTTCAATCCCCCATCTGGGAAGGGCCCCCCATGGCACAGCAGACCTCTCCTGCCTCACCTGCTGTTCCCCTCAGCAGTGTGTTTCAGTCCATCTGCCTTTTCTGCTCCCTACTCTGTCTGGTGAATCCTCTCACCTCCTGCATCTCTGGCCTGTACCCCAGCTCTTGTATGTATAAATAAATCTTAAAAAAAAAACTGTACAACTAATGTATATGTTCATTGAAAAATCTGTCTTGTATATGAATATAAATTAAAAGGCAAAATTCTACCTTCATTTATCCCTCTCTTATTCTTGTCCTTCTCCAAAGGTTATTCATTGCTAGCTCTTGGGTGTGTATCTTTCAGATTTTCCTATACATTTGCCCACATAGATGCATGAAGGGGTGGGTGTACTCTTTGTCCTTTTGCTTTAGAAAAGTTCCATTCATGAAATGTTCTCGGCAATTTCTTTTTCATCAGATTGGTGATAGAGGAGAGTTCACCAGCACAGAAGCAATCAAGCTTAAATCAAGGACACCTCATGATGTGACTGCTGCTGGTAATTACAGCATCTGCCCTTGATCTTTTTAGCAATGAAGAAACTTCACTCACCTCCTCAAATACATTTTGGTCAGTAAGTGGTATTCCTCAGTCACTTAAAAGATATCTGTGAGGATGCTAAAGGAAGAGGAAAGGGCTGGCAGTCACATCTTGTAAACGCGTGAATACTATTCTAGAGTTCTCACTCACACGAACACAAGGTGCTAAATTAATTCAACTCAGAAGCCCTGCATGACTGAGAATCTGTTACCATGAGGAGTTGCATGGGGTGTGGTCAGGGGAGCAATAGGGTGCTGTTCTGGAGACACACAAAATCCAGCATCCATCCTGCTTCTCCACCTTCCCCACCTTACAGTCCAGTTGTCATCTCCACCATTAACTGAAATGGCCCTTGTAAAGGTCACCCAAGACTTCTCATTGTTGAACCTCATTCTTTTGACTTCTGCAACATTTTTCAGTTGAACATTTCTTTCTCCTGCAAAGATTCCCCTCCCTTATTTCTCCTCTGGTTTTGCTGAAACTGAATATTCATCTTTACCAGTTTTTCTGAAATAATTTTTACTTCAGGTTCCATTATAGGAGTGCTTTTATTCTTGCTTTGTACTCATTATCTGGTGGAATTTGTAAAACCCCATAGCCTCAGCAGTCAGACCCAAATCTTCATTACTGCCTTATTTTATACTAAGCTCAGGGCTCACCTGAGTAGCATGTAGTAAGTCAGACATGGCTTGTCTAACAGAAGGTTGGTGTCTCCTTTATCATCTTTCCACCAAGTCTGTACCCTCTACTCCATGTATTACATGTATCAGTTAAGGATAAAACAATCTATCAGTTTCCTGAGTGAGAAACATTATTAACCATTCTCCATTCCTCCCCTTACCTTATTCTTTTCTTAAAATCCTATGGGTTCCAATTCCAAAATATTTATTTACTTGACCACTTCCTCTCTGCTCTCCTTGCTGTGACCTAGTCTTCATCATCTCCATTTGGACCATCATCTCCATATTTGTCATAATGCACTAGCAGGCATCTCTACATGAAATCTTTTTCCTCTTCCAATTCCAAATCTTCTGCACCAAACATGTTCATGTTTATAAAACCTGTATATCATATATGTCACTCTCTTATATAAGGGAGGGAAATAAAACCGAAAAGAGGATAGAAAATGCTGAGAGTATGGTTAAAGGTTTGGGAGAGAGCAATTCAAAATCAAAATGTCAAGAGATGAGTTAGGATGACACAATTAGGGGAGCATTTGTACTCCATGGGTGGCTTCCTACGAAATCTAAATAATTTAGGATACCAACCCTATCTCCAGATCCCTTCTCAGAAATAATAAAAGGGGGGGGAGGCAGATAAATGGTCAATAATGATATGGTAAACAAAGAGACCTGCAACTCCAAGAACCCTATGAAACACTACCTACCATGTGCTGGGGATTCAGGACAGGGACAGAGTGTTGTCAATTTGGAGATACAGAATTCACACTTCTCTTGGGGGATCCTTCAGCCTTTATAAGAAAGAGAAAGCTTTGAAGCTGTAGGACTTTGGGGGGAACTTTGGAAAAGCGTCCTTGGCAAGTTATGAGACAGGCTTGAACTTGAACTCTGCAGTCAGGCTGAGGCAGGCTTCCTAGCCTGAAAAAAACTACAGTAGCCCAGGGTTAAGAGTTATGCAATGAGAAATGAAACCAGCAGTAGGCTTGAGCAAGGTTCTTTTTAAGTTACATTTTAAGTTTTTGTTGTTTCTCTCTTTTTCCCTTTCATAGGAGACATGGAACATAACCATAAACTATTTCCAGTTCCATAACTTGCAATGTTTTTCATCACTGATTTTATAGATACCATTTTTAAAATTCATGTCAGCAAATTTTTATGGTGTCAGTTTGATGTGTGTTTTTACAAAACACAATTTCCAGAATTATTTGCATAGTGATATTTAGTTAAATTATTTCTAAATTTAGAAATAATTAGAAATAATTTAAAATAAATGGGAATATTCTTCTCTAACAAAACTTGAATCTTTAAATATCATATTTAATTGTTTGATATTCTGGAAGACCTCTCTGAGCTTCTTTTGCCATATAATTGATATAAATTATTCATGGGAGAAGCATTATTAATGTTCTACCCAAGGACCAAGCCCATTGACTTCTTAAGGGTGGTTATTTTTAAAATGTTAATAAATGATGAAAACTACAGTTATCATGTCACTTTGGAATTCTTTTTGCCATTATCAAAGTTGTAATTTTATTCTAGAAATTTGAAAAAATAATTCTGGAAATAAGATGATATAGAATCACAGCTTTAAACACTGAAAACTCTTGTACTAGAATATGAACTCAAGAATATACTTTTAATGCCATATTTGTAAATACATCACTTGAAATGATCAATTGCTTCAAGCAAGCAGAATGTTTATGAAGGAGAGAGAAGTGGGATGATATTTGTACAAATTATCTCATTTATCTCACTGCTGAATATGGATAGAATCAGGCAACTCACTAGCATACAGAATGATTTCCTTTTGAGGCTGCCTTCCTTATTCCACACTGGCACACTGTAAGCTTGAGATTGAAGCAACTTATTAAGGAGGGGGGCTAAGGCCCTCCCTGCCAAGGCTCCAGACCAAGTCTGTCTACCCAGAAAAGTACAGTAGCCGCCATGTGATGCTTCTTGGATTCCTTGCTCCCCACTCTGTCAAATACTCAAACTTGCACCAAGGTGCCCACGATTCTATAACACAGTTAACTTTTTCTTATTGACAGCCTAGTATGTATCTCCATGAACTTCTCACTCAGTTCCGCTACCCATTCCCTGATACTTGGGCATATTCCCTGGCTGAGTTGTACACGTGGCAGTTATGGCAGTTTCTGGTAACAAGAATACATCATTAAAATTTCAAAAATGTGAGTCCACTAATTTCAGCTTGAAGCTGGCCATGGTAGGTGGAATTATGCCAGGGGAATTGGCATGCACTACAGTTAATGCTTTCTCTTCTGCCAACCCTCTACCCTGTCATGCCCCACCACTACGTCTAATCCTTTACTGGTTCAACATGGAGAACTTGCATGCTGATCCCTGCTTTATCTAATTTCCATGGATGTATGATCATGCCACCTGTCTGTCTGCTAGGTTTTTAGTCCTGCCTCTTTCAACATAAACTATCCTGCAATTCTTCATATCTTAACGTGGGAATGTATTCTACTTCAAGAAAGGAGATAAATGTTGCTCTTGTTCAGAATATGATCTAGTTTCAGAATATCAGTGAACGTGAGTCTACAGGTTGATTGTAGTCATTACCTCTTCAACCTCACCATCCCATTTGTGATGACTAAGTGCCATTCCTTGACATTCCTAAAAAAGACAATATGATATTTGGTTGAAAATACATCTTGTGGGAACATATGTGCCAAAACATATCATGGAAGAAAAACTATTTGGAGTAGAAAAAAATGTATTTATTACTATTATTATTATCATTATTCCTATAAAGTATAGCTAGATCTATGACTCTTTCAATTTTTCCTATATTCTGCTGCCACAATTATTCTTTTCTAAAATAGAGCTTATCGTGACATGAATATGGTTAATGCCTTTTATGGCTCCCTGTAGTATAACTTACCAACTCAAGTTTATTACATAAAAAATTGTTTGAGACTTGATCTGACCCCAAATCACTCTTCCAACTATACTCTTACTACTGATCCTTACACAGTGTTATTCAGTCAATCTGAACTAATCAAAATGTTCTATAAGCATCCGGTATTTTTAGCCATCTCTCTTCTTGTACAAATAGTTCCCTTCATTTGGAATGTTCTTTCTCCTAATCAAATTCTAATTATCAAATTCTAAAATGGTAATGTCATTTTACCATTAAGCATACATGGTTTTCTCAGGCAAAAGTGATATATAGGAATGAATGTCCCGTGAAAGTGATGAATTGCCCCAAGTAATTCATTTGGGTTTTTTTTTGCAACTCCACTTCTTAAAATAATTATTTTTCTTGTAATATCTGCACTTCTCTTAAGGCACTTAGTACTTTATATTATAGTTGCATAAACTTCTTCACTTTTTTATCTGATTTTAAACTTTCTTTTATTCTTCTATAACATCTGATCACTAATAGTTCATGTGATGATGTTATCAAACATTTATGTAAATGTGACTAGCATTAAATCAGGTGAAAAAAATCATAGTTTTTAGCATTACAGCAAACAGAATATTTATGTAACAATAAATTAACATTGTTTATATTTGGATTTTTCAAACTATGCATTTTTTGTGCATGTAGTGTGATACATTACAAGCATCAATTATATTGTTCAAGTATTTATTCTTATGTTAAAATGAGGTCACTGTAAAAATATTCAAACAATTCATAACCATAAAATTAGAAATGGAAATATCTATCATGCCATTCAGGGGAGCCATAAAAACTCTGCTGTGATTTTAGTAAAATGTCCCACAGATGCTGTACATTTTTTAAACTAAAATTTTCATAGCATTGCACTTGTACACCTTCTGTTGATTTTACAAGATTTGTACTATTTCTAAAGCTTTTTAAGGGTATAATTAGCATGAAAAAACACATTTAATGTGTCCAGTTGGATAGATAACAATATATGTATATACTTATTTATATATTAGACTTGTTCATTAGGGTTATGAATGATTTCTCACACCAAAATTTCCTATATGTCATTCTATCTCTCTTGACCACTTGTCACCCATATCCCCAGGCAAAAGCCAATCTGACTTTGTCAGTGTAGATTACGTTGAATTAATCTGTCAGTGTAGATTTTTGAACTAATGGATCTTAAGTATATACTCTTTTTTTTGTCCTACACTTCCCTCCAAGTAATTACATTAATCACTATCCATGTTTTTCATATGTATAACTAGTTGATACTATTAAATAGTATTCCATTGTATAGATGTATGATGGTTTGTATATCTACTTGCCTATTAAAATTTGGTTTGTTTCATCATTTGAACATTACAAATAAAGAAACCGGGAACACTGTGTACAGTTGTGTGTGTGAATCATACCAACATTAGATCTTCTTTTTTTTTTAAAGATTTATTTATTTATGCATACAAGCACTGGGGTACAGGCCAGAGGTGTGTGTGTGGGGGGGGTAGGGGGGTGGGTTTGAGAGGATTCACCACAGAGAGCAGGGAGCAGAACAGGCAGATCAGCTGAAGTACACTGCTGAGGGGAGCAGCGGGCGAGGCAGGAGAGGTCTGCCACGCCATGTGGGTCCCCTCCCTGGCCGGCAGCAGGGATGGAACTCGTGCTGCAGTGGCTGCAGTTTGCCTCATAGTGCGCTGCTTAACCCACTGCACCACCAGGGAGGCCCAACATTAAATCTCTTTTAAATATTTTGATGGAACTGTATATGGTTGCTAGGTCCTTGCAATTGATACTAATTTGTGTATCTCAGTGTTGAGTAATTAGTAATAGAATAATAGAATAATGCAAAACTTTTGGAATCTGAAAGTACAAAAGCTGACTTTGAATTATTAACATCCTATTTCCATTTTTGATGATGATTAAGAATTAAGAGTAGTTCTACTTAGTTTGAAATCATATTAAAGAATTGCACAACTACAGATTACTCCAAAACTTGCCTAACCATAGGAGTCATAGCAAGATCTTATTATGAAAAGAAAAAAGAAGGCTCCAGAATTGTTCTCCACACCTACTGAATCTCCACAAGGTGGGACTTAGAATGCTCGAGCTAGTGTATTATGTAATTTTATGAAGATAATAATGGAAAATACTGATTTGTTGTAACTTCCTACTTTTTAGTAAATGAAGAAACTGGTCTGGGGAACTAAAATACTGATATTTAATAACAACCAACCTGAGATTATTGATAAACTTTTCACTATCTTATGTTAGTTTAAGTTGTAGTTTAAGACAATAATTAGAAAAATTCAAAATTGATAAGGTATTATATCTACAATAAAAATAGATATCTGTCCATTGTTTATGGAATGGCAACAAATGTATTATATGAGAACATCTGTACATCTGTATATGTGTATATGTATGTAATAATGATTTTCAAGACATTAACTAAAATTTTTAACTATATGCACCATAAAAATGTTTAAAAATGTCTAAAAAATATACAAGTAAGCAAATAAAAAATAACTGTAAAAATATATTCTAGTCAATAGGCTCACTTTTTAGTCATGTAATATAATATCATAATAAGGATATATAATGGAGTTAATTATAAGTAATAAATGTTTTTATCCTCATATAACTGTATTGGCACCCACATCAACTACCTATTTTTTCCATACAAAAAGACTTAGAGATATATTATTCAATAGAATCATCTTTTACTTTACTCAATATTTTTAATTCCTGGTTCACACTACTAATCTCTATTTAGACTAGCTATTACTATGGAATTATTTCACCCTATCTCCATTGGCTGAGCTTCACAAGTCTGGGTTAAATCTCTGATCTTTTCTTTCCTCATTCTCAATTAAATCTGTGTGTGCCCTAAAATACTAAAAAAACAAGCAAACAACAGTTTCTCCTAAGTAATTACTAAATCTAAGAGGAAATAGTAAGTAAAATAGCAGATTATTTAGGGGAAAACTGCATTTGCACATCAAGATCTTTAGGATGCCCCAAAGTAGGACATAGCAATAAATTCAGATTCTTATGAGTTTTGATGTTAAAAATTAATAAAAAATAAATTTATTAAGTGTTTAGCATAAAAAAATAGATAAGTTGAAAACAAAAAAGTGATTGAAAATTTTAATGCAATGATGATAATAAGCTAAGATCATTAGAACAGAATAAAACAGGTAATTTGGGGGGAAGAGAAAACAAAAATTAAAAAGTGATATTAAAAATATTAAATATGTATATACAAGGAAGATTAAAAAACTTTGCACATGAATAAAATGCACTAGAGAGCACTAATAAAATGAGCATACATTTGAAATAGCTGATTTTTATGAAATAATGTAAATTAACAAAATTGAAAATTGAACAAGATAAATGTAAAAAAAATCTCATTACCATGAATTAAGGTAAAAATGGGAAAAATATTAATGAGTTTTCCAGAAAACCCTAAGCACAGATGATTTTAATGGGTAAGCAATTTTACAATGTAAAATGAGTTGAAAACCTATTAATTCATTTTGTGAAATTATTATAACCCTGATAGAGTAACCTTGCAGAAATTGTACAAGGTCAAAAACTATAAACGATTTATTTCCAAGGGTAAACATTGTGGGTGGTTAGAAGCTTGGCTTCTGATACTATTTGTGCACAGTTCCATGCTAAGTTATACTGGCCATTTGGCCTTGGGCAACTTTTTAACTTCTCTAAATCTTACTTTCTTTATCTGTGACATTAAATGCCACATAAAACTACTGAGAAGATGAAATATGTTAATACAAATATTTCATATTCTACACAAGAATAAGGCACCACAAATTTGCCACAATATGCAATAAAAACATCTAATACTAAAATGTAGGCAAACAATTCACATGTTCATCAACTTGTGAATGGATAAAAAACTTGTAATCTATCCATATAATGGGATGCTTTTTAGCAATTCAAATGAATGAATTACCAATAGAAGAAACAATGTGAATGATTCTTGACAGCACTGTGTTCCCTGAAGTCTAGTGCAAAGATTGTGTAGCATATGATTTCATTTATAGGAAATTCTGGGTGAGATATTTCTATTGTGATAAAAAGCTGATTATTGGTTAACTGGACCTAAGAGTAGGAGAGGAGATGGCAAATGAACAAAAGAATCATTGAGGATGAAGAAAATACTTTATGTCGTGATTGTGGGTGATAGTTAAATAATATTTTTATCTTCTTTTTATCATTTAAAAATTTGTATGTGAAAGAGAGAGGAGATATACACCTTTTGTAGGTAGCAACTGATAAAAAAATAATATTTCTGAATTGATTTTAAGTGGACATTATATATGTAATATATAATGTATGTGTAATGTATATATACTATACAGTGGGAGAACATATATATAATGTTCTACTAAATTAATGTAGAAATGTCATTTTTTTAAAGAAACTATTTTCCACTAACCTTATTTCCATCTTCTCTTTAAGAGTCTGTAGAGTTGCAGCTTAAACCACTCAGGGATTCCTCCCCAATCAGCAGCCTGAGCAATTGGCACAATGTGGAGCAATGTGGAGTGATGGTAGGTAAGTTAACATAAGAGATCTCTGTGGGAGGCTGGTGGCCAGTCTTGGGTTTGGGACCCACCAGAAGTCAAGACTCCCTGATGCTTTCCTGGATGTATTAATGAAGATTCAGGGAGTGAAGCCACCAGCAATAGGAGTAGTTTTGGGGGCAGATTCAAACTTCATGACATGGACATCCTTTGGGTTGTTGATGGCAACACAAGCTAGCACAGAAGCTTCTCCCAGCTTCTCTTTAGATTTATGGTGTAGAAGCCATCACTTTTACTTCTGTAGATGTACTGTCTCAAGTCAAGTTTGGTGACACCAAAGTGGGTTCCTGCGGCAAGGAATTTGAGGACATTCTCCTCAACTTTGAGGACATTCAGGCTCCCTTTAAGCTATAATAGGAGCCTAGAATTATACTATTGGACCCTTCTCTGATTACCATGGAAAAATAAGAATGTGATTCTTCAATAAAAGAAAAAAAAGTATTGTGTTAGTAAATGAGGTTGTAGTCAGTATATAAACAGTAAAAAAAAAATCTAATGAGATAATATTGGTTTACAACACTGTATATGATTCAGAGGTATTGAATCACAGCTCCACAGAAAAAGTTTTTAAGAAAATGCATGAAAATTTAGATCTGGAAACAATCTCAGTTCCTTGTAGCTGAACATCACTAAAACAAGACTGAATTTGTCTTGTCATATGCTGAAGTCCTAACCCCAGTACCTAGAATGTAGTTGCATTTGATGATAGAGACTTTAAGAGTAATTAAGTTAAACTGAGGCCAAACGGGTAGACACAAGTCCAGTCTGACTGCTGCCACTATCTTAAGAAGGGACTTGCACACATAAAAAGATAGGTCTTGGTGGGACACAGCAAGAAGTAGGCCATCTGCCAGCCAAGGAGAGAGGCTGCAGAAGAAGCCAACTCTGCCAACTCTTTGTTTTTGGACTTCTAGCCTTTAAAGCTGTGAGAAAATAAATTTCTGTCATGTTAGTCACCCAGGCAGTGGTTGTTTTGTGTTGGCAACCTACGGACCTAATGTAGTCACTCAATCTACTTTTAAATGCATGAACATCTATAGATCCCTCATATTTTTCTAAATATTCTACTAAGAGTTTTTTATCTCAAAACTTTAAGTGAAATGGGGGAAGTCTATGTTGTTAAAACCTCCTGTTCCCTGAATTTCCCTCCTATACTGTGTCCCTTGTCTAAGGCCCTCTGGCCTTGTGTGTTAATGATCCTTTTATAAAAACATTTCTGAATATTTTCTTAAAACATGTCATTAGCACAACTTCCTAGGAAAAACACAAGTATGGCTTAAGATGAGAAGTTTCATTATAAAATCAATTTAAATATCATTTTGGTGATCATATTTGTTGAATAAAATGTAATGTTAAGGTCAGAGCATTTGTGACTTGCATTTAATAGTGGTGAAAGATTTTTTCACTTCTCTGTGATTATGAATGCATTGTACTTTCTGCTCGATGCAGATGCTGTTATCACATAATCTTTGCTTAAGCATGAATTAGCTGGAAAAACAATAACAACAAATACCTTTGTTTCAACTGAAGCAGGAATACTATATTTATAATTTTTTAAAAAGTAAAAACTGCAAAAAAAAGTCACACCAACAAAATCTATGTTTATTTGTGTGTTGGTTTGTATCTGTATATTTGTGTTAGTTTATCAGTTATATGACTAGATAAAACTTCTTATGAGCTGTGTGACCCTGGACAGATTCTTTAATCTAAGTACTGTTTCCTCTATAAAGGGAGACTAATGAAATGCTAACCCTAAAGGATTTAGGTGGGGAGCACTAAATAAGAAAACATGAAACTCTTGGCAAACAGGTTGACATGTAGCAAGAAATTAATAAATGTTAGCAGCTATGAACTTTTATTACTGGACAGTGCAAATGCTGAATTCCTCAAAGGCAGCAACCTCTAGTTATTTCAGGACTGGCATCAGAGTAAGTAGGCACTTGAGGAGTTCCATAGGAAAATTGAACTAAACTAAAATATACAAATAGTATATTTACATTTACACAATGCATTATAGTTCTATGATTTTTAAAAGTATGTTGTAAAAAAAATTAAACAAACACTAAAGCATTTAAGTATTTGCTTAGGTAAAATAAACTATAGCCTAAGTCAGTTTGGGCTGGAGTCTTATAAGACCAATGCTTTCAAAAGTTATATAGTCAGTAACTATTTACTATAAATAGACATGTTTCAAGAAAATTTCATAATTTTACTGTTATTCCAATTTGCTTTGTTGTTTAAAATATTTTTTTCCTTTTCTATTTAGAGTTGATTCAATTGTGATTTTAGAAATGTCCATTCTATTTTTGAAAAATGACAAAACATTAATTTTCAATTTTCAAGGGTCAGTCTGAAATCAGTTCAAAGCTCAAAACAGATTTAGCGAAAGTGTATTTTCTCTCTTCCTCTCTAAGTGTTAGAGAATTCATTATCTTCTTTTAAAATTTATTTTCCCACTGTATTCATTTATTGTTGTGGTAACATTAACTTACGTAGTTGTTGCATGTCAGAAACATAGGCTCTCCCCCTCAGGTGTTGTTCCTGCCACACCCATCACCAACACACCCATTGTCCTCCACTGAGGTTTTTAACATTAAAAAAAAACACTGAAACCCTAAACAAAGGATATCAATAGATCATGAAATCCTAAGAGGAAAATATATCTTGGTTGCTTATTTCTGACTCATACAGTTTGTCTTTGCTTTTCTTTTTTAAAAGATTTATTTATTTATCATACAAGAACTGGGGTACAGGCCAGACGCATGGGAGGTGAGAGGATTCACCAGAGACAGAGCAGGGAGCAGAACAGGCAGATCAACCTAAGTACATTGCTGAGGGGAGCAGCAGGCACAGCAGGAGAGGTCCACTGCACCATATGGGTCCCCTCCCTGGCCGGCAGCAGGGATCAAACTCGTGCTGCAGTGGCTGCGGTCTGGTTCATAGTGCATTGCTTAATCCACTGCACCACCAGGGAGGGCTCTACAGTTTGTCTTAACATAGGACTTCTAGAAAGATATACCAGGCCCACAGGGCAGTGAAAATATGATTTCATGGGGAGATCATGCCTGCAGAATTTAGGAATCTTAACTCCAGACCTGGCCCCCCTACTTAAAGTGACATCATCTCTGGAAATTATCACTAAATTTCTCTGAATCTCAGTCTTCTATTCTAAAATTAGGAAGTCTAGTATACATGTGTCATTCTTTGTGAAGATTATATTAGGTTTTGAAAAATGGAGAACACGGTTTAGTAATGGAGATATTTTTGACTCATGTTGTCAGTTATGTCGTATATTTTTCTCTATAAAGGCAAATAGTAGTAAGCCAGTCCCACCAACTGATCTGTGTGAATTTACCAATTTAGTTCAAATATCGTCTGGCTACTGTCAACAGGAACCTGGTATATATTCTGACTAATTTTTAAAATACCACTACTAGGTAGTCATCATTGTTCTGATCTAATAGAATGAAAACATTATTCCTGTGTTTTGTCCACATGTGGCAGGAAAAAAGTTCCAGACAGGAGCCAGGAAGCATCATTACTCCCATTTTATAGATGGCGCTTCTAAGGCTCAGACCATTAAGTCGCCCAAAGCCATGCAGAAGGTCAGTCACACAAACCCCAACTCTGCTGGGAGACAGGAACTAGGAGAGCCGTTTAACCTCTAGGGAAACTGAGGCTCAGAGAGGTTGAAATATCTGACCTAAATTTCCCAGGCAGAAAGCACTGAAGCCAGAATTTAAACTTAGGTCTGTTGACTGCAAAGATTATGTTCTTTTTACTATGACACAGTACATGTAAAAGAAACCACATTAGATAAGCAAAATGTACCTCCTTTCATTTAATAAACAGTTGTAAAATAAATCACTTTGTGTTTTACAACTTCCTTGTTCATGTTCTCCTTTGCTAGGAAGTTTCTCACTGCTCTTCCACCTGATTTAACTGTTCTCTAAAGTCAAATCTGTCTTATTTTCTTTCCACAGAAGGTTTATGTAGCATTATACTTTTTTTTTTGGTTAGCTCTACTTGTATTGCTAAGAGTTCAAGGATTAGCTTCCTTAACAATGCCAGATCTTTGATGCATTCGATTTAGGAGAACAGCTTCAGCATAAGGATGAATTGACAAAAACTCTTTATTGAAGTTCAAATAGAAAACTTTGTACCACTGCAAATAATCAAGATTTTAGCCAACGCTTTTGTTTGCAATGTCCTATGGTGTCGATAGTCTTTGGTGAACTTGCTCCCTAGGAAGCCTTCCTTCTTCAAATACCTTCTTTAGGTTCACTGTCTGTGCTTTAATACCTTGACTACTTTATTTCTGCTCAATGCAAACTTTTTTAGTTTCTCTTTTTCTAGTTAGCACCATTGGAAACCAGATGAAAGGCAGCTTCTCACTTTGCACTGATAGTTGATCAAGATAAACCGACAAACACAAAGGTTACAGAGATGATATTGTACAAACTATACTAAGGTCGGGTAACCAGAAACCCAATAACGGGGATTAGGGGAAAAATCAGCACAGATAATCTTCAGCTTCCAGTGTTTGCCCTGAAAAGACTCAGTGCTAGCCTAACTATTTCCTTTGCTCCACATAAAAGAACCTTGTTCCGCTTTCAGAGTCCTTCATTGTCATGAAATCAGTCATTTGAATCAAAGTCCTTAAGGACATTTTCCATGCTAAGTGTATTGCTTTGAAAGGTGTCTAATTATCCTATGTTCTTGCTAGCTACCCAGCATGCTTTAGGACTTGACAAGTTATTTTCTACCTTTTAATCACATAAGAAAACTTCAATGTAAATACTGTACTACCAGAAATATTTAACTCATTTCTTGGCTCCTAAGTACTTCTGTTTAGCAACAAATGAGTCATTAAAGGATGTGATGATCCATCATGGTTAGAAGGATGGGCTTCACAGTTGCATGCCCAACTGGCCACTTTCTAGCTCTGGGGTCTTGAGTGGTTGGTCACCTAACTACTCTTTGGCTTAGTTTTCTTCTTCTACAACACAGGTGAGCTGTACCCACTTCATCTCTGTGTTTGATCATATCCTCTGTATCTAAATAATGACAATGACTAGCACCATAGTATGCATAGATGGCTTACCAAATAGCAAAATCAAAGCAAACAATTGCAGTTGTGCTAGGACTATTGTGAGGATTAGTGTATAGATTACTTTAAAGATGAGATAATAATATGAAAAATATGTAGCATTTGGTAAGTCTCCAAAAACAAGGATGAGCTGTCTCTAAGTCAATTCAACACACTCCTCTTAAGTTCTTTATGGTACATAATGTGTCCACTGGATCATAGTGAAAGCCAGTTGTATACCATATTCTACCACACAGAGGCCTCTATATTGACAAGCAGACACAGCTCAGCATGCAAAATATTCTTTAAAGTTTGATAGAGTCGCAGCTCTTGGTACAGTTAAGTGCTCCCATTAACCTCTTGCATGAAATATTTACTCAAGACAAACACATTATTAATAATCTTCCCACACTAATGGCTGGAACCAGTCTCTTTAGGGTGCAAGTCTCCAGCATCATTTCTGCTGTTAAAGAGCTCAAGCCTCCTTAAATTCTTATGCTCTGTTTGTGCCTATGTCTCTAAAATAATTTCAGTCAATTTTTACATCTGGAAGAGCTTTTATTTTACCAAAGAAACTTTCTTCTTACATGAGTGATGCTGGTCTATATATAAGCCACCATTTTCACCTCTAAGGAATTACTTTGCAAGTTAGTATGCAACTTATGAATATTATCTAACATGAATAAGCTAGATGTTCACAGGATAGATAGAAATGCTTGCACTAGTATACTCTGGAGCATTATTTGAACGTCTAGTTAGAAAGGTAGCCTACCAGCCCTGAAATGGAATTCTTAAATAGAGTATTTATAATACCCGGGATGTACCATCAATCAGATATTACACACACAATACCACACTGCATGTTCTGAGTTAAATGAATTATACCACAGCAATAACCCAGTTAAAATATGTATTCTTTAAGAATTAAAAGAAAATTATATTTAAAAATTAAATGATTCTGACAATGATCACCTTATTTTTACTACTGAGTCACTTGGTGTAGTCTTCAGAAGAAGAAAGCTGGTACCAGTCTCACCTGGGGCAAGAATAAAAATAAGCTTTCAGAATAAAGCCTGTATCTGGGATGGACCCACAGAATCTCCATAGCACAGAATGACAGTTGGAATGGAAACAGAATAAAGAGAAGGAAGGTGGGTGGCAATGGTGTATGTGGATGATGAAGAAAATGTCCAGGGTTTACTAGGTATCCCAACTTTGGGTGTCTAGTTCTAAAAGCCATCTTGTTCCTCAAGCCCTCTAGAGAATAGGTTGAAGACTGGTCATGCTCCCTATAACCTTCTAAAGTGGGGTCATTGGAAAGAGTGTTTCCAGCTGAGAAAAGACAGACTAGGTGTATTGTTAATAAATGTGTTTTATCCAAACTTGACAACTGGGGAGATGACACTGAAGGGAAATGAGAAGTCTGCTACTTATCTAAGCAAGTTGCACATTGGCTAAAATAAAGTGTGTGTGTAGGGGAGGGGGTGGAGAGCTGCAATGCTTATTTCAGATTGTGGGACCCCCCCCAACCCCAGTCATAATAAAAGCTACCTGTTCCTTAGCTACCTTAATGTCAAATCTGTTTTTCATCACCCACCACTTCCCCCCACCCCCAAAAAAGGAAAGTCCCAGATATGTGCCTTTTTCACTTCCATCCCCTATTTATCATTTTCATAGAAAGAGACAACCATGGATGTCCTATTACATCTTGTGCAGTTTTCCAAAATAGTGCATTTGTCTATATCTCCCAGGTTTTGCAAACTTTGGCATTCAAGAGACGTTCAGGACAAACTTATCAGTTAGGATAAGCCATGCTCTAGAAGCTTCTCGTTTAATTCATTAAGAACACACATTTCAGAAGCAGAATATAAAAAGAGAACATTGCAAGCATTAGAACCACAAATCTCTGTTAAAATCAGATAACTAAAGAGGATAATGTCATTGTCAAAAACAGCAAGCTGAAATGACTTTTCTAATACATATAAAAGTTATGAGACATATAGGAAACCATAACCAGGAAATTATGGAGAAAATGTACAATTAGATGACATTTTTAAATGTCTCAGATAAGGGTACATGTTAAAATATATAAAAGTTGTACATGTAAGCATCTAAAATACACACATTCAACAGGTTCTTCTATTTCTGGGAATATAATAAATCATAGTCCCACAATATATACAACATTTAGAAAATCAATTCTCACCATTTCTTCTTGAGAAATTCTCTATATAATCTTATAAACATTAGCTTATTAATAATAAGTCACTCTTTACTGTAAACAAGGATAGGATATTTACTCTCTGATCTCAATTTCGTGGAATTAGTGCCTTTGGACTAGCTAGAAAGTATTTCCTTATTGAATTCTGGTCACCTCAGTTCTATCACTCATTCAAACCAGTCCCCTCGACAGCACTTTCTTCTTCTATTTTGTGTATAAACTATATTTTATCAAAATTCTCTTCCAGTTTCAAAAAATCCTATTCATGATACATCTCAGTGTCTAAAATCTCTAAGGATTAGAAAAAGACAAAATGCTTATATGCTAAATAAAGTAATATTTCTTTCATTAAAACTTCTGTTAATTAAACTTTTGGTAGCAAAAACCAACAATGAAAACATTGTGAATTTTGAGCAAGGTCTATGTCCATATTCTCTCTCTGGAATGTTCCATGTCCACAGGTCATTTTAGTCTTTCCCTCATCACCTAGTGAGTAACATCTTTCTCTCCTTCACTGCGAAGGGCTCATGTATTACAAATAATTTTCCCATTAATTGTAAACCTAATTAAGGTTTATAAGGAATGGGCAGCCATTCTGCTTCAAAGAGGAAGTGTTATTTGAACCAGGATTTGAATGATGAAAAGGAGATTTCAGGCAGAAAATAGAGGAAAAGCTACTCCATGCTGAAGGAACAATGTGGGCACTGGAACAAAAGTGTCAAAGAGAAAAATGTTGAGAAGTTCAACATGGTTAGATGGAAGGAAGGGGCTAACACAAGAGATGAGTGTAAGGAACTATGAATATCATCACCAAATTGTGAGGCCCTTTGGATTGTATTCTCTAGGTACCAACTGTCAAAATACATATGTGAACAGTGGCATAATGTGATCAGATTACTACAAAAGACACTACTGTAAAATTGTCAGTGATGTGGAAATGGACTGAAGAAATGAAATAGTGTAATTCAGATACATGACATTCTGAAATAGGGCAGTGGTCACAGAAATGAATAAAATATTTTAGAGGAAATTATTAGTGTTATCTGGAGATATTAAAAAACACCATTAAATGAAATAATAAGTTATGAGTTCTTTCTACAAATTTGAATTAATAATTTTAAATATACCAGGAACTATTATCTCCAAAATGCATTTTCACTCAAGTTACTGGTAGTATATTTTTAGAATTTTATTCCTTTAGAGTTGCTTGATAATCTCACTTTTTCATTGGGCCATGATGGCTCGTACCTTCTTGATCACTATAGAGTATAATGACCTATCTATATTATAATTATGTCTGTGATAAACTCTTTACTTTTTGTCAGTCAAATTCCATTTGATATGAGATCAATACTTTTTGATAACACTTAGAATAGAATATTGTACATTACTATTATGACTTAAAATTTTCATAAGAGTTAGAAAAAATATCTCTGATTTGGTATTATACAGGCTCAAATTTTCAAGTAATATATTTACTGTTCATTTTTTAAAACTGGACCTAAGATCACCTTTAGGCACAGAATTAAAGGGAAAAAGCACCTATAATTTATGTTTTACTATCCATGGCAACACTTACTTATCTTTAGTCCATAGTGAAGAACAAAACAAATTAGTTTGAGGATGTTTCCTGAAAGCTAGAAATTTTGAGTCTTTCATCATTTTAATGTTGATAGAATCACACATCATAAGGTAGGGAAAGCTTTGAATTTTGTAGTTCGACAAGTCCAGAGGAAATAGTTTATCTTTCCAATTACTTGTAGCAGGTAAGTCCCATAGTAGATTCTGATTGGCCCATCTCAGATGAAGTGCCCACCCTTCAACCAATCAGGTGGCTGAGTAGATCTGGAACCTAAGTAAGCCCACTCCCACAGTAGAGGTGAGTGAGGGGTGAGGAGTGAGGGGTTGGGGGGTGGAGGGGAACCTTGTGCATGACAGTCTTCCCTGAAAGCTGTAGAATCTAATGTGAGTTCTCCAAAAGAAATTGGGGTGCTGGAAACACACTGAAGAATAACAGTGTGCTGGGTAGATAAAAAATCCAAATTTAGTCCATATTTTTTCCACTGATTATAGCATCTTGAATAAATTACCTTTTTGGGTTTCAAATACATCATTGATCTTCCATCTATACGTGATTGTTGTGAGAAGTTAGTGATACAGTAAAAGCTAAGTCTAGGCCAATTCTTCCCTCATGCCTGGCATCAATAACCTAATTAGATCTACATTTAAGAGGTCTGCTCACTGTGCTCCACATTGAAGATAACAGAATGAGTGAGGGTAGTCATAGTCATGTCTGAAATCAAATAACCACACAAAGAAGTGTAAAACTGTGGCTGTTTTGTAAGTGCTACAAAAGAGAGGGAATTTCATACTTGAGTTTCTAAGGAGGAGAGTTGACCCAATCAGAAATTAGGGCAATCCTGTCTGAGAAAGAGAATATGAGGAGTATTGATTTGAGATGTAAAGAATGAGAGGCTATTTACTAGACAAAGGAGAGAGGTTTGAGCAAAGTGGTTAAGCAGAGGTAGAAGAAAGTACATGTGCAATGATTCTGAACTGAGAGACAACTACAAAAAATAGAAAGAAAGCTATTGCCTCTGAAGCAGGGAAGTCAGGAGTGAGTGGACTTTGAGAGGCATGGAGAGGTCAGCAACTGGAAGCCTTGAAGCCTCTGCTAAGGCATTTTCTTCTTTATCCCAGGAGCAGTTACCAGAGTTTTCAGTGGAGGAAGTTACGTGATCTAAATGTGATTCTCAGCCTTTGCCTTTTTCTTCTCCCCCCAAAATAGGAATGGTCCTATCGCTCTGATCTGGTCAGATAATATTTTCAGTTTGGGGTGCTATGTTTTCAAAGAAGGGTATTAAAAAGAGCATGTGTGTCTAACAGAGATAAATGAATAAGATGGTTGCGGGTGCACAAGACTTAGAGTTACTAAGTTATACCTGTGTCTTAATAACAAATGTCAAAGCTCAAGAAAAAAAGTCTCCCAAGAATTTATCTAAAGCAGTATGATGGACCAACTAGCTTTGAAAGTATGCAAGACTAGATAATTATGGAAAAATGTCCTTTCCAGTGTATCAAATGTTCAAATCCCTGCACCCTATAACAGTGCCTATTATTTCAAGAGAAAAAACTCCCATACTCCTATGCACTGGCACTAGAGTCCTGTCTCTTGTTCTCTTGCTATGGGATTGGATGCTGGCCTATGTATCTCCTTTTAAAGGCCTGCCTTAGAGAGAGATCTCGGTGTAATCCACTCTGACTTCTGGAAATCTTGTGGATAATCTCTGGTTTGCATATTAGCTCTTTATAAATAAATCCTTTGATCTCTGTTTTTATATCTTTTAACTTGTTTTTAAGCAACATGATTATATAGCAAAATTATAGAGCAGAAATTGAAGGAAATGAAAGATATAGTTAGGGATGAGAATGTCAGTGGTGATATTAGTCCAGCTAAGGACACTGAGCTGTGGCATTGAAGTAGGAAATAGAGAACTGGGAGGGAAAAGGGGAAGGAGGGAGAAAGGAAGAGAGTGCATTGTAGGAGAGATATATTGAATATTGGCACAAATTATTGAGGTGAATGAAAAGAAATGGAACTGTATTTCTGATAAGTGCACCAACTAGTTTCTTTAAATCTGGTCTAGTTTATTAAGTCATCCATTCCTAATGGTATCATAAAATTAGTATGATTAGACTGATGTTTTTCAAAGTTCAGTAATCTACCAACTGCATGATTTTTGTCTTATATACCTTCCTTTAGTATTAGTTGTTATTTGATATTATACATTCAACTAACTTGAAATTGACCCATCAAAATTTTTCTCCAAAAAACAATCAACTTAAAATCATCATTTTAAAATGATACACCTATATATGTATACAAATGTAAGTATTGATACATATATAATATACATTTTTAAACTGTACATTTAATTTGTATTCATCTTGGGAGCTTTTACACTTACTATTAAACCCTTGATTTGAGGAAGAATCTCTAGTAGAATTTGAAATAAAACCAGTCTTCCCCAAATGAACTCATACCATCCCTTTTCATGCATTAGACTGTTACCATACATTTGTGCATAATTTATATGGAGGTGTTTGGAAGATTCTGGAAGAGCGAAATTAGTCCTAAGGGTTGGTTATGTTGAGATTATCAGAAAGAAATCCAGATTTTCCAAAACAACTATATTTTTGTTTGCAGAATTCTTTCCAGTTAAAATGATTTGCAGCTGCATTTTGAATGAAAGTAAAAGCAATTTTTTTAATAATCCAAGTTTTTTCAAATATTTATTTTTGTAACTATGGAAGGGTGATAGTCTTCTAGTTGGGAGATCCAAAGTCAATTGGAATGAAGACTTGGTGAAGGATGTACAGTGACATACCACATGTGTATTTCGACTCTATGATCTCCCTAATTTGGTATTAAATCAGTGAGATAGACAGAAGAATGGCCTTCAAGGCTGTCATTGTCCTAATTCCTGGAACCTGTGTATATTCTCTTACACGGCAAAGGGCAATTAAGATTGCAGGTATAATTAATATTGCTAATCAGCTGACTTAAAAATATGGAGACTGTCCAGATGAACCCAGTATAAGCTCTAGGTTTGTAGAAGTGGAAGAGACAGAGGGAATGTCAGTCCTTCTGTGAGAAGGACTCAACTCACCATTATTGGCTTTGAAGATGATTGAGGCGATGAACCAAAGAATGTGGACAATTTTCTAGAAGCTGGAAAAGGCAAGACGGAATTCTCCCCTAGAGCTTCTCTAAGGAATGCAGCCATGCCAACATTTAGCTGGCCCAGATATATTTTGGGCTTGGGGCCTCTAAACTGTAAGATAATTTGTGCTGTTTGAAGCCATTAATTAGTGATTATTTGTTAAAACAGAAGTAGAAAACTAACCAAATGAATTTCAGGTTTTACCTAATTCCTTACTGTCACCATGACAGGTTTGGCATATTCTCCTGGAACTCTGAACTAATTAAGGCAAATTTGACAAATTTGAGGGTCCTAAAACCTTATGAACAGAACTAATTCCTAAATTGCTCATGTTATTATCATTCCAAAAGATTATTGCTGTTACTGTCTAGTAGTAGTTTCTTGAAAAAAAAAATAGTGCTTTTAATGGTCTCCAGCCATAAGAACAAATATAAAGGAGCCAGTAAAATATTTAAGTATTTTTTAAAGGTTGTATAACCAGAGCCTCTAATTCTGATTAAGTTATGCCATTTACTAGCTGTTGTTTGAGAAAACTGATCTTTCTAAACTTATGTTTCATCATTGATAAAATGAGATTAAAATGATAGAACCTATACAGTAGATTTGTGGAGAAGTTTTAATGAGATAATCTATTTCAGGTGCTTACTATGGCGCCTAGTATAGAATTAAGTGCGTCACGTAATGGTATTGGTTATTATTATTGTTCTATTATCTTTCCAATTTTAAAACCTTCTCAAACAAACAAAAAAAGTTCAGCTCTCAAAACCCTTACTGTATTAGCGACCTACACATTTAATCTTCCATGGCTTCTTTCAAGCTTCATTTCTAAAGAAGCAGTAAATCTTTCTGAGGATAGCATCTCTCTTAGCAATACTTAACCCTGAGTCAACAATTCTTTTAATTATTAAATATTCATTCACTAAAGTAATTGTTTTTTTTTTTTTTAATGGAGGGGGTAAGACAATGGCCTAACCGTAGATTCTAATTAAGCTTTTTTTTTTTTTATTTCCCTAAGGCGGGGCGGGATGAATTCTTTGCTAGGCACCCAGCGAACTCCTCTCCCTCAGGTCCGCCGCTTAAAAGGGTGCTATTGCTGGCGCACGAGGTATTTCTCCGGTCTCGGGGCGGCGCCAGGTGAGCCTCGGTGGAGCCGAGAGGCCGAGCTGGGACCGCAGCGTGCAGCGCGAGCAGCAGCTGCAGGTTGTTAAAAGCTTCGCCCCTGGCGCCCCCACGCGCGCGTGGCCTCCAGCCCGTGCGCGCTGGAGGCCCCCAAGCGAGGGCACGCGCTAAGCTTGAGCAGTCCAACTTCTCCGGCATTCACAGTGCTCTGGCTGCCCTCCTAGGACTCCCCCCCCCCCCCCCCCCCCCCCCCCCCGGNCCCCCCCCCCCCCCCCCCCCCGTGCCCCAGCGGAGTCTAGCTTCCCCAGGGCTCCGGAAGGGAAGGAGGCGTGTCCGGAGCAGGCGGGAGGGAGCTATATAAAAGTGCTGGCGGCGCGCCGGCCCGGGCTTCACTCGCCGCCTCGCGCCGGGACCTAGAACGCTGCGGGAAGCACTGGCGGTGGAGAGGGCGCTGCGCTCGGGCTACCCAATGCGTGGACTATCTGTCGCCGCTGCTCGTGCAATATGCTGGAGCTCCAGAACAGCTAAACGGAGTCGCCACACCGCTGCCTGGGCTGGATCACAGCGCTGCCTTTCCTTATGAAGAAGACACAAGTGAGTAGGGCGCGCCCGGGAGCTTGCTGGCTCTCCAAGAAAATCGCGCCCGGAGCCTGGGGGAGGCCGGTGCGTCCCGGCACCCGCTGCTCCGGGCGTGCGGAGCCGTGCCCTCCCGGCGAGCCAAGAGGGTGCGGGGGAGGCGGGCGTGGCGTGCGAGCTCCAGCCGCCCGGCCGGGGTGAACCAGGGAGAGGAGTGGGAGGGATGAGAGGGAGCGGGTGTCAAGTTTGGAGCCGCGGCCGTTAAGTTTGGAGCTGTCAGTTGGGAATCGCAGTTCCTGTAAGATGGAAGGCTCTGCTCTTTGAACTGGGAATGGAAGTTATCGCGGAAGGCATGTCTTCGCAAGGAGACATATTCCCGTGGAATCGGAGGGATTACAGAGCAGCTCCCCACGCGCCACGCTCGCTCGCTGGCGCACCCAGACTTTTGTGCAGCCCCCAGGTGGTCTCGGGGCTCCGCGGGTGCAGCCGCGGGAGACTAGCCTACTCCGAGCTCCTTAGCTGCAGCGCTCCGCGGGCGGGAGAACCTGCCGGGTCATCCGGTGAAACTTGGCTCCCCGCGGCGGTTGCCAGATTTGCGGCTCTGGGTGAGATCCCCGGAGAGTTCTAGATGGGTAATTCCTTCACATCGCACCTATTCCTTCCATTATAGAAGTTTTTTTTTTTTTTAAAGTGGTCAGCTGTAATGATAGTTATTGGTATAATTCCCAGTGCTCCTGAACGGTGGATTATACGTAACCACTGTGAGTAAAGCACCGGCCAGGGGTATAATTCGATTATCTTTTTTTTAATTATTATTCCCTTGAAGCAGATATGACTTTTTCTTCCGAAAGAGCCATCACCGTGCCCCCATCCAGTTTTTTGTTTTTTTTTTTCTTTTTCACCACCGATGTTCTTAGCTCTTCTCACCTCTCCCTAGGAATTTTTTCTGTGCATCTGCAGCGGGTTAAGTAAGGCTGCCCTTTCACCACCTCTCCCCACTCCCAATTCTTGTGTCCAAGAGATGGACTGGGTTGGGGCGGCGGGAGGTGGTAGGGGAAGGAAATGGGCGGTTGTACAAATCGTTAGTTTAGAATGAAGGCATCCTACTGAACTTGCTTTATTAAATGACCTGCTTGGCATCATATTTTAAATAGATGTCTAGGTCTGGGGAATGGTCACATTAAGAAGGAAGTAGAAGAGCTGAACCCACTTCACCTGTGTGGAAAAGGGCAGGGTGAAGGAAAAAGCCTGGCAGGTTTGCGTGGTCTCTAGAGCAGCAACCTAAAACCAAGAAAGCGGAGCACAGCTCCCTCTGGCAAGCCGGTTAGTTAATCGCTGCGCATGAACGCCACCCTTGGGATCACTGAGGTGTGTTGTTGAGATGCACATGTTAAAGATTCCAGCAACAATAAAAAAGTTTTAGTGTAATTACTTGATAGCACTTTCTGCTTTGTGAAAATCATCACGGGCTGGTAACCAGTAAGCATTAACTAATTATGTTGGATTTATTCATATTTTAGCATCTTCTCACATGAATGGTATTAGTGGGACTGGGTGGAGAAACTGCTACCTTCTAGTTCAAAAAAAAAGCCTCAACCTTCCTATTTAAACAAGAACTGGAGACAGATCAGGTTAATGTCCAACACTCCAAAGGGGGCCATGTACTCTCAAGTCACTGAGAGTTGGGAGGATTGATGATCCTTGCACCTTTGCTTTGCAAAACAAATGTGAGCTCTGTAATCTCCTTTCTCACTTTGATTAAATGGCTGCACAAATCGGATTACATGGAATAATTCCATTGAAAACTAGAAAGAGGTGGATCTAGTCTGAAATGCTGAGGCTGTGGTGTTAGTGACTCAAATGCTGAAGACCAGGGATATTTGAGACAGCTAAATATTTTAGAAATGTGACCTGCTAGGACCAAGTAAGAGTGCAGGCCCTTTGGGGGAACTTGCTGATGTTAAAGGACTTGCAGGCCAAGGAGGGCAGTGCCCTTGTTGAATGAAGGCATTCATTGCCTGGGGTCTAATGACCTTCAAGGTTTTCTTTAACGATACTTCTAAAAATTCCACATTCCTGCCACTGAAAAGGAGGACACTGGAAATACCCCAGAATCAATCAAATCATCTGTGAATGGGGGAACACAGTTAGATCCTCTTTCCTAGTGTTCAATTTTGGGATTAAAAAGTTACAAAGAAATGTTCTCTGCAACACTTTACCGATGAAGAAAAAGTAGTGGCATGAAGAAACAGACACTGAGATGTAAGATCAGTTGTTATCCTAAATCTAATGATATTCTTGCAAGGAATATCTATTAATATACAATAATTTAAGTTGTTAAAAATATGACATCAATAGCAGAGTTCTATTATAAGGTAAATGGTTCTGTACTCCCCCACTCCTCCTATAAAATAAGAACTTAATAGTAATAATAACTTGAGTTAGTTATTGGGCTTTCCAAAAATCATGGGGACACCAGGCAATCAGGCCTTTCAGTCATATTCACTAAGTGTGAAAATTCTATCAACAATCATTTGAGGTTTGATAAATGATCTTTCATTTATTTAGCACATGTGATGGACTTAAGTGTTTGGAAAATAATTGCTTGGGCAACTGAGATGGGGAGCAATGCTAACAGTAATTTAATCACAAGTCAACAGAAGTGAATATTCTTCGCATTTCTCAGATTTTGGATTTATTCATATTTTGTGGTTTTAGATTTTCTAAAGGGAATACTGCCTCTGACCG
Organism: Galemys pyrenaicus; assembly: GCA_019455555.1. Taxonomy (NCBI): domain Eukaryota; kingdom Metazoa; phylum Chordata; class Mammalia; order Eulipotyphla; family Talpidae; genus Galemys; species Galemys pyrenaicus. The sequence continues at coordinate 19,746,211 of JAGFMF010011752.1, read as the reverse complement.
AGAATATCTTCAGTGTCTGACAGGACATCATCAATATCTGATTTTTTTTTCAACATAATTCCCTGATAGTGTATCAGTAAGAATTAGGCAACATATTTTGCAATACCAATTAGAAAAGCGCTGTCAGTTTAATGGGCCAGGCTTTGCGATACGGTCCTTGCATTTTAGTTTTGAGACAGTTTGTGAGCTTTTTCACGACTGCTGTCAGTTTTAGAAATACTAAGATCGGAGAGCTTCATCTAGCAAAGAATGTAGAAAAAGCCATTTTAGACACATTCTTTCTTAGCGGCATGTTTTTAGGCAAATAGAATGCTTGTTAGTTTTTGTGATTCCAAAGCAAACTACCCCATTATTGTCTGTGTGAAGCATGTCATCTGGGTGATGATGTAAGTTTATTTTATAGAAAAAAAAAATTAACATTTATGAAAAGAGCATTTTTCAATCTTGTCCTTAAAATCACTTGATTTGGAATGTGTACTTTGAATAATTTGAATTTATGTAGCTTTTAATTGATACATTCTGCCAAGACTCCAAAGCTCAAGTGTTAAGTCGATCACATTTAACATAAAACAAGGAAAATAACCATATGGAAATCTGATGACTTGAGCCAAACCAATTAAAATTGCTAAATTTTATTTATGTCTTAACTGCAGATTTGAAGATAACAAATTGTGAGGCACATTTGTTCTTTCATGTTAGTTGATTGAAATCTTTCCATCACTATACATAACATTAAAAAAAAAATCTCTGCTCAAATAGCTAGTGTATTTTGAGTTTTGGAGACTTTCTTATATGATCTCTTGAGCCCTGCTACCTGGGCTTTTCCCCATCCTTGTCTGGGGAGAACCTAAGACACAGTGGAAAGATCCTGAATACTGCTTTTGAAAGCTTGGGTTCAAAATTGTGCTTTACCATTGGGAAGACAAATGGTCTTAGATCTTCTTAGGATTTCTGTTTTATAATCTGAATGATTATAAAATAGTTATAAAGATTTTCTCACTTAAAAGGTTTTAAGGGTGAAATGCGATTTTAAATGTCCTTATCCCAGCACAGTTTTATTGTAGTTACAGATTGAATTTATTGTCCCTAAAGAGAACTGCCTGCTGGCTTACTACTACATAAGCAAGAGAAAAACTGAAAAGTGCAGGTAAATGATGCTTAACCAGCAAAACACAGAGACCAAGCTTTCATAAATCTGGATCCTGTGGATTCAGTGCCTCCTATTTTAGACTGATCACTGTTTATAGAGTGTAATTAACACATCAAACTAGGAATGTGTGAATTACAAATCCTACTTGTGGCTTCAGTGATGTTGTATTCTTTCAATTTTCTATAGAAGTGGAAATGAATGTGAAATAGAACTGAAAATAGATAATGGAAATTTTATCACCAACTCTGATTTACTTCCCTTTTTCTATACTCTTAATTTCTAAGTTCTCCTTGGACTCTAAGGTTTTATTTTGGACTATAGAGACTTGGTCAGATTCCTATTCCTGGTGTTCTTGCCCTGGCTCTTGGGAGTGAGGCCATGCATTCATTTCTGCAGGGTGTCTTTATTTTCCTTACCAGGCAACTTTGTGCATTGACTTTTTTTTTTTTTTCATTATGCAAGTTTGGGAGATTTTTTTTTTTTTTCTCGATTACTTTCTTGTTCCCTTTTGTAAATTAGGGAAAGGCATTTAGATATAAATCTGAGAGATCTTTTATCTTTGTTTTCTAATACATGAATCACTAGCAGCTGTAGGGAGCCTCTGTTTTTGGTGTTAGTCACCTGTGTAGTCAGAACAATTTATAAAACAAATTGAGGGAACACCAGAATACTTTTAAAATACATGCAGTTTTCAGGGTGGTTTTGAATAGACTGTTGCATAGAAACCATGGACGGAGTAGCCTTACGGGATTTTAAAATGCTTGAGTTTTCACTTAATTATGGCATACTTAAGCTGTCTACAGGGACTGGCAGTTAGTAAGAATTGTTATTATCCCATCTCTACCTGTTTTCTTCTATCCAGAAAAAAAGGAAGGGGGGGGGAGGCAGGTAATTTCCTTATAATCAGCTCTTATGGTTCTTTTAAAAATCACCAGGTGTATTAGCTAAAGGAAGATTGCTCTTTATGTATCTATCTTTTGACAGCATTTTACTATTTTTCTAGGCTGCCATGTTGATGTATGTGACTATTAGGTGATGGGATTCTTTTATTAACTCAAATACTAATTTGTATGACTTTGAGAAGGTATTTGAATCCCTAGAATTTTTGTTTCCTCAACTGCAAAGTGACAAAGTAGGACTAGGTGACTTCTATGTAACTTCTAATGTTAAAATTCTCTATTTCTAAGATACTTGTGAAAATAGAGGTTTGAACCATATGCTACTGAAGAAACTTCCTTTGATTCTGAGATTTATGTAACGGTTGGCTATGGTGTGAATACAAATTCTAACCATTGTTTTATGATTATGAACCAACCAATGGGGAGACATTGAAGTAAAAATTTAAATCTAAACTTAAATTTAGACTGTTCTACTTCTAGCCATTTCACCTACCACTTGGTATTTCACTATAACATGAGTGGTATTTACATTTTCCTGTTTTAGCAATGTCTGTAGTTAAGGAGGATCTTTACTTTCCCTCTTCATGGCATTAAGTCCTCTGAGGAAGAATCCAGTGAAGTCTGGTGGCCAAAGGAGATGACTTACAAAAGGTAATGAATGCTTCCCTGTACTTGCTTTTCCTGACCCTGAGGTCCCTGGTCTCTGTGTATCTGGAGGAATGGAGAGAATGTGATCCTTTAGCTGAAAGAGGAGAATCTGAAGAAGGGGTTCTGGCAGTGTGTGACCTTGGTTAGTCAGTGAGTCTCAATATCTCTGAATCTTCCCAAGAGTTAATCCAGAGAAGGTAGAGACCAGGAGAGGCAAGGGCAGAGGCTGAGGTGGGAAGAGGAGGAAGCTGCCTTTGTGCCTCAGGGAAAGAATCCTGAGAACACCCAGCAAGCAGCATCTCCTAGCCCTACCCTGTTGCAGACTCAGTGTTATCTCTGGCGCACCTCCTGGCTTACTCCTCAACTCCTGGCCCTCTAGAACTGGCATTTCCGAGCTGGGGCAAGCCCAGTTCCCAGTAGCAAGCAGCCCGTCTTCCTTTGAAGTCAGAAACAGCCCTTTTCACTTTGAGGACCAGAGAAGATTCAGAGAATAGCTGAACCCCTACTCCAGGAGCCAGAGCATGGATTCTTCAGCAAACAGCCCAGACAATGCCACTAGTGAGCTACTCATGAAATTGGAATTAAGGCCGTGATCCAGAGACTTCCAAGACCTGCAAAAATCTCCTTGGGTTGGTTATCTGCATGTAGGCATTCAGCACTTGCTGTGCAGGTGTAGCTGTGGCTTTGGGGCTTTTGAATATTACTGATTAGAATGTGGTCTTAGTGGGAGGTAGTTAGGGTGCCTTTTCCGTGTTCCCAGAGCTCACACAGCAGCCCAGAAGTCCTGCAGGTGCCTTGCAAAGAATGCCTCCGCTCTGTGGGGAGACCTCTCAAAAGGGAGCTGGGACAGCAGACCTCGGGCTCCTTCTCTTTATTGAAAGGGCATTCCTGCTGCAAAATGTGGGGAGGAAAGAGCACAGCCTGGAGGGGGGGGCGTTGTGTCTGTCTTGTATACACAGACTGTTGCCCTTTCAGGAGCTGAAGTTCATCTTCTGTGCAAAAGCCCTGTGGGTGCGAGTACTTGTGCTGCTTTTCACCTTGACATCAAATCTCTGAAGCCAAGGGCCTTTCCATGTATGTGCCTTTATTAGCCGCCAGGACTGACTTCTCAGTGCCAGTGTTTGAGTATTCCTAAACTTGCTTGCTTCTAAAAATCAGTTCACAAAGCGGCTGTGTCTTGTGAGGGACCCTCTGAGAGACCCATCTGTGCCAATTTTTCTACTGTTGAATTGGGGTCCCTGCTTTGGTGCCTTCCCAGAAAAACAGCTTTGTAAAAACATGAATTGCCTTGATTTCCAAGGAGAGGGTGTTGTGTTATAAAGGGTTTACCAGTTTCCTGAGCTGTGGTGTCCATATGGATGGCTTTTCAAATTGATGTCCCTGAAGATCTTTAAAGTGAAAGAGGAGGAGGAGGGGAGGAGGGGAGGAGGGGAGGAGGGCAGAGAAGTTTCACAGAAAATCGTTTCTAATATGATCTAGAAAACCTAAGGATTGCAAAACAAACCTCAGCATTCACACATCATTATTTATAGTTCTGTATAAACCTACAATTTAATGCTTCTGCAACAGTCAACACGTTAGGGATTTACATTTTTGATACCCAACCAAAACCTCTGAGATGACTTGAGCTTCGCTCTCGGGGGATGCCTGAAAGCTGCTTTTACAGCCCGCCCTATGCAGAAATCTCTGATGGATTCTCCTTGGAGGGCTGGCTGTCAGGTGTCATTCTGCTGCTGGTTAGATGAATTATCACCTTACTGGGGCCTGGCTGTGACTCTGTTGCCATGTGGTCCAAAATAGGGCTGAAATGCAAAAATAATAAAGGATTCGGAAAACATTCATGAAAAAGGAAAAGGAGGGTTGTTATTGCAATTGTTTATTTTTTTCATGAAATGTAATGGAGAAAAGCTCAAAACTATAAAATAGGGCTTATATAATCCTGTTATTTTGCAACAAATTGTAATTTTATTTCTTAACCACTGCCCAGAAAGTGTTTTTAAAACTTTAGCACATGTTTATTTAATGTACTACAGCCATAGTACTGTCTTAACAGTACTTAGAAAATAGTGGGTACTTTTTTTTCCTGTTTGAAACTTGCATCTTTATTTTTACACATTTTGATACTTTTGAATCCAGAACTTATGTGATCATTTGTATTGTTTGCACTTCTGTACAGTTGTCAGGCACAAATATATATTCAGCTTGAAAAGGAGTAAGGTCTACCCTGTTACATGTCTCCCATTTAAATGTATAACCATTTTAAATGGCTTTCATTATCATTATATAAAACCAAATCATTCTGATAGTAGGTCATGCCCAAATGATACTTGGTAGAACTAAATTCCAAGATTAATTAATTTGTAGAACTTTTCTTCTGGGAGATAGGTACTATTTTTTTTTTTAAATCCCATTTCACAGATGGGGAAACCAAAATAAAGCCTTTTTCCTACCAGCTCCAAGTTCTTACTGCCAAGATGAACACCCAAAGTAATCTAGCTGGCACAACCATATTGCAATAATGTAGCTTAATCAGTAGCTCAAAGATACACATTCTGTTTACAGGAACATTGAATCAAAAACAAATACAATTTGGACATGAAAAAAAAAAAACAGCTGCTGTCTCTAAGATTTGGACAACAAAAATTTCCTGATTCCAGTTGCCTAGCAGAGTGGTTCTACTAGATGCTCAGTAAATAATATTTAATGTGTTTGGTATAAATGAATGGCTGAATCCTAGTAGGTGCTGATGCAATCCTTTCTAAGATTTTCTTTTTCAATGGAAGGCAACATTTTAACTACTGGGTTTATTATGTGCACAAATATTTTTTTGAAAAGTCAGAAAGGCTGCTTTGTTTTACCACTTACAGTGTTAATTTTCCCTGAATAGGCAATATTGTTACAGGGCCAGGAGAGGGGCTCCTCAGAACCTCCAAGCCTGCCCATTCTAGATAGATGTTTTGCCTTGATGTGGCTAATAGCAGCACCTAAGACCTTTAATGGAAAGGAACTTTAATACAATTAGTGAACAATACAGAAAAGACAAAGAATATAGTTTCTAAATCAAGCACCCAAAGTTATCCTTCCTCTCCTGGGTTAAAAGTCTGCCAAACAGGATTGGCTTAGCGGGGACCCATAGAAACAGGTCAGAAACAGACAAGTCTGGGAGGAAAAGAGCAAAATCAAAGTCAAGATAAAAGCTGCCATCATCATGGGGATTACAATTGATGTCAAATATACGTAAATTAAAAAAATTATATTAAAAAAATAAAAAAATGTCTATCTACAACCCCCCCCCCCCAAAAAAAAACAGCCANTGATGTCAAATATACGTAAATTAAAAAAATTATATTAAAAAAATAAAAAAATGTCTATCTACAACCCCCCCCCCCCAAAAAAAAGCTGCCATCATTAAGCTCCCCACGGGTCTCACACCCACATCTATTTCAAATATTTCAAATTATCCAAGACAGAAGCAAGTACAGCTTCTTCACATGTCTCTGCTCCTTGTACCTCCTGCAGGTTGTCTTCTTGCTCTCCATCCTTCCTCCTCCAGTCTCCTCCCCAGCTTCTCCTTCTTGTTCAGTTCTACTCTCCCTTGGGTGGGGCAGGGAACCTGGAATCTCCCCTTTTCCTGAGGGTAATCCTGTTACAGTATTGCTGGCTAAATGGAAGTGGGGGCAAATGAGAAAATAAAAACGGTTGGATTGAGTTATAGGTCAAAGAGTAGTATTGGTTCTGTCATTTACTGGCAGTATTTTTTTTTTTTTTCTCTGAACTCTTTTTACTCTCTAAATTGGGTACAGAAATATCGGTCTAGTACTGTGTGATGATTAAGGGAACTAGACTGGGATTTGAACTTACTAAAGAATCATTTCCTTCTCTGCCAGAGAAGTGAATTAAATACAGTAAACCCACATGCTCAAAGAAATAAATACATTGCTAGTGATTACTGACTTTACCTATAGGGTTTGGATGAATAACTGAATTCAAATAATTCTTATAAATTAATACCTTCGCTCCCTTCTTGTGCATTATCTACCACCTTTCTCACTCATGAACATTCTTAGAAATTAAAAAAAATTACCCCCAGTTTGACCTCCTTTCCCTTTTTCCTCTTTTCTATGAAAGCAGTTGTACAAAATTGGCCAAAAGACAAGCTGCTTAAGAAGAGAGTGACTTTCTGAATAAGGAAATAATGACTAAGTTAATAATAGGTTAATCGCTATTGATAATTACTATGGACAAGGCCATATGTCTCCAGCTGCACCATTATATCTCAGTTGATTCTACCAAAAAGTTATGAAGTAGCTAAATCTTTTTTTTTTTATAAGCAAGGAAATTAAAGTTCAAAGATTAAGAAAATTTGCCCAAGATTAAAAGGAGGGGCATGCAAATAAGAGGGAAAGGCTTGGATGTGAAGTCCAAGCTCTTTAAAGACTACATTTCCTCTGATAGATTATAATGCACCCACTGTTAGCTATACATGGATCTACAGAAATCTGTAGGCTTAAACTTCAGGGTTTTTTTTTTTTTTTTTTTTTTTTTTAAGAAATTATGTGGAGATGATGATGGCTTTTGATCTTATACCAGGAATAGAGCAGGCAAATCTGTGTCTTCTGGGTGAATGACAGGGTAGTTATGACCCCAGCACTCATTCCACCTAGGGGTGTAAATGGGTGTGGCTGATGATGTCACACCCACAAGTCCATGAACTTGGTCTTTGTCACCAGCCTCTCCCACCTCAGTTTCCTTGGCCTTCAGATGGAAGCCACATGCATGCCTCTTCGGAGCTTTGTAAGGGGGAGACCCCTTAAACTGTAAAGACGCCATTTTACTTAGGGGATTAAGAATTACTGCTAAAACCTTGATGCCTTTCAAATCTAGTGGTACAGTTAGCCAAGAGCAGGCTTTAAAATATTTTAAAAGTGTATTTCAAAGTAAGTTCAGACAAAAGATGCTTTAGAGAGTATACTTTGGTCAATTTGCTCTAACCCTGTTTATATGCTGTTTTTGAAAATAGGTTTAAGGGCCCATATTAGAAAACTAATAATGTTTTAATAATGTCTTATACTTAAAACTATTTTAAAGTCATGTAACATGTGACCTTTCTTTGTAATTCCTAGTCATTCGAACTGCACTAATAGTAAGAATTCATTTTCTGCATTGATGTTATGGTTTTTTTTTTTTTTAAACAAATGCCTGGAGCATCCTTAGCAGCAGCATCGCCCTGCAGCTTAATCATCAGCAATTTAGTGGAAATGAAAGTGTTTGCTAGAAAACCCTGGTGTTCGTGTGAATGCAGTGAAGGAGACAACAGAGCAGAGGTGTTATGAACCGAACAGACTTGGTTAGAGGACTGTTTTGGTTGACCAAGCACTTAAATCTCTGAGCCTCGGTTTCCCCATCTGCCACACAGATGAGCACTAGTGCATGTCTAAGAGTGGTTATGAAGAGTCCCTTAGTCCAGTGCCTGGCACATAGGAAGTACTAAATATGCTAAAAAAAATGTTTACTGCTATTAGCATGAGGCAGAGAGTAAGCTTATCATTAGTGATGGCTCTTTACTTAAAGAAAATGACTTTAATTGCAGAGCCTCTAGAATAAAAGAGAAAGTTGGAGCAGTTATTCCAAATAATCCGGGCTTCAGATTCACTTTAGTTCTAAATAATTGTTTCCATTCTCTACTTTCACAACAAAAAATGATGAAGAGCTAAATGTGTATAATTATAATCGCAAGATAGTTTACCTAGAGCAAAGTTACTTCTTTCTATCCTGTGCCAAGGTCACAGAGCTAATAAGGGGAGGAGTTAGCTTATGAACCAGGGCCTCTGTCCCTAAACTCTGTGCTCTACTGGAATGGGAGGGAGAGGAGGCTGAGTCCTTCCCATGAATCAGTAAGGCGCTTCCTACTTTTCCCTATCTGGGAGAAGTCACTTCCAGGAGCATCAGAAATACAGCCACTTGTCAGGGAAAAGGGCCTTGCTTTTTGAGTCAAAAGCATCCACGTTTTACCTTTGACTCTTGATTTTGCCTAAGAACTTGTCAAAGTTCTTAGGCAAGTTATTTAACGTTGTTTAACCTTTTCTTAACCTCAATCTCCTCTTCTGTAAAATGGAATAATACTTTGCAGTTTCCCCTCTCCCTTCATCCTACCTCCTTCTCTTGTCCCCTCCCGTCCTTTGTTGAACTAGAAATAAGGTGCTGTGTACTGGCTTTTGTGCCACTCACAGAATTGTTATTAAGAGTTTTCCAGACTTAACACATCTTTTTACTTTGCTATTAAATACTTAATTATGTTTGTGCCAAGTACTTCACTCATTGGTCTCATAGAGATACACAAAGGAGCATTAGCTGTGGAATTAGTGTGAGGCTTAATCCTGGCCCTATTCTACACGAAGACCATGTGCGTGTTATTTACATTCCTTCTCGAGGTCTCTAGGACTTCATGCATACTAGGGGTGATGATGATGATAATAATATATGGTTGGAAAATACAAGATGACATAATGTATAGAAACTGGGTTATTTAGAACTGATACTCAATGGGTGCTTTCATCTAATGATGAAAAATTCACACCTAAACACAGACACTTTATGCTTGCTAATGTCTTCCAAAGTGAACCTCAAACTGCTTTGAGTAGAGGATATCTTGATAGCTTTGGACACTAATAGATTTGGAGTCACCTCTTCAAATAGGATGACTTTGAGTCACTTAATTCTGACTTTTGATTTCTCATTTGCAAAGTGAGGTTTATAGTAGTATCTTAAGTCCTCAGATGCTTGTGACAATTAAGTTAGCCAATTCATAAAAAGGACTGGTACTATATCAGATATCCAAAATGTAGGTAAATGCTAGCTGCTTTCAAATAAGATGCATTTTTGCATTCAAAGCATTTTTATTTTTGCATGAGATGAATTTAATAAATGTGGGAATCAACGTTTTGGAAATGTTTTAATTATGAATTCAGATTTGTTTTCTTGGTGGGTGGTTGTATTTAGAGTTTAAGATTTTGTTTGTCCAGGTTAATCGTTGAGTAAGTTTCATATCTCTCAAGACAGATGCAAGTTATTTTTATCAGTCCATTATTTCAGGTAAACAAGCATTCCTTTCTTTGACAGAACATTAAACAGTTATGCTCCTTTTGATGGAGTGCTGACTTGTTCAAAGCACTTGTGAAAGACAGAGAACAGCTCCTGTTTTATGACACTGTATAATCTAAAGGCTGCTTCCAGAGGTTTCTTGATTGAATCTTTGACCATCGCTACCTCAACAATAAAGTTACCAGCCAGAAACTGATGATGTGAATTAGGGTTCAGTTCAGCGTAGGTACTAACACAAAAGCATTGAATGAAACCCATGAAAGCAGGAAGTGAAATATTTTAAGTGCTATAAAAGAAACTCCGTTCTGCTAAAGCCCAGAGGAGAATGGGTCAGAAACATTGACATGCGTTATTTTTATAGGTTGCTTAGGAAGAGAGCTGGGTTATAAGAGGGCCTAGTTTTGCCTCATTTCCTGAAAGTAGTAGGTCCTGTTTGAGGGCTAATGCAGGAAAAGTCAGAACAAGACCCTGCTGACTGCACAGGATATCCCTGTCCTAAATTCAGATACATAGTGTTGGTTGCTTTGTGTTCTAGTCCTTCCAAGGGCATTCATTCATTATCCAGTAAAACCAATAGTGGGTTCTGTATATTTAAAGATTCTTTCTAATGCACACAACCTAGGGTTATTAACAGAAGTCTGACCTTGTAACCAACCACCTGGGTAAATCCTCCCCTGACATTACATTACCTACAGGATAAAGTCCAAACCTTCAACACACTGCACAAGGTTCTCTGTGATTTGACTGTTCCTTATCACTGCCACTCCCTGGGATGGTGGCTTTCATTCCATGTTATGTTACCCAGTTACATATAGTCACACAGTGACATACACACTTGGTCTTAGAAGCCCTTCATCATCCTCTGCTTGCCTTGCCTACATAGTTCCCCTTGTCAGAAGTCCTCCTGACATCTCTTTGCACTGCTGCAACACTCCGACTCCCCCTTCTTAGTGATCTTACTCCTTGTCCCTGCAGTATTTTTTTAAAAAGATTTACTTATGCATGCATGCAAGAACTGGAGTATAGGTCAGAGATGTGAAGGGTGAGCAGATTTACCAGAGACAGAGTGGGGAGCAGAACAGGCAGGTCTACTGAAATACACTGCTGAGGGGAGCAGCAGGTGAGGCAGGAGAGGTCTGCTGCACCATGTGGGTTCCCTCTCAGACCGGGGATCGAACTTGTGCACTCGTACTGCAGTGACTGCGGATTCTTCATAGTGCAGTGCTTAAGCCCCTGTGCCACCAGGGAGGCCTACAGTATTTTTTAAAAATCATATACTGAAATTAATTTACTTATCTACCTGGCCAAATTGCCTTAAATTCATATCCATAGCTAAGAACATACCATCCTATAATTGATAGATTTGCAGAACTAAACTATGAGTTCATGAATCATATCAGATGTAGCTTTGAGGAGAACCATCCATCATCATTCTGCCCATGAATCTGGGGTTGCATAAGTTTTATGCCTTCTAGCCTCAGTTGTTATGTGGGCTGGCATGGCACCAAGATGGGTAGGTAGAATTCTCCTATTATACAGTAGATGTCAGTAGATGTGAAACCACACCCCTGTGCAAAAATACACTGTTCAAACATAGTTCTGTTTGGAGGAACAAGTAATAAATGGATCACTTATGAAAAAGAGTAGAGATTATAGGTTAAAAAAGAGGTTGGGGCACTTGCCATCTGTAAGGAAGTGTCACAGTGGTTTGAACGGTAGGTGTCAGTTAGTGCTGGCTGGCTCTTCATGTCTAGATAATGTGAGTCAGAAAGGGTTCTCAGTACTGTGGATGAAGAAAATGCCAATTCAGATGCCCATTTTATGTGAGTCAAGTTTGTTACATACTTTATCTTCCCTAATCTTCCCTGTCCATAAGTGAAGGTAGTAATGTGATTATTCAATTTCACAGTGAAGGGCCTAGATTTAGTGAGATTAATTGAGAAAGTGGCTAATCACTTTATAATTTATCAGTCTTAAACTTAATCTGTTTGCACCTAATCCCTGCTTGGTATTACTGTTGCCTTTTTATCCCCTTAGGTAAGATGTTTTTCTTGATACATAATAATGAATAAGATTGTTCTAAGATATGGATTCTTCTTCCCCAATTCATGCACTTTGAAGATGCTTCTTTTTATTTTTTCTTTTCATGGTTTGTGCTGGTTAATACTTAGCCAGTGCAATAGATAAGGATAGGGTGTTATATGTAGTTTTGGATATCGATGTGATAGTTCCTATCTAGAAAGTGATAGAAGGCAGAAATGCAGGATTCCTTTGATGTACAAAACTGGAACATTCTTATTTGGTATGATTTAGTTGTTTAATTTTTGGGTCTGGGAATGCTATTACCACTAATTTATTTGGGGGGGAAATTCTTGACTCGGTTGTTCAAACAATTATTCCATCACAAAGAGCAAAGTCTATTTCCTTCCTGCCTCAGTTGCAAACAAAAGCCCCCAAAAGTACCATAAATGAAAAGAGAAGATAACATGCAAAAGTAAACAAACAACAATTAAGTAGACATACTAAGTGGTTTGTGGAGATTTAGCATTCCGACTGCACAGCAGCTGAGGCATATCTTTCAGCTGGCTGGAAACACTGTCCCCACAGCCCTTGCCCCATTTGTGAGGATGTGGTCCCCATTCTCCCCCATTTGGTCAGAGAAACTCTTTGCTATCCAAACAGTGCCTCTGTTTATATTTATTCTTCCATCCTCTTTTGACTCCTCAGCACAGCAGCTGCTGGGGAAAGAAACCCAAAGGCTTATATCGAGATGTTTAGCCACTCACCCTCTCTCCCAGCCCAATGAAAAGGTTCTTTTTTCTTCTAGCATTAGGGAATAGACCTGAGGGTAAAGAACATTGGCCATACTTCTTTTTTCTTTTTAAGATTAGGATGCTTAACTGATCATTATCCCAAGTTTTCTTTGAGGAAGAATTGCAGGACACAAAATACTTTACATTTCTGTGGAAGATTAACTCAGAGCCTTTTCAAAGTAATTCTAATAAAAGGTGATGCTGGTACTTGTGTATTCTTATACAGTGAGAAATGTTTCTTTGTTAACTTTTATTTGACATCTTCCTCTTGTTCCAGGGCAACCCTGATATAAAGTGGGTTTGTCTGACTGGGTCCTCACCTGCGTGCTTGAAAGGCACTTAGAACGCCCCCAACTGCAGGCACATACAACAAAGGTTGATAAAAGGTTTTATTTACAAGAGAAGGGGAAATAGCATAGTGAATAACACAAGGAGAAGAGAGGGATACAGATCCATGAATGCCCTACCAGTTCCTCAGAGCTGGAACCCAGTGGCACACTGAGAGCTGGCTCCCAAGGAAAAGGGACCCCTAAGTCCCATGTGGCTGCTTTTATACTCAGCCTGGCTGCTTAACTCCACCCTCAGGTCCCAGTGATCCACTCTTTGATAATGACCTTATGGGATTTGTAGTTGTTGGATATTGTAGGTCTGGACTGGGGGTCGAAGTCCATAACCTATTTGTGTGATCCATTCAGGAGGACCTTTCCTCCCTAACAATCCCCCCCAACACTTTCTCTGCTGAATTCACAGTCTCGAGACCTACAAGGTAGGAGTATTACAGAAGTACGGGACTAGTAGAGTAGGCAGTTACAGTGCATCATTCCATAGATCTATCATGGTGCAAAGTCAGGATGAAAGAGCTTTCCACTTAGTCATGCCGGCTAGCCTGAAAGTGCAGTAACAAAGCCTATAATACAGCCGTCAGGAGATATCATTTGATCCTGCTCATGAATTGTCTCATATTCAATATTTTTCTTGCAAAGAAGTCATGTGAGAGTGGAACATAAGTATACTTCTTTGACTCTGAAGACAAGATAGCTGGTTTAATTCTTTGGTGTTATATCCAGGTGTTATATCTGGATGATATAAAAAAATTCAATTATGAGCTGATTTATTTATTTGCCTACTTTAGTAGGGAGTACAAATAGATAAGTCACCCCAAAGCTTTGGGAAAAGATAAGGTTAGCATTTTAAAGCTTAACCTATGTCATCACTTCTGAATGTGTCTGCTTCCAATTGAAATCCTATTCCTAGCATGTGTTCTAGTGCAATATTGCCAGACACAATTTTTTTTTTTATGAATGGCTATTTTAGAAATTTTGATGCATTGCAGCTCATTGGGGAGACACAGAAATGTATAGTTGCATGTTATAGTGAATTCTAAATAAAGTGCAGAGTTGTGAACTCAGAGACTGCCTCTGAATTTACTTAAGACAGTATCTTTCCCTGTCTGGGTTTTTTGTTAAAAATGGCCCGATTGGGTCAAAAAAGGAAAGTGACTCCATGTATCCTCCTCTAGTTCCTTTAGAAAGGAAGGTCTGGGCATTCTACAGACAGATTAGTATTTTGGCGGCCTGGAGAGGCAGTCTACCCCGTGTTCATTAAAACTTGTTTAGCATTCACTATAGCTAGTCTCTGCTGGAGGCTAGAGATTTAGCAGTGAGCAAAAGAGTTACATTGTTCCTCCTCTTCCTGGAGTTTCTCATCTTTCCCTGGTTTTATATCCTGACTTTCTATTTTCATGGAACTAGAGAAATATTTAAAGGTCCAAACAAAGTGGTGAAAAGCTCAAACTGGGAAGCATTCAGCTTGACACATTTTGGATAATTAAGAGAAGGCTTTTGCAACATTAGTCACATGATTGCCATCGTTAGGGTTTTGCTGTTGGATCCAAGAATGAGGAAGATGACATTGGTTTATGCCCAACTGATACACAAACTCTTCTGTTTCGCTTTCATTCAGTCTCCTAAAAACTGTTTTTGAAAGAATTCTCCGCTCCACCATTTTGGACACAATAGTGGGGGACTGATAGTTACCAGCTTTATAGTGTCCAAAGCCCAACTTACAGGAGGCAACTAATAGCTGGTCTTGTAAGTGATGCTGCAATTCCATTGGGTGAATCTGGACCTCAATGCTGAATGGATTAAATATATATCATCCAGAATTCATCTGTGGCCCATTTCAAATACCTGAACTAACTCTATTCAGATGGCTTTGCTATTTGCCACCTGTGCTATATAAGGGAGAAGTTGATTGTAGGAGTATTCTTTGTGGGTACTTTAGTAGCAAGTAGCAGTGCAGGCAACCCACAGACATGAAACAGCAGGTACTGTGTGTCAGCAGCAGTTCAAGGTGCTAGAGATAAGAATGAGGAAGAAGAATAATATAATCCTTGTCCTCACATCCGTTTACATTCTTAGAAGGGATAGATAAGAATAAAACTAATTGGGCTATCAAGCTATTTTTTGAGGCTAGAAAGTGCTTCAGTGGAAGTAAAACTGATTTGGCATGGGACCTACCTAAAAGGCTACACGGGAAGCTTTATCTGAGCAGGTGATGCCTGAACTGGGTACTGATTGAGAGGGACTTGTCTTTTATAGGGTCCAAGCAGGAGGAAGCTTGCAGCAGTGTTTTGGGAGCAGAAAGGAAGCCAGAGTAGCTAGAATGTGCTCTCTCCCCAGAGAGAGTGTGGTAATATGAATCTGGAGGAGGCAAGTCTATGTTCTGTATGTTCTTACAGGCATTTTACTGTAAATGCAGTGGAAAGGCGTTCAGAGTTTTAAGCAGGCAGTGAGGTTTTTATATTCCCACACTTGTGAGCAGTGACCAGAAAACAAAGAAGGTTGTTTACAGGGTCCTTCCCGTGTTCTGGTTAGGATGATGGAACTGGTCACAAGCTGTAGTGGTACAAGAGAAGATGTGGAGAGGAGTGAATGTTTCAAGATTTATTTTGCTGGTAGAACTAATAAGACTTGACATACTGGACTTGCAAATAGGGGATTGAGAAGAATTCAGCCTGCCCTGAATTTTGGTGGAAACTACCATCTTATAAGTTTGGAAATGACATCCCTAGGGATGTTGTCACTATAAATGTGTGAACATTTACACAGGTGTGCTCTTTGTCAGGTACTCTGGTGTTTTTCATGTGTAGTCCTCAGCAAGACTGTGAAATCGTTCTGTTATTAAGACCATGTTAACAGATGAGGAGAGGCAAGCCCAGGAAGATGAAATAACTTTCCAAGACCGCAAGGCTAGTAAGTGGCAGAATAGAGATTAAAAGTTGGACAGCCTGATTCAAGAATTGGTACCTCCCTGACACCTATAGCCATTGCTTCTCTCTGTGAGTAAACATGTTTTATTTTCTGAAGCCATCTTAGATTTACTATGGAAGCTAAGATTGACTTTTGAAACTCTGCTACTTATTAACATTCACCAAGTGCCCAAACAGTTGTTCCTTACTTTTGTACCAAGTAGAGAGGAACCTGCCTATTTTTAAGAAAGCTGATCCAAATCCAAGCCCAGTGGGAAATTTCATAACCTTTTTTTTTATCACCTCTCTGCAATGATCTTTAATCTGTAGGGAGGCAGGAACATAATTGGGATTGTGACATTCCTCTTAATACAGTCTTTAGTTTTGAGTCCAACATTTAAAGGATTAGTGATAATGATAAATTAATAACTGTGGTATTAGCAGTCATTGAGGAGTCATGTCATGATCTTTCATGTGCTAGTTCTATTGTGGGTGCTTTATATAACGTTGTTTTATTTAATCTTCAATAATCCAAAGAAATGCTATCGTCATTAGAAAACTGAGGCTCAGGGAGCTTCCATAATGTGTTCAGGTTACGGTATGTCAGTGGCAGAGCCAGGATTTTAGCCACATCTTACATTGCTGATATTCCTCCTTTGCAAATGTCATCAACATTGAACTTGCAAGTGAGTGTATTTTTGCCAAATGGACATGTCTCAGGCATGTCAAAGGTAAACACGCCTTGCTGTGCCTGCAGTGGTGGAAGATGGATTGACATGAATGTTTTCCTGGATTGCCTATCAAAAATTGCTTCAAAAAATATTTTGTACAATTTTAATTTTGAAATACTAATGGAAAATTCCTAAGGAAAGTTTAGACTAACATTTATGAAAAATCAGTGCTTAGTAACCTGGGTCCTTTACTTCTAGTATTGCTGAGGGTTTAGTTGCAAACAGTGTAATCCACCTTAGTTTAAACAGAATGGGTTCTACTGAAATATATTCGATGACTTATAAAACGTACTGAAAGGGCAGGTTGAACTTCCAGAACTCCCATCACCAGGAACCCAGTTAAGTCCACTGCAGTCTTTGAAACTGCCATAGCTAGTGCTGCTAAAGGCTTCTCATATCCCAAGTCAGAAAAAGGCATGCCCAGCATCCAACTTCTCCAGGATTTCCTTTCCATTCTAAACTCTGTTGAGTCTTGCCTGATTGGGGGAAACTATGTCATACCAACAGCTACAACTAACTGCAAAGGAGTCCCAGAAATGGGGATTTTAGTTTTTAGTTTCTCCAGTACCGAAAAATATTCCAGGACAGAGCTGGAATGGGAATTGGTCAATCCACAGTATTCTCCTTAACATTCCTTTTTTCAAGTTACTCTAAAGCAGGAGCATCTAATAACATGGAGCCCTTGAAACTAGTGCAACCTTGTATATACCTTTTTAGACATTTCTGTTTTCCTAATGATATGGTACACAGAGCAAGGACAGCCTTAAATAGTATGTCTCTGACTTAAGAAGGTACCTCAGAATCACACAGTGGACTTGCTAAAAGTTACTATTCCTGTGATGCACCTACATGGTGCCCAGGAATCTACTGTCTTAAGTAAACACCTTAGATGATCACACTTTGATGTAAAGACCAGATGGTCAATTCCCATGTTTCAGTTGGGGCACATACAGTGAGGGTGTTGGGGGGCGGATTTTGTTGCTGAATTTCCAAGGTTTGGCCACTCACTCACTGCCCGATATGCCAAAGGAATGGAGATTCCAGAATTAATGGTGATTCCAGGGTTTTTGGGTTTAGGAAATCTCAAGGCCAGAACCGTGATGAACTTTTCCTTAGTGGTCTCAAATATGTAACAGTTGTTTTGCATCTGTCCCTTTCAAGACAGCATATGGGGCTTCACGATGAGTCCAGAATTGGGAATCCAAATGCTGCAGAAAATGGCCATTCCCAGGAACCCTTGCAACTGTCTTCAGTTTGGCAGTTTTTAGGGTGGCAATTGCTTCCCATCTGTTTGCCATTAGACTCCTCACCACTTGTTTTAATTGGAGTCCCAAATAGAAGACTTAGTGTTTGAAAATCTGAGCCATTTTAGATGAGACCTTATATTCATATTAGCAGTTTAATTGTATTTTGTAAACACAAGTCATAGTGAGGACTAGCAATTAAAAACTCATCTATTGATACATATTGTAGTAATATACTTCCTTAGAGCTGCAGACTTCACATGTTTCTGGCTTAAAAATTGTAGGGGAATTTTTAAATCTGGGACAACCCTGCCAAGCAATACAGAGAGAGGTTTGCAAAGTTGAATCTTGCCACTCAAAGGCAAATAATAATTTAGTTTTGTTTTCCATGGGGAAACAAAAAGAAGTTCTTTTAAATCTAGGACTGAAAATTACCCATAGTTTCCAGAAATCTGGGTTAGAAGAGTTTATGTGTTTGGTACAGTGAGGTGCATGTTCTCGGCCCTTATAACTTACTGGTCTTTTATTAAGTGCATCCACTTGAATCTGGTTTTTAAGGTAGAATAGGCATGCTATGGGTGACCTACAAAATTGAATTTCTGGAGGGTTGGCTATATTCTGGTTAATGTCTACTGTCATAGGGGATACTGCTTGTTATTCAGGGTTCCCTGCTGCTTTTCATCCAGTAGTCACAGGTTCTGCATCAACTGTGCAGCCAGGGGTTCCATCTGCCTATTCAGCCTTGCTCATTTTGTAGTAGATTTTAAGAGAATGATCTCTTTGATTATTCTTTCCTTTTGGGTCAAAAATATCAGAATCAGAAGACTTTTTTCAGGGGGAACTTGAGTCTGTAGCTGTTGTTAGCTGGGAAAGTTACCTGACTACTTGGTTTGCCTAACTCATCTCACCTTAGCAACAGAACGGGACACTCAGGCATGTAAAGAAAGCTGTAGCTAAGGTATATACCCCCAGGTGACATTTCAGTGATTGGGGAATAGTCCTTTCTTGCACTTTGCTGGAGACCCCAGGAATAGGGACTGTTCTTTGTCCACTTTTAGCTATTTTTGTCTTGAGTACTAAATTGGTGGCACTGGTATCTATTACAAAGTCGAATATTTGATTTTCTATTGCTAACTGTACCCAGGGCTCTGTGGAGAAAATGAAGATGGGATAGGAGTCAGGCCGAGCTGCCCAAGTCTTCATCAGACTCAAACTCCTTTTCAAGCATCTGTCTCTTTTATTCTTTCCCCTCTTTTTCATTCCTGTTTATTTCGCTGTATTATAGGACAGTCCATTTTCAGGGATCCCCTGCCTTGCAGTAGGCACTCTGATCCTTTCTTTGGGATCCCTTCTTGTTATTCCCTTCATGAGTCCTTCTTCTGTCTGCAGTAATAACTCTTCCTACCAAGATAGCAGTGACTTGTGACTTTTTCTTTTCTCTCGCATCATAAACCTTGAAAGTGATGCCCACTAGTTGAGACAGATTCATACTGATGACCCCTCATTGTTGTTTTAAGCACTGTCTCCTGAAAGTCACATTTAGCATTCTCATCGGACTGGCCTCCGGATTGCCAGCTGTACAGGCGTGGAATATCCAGTTTGCTGCAAGAGCTCAAGGGAGTCCTCATTGGCCTTTTGCTGGCGCTACTGAACCTTGTTTTAGACTTTCTGTATTAGGCACCCCTTTTCCCAAACCTGCAGGGATGCATCATTTATAGTACTCTAGTCTTTTTAGTCCTCCATTGTTGGGGTCCCAACTGGGTTCTACTGAAGGAACCCTGGCTGGATTGTGGTCCCTACAGGGTCTTCCTGATAAGGATGCCGAACTTCCATGATGACGACCCCCAGCTCTGCTCATCTGCTGTGAGAATGTTCAGGAGGACTTGTTTGTCCACTCAGCTGGGATGATGGGTGAAGATAGGTGTAAAGAAACCTTTTATCATCTGTGGATCATTTCAATAAGGCGGGTTGGCACTCTTCAATATAGCAAATTCAAGTTGGGCATGGCCTAAATGAGCCACAGCAGCTAGCCAGTTGCTCTTGCTCATTCCATTTCTCAAAGGAAGCTGCTGTGCCCTGGGCTGGCTAAATTGGTCGCACTGCCAGGTCTTCCTGAGGGGCGATCATTCCTGCTTCTCCTTCATAAAGGGGTGGGGTGAATGGTGGAGCCACAGGTGTCCAGGGAGCTACCAGGGCTGCTGCTTCCTGTATAGGGGAGGCATTTAATGCTTTAATTGTTCTGTCCATCTCCTCCTTGTTTTCTTCATTTCTTTCATCTGAGAGGTGTTTGAATTATTTCTCTTTGCACCATTCAGTTCTTTCATGGAAAAATCTTTAGGAGCATAAATGCCTGTACATGTGGTATTTCACCCCATTTACCAGACCTTTTGCTGATGAGTTCTAACTGCAAGATGCTGTAGTAATAGGGAAAGCATTTAAGGGCCATCTTTTATCTGCTTCTGAAACATAGAAGGGCCAGACAATGTTACCATAAACCATATTTTTTATTGATTCTAGCCTAAGAGGCCTAGTATATCTACAGTATATACCCCAGTGAACGTTTAGATGGAACTGAACTACTGTTGTCATATTAAAACTTACTGATTTACACTTAAAAAAAAAGATTTTATTTATGCATACAAGAGCTGGGGTACAAGCCAGAGGCATAGTGGCATAAGAGACTTCACCAGAGACAGAGTGGGGAGCAGAATAGGCAAATCGACTGAAATACACTGCTGAGGGGAGCAACAGGCAAGGCAGGAGAAATCTGCTGTGCCATGTAGGTCACTTCCTTGGCTGGGAATTGAACTCACACTGCAGTGACTGCAAAAACCTGACAGTGTGGCGCTCAACCCCTTGCACCACCAGGGAGACCCTCCTGATTTACACTTATATCAACCAAAGACCTCTTATAATACTAACTACTCCAATTGGAGGAACCAAGTAGCAGTCTAAAATCTTCTACCATTTTTTTGGTACCACAAATGAACCATGGTAGATTCAATAGCGAATCCAAATTCCAAATGGTGGTGACAAGATTTCTAACTATGCACACTATTAGCACTACCCAGTCATGGAATCTGTTGACTCCCCAGATAAAAACCATTTCTTTTCACCAATGTAGTATGGCCAGGCAACTGGCTCTGCCTAAAGAAGGAATGGCCCCGGATAAAATGATGTAGCAGCTGCAGAAGGTTTTGACTCCTCCCGTGGTGGCGTCAGCTCACTGCTACTCCATGGGCCCCTTTGGTCAAGCCTCTTCCCCAGTTGGCAGTGTGAATGAGTTAGCTCTGTCTGTTGGAAACTGGGAAAGGGAGTGTGCAGGGTACCCCAACCTCCTGGCAGGGTTGCCGAGATGCCTGATTTACAAAGTGCAGCCACTCATCACCCAGTATGCCAAAAAGAAGCAAAGGCTTGAGGTGGTGGGAGGGTTCAGCAGCAAACATCCTGAGAAGACAGAGACCATCTTGTCTCTATGGGCTGGGGGCTGATTGTAAAGGGTTTTGGGGTTGGGAAGTAAGATTGAGTCTGAGGCCAGGAATGTGCTTAATCTCCTTGGTGTCAGGATTGCAGTGGTCCCTGTTCCCTGGAGTGTCAACTCTTTTAAAGATGAGTTGATAAGTCTGTGTGGTCAACTGCTCATTTTGAAACTTCTGCTTGAGAAAGAGAGTTAATCATTAAAGTAGTGGTTGGCTAGCAAAACTTTTCCTTTTTCCATTTTCAGTTTCAGCAGTTTACTCAGTTCACCCAAAGGCAGTTAGCAAGGCCAGCACACATTGCATAAGCAGGAAGGCTCATGCTGTGACCCTTGCAAATAGGGGCTTGTCATCTGCAGTGATGGAGAAAATGATCAAGATTGCGTGTGTGTCCTTTGAGCTCGCGATTTTAACCCCACTGTTTGGAAGCTGTTCTAAAGTGGACTATGAAAAGGTTTCGTTTATATCTGTGCAGTCCAAAACCCAGGTGGGAAAACACTTTAGAGGTTTCTTGAGCTGCTTCCTCAGATTAAATCCTCTGAAAATTCTAAAAGGCCCGGTGAGACCTAACTTGTCAGAATCCCAGTAGCTGATCTGACAAGACATATGAGCACATTTAATTACAACCATAGCGGGGAGAAATACAAGAAATTCTAGGAAGTTGAGGCATTCAGCTTAAATACAGCACGTGGCATCAGATGGCAACTAGAGCCTGCACTCATTTTCCATCGCTCAATTGTTTGGTGTTCAAGGCTTTGCAGATTTTGAAAAATTGCTCGAGCTTTTGATTTATATGAGGTCACATTTTCAGAAGTGAGTCACATAGTTGAGCGACTATAAATTATGAGTTAGGTTTTTGTAGCTGTTTTTGGAAAGCTATAATCCTCAGATTGCATATCACGGTGCTTCGATTTTAAGAGCAATAATTGACATAATCGTTAGCCAGCGCTTGTAAGGATGGGTGGGAATGTGTATTTCTGAACTGTCATGAATTTTTTTTTTCTGTTTTTCTACTTTGACCAATGCTAGGGGCAAAATGTTCTGATTTCTTTGAAAGTGAATACTTAGAGCAAAAGAATTGGCAAGAGTTATGGAAATCTAGGTTCAACATTGAATTGGCACCCACTAGTTTTCTAGACTAGTTCCGTTTGTTACATAACATTATTATAAAATTGATTACAATTAGTCATCAACTGGCAACTCCCTAGAATACAGTGAATTATACTGTTAGGAGAAATTCTTTCTGCTTTTATATACCTGCTAAACACCTATGTTTGTGAATAGCTAGTGACCTGTATATTACCACTGTTTTAATGAAATTCTACTGGCACAAAAGCCTATTCTGTCATGTATGTCTCTATAAAAAACAGCAAAACTTGAACACCTAGGCTATAGATTCTAGCCAGAGCTAGCAGTGCATTGCAAGGATTGTATACTCCTCTTGCCCTGTTGTCATCAGCCACCAGTGAGGGTTCCCATATACTGACCACTTTAAAAAAAAAAAGAGAAAGGGGCCTCCCTGGTGGCACAGCAGTTAGTCTCAGCGCTATCAAACTATCGCCAGCCACTGTGGCATGAGTTTGATCCCCAGCCAGGAAGCTGACCCACATGGGCAGCAGACCTCTCCTGTCTCGCCCCTTCAGCCCCTCAGCAGTATATTTCAGTAGATCCATCTGTCCTGTGCTCCACTCTATCTCTGCACCCCACTCTATCTCTGGTGACTTCTCTGACCCCCTGCACCTCTGGTCTACACCCCAGTTCTTGTATGCATAAATAAAAATAAATCTTAAGCCCTTTTCCTTCAGAGATTCTTCTTCCCTTTTACCTAGACTGTCAACTTCTTATCCCTTCTAAGTTTACCCCATCTCTTCTAGGCAAGCTGTTATAATAGAATTGTGAAATTCCTTCATGATCATTTATTCCTATGGCCCATCCTGTTGTCTGACATCTAGTTCTGTCACAGCATGGAAACTGTCCTCCCCCATGCCAGTTCTATTAGGTGCTCCTCTACCCCTGTCAGGCTGCCATCTTTCAGTGCTATTTTAGTCATCATGTTCTTCCTCTCTGCTTTTTTCCCCCATTGGGGTCGCAATACCTCACTGCCAACTGGTTTGTCTCTTTCGTATTTGGATTTCATTCTTTCATCTCCATGCATATAGTTCTTTTTCCTCCTCACATGGCAGTTTTCCTCAGGACCTTGGTGAGAACTTCTAATGTCCAGCGGTCACTTCACTTACATATCCTAGTTCAGTTTATATAACAGCTTTCTCGCCAGTCACCCAGACTGGGAATTCACTTGGGGCTTCCTCTCTTCCCACCACTTTCTGTCACTTCTGTTTCCCCTGTTGTCTTGAGCATGTCCATCTCTCTCTATTCCCATCGCTACCCTCTGAAGGCCCCTCTTCGAGGCCCTCATTGCATCACTGTGGATGACTTCCATGACCTCCTCACTGGCCTATCCCCAGGCATGCTGCCCTGACCTAACCTTCCTTCTGATGTCTGATAAACCCTTCAAAAAATAAATCGTGATAAGTCTTGATAAAGGCCTTCTGGAGCTCTCGAGCACCTTTAAGATAAAATCCAGATCAGTTTGGGAGGATCTCTGTATATCTCTCTAGCCTTGCCTATTGCTTATTCCTTGTAAATCTTTGAAATAAATTCCT
Source organism: Galemys pyrenaicus (assembly GCA_019455555.1). Lineage (NCBI taxonomy): Eukaryota > Metazoa > Chordata > Mammalia > Eulipotyphla > Talpidae > Galemys > Galemys pyrenaicus. The sequence goes on along the minus strand of JAGFMF010011752.1, from coordinate 19,722,236 downwards.
TCTGTTTAAAGTGTAATCATCTGGGGTAGTTAGAATGCAGATTCCTCGGTACCATGTGGAATCTAGATTTCTGAGGGTGCATCTCAGGACTTTTAACAAGTCTTCTGTGTGCTGCTTAGGAAGTCTCTGAAGTCTGAGACATACTGTTTTTCTGTTGTCATAAACATGAAGTTCTTTGAAGGTACTTTGCACTCTCATTTCTCTGGGTACCTTCTCCTCTGCCAGGAGGCCTTGGCCCAGCTCCCTTTGACATGGCTACTTCCTGTTCACCACTAAAGAAAGTGTCATCTCCTAAAACCTATCTCTGAGTCGCTCCCTCAAGCCCCCCTCTTGAGTGATCCCCAAAGTCAAGTGTAGTCTCCCACCTGGGCTCTTTCCCCACCCTCCCTTGTTCCCCAGCAGTTTGAGCTTCCCGAGGCCACTGACCATGCCTGCTGTATCTATCTTATCACCATCAGGTACTCTGTACATGTTTGTTGAATGAATAAGTAGCTGTTCTTAGAAGTCTGAAAGCACTGTTTAGTTCTTATCAGAAGGAACAAGTTATCACATTATTTTGGATTTTCTTCCCCCTCCCCTTAGTCATGTCATTTTTTTTTAAGCCACAGGGAAGTGTAACTTGATTTGCCTGCACTACTGTTTACCCAGCCTGGGAATAACTTGACATTGTTGCTTCCATTAGAAACCCGATTCTGTTAAAAGACTGTGTTATCCACAGCATAAGCATTTAAAATATAATTCATTTGATAGAACTGAAATCAATTTTATTATTATCTGGCTGGCTCACTATTTTTCTTTCCGGTATGGATGGTCTAGGCTTAAAGCTAGCCCAGGAATTTTCTGGCAGAGTGGCCATGAACGCATGAAGCTCTCGGAATCATGTTTTACTCCTCTGTAAAACTGGGTAATAAAATATTCACCTGGTCGATGGAAAGGTTGCATGAAGTATTGTCTGCAAGCTGTATATCCTACGCATGGCACTTGGTAGGAGCAAATGTATGTGAATCATTTCCCCTTTCAACAGGATTTACATTTAGATGAGGACTATCATAGGGTGATTCCCCCCTCCCCACCTTCTCCTCTCCCCAAAGGTTGAATATCTTAAAATCCTTAAATTCCTGTTTTACTTTAAAACTATTGTCTCCCTTTATATTTAAGCAAAACCTGTCTAAGGAATTCAGTTTATGTTATAGGAGCTGACTGGTCCATGTTTTTAAAAAAAATTATTTTTAAATAATCAAGAATCTAGTGAACCAGTTTGAACTTCAAGCTGGTGTGAGCCTTACTTAGCTCCTGTTAACATCTGCTCTACTGCTGGCACACTAAAGTTTAAAAAACAAACAAATCTGCTGTTTCTTTTTCCCCTTTGGGATCACTGGACAATTACTTGTGAAGAAAGAGTCTGCGTAGGGCGATTAGTTATTTTCTTTATAGTGGTGAATGGTAAATTATAGTTAATAAAACACTTGAAAGAAGAAGTCATATAGCATATTCAGTGGGAACTCACTGTGGAGGGAGTGAGAATCTGTTGTTGGTTCAAGATTACCTTTGAGGGGTATGGTCAGATGACCCCAGAAGACCTGAACCCAGGACTAAACTAATTACTATACCTGTATCTTGGTAACTTGCTTGCCTGGCTCATGGGTAGCTCAGTGAGTTGGCTTGTTTCCAAAGCACATTTGGGCTACAAGGGAACTGCCTGCTTTGCTAGCTGGCATTCGAGATTAAAGAGAAGATGAATGTTGTTTTTGGCAGCAGCTGCTGTTTTGTTCAGGGCAGCCTTAATACCATTTTGTAGGTCTGTACAGAAAGCAAGCAAGCTCCAGACAGTCCACGACCCTTTCCATTGGAGAAGTCTGTAATACGAGCCCTGGCCATACCTATTTTAAAATCACTTCTCATGTTCATTGAGATTTTTTTTTTCAAGTGTAGAAATTTGGAGTCTCTGGTTTCCTGAACAGGCAACATGGCCCTGGTGTTCTTGGCTTTTATGCATGTCGATTTTCTAAAGGAAAGAACGGGTGTGCAACGTCACGTGTGTTTTAACACACATGTTCAGATAAAGTAGTTAGCTTTCCTTTTAGCGCCTTTTCTAGCATGCACAGCAACTTTTCCTTTCTGTTTTACTGTGAGAAAGTCTCTTACTTTCTCTTAAGAAAGTCTCTTACTTAAGAAAGAATTGATGTTTGTGTGAATATTCCATTGGGGTCTGCTCAGGTTAGTTCTCTGCAAAAGTTGAGATTACAGTAAGATCTTTGCCCTCATAATCTCCAGTCATGCTTTCCTGTAACTTTACCCCTCCTTCAAAGGAACTGTCCGGTCATATCTGCCCTTTCTTAAAACCTGTTCCCAGAAAAAGGCTTCTTATATCTGTCATTTACAATTGAGTATGAATTTTATTCATTATTACTTCCCTCTACCCAGGACTATTTCTGTTACATGACTTTAGTTCTAACTGGACATATTCCTCATTAGTTTTTTCCTTATGTAAGTAATTTGAAGGCAACTCTTAACAATGAAAGGGTTATTAGAATTTTGTGTGTTGCAGGGAGTATGTGGGGGACACTTTTGACGCATGTCTCGTAATAAAAAAATCTAGAACAGCCGACAATAAGATTAGTTTAATGTGTCTGTGCAGTGAAAGGTTATCATGAAATGAGAGGTTATCACACAATGAGCGTGACCTAGAGAGAGAAAGTCGTAGGATGAGAAAACAAAGTAGCCAAAGAAAAATGTCAAATGCACAGGCAGAGAATGTTACTGAAAAAGCAGTGAGATGGTTATCCCAGTGGAACAGATACATTTTAGAGCAGAAGTCACAAACACAGGGACATTTTGCTTCACCAGTCTATCTTTTTTAAGGGTGTGTGTGTGCGCGCACACTCCTTTGTTGGGAGTTTCCAGAAATTAGAGAAAGAAGAAGGCTGAGAACAATACAAAAATCAATCTCATATGTCTATCCGAATGCCCCACTTAGCCTGGAGTCACTTGTCTATTACCTGAAGCAGCTCTGAGCAGACTTGACAACAAATATAAATGAAAAAAGGATTCTGTATCCCAAATCATCTAAAGATCATCCTTTTTTTGTTTGTTTGTTTTTTGTTTTTGTTTTTTTTCAGGGAAGTCTGACTCCTAAAGACCTTTCTCTGCCCATTTTATTCAAATAGTTTTAAAGTACTTGTCCTGGTTTCCCAGCACCCCAAACCCATAAGCCACACCAGGAGCAGTCCACGGCACCTGTAGTTTAGAGTTTTCATATGATTCTCACCACGACTCCACACAGGGGGAGGCTAAAATTATTTTGAGTCTCATTCTGGAGAATGATAAAAATTCTGGGGGGATTCATTGGCTGCTCTGGGGTCACACTACCAACGAGGACTCAGGCCTTTTTGCTGGATACATGCTCTGTTCTCAGCCTCCACACCACCATTTCAAAAGCTTGGCTTTTTTCTTTGTTTCTTTCTTGCCCTTGGAAACCTTTGTTCAAACAAAGTCTTACCCAGAAGCATGAACAAATAAAACAAAGCGAAAGAGCTGCTTTGCTTTAGGCAGGGAATGGGGGCCCTAATCCTGGCAGCGCAGTTTATTTTCCTCATCGGGAACAGCCTGAACATCCCACAGTACACCATTCATTCTGGGGTTCCTTCAGCAGCCACGTTTCTTGTGCTCTGATTTAATTTTTGATTGCTGCTATAATAAGTTACCACAAACTTAGTTTCTTAAAAATGATACAGATTTATTATATTGTAGTTGGGGTGATTCACTAGTACTAAATGGGGCTTATTGAGCTTGAAAAAAAAAAAAATCAGTAGGACTGCATTCTTTCCTGAAGGCTCAGAGAAAGAATTGGTTTCCTGGCCTGTCCAACTTCCAGAAACTCCTTGCTTTCCTTGACTCTTGGCCCCTTTCCTCATCGTCTGTGCCAGCAATGGCAAGTCAGGTCTTCATCATGTCACAACTTTCTGCCCTTTCATCACTGCATCATTCTGACCAGAGATGGGCTAAATTTTCCCTTCATAATGGTCAGAACAGGAATTAGGATAATTTCTTCATCTCACAGTCCTTAATCACTTGTCCAAAGTCCATTTTGCCATATAAGGCAATATAGTCACAAGTTTTAAGAACTAGGGTGTGAGTACCTTAGGGCATGGGGGAGCATTATTCTGCCACCATACACACCCACCATGGACCATATAGTGGTGTGTCTGCCATTGAGACTAGGGGGGTAGAAATAGCCATGTCAGCAGTAAAACTATGTTGCGAGTAATGACCTGACAGTCTGCAAGAAACAGGCCAGCTGGGAAACAGACAACAACTAAAATTAAGAATTAGCAACAGCCATTCTAATGACTCCAGTAATTTGAAACAACTTGAAGAAGGTAGTCGCAACTATATAACTGAGATGCTTTTTCACTCTGGCATTACTGAGGTATAATTGACAAATATCAGTTATATGTATTTGATATGTACCATGTGATGTTTTGATACACTCATACATTGTAAAATGATTGCCACAATCAAATGAACATACCCATCACCTTACATAGTGTCTTACGTGTGTGTGAACTGAGAACACTTGAGATTTATTTACTCAGCACATTTCAAGTATGCAGAACACTTTTATTAAATGAATTAACGTACTTTTTTTTAAAGATTTATTATGCATCTAAGAACTAGAATGTAAGCCAGAGGTGTCGGGTTTTGTGTGTGTGTATTCACCAGAGACAGTGGGGAGCAGAACAGTTGGATCTACTGAAATATATTGCTGAGGAGAGCGGCGAGTGAGACAGGAGAGGTCTGCCCTGCTGTGTGGGTCAGCTCCCTGGCCAGGGGTCAAAGTTGTGTTGCAGTGGCTGCGGATGCTTCATAGTGCTGAGACTTAACCCCTTGCACCACCAGGGAGGCCCACTTTTTTTTCTTCACTTGGCTTTCGCCTACAACTGTGGCTTCTCTTTCTCAGGTTTCTTTGTGAGTTTTCAGTTTTTTGTCAAACATCATTTTTGTCATATATCGTAAGGTTAGATCACTGTAGGATTCAGTCCTTTGTTCTGTTTTTCTACTTGTACTCTCTCTCGGTGGTCCTATCCACAATTTTGCTCAAAAATCCCATTTATATATTGAAGCTAGCATCATCTTTATATATCCTACCCAAATTTCCTCCTAAATCCAGATTTAAATATCTTGACCTAGTATCCTAGGCTATCTCAAAGACATTTCAAACTTAAGACTCGCATAACTTCAGGTCCTGCTCTTCAAACCTCATCCATCCTCAGCCTATCACAGGTCAGTTCATAACAAGACCATCCTCTCCATTGTTCAGGCCCAAATCCTTGGGAGTCATCTTGACTCAAGTGACACTCCAACTGTTGGGGCATCCTGTAGACTCAGCCTTCAGAAGACACCCAGAAACTATTCACTTCCAGCCGATGTATTGCTATGACCCCTCTTTCTTGGATTATAGCAATAAGTCTTTAACTGATCTGTTTCTACCATTGGTAGCCTAAGTCTATTAGGGATTTTTAAGACTTCTTAGAAGAGCAGTTTCACAGCAAAATTGAGAAGCAGATATAGAGAGTTCCCATGTCTCCCCTCCCTACCTGCCCCCACTCATATTCTCTGCTGTCATCAGCATTCTCCACCATAGCGGTGTGTTTGTTAAACTTGGTGAACCTACATTGTTATATCTGATTCACTCAGAATCCATAGTTTATATTGCGGTTCACTCGTGATGGTGAACATCCTGTGAGTTTAAACAAATGTATAATGATTTGTATTCATCATTATAGTGGTGAATGCCTACAGCATCGTAGCTTCACATAGTGTTTTTACTGCCCTAAAAGTCCTCTGTGCTCTGTCTGTTCATCTCTATGCCTCCAACACCTAGATCAGTGAGTCTTTTACTGTTTCCATAGTTTTGCCTCTTCCAGATGTCATATAGTTGGGGAATCCTGTAGTCTATAGTCTTTTCATATTGACTTTTTTCACTCAGAGATATACATTTTAGATGACTTCCAATTAGTGTTCAATAATATACCCTTGTCTGTATATACCAGTTAACTCACCTACTGAGGGGTTCCTGGTTCCCTCTAAATTTTGGCACTTAGGAATAAGCTACAATAAGACACCGAAGAGTTTTGTGTGGACATGTTTTCAGTTTCTTTGGGTAGACATCAAGGAACATGATTGTTGGACTCTATGGCAGTAAGATCACATTTAATTTTGTAAGAAACTTCCAAGTTGTGTTTTAAAAATTATTTTAAAATGTGTCTATGACCCTCCTTTGTTCAAAATCTGTAATGAATCCACTTTCATTTGCTGTAAAAATAAGAAGTCCAGATAGGTACAGGTCCTATGTGATCTGGCCTCTGTCTGTTTGACAGCATCAGTGCCCCTGGTTTACTTTTGCTTTTCCTTAAATAAGGCAGGTTTCTTAATAGACCCCAGGACCTTTGCACCTGCTTTTCTCTCTGTCTACAATAGTTTTCCAACAGATATCTACATGGATTACTTCCTTAGTGCCATCTGATTTTTGCTTCTTATTGCCTTCTCAATGAGGTACCAACAAATGGTACCCTCTTTAAATTTTCAAGCTGCTTACCCACATACTATAGTCTCTAGAAAGAAAAGTACAACATCTAGTCCTGTGGCCTCCTCTAGAGACTCAGGGATGCCTGGGAATTTGATCCTTTCCATAATCCTCCTTGCAACAAGAACTCAGTTTTAGGAGCATATCTATGCTTCTGCCTAGAGAATCCCACTAAAGTTACTACGTAGCCAAATAACCCCTGGTGTGTATATTATGGCTAAGAATGCTACTGGTGAGAGGTAGCTATGCTGGAGAATGAATGGAACCTAATCCCTGGCCTGAAGGAGCTGCTCAAACAGCAAAGTTGGTAGGACCAGGGAGTGATCCCACCCACGCAACATCCTCTGTCATCACCACATACTCCCAGATGTGCAATGATATGTGGGTGTTTGAGACTGGGTGTTCTGAGACCTCTGCTCTGCAGTGCTATGTGCACTCTCACTGCCTGCCCTTGACCTTTCTTGAAGCTCAGTTGTGAATGCTGGTGCCTCCTGAGTGTGATTGTCAACCTGAACCTAAGACCACCACTGCTAGAGGAACAGCTTTATCATCTCAACCTCTTTCCCTCTATCTAATGTTCTTTTTCCATGGTACTTAACACTTTCTCACATACTGTGGAATCGAGTTACTTGTTATGTTTATTGATCTGTTTCACCTGTCCTCACTAGAAGGCAAGCTTCTGGAGGTGGCATTTTTGCCTTTTTAAAAATGAACACTATCCCTATCATCTAGAAGCTGATGATAGTCACAAGCTCACTGGGCACAAGCTATGTGCCCAGTAAATATTTGTTGAGTGCGTGAATGCGTTGCTTAACCCACTGCGCCACCAGGGAGGCCCATTGAGTGGGTGAATGAACACGTGTTTGCTTAGTGTTTCTTCAATGCTGGGCATAAAGCGTGGTGAGGGGAAGTAACGATTTCTTCCATTTTATATATATATATATATATATATATTTGAACCTAGAATAAAATGTTATTAATGAGTCTGGCCATTTAGAGAGATTCTTTCTAGGAGGCTTCGCAGGTCATATCACTAAAGAGGATCAAGGTTAGGTTTTAGCACTGACAATATATAAGAAAGCCTGAGTTTAATCAATTACATTTTTATACACGAGGAAAGTATAAGTTATTAGAGAGGTTTTTTGTTGTTGTTGTTAAAATTGTCCAAAAAGAAGAAACCTCAAAACAGATTTTTTTTTACATAATTCAGTTATTTTGGTCCAAAGGAAGTGGTGCTACAAAGTTTGACCCCACTGTGCTCAAGTAGCTTTAGCAGAACGAAGCAGTATTAGCGCTAGAATAGATTACAGCGTAACGCAATTTAAAGGGCATTCGTTTTGTTGACAGGCAAATATCTATGTAGGTAGCATTGTAGTCTTACAAATTTTAATCAATGATAATGCTCATTTGATTCAGTGTAATATTTTGTTAGCTTGCTGACATTAATTGAAAGTAATAATCTGGTTTCTTTTAATACATGGCTACCTAATATGAAAGATTTCTTGCCATAAACATAAGGACTTTTGTGTAATTTTAAGATGGCACAGATGAACATTAGCTTATAAGAGAAATCTCACCTATCTTAAAATATCTTCAGATCTCTATGACATTTGATGGTGCTATTTATTTTTTTTGCTAGATGTTCATTGCTTCTTTGTCTTCTCTAGCAAACTCTCTTGTCCTTCAAAATCCATCCAGAGTCACATTGAGCCTGGTTTATTTTGGCATACCTTCTTGCCACAGATTCTGCCCCTTAAGTTTAATTGATGAATTCCTTCCTCCTCCGTGTCCTCTAAGTATTTATCACATGGTAGGGGTGTTATTTACCTCCCTGAGTTTGAAGGGCAACTTCATCACTTTTGTTTCTCTAGTGACTGGCAGAGTCCCATAATATGTGCTCAATAAATGGCATTTGAATTTGAAGCATTAGACTATTTTTATGTGAGTCTCAGATTCATCCCATAAATGTTTATTATGGATTTTTTTTTAATAAGCAAAGTTCTGTGTTATATGTGGTAAAGATACTGCAAAAAACCTAGGTGCACAGTTTCTTCAATACAGAAAATACAGTATGATTAAAAAAGTCATGAATACAAGTAGCTACAACACATGACCCAAAATGTCATTTTAAAATGTGTTATATGCATGTATGTGACCATGTGTGTATGTCATTATTTTCTGCTCAGATCAGAAATACTTCTTACTGTTTAAAGAAATATTTTTCCTTCTTAAATGACTGAAGTACCATGATGCAAAATAATGATCCTTTTGATGTCTCACAAATGAAGGTTAAATTCTGTTCTAGGTGTAAAATTCTCCCTCTTTACCTTGGCTACATACTGTCAGAGGTTGCTGAACTAAAGAACTGCTAGGGCTGTGCAGCTGCTTGCCAGACAGTCCACATTTAGAGCAGAGAAAGTTTCTTCTGGTGCCTTAAGCTATGAATTTTATGCATTCCCTAGTTTTTAGAAAACACCCTAAGTGATAAATCCTTTACATGTTGCCACAAGTTCATTCCTAATTGCCACTAGGAAATTGACTGAAAGCTTTTGACCCAAGTTAACAATAATATCATTGAAATGAAAAACCCATGTGGCATTTTAACTGAGAATTTTAAAAAAAAAGTTGGTCAGTTTAATGTGACTGTGTGACATTTGGTTGTATCGCAGTCTGGAAAAAAATACGGTAGATTGTTTTTTCCACATTCACGAATAAGTTGTAAATATTTTAATAATCACTAGAAATTCTTCTGTTTTTGTTTAGACTTGGATTATCACTTGCATTTATCTTCAACTGCTGCTATTTAATCTTCTCGTCAAAACGAAAGGGATCTGCGAGAACAGTGTGACTGATGATGTGAAAGACGTTAGGAAATTGGTAAGTAAGGAAAATTTCAGCAGCTGGGACTCTTCCTAGTGCTTTTTTTTTTTTTTTTTTTTAATTTTGTGCAGAAGAACTGGGGTGTGGGCCAGAGGTGCGGGAGTGGTGGGGGTGAGAGGATTCACCACAGACAGAGTGGGGAGCAGAACAGGGCAAATCTACTGAAACACACTGCTGAGGGGAGCAGCGGGCCAGACAGGAGAGGTCTGCTGCGTCATGTGGGTTAGCAACTTGGCCAGGGATCCAAATCAGGCCATCAGGCAGTAGGGGTGATATCTTGATAGTGCTGAGAATTAACCCTTAGGCCACCAGGGAGACCTTCTAGTGTCTTTTGATAAAAGAGGTTGTTTTATCATTGATGTTTTAACTTTTTTTTTTCAAGACAAGGGAAGAGATCATTGTGTTGCTGTAGAAAGCAGGCAGGGAGGTATATAAGGGCAGAGTGGATCTGCTGGTGAAACAGGCCGACAGCACACCTCTGTGGGGACTGTTTCTTCCGTGGTCCTCTTCATCTCCTTCATGACAGGCAAGGACACTGGAGAACGGTTGGAGTGCTGATGTGGTTGTTAGCTTTCAGTGGCTTCCTCACCATGTCTTATTTTCCTTCCACACGTATATCCACTCTTCTCTAGCTAGCCTGTCAGGAGGGATGCTGAGGAGGCTATTCTCTCCTGGCCAGCAGCATGAAGGTTCTGTCACTGTGGGTGGAGCTTTGCTCCCTTACTGAGCACTGTAGAAGGAATGATTTGTGCCCAGATGTTCAGCAGGCGTCTCTCATCTCCTGCTTTGGTCATATTGCCCCTCCCCTCAGCAAAAACCAGTTTACACTGGCTTCATGTCATGCTTCTCTGCAAATGCAGACCACAGGAAGGAGGGCACAGTAAACATGCGATGTGCACTTTACCAACACTTGCTGTCTTGGAGAGATTTCATGTTTGGTTGAGTGGCATTGTGTGATTTCAGGTTGAACAAAGTGTGGGAAACATTTTTGTAAGATCTTGGTTCAAAATACTCCACTGGCACTCAGTTGTTTGAGTGTTGACCAGAGAAGGGAGATTAGGGAAGAAATGAATTTTGCAAGTGGATTTAAGAAAGAAAAACATTTGTTGAGATAATAGTATGCTGAGTAGAAGGGGCTGTATTCATCTTCTCTGCTTTTGTTTCATGTTTCCTAGTTTGTATGTTTTATTTTGGGCACATAGCGAAGCTTCCAAACTGAATTTCAAATGTGATGGTCAGAGACTTCTCAATACAAAATTAAAAGGGCACACTTACACACACACACATACACACACACACACAATTATGTGGAGTTGCATCTGAGGATGTATTAGCATGTTTTAATTGAGAGGCTGATGTCTAAAGCAATGCAACATTTCCCTGTGACCAGCTAGGTGTTGGTTATAGGGATGCGGGTGACTGGGGAGGTAATTTTTAAACATAGATAACATCCTTTCTCTGAGCTTCTTACTAGTTTATGACCCAAGAAACTGTACTAAAAAGATAATGTGTTTATACTGTAAATTTTGGACCAGTAGAAGATGATCATTGAATGTCAGATGAAGAAGTGATGTGGTCCATAGCAGTGAACATTGTGAATACCTGTAGTGAATGTTAAAATTACGAGCATCTGGACCCCATTCTAAGAAATTGACTCAGTAGGTCTTAGGAAAAACAGTTGGTGCCTATACTTTTAAGACATTTCTAAAGGTTTCAGAACCGATGCTCTAGATAGACTATTTTGTCGTTTCGTGACCAGAGTGTCTTGATCCTTACTTAATGTTAATTCTGACCAGTTTTTCCATGTGGTTATAGACTTTAAGAGGTGTCAGATTAACGCGAGTCTTGGAAATATGTTTAACTTCGGTCACCACTGGGAAATCACAACTCTTCTGGGGCTGATGGTATACTATAGAGCTGAGAAGGGGCAGGGAGGATCTGCAGTGTGGTGCAGATTTCAAGTTATGTGGGCAGTGCATCACAGTTGGAAGGTCGTGAAGAATCTAACCATAGGCCACACATTTCTGCAACTAACATGGTATTTAAGAAACATTACTTGTAGGCATTATTATTTGTCAAGTGTTTGAGGAATACTGTTTAGTGAACACATTACTTCCTGCGAAATGTCAAATATTTTCAAGTGGTATAGTAGATCTTCTAAGGGTCTTCCAGGATCTCCCAGTTGTGTCTTTAACCATCTGCTTATTTTCACTATTAGCTATCAGTTAATGCAGTGAGAAATGGCAAGAAGCATTAAGAAGATGAGACAGAAATTCCTGGAAAGGAGCACTAATATTGACACCAAAATAAAATATTTCATCCCCAAGGGCAAATGTGAAAATCACTAAGAATTTTTTTCCTCCCTTCCAGCAATTGACTCAGGGGGAAAAGATTTTAATTTGAACTAACAAAATCAGTGTGTTTTCTTTGGATTATTGAAAAAAATCAAGTTAATAAAAAAACAGGACTCCAAAGATCACTTTTAATTGAAGAAAGCCCTGTATAATTCTAAGCCTGTGCCTCATAGCAAATAGAAAAATATAAAATAATCCCTGATCCAGATTGTTTATAATCTCGTTAGGAGGTCAGCCATGTCTATAAACACATGAACACATATAACTTACAGCATATAAGTTGATGCTCCCTTAAAACTTTCATGGTATAATGTGAGACCAGACCTGTGTTGATATTCAAAAAACAGGATTTTGGAATCTAGTAGACCTAAGTTTTAATCCTGAGTCCTTAACTTGAAGAAGTATGTACCTTTCTAAATCTCATTTCCTGCTTTTCAGTTTGTGGAATAGTTCTAGAGATGATCTAGACAAACTACTTTTATAAATAAGGAAATCGAGACCCAAGAGTGGTGAAAGCCCAGCTCCTGAATCCATTTCCACTGCTGTGTCTTTGGGGTTTTCAGGGTACTGGCTCCAGGGTCCACCCAACTCCTCTGCTATTAATCATGTATCTGGGTACCCAAAGCAGATTTTGCTTGAAAAAGTATAAAGCTAATGAAAAAATGTTTGAAAGCCACTGCTTTAAATCAACATGGGATTTCATTGAAGAACTATGTGATCACAATTTCTTAAGTACAGAAATAACTGACTTTCATTTTGTGGAGATGGGGTGTGGGAACCTTAGTGTTTCCATTTCAGATAGTAGTTATTTACATAAAAATGCCAGCACTGTTTAGGCCATAGTGTTTATAATTTTGGGGTTGTTATACCCCACACTCTCCCCCCCATTTGAAATGGCAGTTGTGTTTTCATCCTTATCCTAAAACTCATTTCACTAACGCAAACAGCAACATGAGTGACAGTTGAATGCAATGAACGTAGATCATGAAAGTCTCTCAGGAAGTATCTTGACATAAGTCAGCGACATAGGTTGTTTGACTACCAGCTCTGCTAGTACCAAGCCGTGTGACCTTGAGCAAATAAATCCCTGAACTGTTTTGAGAGTCCGTGTCTGGTTTTTAAAATGGTGAACAAGGGCATGATCAATATTTCTTAATCTATGATTGCTAAACTTCAGACCCTTGCAAGAGAAACTCCAAATTTTGGCTGTGTGTGCCTTATATGCATTTCTGAGAAGAGGGAGGACTCATCCGCTTCCTAGAAAAGTTGTGCTCCCTCACTCCCCACCCCCCAAAAATAAGAACTACTAAATTAGAGAACTGTGGAGGTCCTTTTAACTCCATAATGATACTTCTTCAGGGTACTCTTTTAAAATAATTTTGGAACTTATTGAAAATAATGCCTCAACTAAATAAAAACTGCAAGGAATTTGCTTTGCAGTCATAATCTTGGTACCTTCTATTTGAGGGAAAGAAAGTGGACTGACTAGTCAGTTTGCCTTGTGCCCACAAAAAGTTCTTCAACTGCTGTCATTCCTGGCTGTCTCATCCAGTTCAGCCTTTGCATTAGGTGACAAGGCACATGGTGCCCACGAACCCTAAGTTTGTTTGCTTGGGGTGATTCTCAGTCACAGGAGCACATGATATATGACTTTCCTGTGTGGGGCTTTTTTTTTTTTTTTTTTTTAATTTCTTCTTGGACACTTTGTCCTGCCCCTCCAGTCCCCATGGTTTTCATTTGAAATCCTTCTGGCATGTTTACTCGGCATAATGGTTCATCTATTTACAGAACATTTTGCTTTGTTTCAAAAAAAATGTTGCAAGACTTGTTTTAAATGGCAAACTCAGGCCTACCTAAAGAAGAAAGGGTCAAGTATCTGGGAAGAGGAAGAATCAAACTTTAAAAATGTGTATCTGGAGGACAGTGAGGCTGCAGTTTTGAATGGTTGTGTTAATGGCAGGAGTATAAATACTGAGAGTTCCGAATCCTAACCACTAGACCACCAGGGAACTGGGAGTATAAATACTGAAATAGTTCAAACTGGTTTCCCTTTTGTTCTTCCTACTATACCCTTCATTTATGATATTTTTCTTTCTAGGAGGAGGGGGCTAGAATTAAACTTAGTTTTTTAAAAAGTTTTATCTTTAAATGGCTATTAAGTAATTATAAGACAGGTTGCCTCTCAACCCCATTTTGTAATGATGAAATTGCTGTCTTTCCCAGATTAGTAAGCAATGGGACTGAATAGAACGCAAGAATTTTATGGTTTTTCTGGTCTGGTTGTAGGCACTTATTTTAAGTATGCTTATTAATACCTGAATTTGGAATTTAATGGATTATAAAAATAGTCCCGTTAACAAATGTTTAAACTTTGAATGGACAATTTAGAATAATTCTGGTTTTTCTTCCTTAAAAGCAATGTTCTTCAACTGATTTACCTTTGCTTTGAAATGGAGAGATTGGCATCTCAGTATCTTATTTCTGTATGAAATCTAAGCTTATCTCCTCTTTAAACACAGAGGTCTCAGGTAATTTTGTTGACCCTAGAAGAACAATGGTTTGATCATTGGATTGTCTTTAAAAATTTGTTTTTATTGGTTTGCAGTATTTACCATTTAATTTCTGCTCCTGTGGTTGGGAGACATTTGTGTTTAAAGCGAAATTCAGAACTTCTGCTATTGAAAGAAAGTACAGAATTATAGTCAAGTAATACTCATAAAACTGATGACAGCATACTATCCTGCACTTTTTAATAGCTATGGAACCAAGCATGTCAGTCTTACCTTGAAGAAAAAGGTGTTCTTCTTTAAAGCATTGGTTAATGTGGGAGTTAATGTCCAGACACCATGAAGAGCACTTCCTAGGGACTCTCCTATAACCCTCACAACCTGGAGGTAATCATATCTACTGCTGTTTTATTGGGTAGGAAACTGAAGCCTAATGATAGTAACTAAACCACCCCCTAACCTGGAAATGGCAAGTGAAGTCTCCAGAACACAAGTGCAGTTCATAATTTATGAGGTCTTATTTTAAGATTTAAATGCGACTGCAATTTATGAATTATCATTGTAAACTCTTGACCTTTATTTCTTCAGTAATAGTCACTTTTTCTTATGGCTAGGAAGTGATCTTAGTGTAGAAATACAAGTGATACTAATTCCTCGGAATCATCACAAGATACAACTATGAAATAGACTGTATGTTTTTAATCTTCTCTGTCTGGGACAGAGACCATCTAACTTTATTTAGGTATTCTTCACTGATGCAAAGTGATCCAGAAAATATTTGTGAAGTGGTTATCATAAGTTTTTTTAATCACAAATTGATTCATTATTAAGAAAACAAACTGGATTCCTTTGAATTCTGACGGTAACTGACCTTTACTTAGGTTTTAGTCACTTTTGACAGGAAATGACTTATAAGGAGAAAAAAAAACTTTCTCCTGTGTTTTTTCTGAGAATTGAACAACGAATATTACATTATGCTATTGTATGCATGTGAACTGTGATATTTAAATAGAAACCTAGAGTTTTTTTTTTTTTTTCCTCTGTAGTAGTGACTCTTAAACTTCTTGGGTCAGATGACATTCTGAAAACTATGGACTCATACCAGAACGATTCACATATGTGAAACATTTAATGCACAGTGTCAAGGGTATATTGAGTTACTACTGAATTTTTTGAAACACTTGAGGTAACATTGGTTTACAACACTGTAACTGTGGGATTCAGAGGTATAGGATCACCCCTCCTCAGACACACGTCACTACACCACACCCACCACCAAGGCACCCAGGTAACTAGGAATTGGGAGATAGCAACAGAAACTAATTAATATCTCACTAAGGGTGTCCAGGCAGCCACTGACTCCAGAAGATTTAGAGATCGCAAAGGCATTTGAATTTTGAGACCCAAAGGTTTTAGATCAGGGTCTAGATAAGGAAGTTTGGTGTTCTGAGTTCTTCTTCTTCCTAATCCAAATTCCTGCAGCCTGTGGTTGGCAGACAGTGTCTGTTTGGCTTGCAAAGACTTCTTGGCTGAGTTTTCCAGCATTTCCGCCTGCTTGTTCCCTTACACCTTCTTTCTTTCCAGCGTCACTGAGTATGGTCAACCCTTAAGACCTCCAAAAGTGATAGCAAATGGGGCCCATCATCAAGTGACTTGTGTTGTATATATTTGCAGTTTTGTACATTTTATGATGGAACATAATATTGACATCGTCATATTCCAGACCATGATGCTCAGAACTAGACTTATCTGTCCCTGGTCTCTGAAACACACTGTGCGCTTTCCCAAGTCATCTTTGCTCGTGACCTCTTCTCTAGAATGTCCTAGTCCTTTGCAATTAATAGTACTAGAAATCACTACATGGCTACATACTTAAACATTAAGTATTTTAAACCTATAGCTGGATCCTCTTCAGTCCTATAAATCCATTAGCCTGTCTCCGTTTTGAGTTGTATTTTACAATTGTGGGACTTGAGGCTGCAGCTGATTAACTTGCCCAAGATCCAAGTTAACATTTGGCAGGACATGGACCCAACCTGAATAGTCTGTTCCTAAAACCTGTGCTGTGACTCCTACTTCAAATGTAACTGCCCCTAAGGAATAGCTTCCCTAAGTTCCAGGTCAAAGACTTCCTCTACTCTGTCAGACTTTCCATAGTGGTCGGTGTACAACAGAGAAGCCAAATTCATCACAAGATAATCTGTGCTTTCTGAATACTAAGAATATACTGTAAATGCTTCGAAAGTAATAACTCATCAACCATAAAAACCTACAACTTGACTTCCTAACTTCTCTTCCAAATGTAATTGGAAAGGACCCAATGCAAGATAAGAGAGTAATAAAAGGGAGATGACTCTGCAGAAAACTGCTGAGACCAGCACACACAGCCAGGGTGTGCATCTTCCATCAAGGATTCCTGAGGCCTAGAGGTACTGGTTGACCTCTGAGTCTCCATGTCTTTATCTCTACAATAGGCTTAACATACATATGTGTAAATATAAATATGTATATATGTACATATAAAAAACCATAAGGTTGTGGTAGAGACTGTCTGAAAAGCATGTAAGTTATAAAAGACTTTTCAAAAATAGCTCTTAAATTTACCTGTTAAGTCTATCAGAAGCTAAGTATCAGTAGATAAGCGTAATGCAGCAATAACTTCATAGACCCTCTAGGTGGGAAGTTGTGAAGATTTTAGTTTTTTGGTCAGAGAACGTGTAAGGTTTCTTTGACTTTTTTATTGAGGTATGATTGACATATAATAGTAACTGCAGGTGTTCAGCATGACTTGATGTGTGCATATATTGCAAAATGATAGCAATAAATTTAGGTAACCAGAGAAGACCAGTAACTAAACCAATAAAGTGGAATGGGCAGCTATATACCTTATACCTTACATTTTTTTTCTGCTCTCTGGATATATACTCAGCTCCTCAATTTTCTGAATGGTTAATTACTATATTTTGATAATGCAAATTGTGTTTGAGGAGGGGCCAAAATGTCAAGCAGCTTGTGTTCAGAACACCTGCCACTTCTCACCATGTTTCTCTACCCTCAACAGTTTTTATTTACCTCCTTGGTTCCTAACAAGCTAGAACATTGCTGCTGCATCTCAGATGCCAGACTTTATACCTACAACATGGTATTGGCATTGTGTCTTTGCCACTATGGCTTCCATAAAACAACCAGGTCATTTGTTTTTCAAAGATGGGGATAACTATCCAAAAGACAACTGCAGGAGAGCAGTGGTAAAATTGCAAAGAGGAAGGAAAGTGTAAAGAGGAAGAGCATGACCCTTAAATTAAAATTTATAAATATCACCGTCTGTGGCAGCCCAGATTGTCAGTTTTTGATTAAGCGGGAGGTTTCTATTTGGGGGGGGGGGGTGGCATGAGGGATGGTGGTGAGCCTCACCAGTGGAAAACCCTCAGAACAAGTGTGCAGGGCGTAGACGAGGTGCAGTGGGGCTAAGAGGTATGGGAGGCCTGACCTCAGAAACGTGAGTTTTTAGTGCGGACTTCACACCTGGTAGCTGTGTGACGTTAGTTATGCTGTTTGACCTCTTCGAGCCCTGAATGTGATCATGTAGCACAAGCCCTTAGGGAGCACAGGGCCTGGCGCATAGGAAATGTTCAGTAAATGTTTCCACTCAAGCTGAGATGAGAAGTAGAGCAGAATGGCAACGGGCATGATGGGATCAGTTCTGACCTTGCTCCCCTTTGACTATTAAGACCTCTGTGTGGATTCTTTTCTCACCCAATTATACTCACATTATAGAAGATACTAGTGAAGCTAAGAAGAAACATGTGCATTGTGTTAGGGACATTTGGCAGAGTTGACATAGTCTAGCAAACATACACAAGCCCCCATCTTACTATGGAGAACAATCAAGTTTTCAAGATAAGTTAGAGAAGAAAATAAGCCTGTAAGCAAGAAACTACATTTTCACACCGCATCTCGTTGTAGACCCATTGGGCTGCATCAGTGGTTGGCTGTGTTACTCAGCTAGAAACATGAACAGTGCCAGAAGGTGGGATCACAGAGCTGGTGCTATGTTCAGGAAAGGAAATATGTGAACCTGGAACTCTAACTCACCAGAAACTATGCCTCGGAAGTCAGTGGAGCATCTGTTTGACACATTCACTTACCTCAATTCTTAAATGACTGAAATGGGTACTTTTATATCCCTTTAACAGGTGAGGGAAACCAAAGTACAGAATTTAAATTTGTTCCAAATCAGGTACTTGGTCAACTTAAAGACTGATGGAAATGTATTAGACTTTTGTTTTTAACTGTCCTTAAAAGATTGGAGCTTAGCTTTTCAAGGCTCTTACTCTCTCAGCCCTAGCTAAGTGGATTAAGTTATAGTGCAGAAATAAATCTAAGTGTTTTAAATTGTAAAGCATTTGCACCTCATAAGTATTGGTGTTCTTTTCCAGATCTTACTGATATTTATTCTGGGATCAACATAGAATAGCAGTTCTCAACCTTCAGCACACATTGGAATCACCTGGAAGACTTGTTTAAGTAGTAGGTCTGTTGTAGCCCAAGAAATGCATTTCTAACAGGAGTTCCGTGGTGAGGCTCACATGTTATTGTGACAACTGCTGACAAGAAAGTTATTTTGTATTACTAATTATATGGAGGAATAAGTAGGGAAATAGTCCTGAAAGTGAATTTCAAAACCTCAGGTAGAAATGGAAATTCAGGTTGTGTTTCCAAAACTGAGCAGTCTATACATAACCACCCATAACTGAATTTGTAGTCCAAAATATTTGTATTATCACTTTAATTTTGGGGAATGATTTTGATTACAAGAGAAATCAAGAATGAAAATCAAGTATAGGAACACTGAAATTCAGTGGTAACATTAAAAAAAAAAAAGACTGATTGACAAGTATGGATTTTCTCATAATTATTTTCCTTTCCTTTTTTGGTCTCTGTAGGTGGCAAATCTTCCAAAGGACTACATGATATCCCTCAAATATGTCCCCGGGATGGAGGTATTGGTATGTAAGCTGTCCATTTCCGAGTTTCATTTTAGTAACTGATGAAAGCATTGAGACTATTTGTACTAAGATAGGAAATTATCTGCCATTGAGGGGTTTGCTTATTTATCTATATTTGAGGAAGACAGACTTAAAAATTTGACTTAGTTTTGGTTTTTCTCACACAAATGCTAAACTTCAATATTTGGGGCTGGTGGGCATTTTAGCACATGTGTCTTAGAAGTGTCCTCTCCCCAAAATATCCTTGTTAGAATGAGCATCAAACTTTCTTTTAGCCCCTTCCAAAAATTACTGGAATATAAAACTATGCAAATTCTTTTCATATGTGAAAAGGTGATGTCTCTTTCCTACTTAATTTGTGAACATAAAATGTTTTACTTCTAAATTTATTAGCAATGCTGTAGATTCTTAGAACCTTATAGTAGAAATTAGTGGTTATGATACATAGACCCTCTAAGGATTTTGCTTTTATGACAAACTTTGTCTCTGTACATATTTTTATTTTGCCTGGTTACATATTTTATAGACGCCACTGTATTTCACATACTACTTTACCAGTTGTTTCTATTTTGCAATAGACCTTGGGCACATGTTACAGCATGTTCATCGTTTTAGCTACTTACTGGTTTTCCTTGAAACCATTGGGATTACTCTCTGCAAGTTGTATGTTTCTGTTATTTACCGAATGCTCACTATACATTGTTTTAGGCTTTGAATACCTTCTGTGTATTAATCAAAATTATTACCAGTTTAAGTTTGCTCAATACTTGTGCTTCAGTCTTTCAAAGACTACTGAGGGTATCATTTCAAGAGAATTTCAAAGGCATATTTCTTTTCATTAGCGAAGGAAGCATTTTAGCATGAACTAACTAAAGTTCCTTAACACTCCTTGGAACATGTATCCTCATGTTGAACCAGTTATCCAAGGTCAGTGTCCTATTGAATTAGGGGGCAAGAAATAGGATGGTAAAATTATAGGCTGCAGGTTAATTAATCTGATCATCTGATCACTCAATCAGAAAGTATTTGTTTAGGAAAAAGTTTGGAGCCAGCACTTTATCAGACACTTTAAGAAACAAACACCAATTAGCCTTACATTCAATAATAACTGGGGGAATATTTCTAACATTTTTACAACACTTTTTCATATGTTTAACTCCTTGGATGATTAGCAAAACCCTGTAAAGAGGCAGGTTCACTATGATTCCTAGTTTACAAATGCCACTGTGCAGTTTACAGCCCCAAAGTATTTTGCCCAAGGTTATCCTAGGAAGTGAGAGTATCTAGATAACTACAGTAGCAGGGAAAGCTTATTCTAAGGCTTCTAAGTGAAAGCATTGAAGTAATAAAGACTGATCCTGACTGTAGACACTTTTAGGTCTGGGATTGCCAAGATTTAATCAAAGAAATCATGCTGCTTTTTGAAAAACAAGTGTTAAACTTAAAAATAACAGAATAGGTTATTTTGTGCTCATAGAATCAGATTTTGCTCTGTCATAGATTTTAGTGTCGCAGTGATAGCAATAGCCAAACTTTGAAACCTAAGGCTGATTCATGGTCATTTTTTTTTTTTTATTGTTTCTGTAATTGAGAAAAGTCCACTATTATTTGATCTTGGCAACCTGTTCTGGCACAACTGGAGAAACTGTTCTTGGCTACCACACTTGGCAGGAAAATAAGTCCGTGCATAGGGCTTTGGCCAGAAACGGGGTCGAGTGCTTTGTTCTACCTTAATTTTGAAATGGTCGCTTTTGCCAAAACCTGAGGCCTTTCTCAGTGGAGAGGCTCCTGATTATTTGTCAGAGGTTAGAGTCCCAGCTGCCTTATCTTTTGTCTTTAAACAATAGAGGGTGGAGTGGGAGTCAGAGCGGGTACTAGAAAGATTCTCTAGGGCCAAAGCCATAAAATCGTGCCTGTGGCACTGGGCAGAAGAAAGATCTCGAATAGAACACACTTTTTTTTTTTATTTTTGTCCTTTTGTTTTTGTCTTAAAAAGCAACTAAATACTCCTGGAAAGTGGAGGCTACTCTTCTAAGGGCAGTCTACCAGAATTACCTTGCGGATTCCTTCTCACAAATAGCAGGGTGTGGTCGACAAGTTAGTATTTAAATTCAAGGATAATTACCCTTTCTAAACACTCTGAAACTGTAATATTGCCAGACAGTTAGGATTTCCTCTAAGGTTCTAACCTTAAAACTGCTCAGACATTTGTGATCCTTTTCAATTACTGGTAATCTTATTGTATAAGAACAGAAAATTGAGTTGACTTATGCTACACATTGCTAGTCACTCTAGTATCTATAAAAATGATATAAACCATGAGTTAGTTGTGTTTGAGTAAAAACTTTATCAGTTTTAATCATAGTAAACATATATATGTTTCCTTTTAGCTCTTTATTTGGAAATAATTGCAGATACACAGCAAAGCTGTAAGAATATTCGAAGAACACCTACATACCCTTTAATTCGGATTAATCTATTTTTTAACATTCTTGCTTCATTTGCTTAACTAAATGCTTGCTTTCTGTGCAAACTTGTGTGTTACTACTTTTCTGAACCTCTTAAGTTATATAAATGATGCTGTTTACCCCTAAATACTTAAGTGTGTATTTCCTAAGTAAAGGATTTTCTCTTACATAACCTCAGTATGACTGCCAGCCCCTATAAACTTAGCAATATCTAAGTACTTCAGTGTACTGAGAAGATTTCAATTTCATCAATTTTTTTTTTTTTTTTTTTGCCTTTCTCCTCATACAAGATACAAGATTCAACTTAGGATCTTTTCTGTTTTTCAGTCTTTTTTTTTTTTTTTTGGATTTACTTAATTGTATTTGACATCATTTGTAGTCTCCAGGGAGTTCCCACCACCATTTCACCTGTGCACCATCACCTCAGACCCTTGTGCTCTTTATGCCCTCCTCCCTGTCTTTGCCTTCCCCTCCCCCTACCCCAGTGATCCCTTTGGTTTATCTTTGACCTTTTGGTCTTGTTGAGTTTTTTTGTTTGTTTGTGGTTGTAATTGTCTCAATTTAGGATCTTTATTTGCATTTTGATATCCTGTGTTGTAGGCAGAGTGAATAGCTGATCCCAGATGTCTCTAGTTAATATCTATAAAATTATATAAACCATGAATTACTCCTACTGTGAATGCAGTACCTTACAGGGTCAAAGAGACTGTGCAGGTGTCAGTAAATTAATGATTTGGGGATGGGGCGATTATCTAAAGGAGATAAGACTGTTAGAATCTGGGCAACTTCACTGCTTAACACCACCCTCAATCCCCAGCAATCGTGATGACATCATGGGATTTTTTTATTTTATTTTTTTTATTAATATAAAATATTTTTTTAAATTTACATATACTTGCCATTAATTGTAATCCCCATGTATTCCCCATCACCATCTCACCAGTGCACCATC
>JAGFMF010011752.1:19443151-19698832 GCA_019455555.1 Galemys pyrenaicus | reverse complement strand
AGAATTGCCTTTTTAGCTCTTTTGCCCATTTTTGGACTGGGTTGTTTTCTTTGTTTCTGTTTAGTCTGGTTAGTTCTTTGTGGATCTGTGTGATAAGTATCATGGGATTTTTAGTCCTTGGTGCCTTGGATCTCTTTGGTCTGGGGTGGAGTCCATAAAACCTGTGTTTGTAGAGTTTGTTCAGGACATCCTTTCCCTCCAACAATTTCAAGATGTTGTATTACTGGCTTTGAAGATGGAGGAAGGGATTACAAACCAAAGATTGTGAGCAATTTCTGAAAGCTAGAGAAGGAACTGCTAGAAGAAACACAGTCCACAGGGACATCTAGATTTTTGCCTATTAATAGGATTTATTAATTTGGATTTCTGACATCAAACACCAAAATGATAAATTTGTGCTGGTTAGAATCCGCTAAGTTTATGGAAATGAATACATCACAATCTGCTTTAAGAGTTCCTCAGCCTTTCTTTGCCTTTATGACATTTAAAATTTTTAGTATTCAGTGTTCTTCCCTTTAAGAAAAAGTTTCTCTTTGAGACATTGGACTGGTGTTTCTTGATTATATTCAGATCAGACATTCCGAGCTGTGATGCTACATGACCTGAGGACACACCACCCCTTTCCTCAGGAGAGGCACAGTGTCCATGCTCCCCTCACGGTGCTGTCTATATGAGCCCTTAGTTAACTGTGCAACTACTTCTGTATATTTACTCATTAGCAACTAATTTGGAATCTCTGGGGACAAACATTAAAGACCATTTTAACATCTCCTCATCAAAATTCCTCCAGTTGATTTAATATCCATTGTTGATTCTTAAGAACCATTCCAAACTGTCATGTTCATTTTAGATTAAGCAATTTTTAAAGAACAGGGTTTCACAGGACGGTCATTGTCAGTAGGTGACGGTGCTCTAACAGCGTGCCCCAGTCACCTTCTCCTGCAGCATCCGTCCTTGGGGATGTGAGAGGATCTGGGGTAGCCCACCTCCCTGCTTCCCACCCCTCTTGTCCTGCCAGGCTTTATCACTTGAGGTTTTGATTCTTCTTGAGTGGACAGTGATTCAGAACAAAAGTACAGCCTATCATGCTTTTTTAAAAAATAATTTCTTTTTCTTTTCCTTTAAACAATGTTTGCTTTCCTTTCTCAGCTGTAGTCCCCATAGAATTCCCACCACCAGTTCACTCTTGCACCATCACCATAGTCCGTTGTGTTCTTCCGAACCCAGCTTTGGTCTCTTTCCCTCCCTTCCCCTGCAGAATGTCTCTGATTTGTAGTTGTCTCTTCATTGTTGTTTAGTTTTGTTGTGTTTTTTTATAATTAATGTTTCCCCCTTGGTCCCTAGTTTTGGTTCCTCTATATTCATTCTATAAGTGAAACCATCCGATATTTTTTTTTTTCCTTCTGACTTATTTCACTGAGCATGTCATACATATCCTTATAATAAATCTTGAATGGCTGCCTGCCCCTCTTAGGAAATAAGAAAAGGATCTTAAGTCTTCCATGACTGGTGACCTGGTACTTCTTCCTTGTCATTTTTCAGCCCCTCATCTTCTGTGTTCCCTGTTGTCATTGTTTGCACACGACTTTCTTGGGAATGCTGGGCTGGCCCTCTGTTTCAGTTTTCACCCTTTTCAGGAAGCTTCTCTCTCCTCATTGACAACACTAGCTCCTCCTGTTTGGAGGTTCTTTTCTTACAACTCAGAGTAGCAGTTTTCATTTATTTGTGGAATTATTTCATTGATCACCTTCTAGTAACCAGTAAACTTAGTGAGGGCATGAGTTGTGTATTTTTGTGCACTTATATCCTCAGTACCTAATAGATGATAGACAATTAACTGCTGGAAGAAAGTAAAGCAAGAAGGAGAAAAGTTCTCCACATGTGATCACTTATCATTTCCCTGAGGCACAGCTTTGACCTGAATAGAGCCCCTGAGATTGTTAGGAAGAGGTGATGCCTAGAACTCATCACACACTATGTACACCTCCCCTATTGCTGTCTTCCTGTTGAAAGGTGGTCATTTTATTTAAAAACCTCAGGTGTAAGAATATTTTTAGTAATTTAATTTTGAGTAATCATGGTTCCTTGAGCCTTCTGCTACACTTTTATAGAGTCATTTCCATATTCAAGAACTTTCTCATTGTTCCGGATGACTGAAAGTCAAATTCCTGCATCTGATGTTCTCAACTCTCCATAATCTTGCCCCACTTTAACCATCTCATCTTAATAACCTATTATTTTCCAACACAAACTTGCCACCCTAGTCAGATGCTTCTCTGCCTAAAATCGCTGTGCTTTTCCTTTGTTCCAAGCAACTGGCTGCTTCCCTTTGTCAGGGATACCTTTTCCTCCCGTCCCTTCCATTTCAGTCATCCAAGTTCTGCCCACAGAATCATGCAGTACCTTGGGGATAAAAGCATCTCGGTGTTCATCGCCTTCTAGGTCACTTCTTTCTCATAATGCCACTTCCCAGTGTTTTAGACCAGACCCTAACTACCCAGGAGGGGAATTTTTCAGTAGAACTTGCCCTACTTTGTACTGAGCATATGGATTGATGCTGAAGACACAGTTGTTAAAAAAACACTGACATGTCACTTGCTCTGTGGACCTTATTTTTTATTCTCTCTAAATGTCTATAGAATTTGTACAAAGCTATTGATTTTGCATACCTGATCATACATTGCTTACATACATACGTACTTGTTTAACATGGTATGTGTTGTGTATATGTCTAAGATTTGTTGTGAAAAATAAGGATATGAAAAACTAACGATACAGTATACATAAAATTGTCAGATGTCATCATTATTGTTTTGCTTCCTTTACACTGGACTTTATCTAAAGTTTAGGGATTAAATCTTTCCCTCCTTTTCCCTTCATTGAGCCTGAGGACTAATATCCAGATGTGAGAATTACCTGGCGAACCCAGCAGAAAATTACGTCAGCAATTTGTTCTTGCTGATCAAAGAACTAGGCGAGTGGTTAAGAGTCTTGGTTTCTAAGATTTGTTTTAAATTTGCTCTAGACCTTGTTTTTTTCCCATTTAGGGGGTTGTTGGGAATGGGCCAGGTGGTCTTCTTAGTATTCCTTCTGAGCTAAACTATTGTACTAATGGTGTAGCTCTGGAAGTTACTGATTGCTCAGCCAGGAGGTATATGCTAAAAGCACAAGAGGAAAGAAAGGAAGGCTTTGTGCCCTGGGCATTCATACCTCCAATTCTGGCAAGACTGAGGTTTGACACACATTAAAGAAAACAAAAACAATCAAACTGGGCGGTATTGCTGGTAATTAGATTAGTTGGATTAGAAGACAGGGTAAATACTCCTTGTGAATATTCCTCAGAAGCCTCATAGTGTGAGCCAGGGCTTTTCTCAGAATCTCTAATGGATATTCTACTCCAGCTGCTTTGTGCACTCTTTCACTGTGTAGATGCCGACCGTAGGCCTCTGAGGAAGCACACAGCATTTTTCTCTGCACAGCTTCCAAATGCAAAGTCGTGCCAAGTGCATCCATGAAGAAATGTTTCAGTGTTTGTCCACTTCAGCTTTTAATTCCATAAAGCTTATGGGGACTCTCTTCTGCATCTAAGCCAGATACAAAATGAGGTATCGAATTCTCTCAGCTTGTAAACCAGAAGAGTTTCTTGAAGGAAGTAGTGGGGAGGAGACAGTGGGCTAGATGTAGCAAGCCCCCAAGATGCTTTGAATGCACACAATTTATTTCAGCCAGTGTCTTAATTTTACCAGTTCTGTTACTGCAGAGAGGTTATATCACACGTCTTGTGAAATTCGTATCGCATCTGTTTTAAAATTTTATCATCTTAGAGGGTGCAGTTATTTTTATTGTTAGTCTTTAGAAGTACTTATATCCATATGTTCAGAATGCTTTAAATTATTTTAGTTTTGGTGTCTTTAATTGTATTGTTAAACTATTCACTTGATGCTTATGACACATTAAGTCTCCAAGAAGGAAGTTCAGATTTTAAACAAATCTTCAGTAGCTGGCATGTTTTTAGGTCAAGGATACAGATTTAATATAATTCATCATTAGCATTCTAGAATGACACATACTATAAATATATAGGAATAGAAAACATATGTTGTTCCAGTAATCCTATCTAGAGCTATAATAATTAACACAGAAAATGTAACCCAGAAGCTACCTTGAAAGTATGATGTTAAGGAAAGTCCAGGCAAGTTTTCCCTTTCAAAGAAGGTCTTTATTTCCCGTTTTCTGTGCATGGGTGAATAAAAGTCTTATATATTAGAGTTATATACTCCAGGTTTCTAAAAGGTACTCTTTTTAGTGCATCTTTGACATCCTGCAAGACTTTGTCAACTTCCCTAATATTTCACATTCTTCTACTAGCAAAATAGAGAACATTATTTATAGCTTACATTCTTCTTCTGAGTGTTTTGAGTTAATATTTACATCAATCTTTTTGAGTTTAAAATAGTTTCCAAAAGATAAGAATAGTGACAGTAGTGCATGTTACAAAGAGAAGGGAGAAAAACTCAAATTTTAGAATTTCATAACCATTCATCGTCCTTTTCCTAATCATAACCTTGGAAGAGTTGAAAACATACCTATCAGCTCACAAATGAAATATTTACTTCACTGTGTTTGATTGTCTTTGCAAATCATTGACTATGTTTAATTAAAAAGAAAATATAAAACTGCTTTTTGTTCCAGTCAAAACTGGTTTCCTCTCTTGCAGGTAGACAGGTCAAAACTGGCTGATATTTAATATTGTTTACCTCAGTTTTATCTTTAGTAAGTCCAATAGACTTTAAAAGCTAAAATGTAACTATTTAAACAAATTAACAAAAAGATAAACCTTTAAAATGATTAAGACTGTCTTCTTTCTAAGTACTTATGGGCATGATGAATAATAGATGAAATACAGTTATCAGATTTTCAAGAATATATTTTTATGCATAGTTCAGAAATTCATATCAACTATCAGTGAATTGTACATGACTTTTAAATGGCAGACACTGAGTTAGAATATAGTGGGATTTCCTTGATTTATCAGTAAAAAATTACAGCTTTAGGGCTGAAAATGTTACTGGAAAAAGCTGATTGCTTGGACTATTGAGTTAGGTATGTGAAAATGGGCATGTGATGTGGGTGGCTAAGAGGAGATAGTTATAGTTAAGTAAGAACTTGAATATAGAATGTAAACATAGAGTTCAGTGGAAATACAGATAAACAAAAGTGGTGGTAAGCACCTCAGAGTTCTCCAGTTTAAAAATAAGAAACATATAAACAAAACCTTTTCAACTTTAAGCAGAAAGAGCAAAAATTGAAAGAACCTGTTCATTTGAGGCAAAGACCACAGAAACAAGGAGTACCTCAGTTCAAAACAAGGGCATTTGATTTGGGTTCCTACATGTCAGTAGATTGCAGAGAAGGATAGGCAAGCATTGTCATATAAAGTGGAACAAGGCAAGTTTCAAGCGATTAATATATGGAATCTGTTTGCCACAGAAAAAAATGCACAGTGACAAGGTACGTTAATTGGTGCAGACTCTTCTGCCAAGTCAATACTGTTCAGACTGTATGTGCAGTATGTGCTCTATCCCAAAGCCTAGGAAATCTGCCCCTTCCTGATAGGACTTACTAAAGGAATTATCACTGCCTATATGGGGGGAAACATGAAGAGCAATTCAGCCCAAAGGAAAGATTGACAGCTTGGAAAGAAACTTGCTAATGATGCAAATAGGAACTTGCATGTGCCTGAGATAAGTTTTGATTTAAGAAAACAAAGAGTCCATTCTGACTATACTTTGGAAACACATAGTCTTTGAGAACTTGGTTGATGAGTTGAATGAAATGGCCTAATTGAACTAATTCCCATTTGGAATTTTGTTTGTTCTACTTATCTGAAGCCAGAGCCAACAATCCTAAAAGTTTTGAATGGCATTTAATGCTTCCAGGAATTGGAGCTTACCTATCTGTAGATAAACCAGTTTCCTTTTGGCTGTATTATATTAATTGAAACTTTTGTTCATATAAAATGGCCTCCTTGTATATTTTAGAATAAATAAGTAAATTACTTTCCTTTCCCCCACATATAATTTCTGCTGTTAAGTAGAGATCTGAAGTCCAGTGGTTTGACTGATCAGTCACTCTCTATGAACATGCTTTTATTAAAATAGAAGTTACATTAACTTGTTGAGGATCTTAATGAACAACTGAATTCTTTACTATCCCTAATAGCTATATGACTTTTTTCTTACTTTGACATTTTAGCAAATTTAAAATAAGTTCACTGCCTTCACTTAAAAGACCATTGAGAGTACAGTGATGTTACAGTATATAATATACGTGAACTTAGGACCAGTTATATTTTAAGTAATATCGCATCAATTGAAACTATATTAAAATCCATTCTAATATACAAAGGAGTTTTTTCTAATTATCTAGACCTTTATTGATCCACAGCTGTTTATAACCAAGGGTTAACCAAACTATGCAGACCCTTTAGCCCTAACTTTGTATGACCAACCAGATGAAGCTGAACATTTTGTTCTATTTGGTGATAGAGATGCTGGCTTTGAATCCCAACCAAGCAAAATGTTGACCTAAAATAAAGCACTCCATTCTTCTTCTTGGTAGGCCTGCATTACAAATGAAATTACATTCAATCATCATGCAAAAGAAAGGGAGTTCAGTTGTTATGTTGTTTTAAATTTTATAGTAGAAACTTATTTTCTTTTATATAGACATACCTACATAATATCCTTGACTTTTGCCTCTTGGCAGGCATCTATATTTACTCTATGACTCGTTAGAGAAAGAATTTGGACCTCTGATGTACAGTGTTTTTTTTCTCTTCCATTTTTTACTTACATATCAGTTCAGCAAATAGTTTCTGAGCAACACCCATAGGCCAGGCACTGGGATATCATGGGAAACAAGATTTTGTAAAACTTACCCTCTGAAGACTTGTATTCAAATTAAGTCCTTTTTACCTCACAACTGCCTAGTCCCATTCTCATTCGACAGACAATTAATGTAACAACTCATTCTGAATCTAATTCTAAGTCTCTTGGCCAGAATAGAACCCAGTTTTGCCTGATTCCAGGGCTTCTTACCAGTGGGTGGGCTGGTTTCATGGATGGAGCTCCATGCTTCGTTTCTTTTTCTGCCATTATTTTGACTTTTGTAGTCATTTTTGAACAATAAATAAATTTTCATTTGCTGCTGGCCACACAAACTGATAGCTGTTCCTGCCACTGAGGCAGTAGTGCTGTCACACCCATTTCTACCAGGACTGTGTTTTTTTGTTGTTGTTTTTTAACACTCCCATGAATTCATCTGTGAAGAAGCCTTGACATTTATCAAGCGTTAAAAAAAAAAAAACAGTATGCCATTACTAGTTCACTGTTCCATTTTCCAGTTCACCATGGAAGTTCCATAAGGGCCAGGAACCTCTTCCACAATAAATTTTTTGTAATTCCCTTTCTGTCAATACCTCTTATAAGAAGAGAGGAGTAGACAATAACAATTCAATAGAATTAAATTCCGTTCATACCTGAACTTTGTAAGGCTGGGTTGACTCTGTCTTGCCTTTGTTTGCTTCCACGGAAGTGCAAAATCTTAAGGTGGTCTCCTGAATGTGTGCATTTGTAAATTTTGAAACCGATGTTATATCCAATTAAACAAAACACAAGAACTGACATGTTTTCTGATATTGGGAAACTTCATCCAGCCGTCAATGACTACAGCATTTGAAGGGTGTCCTGAGTTTACTGTATTTAAAAAAGATGTTTTATCTTCCTTTCAATATTTTGCAGCCTAGTCATTGTTGGATAAGCCAGATGGTCGTAGAATTGTCAGTCAGCTTGACTGATCTTCTGGACAAGTTTTCAAATATTTCTGAAGGCTTGAGTAATTATTCTATCATAGACAAACTTGTGAAAATAGTGGATGACCTTGTGGAGTGCATGGAAAAACCCTCATTTAAGGTAACCTTGTATTCACTGGAATTGTTTTTTACTACTCTTCTCTAAAACCCCTCTGCTGATTGGTGGTTGGCAAGGTTGGGGTTATCTTGTACAGATTTTATAGACTTAATTTAAAAATAAGTGCGAAGTAGATGTTTGTAGTTGCACTACAATGTTGAAATGTACTTAAGACTTATACATTGTCATTTGTTTTAAAAAGTATTTAAAAATCGTACTGCAATTTAAAAATAGCCCTGACATTATCTTTTTTATTTTCTAACCTTCCTATTAGGTTCTAGATGTTTATTTACTTTTACATGGAAAATAAGCTGTAATGAATAATGACACTTGACTTTTTATCCATAGTAATATTTTTTCTACATATTGACTATTTTATTGATTGAATATATAACTATTTATTAAACTACTCTCCTGTTGATTGCTATAAGGGTTTATAGATACTGTTGCTAAGAACTTATATGTCTCTTGGTGCAGATATATGGGAGCTTCAGCTAGAGTGTGAAATTTCTGGCTGAAAGGATGGGCACACATTCCAACTACTGGATATCAAATGTGTCGATTTACCTAGTTACCAGTGTCTGAGAATCCTCCCAGCTCTGTGTCCTTGCCAGATGTGATATCAGGACACTTCTTAATTTTTGGCTATTTGGAGCTTATGTTGTAAAGGGATATATATATTTTTAAATAAGGTAATCATGATTTTAGTAAGCATCTCTAAAGAACAAGGTTTCTAGGTTATTGTTATTTGATTGTTACGATGTTGTGTTCATCTTACTCTCCCCAGTGCCCCTCCTCCGTCCCTTTCTCTGAAGTTAAACTGGATAGGATCATCCTTTACAGGCTCAGTTTGAACTATGTGTGTTAAAGTAGTTGCCTGAAAGTGTTTTCATTTAAATATTTGAAGGATATGCTAGTCTATTACGTTCACATCAGTGAAATCTATAAATTACTTGAAAACGTTTTTGAAATATTCATTATTTCCCTTCCAGAATGTAAAAAAATCATCTAAGAGTCCAGTTTCCAAGAAGTTTACTCCTGCTCAATTCTTTCGAATTTTTAATAAATCCATTGATGCCTTCAAAGACTTGGAGATGGTGGCATCTAAAAGTAGTGAATGCGTGTTCTCTTCAACATCAAGTCCTGAAAAAGGTAAGGCATACAAGCATTTCTGATTTAAGTGGAAAAAGCAAGCTTGAATCTTTCAGTCGGTAAGACTCTACCTCTAACTCAAATGTTTAGCTAGAGAAAGATGTTTGTATGTGTTTTTGTCTAATATAAAAAACAGGTATCAATCCCATGAAAGAAACTAGTGTTTGTAGATCTATTGGTTTTCCAACTTAAATATTCATCATTTTCAAATCAAAGAACTGCATGTGAGTAAACAATAAATGATTTAAGTCATTCATAGTTTTCTTATCTGACATTTGCTAGTAATGTACAATGATATTATTCTTCAATAAATGTCCCTTTTCAGATCTCTTCCTTAAAGGTCCAACTCTGAGTCATGAATTCTGATCTTCACCATTTACTCTGTATTGACACTCTTTCCCCAACTGGGTTGCTCTAAATACAAAATCTTAACTCCATTTTTTTACAACAGACTACCAGTAATTTGCATTTCTGTTTATTAGCATATGTAGGCAATGCATCTTTGTTCTGTAAGGTTACTTTGATGAATGTCTTAATAAAAGATCAGCAGGACTCATTACGAAATAAACAGGAAATTAATCTAGATTTCGAAAGTATTCGTATTGCACTTCACCTTTTGGGGACTCTGTAATTTATGTAAATCATCATGCAGCACTGACGCATTATTGCTTTCTATTTAGATTCCAGAGTCAGTGTCACAAAACCATTTATGTTACCCCCTGTTGCAGCCAGCTCCCTTAGGAATGACAGCAGTAGCAGTAATAGTAAGTACATGTATCTGATTTAATGCATGCATGGCTCCAATTGGCATCTATAGGAGTATTGCATGGGCTTTAAAGGAAATCTCTACGATGATTACTGTTAATACTGTTCTGTTACTGTTCTTCCTGATCTGGTCTTTCTGAAAATTAAACACTAGATTTGTAGTATTGCATTTCCCTAGAGCTGGAGAGAATGTTTAGAGAATTAGACCAATATGTTTTCTGCTAAGAGTATTTTATATAAGGCATGAAATTACTTTTAGAACTGTAATCTAAGCTTATTTCATTTAGACTGAGAAAGTTTGTGTGGAATTTGCCTGACAAAAGGAAATTTTAAAATGGAAGGGTCACATCCTGGTTGCATAGAATTCCAAGGATATTTGTTTTGTATCTATCAGTATTTAACTATAGTGCATTTGGAAATTTAATAACTTTGTTATTTTTGTTATAAAATTAAGTGGAGGAGACTGCTTCTTTCCCTGAGATTTCTGTCCTCTTTGGTTGAGACTCTAGTTTCCTGGAAATCTGTCCTTCTTTTCAAATCCAGGCAAAGGTCAATTATGGAGGTCATTGAAATCACTAAATGTTCCGGCCCTCTTGTTTCATAGAAGCTGCAGAAGGTGAAATATTCATACCTAGATCATAGCTAGGAAAACCATTCCTTAGACTTAGTAATGGGACATCAGATGTTTGAGGACATGGAAGACCCAGCTATAAAAAAGAATAACCAATTTATTACAAATTTACACTAGCAATCTGCAACCCATAAATGTAAAAAAAAAATCCGATTTGTTTTAGGAATTTTGCCACCAAAGACTGACCTGAAGTGAGGCTTTTTATTGTCTCTCTCCTATATTTCACTACAGAAATATTAATGTTTGATTACAAGGTATTACCCAGACCTCACAGAGAATATTCTGTAATACAAAGTGAAAGACAGAACTTCTAAGATCTAAAATTCTTAATTTTATATCATATCTGACATTTTCAAAAGGTATTGAATATTAATCATTTAAGGTCTTCTTTAGTAACTATGGATTTTATTAATATTTTCAAGAAGCCACATTTTGCTTCTTAAATTCTGTTTAAATTTCATTGATTTCTAATCATTGTTTCCTTAAACTTTTGGTTCAACTGGCTCTAGCTTCTTAAGGTAGAAAAATTGGATTATTAATTTTAAACCATTCTTTTCTAAGATAAGTACTTAAAGGCATAAATTTCCTTGTAAGCAGTTTTAGCTGCATCTTTACACATTTTGATGTTATGGCTCCATTATTATTTATTTTCTAATTCTCCTTGTGATTTTCTCCTTGATTTAAAATATAAAAATGGATTGATGTCTAAAAATGTTACTCCTAGATTGTTATTAGTCTAAATTCTATTGTCAGAGAACATATACTGTAATCTTTTCACTTACGTGTGTTCACATATAGGGTGTAGCATTGGTCAAAGTAGCTTAATATAGACCTATATCCTTATTAATTTTCTTAATCTAACTTTTTGTCACTAAGAGAGAAGGGTACTCAAAGCTTTTTGCTTGTGTTTTGGCCATTTCTCCTTGGTTGTGAGTTTTTTGCTCCTTGAATTTTGAAGCTCTTTTAGTTGTTTATATATTATTGTCATGAGTGATCTTTAGATCTCACTAAAATATTCCTCATTCACCTCTTGGAGTAGAGCCAGTTTCTCTGATGCTTACTGTTTTCGTAATATATCTTTATTTTTATTCTGCTTTTCACAGTACCTTGCTGGTAGGATGTCATTGGGCCTTGTTATTTTATCTCATCTTTGATTTTTAGATTTATGCTTAATATAATTATTGATATGGTAGATTTGGGTCTGTGCTTTGTTTGCCCCATGTGCCTATTAATCTTTTTCAGCCCCTTCTTAAGTTTAATCTTTTTCAGGATTCCATTTTTCTCTGTTAGCATTTCTTTGCCTTATTCTGTGGTTGCTTTAGGAATTTCACTATATGTCTCAACTTGTAACGTTCACCTCACAGTTGATATGATAGCACTTCAGAAATAAACAAGCCTGAAACAGGATAGTTTCACACCATCTTTTATCCTTTATTGTATTGGGGCTGAGGGGAGAAGTCCCCAACTACATCTGGGATTTACTAAACCAGAATGAACACATTAATATCACAGATTAGTAGGAGAAAAAGTCAAACTTCAATGACATGCATTGAAAATTTATAATTCTAAAATAAGACAGGGCACACTAGGGACACATCCCCTATGTCCAAGGATCTGGAGCATCAGGAGAAAGAAGGGAGAAAGACTTTACACGAGGAGGCTGGGGATCATTTTATCTTTTTACTCACACATGCATTAGGCCGTTTGGTAGTATCTCATAGAGCAGAGGGTTTTTTACCCACTTATTTTTCAACCTTTCTTCAAAATAAGTTTCATGTACATTTCCCCTTTCTTTTGTTGCCATCTCTAAGCTGGGGAATTCTTCATCCAGTGCCCTTGTTTTTTGCCATTTGAACTTTCTGTTAAGTGTTTGTGAAAGCACTTTAAGGTTCTAAGCAAAATTGAGGGGGAACTACAGAGATGTCCCATGTATCTTCTCCCATTATCAACAGCCCCTGAGTGGCCCCTTAGTTATGGACACATCTTTGTCACCCAAAGTCATTTATATAGGATTCTCTCTTGGTATTGTACAATCAATCTGTGAGCTTGGATCCAGTGCGTATCTTCTTTCTAACCTTATACTTTGTGATTCCATATTTTTCTACTGAGATTTTCTATTTTCATTTTCATTATGACATTTTGTTTGGCCTGCCTGTAGTTTTAAGAGCTGTTCTAAAAATTCTTATCTCCTAATGTCAACATGTAGGTCATCCCAGGGTAGATTTCCATTAGCTTACTAAATTTCCCTTTAATATTAGTAAGTTTTAAATATATGCTCAACAGTCTAGATACTGTGTTGACTCTCTGGATTTTGTAGCATTCCTTTAGAGACCAATGAGTTTTGTTTTGTTCCCAGCGGCAATTCAACTTCAGGAAAATCAGCTTTAGCGTTTTCCCTTGGCTTATTTTTAAGCCTTCTTAAAGGAAATAAGGATGCCTCTGAACTATCTCTTGAGTACCTAAGACATCTCTCCTTATTAGAGCTCCTTTGTCTTTGAATGACTGCTAAGTTAAGCCAAGTTTTGTGCTGTTTCTCCCTTGCTGTGGACAGCTTATGCAACCAGTGACTTAAAAAGACTCCTCCTCCAGAGATTCCTGGTACTCTTTCTCTGCAGGACTCTCTAGATAACCCTACCCCACAAATTTCAGCCAAGTCAGCAACCCTGGACTGACTTTCTTTCTCGGTGAGACTAAGCGTTGCTTTTGTTCTGTTTTCCATACCTCAGTCTGAAACTGCCTCCCAACCAGAAAATCAGGACAAGCATAGTCTCACAGGGTGTTTTCCTTCTCTCAGGGATGATATTCTTGTGCTGCCTTCTGGCTAATGTCTGAAAATAGTTACCTTGTATAACTTGTCTAGTGTAATAATCGTTTAAATTGGAAAGATTAATCTACCATCATGGTTGGAAGCAAAAGTCTTTTCTACTTACATTAAAAGACAAATTGAATGTAAAACATCCATTCAGTCCTATGCCTTTAAGTTTGAAGGTGCTTTTTTAATTGCAAAATGAATGACCAACTTTGGTATTTTTATCCTTTTTTCTTTTTTATAAAAAGATGCATCTTGCATAACCACCTGCTTCTGTCCAGGTGATTTTACACATGTAGCACATAAAAATCCATTCAGAGGATTAACTCTTAAGGAATGTGCCATTCTTAAAAGACAAACAGTGGTATCTAAAATACATATATCACAATATACAGTGTACCATGAGTAAGAATAGAGGTATGCAAATGTTTCTAGTTACAGCATAAATGAGGAAAATAATTTTGGGGAATGGGGTCAGAGAAATTTGGAGAAAACCTGTAGTTTTCAGGGATTAGATCCAAAATGTGAGCAGGCCTGCCAGAGTACTAGCACACATGGAGGGGCTGGTAAGGAAGACCTATAGGCAAATATAAAAGTGTACAAGTTGCCCAAAATGCTTGTGTTTTCAAAGTAATAGTAAATCCTTTGTGTTGCGTTTAAAGGATGTTTTTAAAAGTTTGTTTGAGATCCTTGAAAACTAATGATACAGAAGGAAAATTTTACTTTGCTAGTCCTTGCCTGGACTCCTGTCCCAGCTCTAACCCTTTGATTAGCTCTGTGTTTAATCTTTCCAGATTCCTTAGTCAAATGGAGGATGCTAATTCTATTTACATACATACTGAGGGACAGCCCCAAATTTGCATGCTCTAAAGGGATTCTGCCACATACAGGCAAATCATACTCCTCTTGTGAAAGAGAAAGGATATGGTTTCCCAGTGAAATCCTGACAGATAGTCTAAGTCACCTTCTGGTGGGGAACCATAGGAAGGAAGTAAAAGGAGCCAGGCTGCCATGGGTCTCTCACCTACATCTCTTCCAAGTGTCTCCTCCAAGTCCCAAGCTGAGAAGCCAGAAAGCCCGTCTTCACATGTCTCTCCATCTGATTGCTTAGCTATAAGCAGACCCAAAAAAGTAGTTTATAAAATCATAGCATGTTTTTGTCCTGTATTCTGGACAGCTACTGGTATTAGTCACACTACACAAGTCAGTTCCCATGAATTTTGGACAGTGCTTAGAGTAATGAGATACAGTTAATATGATAATACAGGAATTTGGAAATACTCACACTCTGTCCAGGTGAGCTACCCCACCCCTCATTTCCTCAAGCAGTCTTTACATAAAAAGCAAACCTTTGTTGCAGGGTTGGGCTCTGGTCTCAAATACCCTTCATGTGGACCTCGGGGCTTACAGTTCAAATTTCATTCATTCCTGGTAGATAGCAACAGGAGCAAGTATTGGGGAATCCTGCCCTGGAGGTACAGGCAAGCCTCTTCTCTCCATGCCAGAGGGATGACATAGCTGTAGAGAAGTCCCACTTGTTAAGTCATGAGTAGCAGCAAGAAACAAAGCAAAGGCTCCAGAACACTGATAGCTATGGGAGAGGAAACTCAGTTCCTTGAGACTTTTTCTCCTCCCGGCCTTTACTAGGCCTCCCCTGCAGGAAGATTCAAGGAGAATTCAAACATGATAGTGGAATAAGAACACAAATAGCCAAATTATGTATATAGATAGTAATAATTGAAATTCTTAAAGTAGTAGAGATTGTTGTACCTCTGAATCCATTTTATCAAAGTACTTTAAGTGTGGTAGCCTGGGAGTTATCTACCATTTATTAATCTCATAACCCTTAAAATAGCTGTATTACTACAAAAATAGATCTTCTTCAATTATACCAAGTCCCATTTTGTGACATGGGCTTCTTTTGGTGAGAGAAATCAAGGTGCACTGTAATTTAAGATGCCTGAAACATGCTTTTCCTTAGGCTGTAGGATGTGGTGTTAGTCTTAAGGAAGTGATTTGTAGTTATCTTTCCATTTTCTTACTCTACACATACACTAATCACTACCCATCACCACACCCACACACATGTATGTGAGCAAATACAGAGACCTCTTAGAGCCTCTTTGGAAACAAGAATTAGAATTAGTACATTTCCTGCTCTCAGTTACAAATGGTGGGGACATGGACGATTTCCCAATAGATAGATTTAACCAGAAAATTGAGATAAATATTCTATGAACATTTTGTTCCCTTGTAATGTTGCTATACATAGAGTGGTTTGAATTTTTAATGTACATTTTATGTTAAGTATGTGACTGAAAGCTGTTAAGGTAACCCAAATAACATTGTAAAATATTCTCAAGGCAGTCACCTTATCATCACATAATGGCTGAAAATGTATAATTTCTAACCTTACATCTTCAAATGAGTACTGATATTTTAACTCTTACAAATTGGCATATGTCACTGTTCTTAAACAACTTTGTTGTTCCTTATCAGCAGATAGAAAATCCTGTCAACATGTTAGTTTCTTCCAACACAAAGCTTGAGAAAAATGTTTTAATTCATGAATTGTTCTGCTTCTAGAGTAAGAACAAGGCAGGATGAATGAAGGTGTCCCAAGATAATCATGTCTTCTCACTCACCAAGTTTCTTGTTTCCTATAAGGGTGGAGAAACACTAGTGCTTTCAGCAATTGTTTAGTGTCCGATAGTCTCAGACTTTTGAACATAAAAAAATGTGACTAGACCTTCAGTTAGTTCTTAGCTCATTGCTGGGAACTGCCTGGAATCCAGATTTGATGATGAGGAGGAAACACCACAATTCCAAGTAAAGAGGCACACAGAAGTACTGAAGCATAATCTGCATGAATCTAACTAATTTTTAGAAGAACAAGCATAGTTTAATGCATGCAGACCATGATCTGGGTTGTAAAATGTCATCTTTAAAATTAAAAAAGAAATCTTAAAATTTCTTGACCAGATACCAAAAGTAAAAGCTGTTAGAAGATAGAGGCTTGGAAGATGGATTTGTTTGATGTAATTAAAAACTCCTTTTCTCCTAGAAATATGTCAAATTTTCTGTCTGTGGGGCTTCCTTCTCTCTTTCCAACTTCTCTTTTGGAATCAACATGGATTGGTCTTGGCATCCCCAAGTAATACCTTCAGAAAAATCAGCCTTTGAAATATCTTAAACAGATAGGTCAAGAGTACCTATACTGGGAGCAACCACAACGTAAGACCCAAACTTTTAGCGTGGACGTACTCACCTCTGTGCTATTTACATTACAGGGAAGGCCTTGAATCCCATTGAAGACTCCAGCCTACAATGGGCAGCCATGGCTTTGCCTGCGTTCTTTTCTCTTGTCATCGGGTTTGCTTTCGGAGCCTTATACTGGAAGGTAAGTGTTGTTAAAACGAATTGTCACTTTAGAATGACTATTTTGCCCACTGGAAAAAAATGGGAACTAGTTTAAATATACTGAACTGAACATGAAAAAAGGTAACCATTAGATAGTTTCACTTATATGTAGAATATAGAGAAGCCAAATAAAAGATCAGAAAAAGACAAAACTTGCAAGCTGACAACAGATCTGAGGCATACAGCAGGGGAAGGGGAGAGAGAGAGAGGTCAAAACAGGAGAAAAGATCCCAAAGAACTGTGGTGATGGGAATAATCAAATACCATATAAAAATGAACAAGGTAAGATAATTTAAAAAAAAAAAACAAAACAAACAGGCTGAAAATCACAAATACTTAATACAAATACAGATGGTCTAGCTATTCGGCATTATCTATTTTGGGCTCCCATTCCTGCTTTATTGAAACTAGTCTAAAAGTTTAAAATGTGCAAAGTCAAAGTGACTTGGTTTTTTCAAACTATCTTTTGGTTTCTTTATTACTGTTACAGCTCTGATAGCCTAAAAATTGAGTATATTATACTGTGCATTTTTAATTGCAAAATTAAAGTGGAGAGTCTACCTCTTAATTATTCCATTCACTGATGTATATATCATTATTCTTTTTCCAGAAGAAACAACCAAATATGACAAGGGCAGTTGAGAATATACAGATTAATGAAGAGGATAATGAGATAAGGTATTTTGTGTTGCTAACTATGTACATACTTTGCTTGACATTGCCATTTCTCATACCAGAAATACGCCCACAACTTCAGGAAGCTGCATATCCCAATGAAAGTCCCCCAAGTCTTTACATTTCTGATCTCTCATTCTGTCTTCAAGCCTACATTTCCATCTAGTAATCAAAGAAAGGCTCTCACATAATTGTCTTCACGATGCTTCTTAGGGTATCTATCAAAAAGTAGTCTTCTCTATTTCCTTAATTTTTGTATGTAACAGAATGTTGCCCCGCCGTCTGGTTATTCGGCCCTACAAGGACATGGGTTTTATTCTTCTTTTCTGCACTATTACCTAGACTTACTGATTCCGCAGATCTTTACCAAGCTTAACTTATTGGCATTAGTCTTTATCTTACTCCCTGTTTATTCTGTACTTACTAAATTGCTACATTTCCTTAGTCATTCTGGACTGCTTTTAACTCATTCTTCCTTAAATCTTGGTTCATAACGTCAATACCTAGGCAAGAAACGTACAGTGATTTTTCTCTTACTCAGTAAATATATTTTGACTTGGTTCTGGTTTTCAGAGCCCTTAACATTTTGCAACCTAAACAGTATTTTCTCAAATACAAAGATTAAATTGACGTTCCATTTACTGTAGCTCACCTGACCATTTTACCTTACCGCACATTGCCCTTGAAATAATACTTCAATTTACACTGAATTATAGCTACCTTTTGGCACGTGCAATGTAAGTATTTTAGTATATGTATAGGCTTTTGCAGAGAGATTTTTTCTTGAAGGCTGTCTTGTAGCAAATAATAATTATGAAGGTAATAGTTCTGAAGGTAAGCCTCCCATTCGATTTTGCTACTGTTTTTACAGAAAAACTGCCTTTTAATATGCCCAGATCATAGTGTACTTCAGAATCTCTGTCCAAAAGCAAATAAGCATTTTTCTGTCTTTCAGTATGTTGCAAGAAAAAGAGAGAGAGTTTCAAGAAGTGTAATTGTGGCTTTTATCAACACTGTTACTGTCATACATTGGTAAGTTTTAGAATTATCTGAAATACTTAAGCCCAACTCTACAGCATATTAGACACCAAAATTTAGCAACATCTAGTATATCTTTTATCATGCTGATGTAGGTATGTTAACTGAAGCTGCTACATAATTGAATTGTGCATATCTAAACTGGTTGTGTTCTCAAGTTTTGAAAGATAAGCACTATTAGACCCTATTAGTGAATTTATCTTGAATGTTAGATATACAAAAAATAAGCAGTGGAGTATTCACTTTGAGGTCAAAAAATAAATTTGAGCAACTGAGGATGAAAATAAAATGTTAGCGATTACAGAGGAAATATAAATAATTAGGTGTGATTCTATAACATGATAGAAAAACTAGCCCATTTGTAGAAGTTGAAACTGGTGAAGGCCAGGAAGATTTCTCTGCCACTTTCAGGTTAGAGAACAGAATGTGTTGCAGTCAGGACAGGAAAATTGTCAAGGTAAAGTAGTACCGGCTCCATGACTGGTCATATTTGTGCCTCAACAGGGTTCAGAACATAGGCTAAACTAAATATTAATTAACCAATGGCAGTGTTGTTGGGGCCAAGGGGGTCCAGAGAGGGCTTGTGGGAAAAGGAAAATTAAGAAAACCTGGTCAGAAGGCACTGAAGTTTATGTCTCCTGTCTACTCTTGTTCTTTTAATTGTTCTAACAATTTTGTTGTTGCTTGGTAAATCCTGAGTGCATTTATTGAAGTGGTGTGTGACTGTTCTCTCATCTTCTAATTCTTTAAGCCTTTCCTGTCACCCTCATTTCCACGATGCACAGAGCATGACTTCCTTTGCTCAGTTATTACAGAGGCCTGTAGTAAGCTCACCTTTCCCTACAGATCCCCTCTCTTCCAGTTTTCACTTCTGCCCCAGATTCAGAAACTTACTCTAGATTGAACCTTCCCAAGGAAAACTGGGTCATTAACTCATACTTGCTCCAGGAGCTCACTTTAACAACACCATTTTCAACACCCAAAACACCATGATATAAAAATGATGTGTCTTTTTTATGTCACTTAAACCCTTGTTCATTTTTGCCTTTAACCACGCCCTTCCTCACTATCTGCAGAGCATGATAATGCCCTCTTTTTTCTGCTCCCTCTCTAGGCTCATTTTGCTTGTCAAATGATGCAAATGAACAGACCCTTCACTTGAATCTCTCCACCACCACCACCCCCGCCCCCCACAGGGCAGTAGTCCAAGCTGAAATCACTGTTTTTCCTAGAAACCTATTTCTCTGCCTTTCTGCCCCAACACGAACCTCAGTTTTTCCCTATCTGCCATTCATTCCCTTAAGCCAGACATACCCCAACCACACACTGAATGGTTAATCGAGTCTTAAAGGCTCCAGTAATGTCCTCTGTTGTTTCATTTTAAATTGCACCCCTGGGATGCTGTTCTGGCACACAGGTCTTTAATCATGTGGGTTTTAATGGTGGCGTTTGTCCTGTGACATTTGGAGTGTATTATGATGGGAAAACCCAGACCATTTGGGTAGGAGAAAAAAAAAGAGGGCATTTTAAAGCAGCCCTATGTGCAACTTGCACATATTCTTCCTAGTTGGGGAACATTCAAGGACAGGAAAGCAGTCTGTCCGGTTCTTGCTGTATCTCCTCACAGTACTTGTTGCTTGTGCGTCAAAGGCGCTCATGAAATGTTTAGAAAGAGCAACTTAGTGAATGAATAAATCTTAATTGAAAGTTTAACCAAGAAGTAGAAAGATAATCATTCTGAAGTAGGGTTTTTGTTTTCAAGATAAAGGTGTTCTAGAGATCTGCTGTGTACTGTTATGCCGTGGTTAACAATACTACATTGTATGTGTAACTCTTGCTACCCATAACTTTTTTTAAAAAGTAAGGTTTATTTAATTCACCTACTGGGGTCAATAGGATGGTGAAGAGGACTATAGCCATATAGGAAATAACTATTTTCTTAAAGAGTGCAGTATACTCTTACATGAAATGAGTCAAATTAGAGATTCAGGATAAACAAGCCCTGAGTTTGCTTAGAAATAAAATGGGTGAGGGAATGAATGAAGTGGTTCTCCTTCATTCATTTCTATAAAGGTCTCTCAAGAATCAACACTTCCAAAAAGCTAACTTCCCCAGTAAAAGTGATCTCTTTATGTCCCTCTTTTTTACGACTTTTAGTGGTCTCTCAATTACATAGATATTATGTTGTCCTCTAAACCATAAGCTCTCTTATTAGAGGATATGTTATTTCATTTTGGAATGTCAAATTCCATAGTTTAGACATATAGGACTTGAAGAATTGAGAATCTCAGAATTGCAGTAATATGCAAATTATGGGGGGAAAGTAATAGTAAATAGGAATTCAAATGGATGAGGGAAAAAGGAAGAGCTAGCTCATTATTGCAAACCCTAAAACTAAAATGCATATGCATCAATCATTTACTGAGTACCCATTGCATAGTTAAGTCTTATGCTTGACCCTGTACCAACAGATGTTTAAAACCTGTCAAGGAACTTGTATCATTTAGGGTGAGAGATGTAATTGAAGGAAGGGACATGGTAGAGATGAAATCTTCCAAGAAATAAAAGTACTAAGATAGAAATGAAGTATGGAATTGTAACTGCATTTCAAAAATGATGATATAATTTGGATTACAGTATTTCTCTTGGTTTAAAAGAAGAAAAAAATATAAAATGACTTAAGTTGATGGCAAGGATTTCTCCCCAAAATGAAAGTTATACTATACCACTTAAAACAAATCAGGCTCAATATTGAAACAATAGGATAGAAAACATGAAAAATTGGTGCGGAAAAGGACAGCTTAATATTTAAGTGCAAAGAAGGTATGCAAGTAATGAACTAGATAACAAGTTATCTTATGAGTAAATATGCTGTTTACTTGACATCAAAGCATGAAAATATCTATACAAAAAGTTAAAATTCCAGAGTCAGGTAGCTAATGCCAAATACCCATATGTGGCATCTTACAAAACTCTAGACAGTTGCTTTGTTGAGTGCAAACTTGAACATGACCTATGTTCCCAAATTCCTTAGACCTTGCAGAAGGATATAAAGCATAACTATTTTAAAAGGGACCTACAAGATTATAAAGTTTAAAAAGCAACAAAAGCTTATGAAGAAAAGGTTCTGAGAGTAAAGAGAGAGAAAACAAGACCACTGCATAGGGAGAAAGCTCCACTAGGTGGTTGAGTTGGGTGGTGAGGTCTTATGTGATTGGTGAATTTTATTTGCAGTAGAGGAGCTGCATAATCCAGATACTGTAAATAAGATATGCTAAGTCAGAGAGGCCAAAAATACCTTCTAACTATG
This sequence comes from Galemys pyrenaicus, assembly GCA_019455555.1. Taxonomy (NCBI): domain Eukaryota; kingdom Metazoa; phylum Chordata; class Mammalia; order Eulipotyphla; family Talpidae; genus Galemys; species Galemys pyrenaicus. The sequence goes on along the minus strand of JAGFMF010011752.1, from coordinate 19,677,062 downwards.
AAGGACATCGGTTTGAAAATGTGTGTGAATTGCAAAGGTGGGACTTACACTGGATTGAGTAATACATGAAGCTGTTGGGGGGGTCTAGAAAAGATGAGTGGTGAAATGAAATTACAGAATTATAAACGTAATCAGAGGTTAGTGTGGTCAATGTGGCCAGATAGGTGGGAGGAGTGACCTGGAGTCAGGGAGTCCTCTTAACAGGACTCTAATTCCAAAAAGATGAGAAAGAATGATAACATGAACTAGGGTTGGGGCTATGGAAATAGATACCATTTTGGAAACAATGCAGTGAAAGGAGCAGTAAATTCTAGTTATTAATAGGATGTGAGGCTTCACATCACAGGCAGAGCTCAACAATTAGATAAAGCCTACGGGAATAACTAGATGATGGTGCCATTAACAGAAAATGAGAGAAATATAGACCAATGGATGAATTTATTTTAAAAAGAAATGTAATTGAAACTTTAGGAAAAGAACTAGTTAGCCACAGAGAGGACCCAGTCGGGCTAATAGTAAACAGCAGTATTTACTGACTTACCCCAGCATGGGGTGTGTAGAAAGTGTTTCTTAGTTGGGTGAGGCCAGTAGAAAGAGTCATGAACACATTCTGGAAGAAGAACAAAAGAGTCAGAATATAGATGAGGTCAAGCTGATAGTACACAAGACTTGGGAAAGGCTGGTGACCAGATGTTAAGATCCGTGACTCTTTGCAGATATTCCATAAGAATTTCTAAAGCTTTGGAGGTTTTGTTACTGAGCTTTCTTTCTGTAGCCACATTGTGATACAGAGGAGTAGAGGGGATTAGATTTGGGTTCAAGCTTTGGTTCTTCCATTTAACTAACTGTAGGTACCTGGATGAATCAGTTGTCTTTTCATGTCTTTTTTCAAATGTGATGAGAGGATAATGATTCTTACCTGCTTATTTCATTAAGCTGTTGCAAAAATACAGGTATCATTATAAAACACTTGTCAGTGATCAGGTTTATTTTATTTTTTGTTTTTGCTATGTGTGACCTATGGATTAGGTCAAATATAGATTGCCACTCTATTTGAAAATGAAAAATCAAATAGATTGCCAGTCTTGTTTATGTTTAGTTACATTAAATTTTATATTTTTAGGAAAAAAATCTTTTGCTCTTCTGTGATTCCATTTTGTTTTCATAAGTTTTATTTTTAAAACATCTGCCTTATATATTGCTTTTCTGATACATTTTCTTTCCAGATTTAATTCTGCTTTCCTAAGTACAAATTCTCTAGTTTCTAGAGTTTGCTGTAATACAGTGTTTAGTATATGCATTTAGAGAGACTGGAAAAAATAATGTAAATCTTATTCATGCTATGGAGTTTTATAAACAATCTGTAACGATCTCAGATATTTTAATACCAGTGACAGCTGATTCTGGGGTTGCCAATTAAGAGCAGAGATAGGGAAACAATAGTAAGAAAGAAAAGAAATGAAAAATACACATTTAGGGGCTGTGATTATAAACAGTATAAAGATTTTATCTGTCATAAACAGTAGATAAGGAAGTACTAATACTTGACTTAAGCTGAGTCTAGAGCCCAGTCGTAAGGAACTAACACAAAGTCTGGCTTTCAAGGTTCAACAAGCACAGTGCGCTCCACTAGGGCCAAATGAAGCTCCCCAGAGGCTGTGATGCCAGGATTTCTGTCCTTTCTTTGATAGTATCACATGAGATCATCCTGCTGTCATTTCCTCAATTGGGAAAAGTTTTTGATAGAACCTGGCTAGACCATCCAGACACTCTTGCTGCTCAGTGGCCAGGCCACTATTAATTGTTGGTGGCTTCTAACTAGATTGTCTACCTTCCCAAGAGCTCTCTCCTGTTATTCCATCTCTCGCCTCTTCTATTCTCTACATACTATTGCCCTTCAAACCGTCTCTGCTCACCACCTGTCTATTACCTTTTCATCACCTTGCTATAAAAGTTAAGTCTATACAGGGTGATAATGCTCTTATCACAAATGGAGATAGCCTATATTATACCTGGGGGTTGGAAAGAGAGGGTATTCAGTCAGCCATTCTTAATGTAAGGGTCCAGGCCCTGTTTTGAGTGTTGGAGTCTAGCAGAAAAAAATGTGTACGTACTTATGGGTTTATATTCTCATGAGCAGAGACAGCAAATAATCAGTAAGATATTTCAAATGTTAAGTTTCACCAGGGAAATCACAAAAGAATCACTGCATCTAGGAAAATATTTATAAAGATCTTTAGACTGTAAGTGAAGCATGCATTGTAGCTATTACTCATTCAGCTGTTGAGAATGAAAAGGCAGATACACCATAATCTTTTATTTTTTTTCCCCCTTTCCTCTTTAGGCAGTAACAGTTCATGTTTGCTTCATAAATGAAGCCGCTTTAAACAAATTCCTATTCTGTCTGGAGTGACAGACCGCATCTTTTTTCTGTTCTTGCTACCATGACTCTAGATGGATGATTCAGAAATTGGAACAAAGTGTTTTACTGTGAAACTGGCACTGAATTAATCATCTATAAAGAAGAACATGCATGGAGCAGCACTCTATTTTAAGGACCTGGGGACTTGTGGTCTCATTTAGAACTTGCAACTGATGTTGGGAGAAAAAGCACGTGTCCCAGACTGCACGCACCATTTTGCATGTCTCCAGAGATGTCTAATTGCTGAAAAAAAATCACATAGCTTTATTTTCAGTACAACCTGCAGTTTGTAGTTATATTGGTCTCTGCAAGTAGAATTCAGCCTGGATAGTGGGGGTAGTAGTTTTTCTCAAAGGGATCTAGGGAAAAAACAAACATTCAATAGCATCAGCCACTGTACATATAGAAGACAGTGGGAAGAATAATGATTGGAATAAGCAACTTGTCAGCCTTATAGCCACTCATGAATGATATGGGTCTGATCTTGGTGTCTTCTTGACATAAACCATACTTGCCCATATCCCACTAGACACATGGACATGGTTGACTGGGTCTATCCATCCAGGGGAACCAGTGTTGGATTAGACCAGTGATGGCTGCAAAAGGGGGATTCTCACAGTCATTGCAAGAAGAAGCTATAAATACTGAGCAGCAGGACAGTCACTGAGAAGGACCTTTGGCACCCCTGGGGAAGTTGGCCTTTTTCCTTGACCACTATCGAGTGTGTAAATCCTGCTTGCTAAATATATTATGAAATGTTTATATTCTAAAACTATTACAGAATTATGTAATGGGCCTTAGAAGAAGTTACTGAATGTATGAAGGTCCCTTTTTCAATTTCCACCATGGGAGAAAGTAAAAATAAATTATGATATTTTGTACCTAAGGTTAGAAAACTACACCCACATGTAAATGTGGGTGTTGCAAACTAGGTTACTTGGCTTTTACAAGAATGCAAGGAATCAGGAAACTTTAGTTATTTATAGTATAATCACCATTATCTGTTTACAGGATCCATTTATTTAAAATCAGGCACTCTATTCATTAAGGTTTATGAATTAACAATAAAAAGAGAGCTTTATGTAGTTATGCATGTTGGTTTGCTATTTAAGATGTGTGATAGCGTTTGTTGTATAAAGAGTGAATTTGGCTGGCATTCCCAGGATGGACATTGTGCTTTTAAACTAGAAAAATGTAAGACATTATGTGAATTGCCCTTGCCAATTTTGAGTCAAAGAAACATCTGACTAAAGTCAAAATGATTTCTTGGGGTTTACTTGATGAAGGTTCTTTTAATGTTTCACCAACATACACCTAAACTTTCCATCCTTCTTACTACTTATGGTAACACTAGTGTCATATACGTATACAAATATCAGATAACCATTTTCAATGTAGTGATATAAAAACTACTGGCTTTCCTTTGATTTCAAAAGTCTAAGAATTTCTAATATAGTTGGATTTTAGCTTATGTTTCAAGCTAATGCAAATACAACTCCAGTAAGTGGCCTTTGCTCTTTTCTGTACCAAAGAGCCCAGATGACTTCTATGGCTCCTTCCTTCTCTAAAGTGCTATGGTTTTCAAATCTAGTCATTGCTCTAAGTCACAAACCTAGGTGCTTTGGGAAGTTGCATTAACCTATTCAGGCCCTTGGATACCCCATGGTACAATTGATTAGTAATAAAACCAGAGATCCATTTAATTGCTAAAGGACGTGTCTCAGCGTGTGTGACATTGATTCTTACGAGGGAAGTAGTCCCAGATTAATGAGTTACATGTACAGGTCATGTTATAGATTGAGGAAATCGGTACTTCTCAGTCTATTAGCTTGATTTATTTAAGTTTGTTTTCTTAGACATATGAAAATCTGTTTAATGAGTTTGAGAGTACTGTTTTGAAAGCTAGTAGCTGGGTCTTAACCCTCAAGGACATGGTCCTAATCAATACAGTTAAACAAATTCAGCAAGTTATGAAATCTGGCGTGGTAGGCAAAGGGACATGTGTTCTGCCTAATAAAATGTATTGGGTCATTGGATTACCAATTTTTAAAACAGTAAAGTTCAGTAAAATGCATGAACTATGGAAAACGCTCAACATTGTATTGGATGTTAGCTGCTTGGGCATTAACTGTCATGTCTGCTTTGAAATTTAAAATACATATATATCTATCTTTATTTTATGTGTCCTGATTATCCTTCATATAAGTCATGGAATACTCATAGCTGACATAGTAAACCATGAAATTACCTTTTAAATTGGTGCCAAGTATCTGATAATTCTCTTTTATACTGTTTCCAACTTTCTCAGAATTCTGAAGATTCTGATTGATACTGAAAGCTTTGCACCACTAAGGTAGAACCCGCATCTGTAAGAACGTGGCTCTGTTATCAAAGTGCTCCAGGATTTTGTATGACAATTTAATGTGCTTATTTCCACACTGCCACTTTTTAATGAACGAGTCAAAAAAAAAACCCTGACTTTTTAAAATACAATAGAATAAGTAACCTATTAGCTTAAAGGATATAGTCCATGAAAATGTATGAGTAAGTTATATCCATAGTGAAGTGTTTGCCTTTGGTAGAATTAAACACATTTCATTGAACATTAAAAATGATGGAGAAACTTTGTGGCATATTTTGGTACTCTAATTAAAGCTAAATTCACAGGAAAATCTATTCAGAATTCATAGATATTTCTTAATGTTTTTCTGTAGCTAGGTTTTGGTTTCAAAATATATATCCAATATAGAGTTTTTAGCCATTCCATAGCTATTCTTCTTAAACTTAAGAAGTGTATTTTCAAAAAGACAGTTTGGGAAAAATTGTCTGGATGCCCCACTCTGCCATTAACTGATATTGGTAAATTACCTCCCTGATTTGAATCTCGATTTGTTATTTATCCATATTGGTACACCTTACAATGAAACCTACTGATATGACTAACAGGATTTAAGAGTTGAAACTATCCTATATAAAATATGCAACTCAGATTTCTGTGAATAAACAATTTGAATTTGAAAAGTCATTGCTGTTCTTGTTTGTAATGTAAATAGGGTCCATTAGTAAAAGTGAAATTCAGTCTCACATAGGGTGACTTGGATAACCATTTACACAAGAGATGGCTTTTCTTCTGCTTAAGTAAATGTTTTGGATCATCTCCCAAGAATAGAAAAAAAAAAAAAAATACCAGTACATTTTAGTCAGAAAGATATTGTAAAATGTGCATAACATTTGGAAATATACCAAATTAAGCATTTAAATGCCCTCATTTCATTGAAAGCTAAGAGCAGAAAATGTAAGATGCTCATAAGATAATTTGTATGCCATAAGATAATTTGGAATCCATTTGGAAAGGGGTAATCTATAAATTACATTTTAAAATTGGAAAGTGGGATAAGAATTTTAAAGTACACACTTGGCTTATGTTTGAAATGATATTATTTTGAAAGTACACACTTGGCTTACATTTGAAACAATATTATTTTGAAATTTGCATTAAAATATAAACATTTAGTTTGAAATTCTATTTCATTTGTGGTGTTTGATCACACCATCTATGATGCTGCATTTTTTCCATTAACAAGTCTGGAAATGCCTTTTTAAAGAAACATACTGGCAAGGTTTTTTTTTTTTTCCCCTGAAGAAGCAATCCATACTAAAAGGGATATTCATGATCCTAAAATGTTTGCTTAGTATTGTAAATTTATAACTGCCATCTCCAACTACATCCGTATGTTTTTAAAGTAAAATTAATTGCTTAAACTAAAACCTATGGTATTTTCAGTTACTTGGTTTCTGAGCTACCAGACTCACTAAATAAAAATTTCCACTCAAAATATTCTATATGCTAAGGATTGATGTGTGATTATAGTGTCCCTTGCCACTATTTTTTAAATCGATGGACTTGAAAAGTATTCAGACATTTTAGATGGATGCACAGATATATTGTAGTTCAGTCATAGATTGGGGATTGTCATAGATTGTAATGTAAATGTATGTCAACACTATTCTAAATAGTTTTATTATGACTGAAGTTTAATTAAATAAAAAAGGTTGTAAAATGTGATGTGTATGTGTATATACTGTATGTGTACTTTTTAAAATAGGTATATGTCCTGACCCTTTTTTATACAGGTTTGAATTTGAAATTACATTATCTATACATATACTTTATTGTTCTAAATAAAGAATTTTATGCACTCTCACAAATTTGCAATGTTATTTCATACCTCACTTGTTCACAGGGTTGAACGTATATTGAATTTAATTTACTTTATCTACAGAAGCTTGTCATTAATGCAGATTTTCTTAAAATGTGGATCAAGTAGGCCAAGAAATCATTTTAATTTAATAAATACTTATTGATCACTAAAAATAGGTAATCAGGAAGATCAAATTGTATTAACTCATTATTTGCTCTTATTTGGGGGAGATATGAAAACCACTTTACTATCCAAAAGCCACGCTTAATTAACTATTCAACTACAAATCTGAAGGTCAACTCATCTGCTCAGGGCATGCATGCAGGAAGGAGAACTAGATATAGATCAGGAAGGACCATGGGAAAGTCCAGCTGTACAAAGATGAGATAAATTTTGATCTTGAAAGAGAATTATGCCCAGTCTGAACATTTTCCAAATCAAGAAGTCAGTATAAAATTTCTTCACTTTTCCCCTCAAATCCAACTAGAGCTGACCCTTGAGCAATGAGGGTACCAACTATGTGGGTTCACATACATGTAGGTTTTCTGTTAAACAGATGATATAAATATCAATATAGTATTGTAAATGTATTTTCTCATTTTTTAAAACATTTTCTCTGGCGTATTTATAAAGACAGTGTAAAATAATGAACACATAAAAGGTGTTAACTGTTACAGGTGAGATGTTTTCAATGGTAGGCTGTCAGCTTTTGCAGAGTCCAAAATATGCAAACTTTTGACTATGTGAGGTTCGGTGCCTCTAACATCCATGTTCAAGGGTCAACTCTAGTGTCTCCTGAGCACACAGTTCATGAAGATGAGACTAGAACCTTGAATGCCACAACCAACAGTACAAATAGTCTTAGCATGGAAAGCTACTGTGAATTCTGGGAAGAGGAAAGGCAAGATAAAACACTGTTATGGCTTATGTGGCAAGCACGGTAAGTAATCATGGTACTTAACTCTGGTTGGTATTTAACTCTTGAGTCTACACCTCCAGTTTTATGACACTAGACTTGCCCACCATTTTGTTTTCTTTGCTGAGATTCTCGCAAGTTGACTTGCAAACTTTCACCAAGATAAGCCCAGCAACTATAATATTAAGCTTCCTAATTGCACACTGTTCCACTACTTGGCCCATTTTCAAACAATTCATCATGATAGCATGAGTAATAGAGAAGTCTGGTATTTTACTCTAGATAAAGCATTTAGATGATTTACTATTTTTGGTATAAGATCCAAACTCCTTTACATGATTTATAAGGCCCTCCTGGACCTATGGGATTTTTTTTTAAGGACTGAAACCATAAATACTTATACCACTTCATTCCCTATTTAATACAAATATTTTGTGTTAGTAAATTTGAATACCTACTATTTCAATGCTGATAAATTATTTTCTGAAACTATGAATGACTTGAAATATATATACCAAAATAGAAATATAGACAAAGAATTAGCTTGCTGAACAGGACTTCTAAAATACAACTGAAAGGCTGTGGTATGAAACTGATTTTGCTGGCTATATGCAGGATCTCTGGACCAGAGAACAAATATGGCTATTCTTAAAATTGAAAGTATTTATGCTCAAGATGAAAGGGAGTTCTATCTAGGCAAAAGATGTGCATAGGTGTACAAAACCAAGAACACAGTGACTCCAGGTGGCAAAGCAAATAAAACTCGAGTCCTCCGGGGAAAAGTGCCATGTGTCCATGGAAACAGTGGCATGGTTCTTGCCAAATTCCAAAGCAAGGCCATAGGACACAGTATCTGCATGATGCTTCACTCCGCAAGGATTTATTGGAATCAATAAATACAAGTGGAGTATCACCCAGCTTCACCCTTACTCAATTGAATGCTCTTGTTTTATCTAAATCCCCATCTGTATATATCCCCTTATCCACTTCCCATATCCATTCCCAATATCCTTATCCACTCCTGTCACTGCCTAAAAATTGGATCTGTAAATAACTTTGTTACGATAAATGTTAACTTTTTAAAAGGTACATACAATATCTTTGTGACACCTAAGAGAAATGAGGACTTCTAAATATCAACTAGCCAGTAAATATTCACATTTTAACAGTCTCCCATATCATTGTATATGGCAGTATTACAGTACAGCAGGGCATAAAATTGAAAATCTCCTTTCGACAGTAAGTTCTCCCAGTGATAAACACTATTTCTTGTTAATTACTAGAATTTTCTTTTGCACACAACACAAAATTGCTCTGTTAAACAGCTAGGAAGTCAGTCTGTGAAGACACATTTTATGCTTCTCAGTGACCTGCTCTTGACAAGTGCCACCGTTTTGTACATCTAACACTACAGCATCATAAGAATTGTTTCATGCCTTAAATAATCCTTTGTGTTTTACTTATTCACTATGTCTCCCTTCCCCAGTCTTCCTGAAATCAGATTTTCTTTTGTCTTTACAGTTTTTATCTTTTCCAGAATGTCATACAATTGAAATCCTACAGAATATATTCTTTTCTGTTGATGTCTTTCACTTAGCTAAACATAAGATTCAACTCTTTCATGGTGTGCTAGCTTATTTCTTTTTATCAGTGAATAATATTCCGTTTTATGGATGTATCACAGTGTTTCTCCTTTCACCCTTTCACCTATTAAGGAAAACTGGTTTCCAGTTTGGGGAGATTTTGAATATAGATGATATAAACATTCATTTTTTTGTAGAGGCAAGTACTCAAAAACAGCTGGGTAAATACCTAGAAATATGATTTCTCAACTGGATGCAAAGACTATATTTAGATTTATAAGAAACTGTCTTCTAAAGTGGCCTTACCATTTTGTAGTCCCAGCAGCTATGAGTGAGAAGTCCTGCTGTTCCATATTATTGCAATTACTATTGTCAGTCTTTTGGATTTTAGCCATTCTAATAGGTGGGTAATGGTGTATCATTATTGTTTTAATTTGCAGTTGCCTAATGACCTTGATGCTGAGCATCTTTTCATATGCTTATTTGCCATCTGTATGTGTTCCATGGAGAGGTGTCTGTTTCAATCTTTTGTCCACTTTAGAATTGGGTTGTTTTCTTATTGTTGAATGTTAGGAGTTCTTTGTATATTTTAGATACAAGTCCTCCGCTAAATATGTATTTTGCACATATTTTCTACCAGTTTGTAGCTTTTCTTTTTGTTTATTTTAACTATCTTTTATGGAGCAGCTGCAAGCATTTTTTTTTTTTTTAAACACATGTTAAGGACATAGTATGTATCTCATTCAGTTCTTTTCCTTACTCTTGTTAGAATAAAAACAGTCTCCCTGGTACCTGAAATTGTTGATAGCTTTGGTTTTCTGCTGCTGTCTTTCTTTTATAAACAAGAGGAAAATGAAATTATTTGTGACATACAAATTTGGACTTTATAAACAGTTTTTTGTATAATGAGATGATGTCCCTGAAAAGCTAATGGGACATAAAGCCATTTTAAAGACTTCTAACATTTTTTAAATTTTCTAACTTTTTAACGACTCAAAAAAAAGTTAAGAAAATGAAAAGGAAAAAGTCGATAAAATTTAGACCCAAAGTCGATAAAATTTAGACACATTAATTTGGGGAGATGTTTTGGAATGGTTCATAAAAATGATTGAGAAATTACAAATTTCTAATATGAACACACAAAGTGTATGGAAAGGATTCTGTTCTGTCATAGTTATATTTATTAAGGAACTGAGAAACTATTCAAATAAAAAGTGAATAAGGACAAGTGAATAAAGACAATTGAAGAAATAAATTTAAGTTACTTTGATGTTAAGAAGCAAACTAACAAAATCTATCACATCAAAAGCAGAAATTTGTTAACATGAAAAGATAGCTTTTCAGTAAGTTATAAATAGACCCTTCGATTTATAGCCAATTAAGAAAAGTAGGTCACTTTCTTTGACAGGCAGTGTCAAAACATTTCAATTTTCTGCTCATATAAAATGGTTGGAAAAAAACCTTATCCCCACAATAAGAATATAAGCTATAAACAAGTTAATCAGTTGAACCAATATTTAAATTCTCAATAAAAGAAAAACTAGAAATAGCCCAAAACATGACAACAACTCACATGAAAAGGAAAAACTTGAAAGATTTCCCCAAACTTGACAATCCTACAAATTTACATGACATCACAAAAATGAGCTGCGAAGATGAAAAAAAAAGTTCCTACATTGCCAGCAGTAACAGAAATGTTGATCAATCATTTCTACTGGTAGGAAAACTAAGTCATCTTTCTGTATTTCTATAAAATGTTATAGAGCTGAACAAAAATAGCAAAAGAAAAAAAAAAGTATGATTATTTCTTTTCAGGTTGGAAAAAAGTAAGCTCCTGCTTAGTAAGGTAAGCTGTTTTTCTTTAATAGAAACAAAACAAAACATAATGTATATACTTTTTGAATGATTTTTTCTGCATGTTTCTATGTGGTGAGTTTAATATTTATGTGTTAAATTAACTTTGCATTATCATAATAAGCCCATTTTATCTGTTTTCTATTATTAATGTTGGAATGAGTTTTCTAACAACTTATTTGGAATTTTCCATTTATATTTATGGTAAGAATTGAGCTATAAATATAATTTCTTGTAATGTTCTCAGGTGACTTCATAGAGTAAGTACACATTTAATTTTTTTAGAAGATTTTTTTTATAGATTGTTGCAAATGTTTAGTCAAGTTTTCAAACAAAAACATCTAGGTTGTGAGTTTTCTTCATGGAAAATTTACATTAGGATTCCATTTATTTGACATCGATAGACTGTGATTTATACAAAAATGTATTTCTTAATTTCCAAAATGAGTATTTGCTAGTTTATCCTAGAGTTACTCTAAGCTATTCTAGCTTAATTACACTATGGTTAGAAAGAAGATATATTGAAATTGATTGAGACATACTTTATGGCCAAGTTTTAAAATGTTTTCCAGATTTAAAAATATACCTTCTGTGATTGTTAGAGTACTCTATATGTATAAAATAAGGTCAGTTTGCTTATTACATTGTTAAAATCTTATGTTTCCTTATTGAATTATCTGTTAGTTTCATCAGTTACCAAGGGAAGCCACATCTTCCCTGTGACATATCAAATATTTAAGTTGCAGTCCTTAGAGTATATAAAAAATTCTAAAGGAGTGTATAATTACCAAACTTATAGATCTTCCAGATTTATCCTCCCATTAATTGGAAGGTATTTTCTACGTCTAAGTCTGTGTGTTACAGTTAAAAATTGTTTATTCTAAAGGATTGTTTTACATATTTACAGCTTGACTCTGACTTAAGTACATCTGATGATATATTGCTTTTTTCAGCCTATAGACCATGATTTTAGAATCTAATTGTCTAAATACCATATTCGCGTTTTGAGATGAATTCACTCCAAATCAGGTGTTTCATGTTGGATCATGAAGTTACTCTAGAAAATTAATCTCAAGAAAAAGGGAATCATGTATGCAATAAAACACATTCATGAAATGTTTTAGTCACTTTAAAAACATTTTAAGTGTGTCAGTATAGTACTTCCTCTAAAAACTTCCAGAAAATAACATAACCATAAAAATTACTGTTTAACTCACTCACTGTAGCTCTTTAGATGTTTGAAAAACATGTCAAATTATCTCTCTCTCTACTCTTTCTTCAAACTTTTTAAAATTTCAGATTGTGAAAACACTGGCAGGGATAAAATGGGTAGGGAATGAAGCAAATGAAAGTGGGTGGGGAAGAGTCTAATACTCTGAAGAATAGTATCAGAAGAATCAAATAAGTGTTTTTAATGAAACCATTTATTTTGGAATATAAGTATATTTAAAAGCTTATTTTAAACTGCAGTGACTGTGTCTTTCTCAACAAAAGCCGAAGTTCTTTACTGACCTATGTGTTGTGCTTCTTGACCCCCAACTGACCTTGCCTCCCTCCACTTTCCTTTAGACTCACTCTAAACCTCATCCCAGAGGTTCCAAAACTATCAGTTTATGGTGCTCTTGGTCTCTCAGTATTTTCCCCCCAAACATCCTTAGGCAAAAGAATTATCTAAAAATTACATTTATTAGTTAGATTCAAATACCTTAGCAAGCAAAAACACCCTAACAACTTAAAAACCTTTTGGAAAAAAAATACACGTAAGTGAAAAAAATCGTATTTCATTCTTAATTACAGTAACTTACAGATGGAATGTCTAAACCTTTTGGAATTTGAATGACTTGTCAACACTTGGAATCGTGATGGACAATGCCACCCTCATTTCCTGATGTGCAAGGATATTTGTCTATTATTTGCCTGTTGACAGCATGTACAAAAAGCTGGCTTTGAAAAGATCTGTCACCAAAAGAAATTTAACATGGTCTACTCTATTGTTGAAATTTTGAGTCACCTCAGCTAAGTAGTTTCTATATTGTCTGATAGACACTGTCATGTTTCTTGTAAAATTTGATTAGTTTTATCATCCCTATAATTTTGCAGCAGCACATCAGGATGCTTTGGCACATAGTTTGGGAACCATGGCTTTAGCAAATTCTAATTGCATACTAGGTATTATCACTTAATGTTTCATTGCCACCTCCCCTCATGATAGATTGTATGCAAGCACAGGAGTTTGTGTCTGTTTTGATATAGCCTGAGTTTCTTGAATAATCCTAGCAAATGTAGGTTTTTAACATATATGAGTGAAAAAAATGGTGACTGTTCACTTACATTTCTTTTTCTGTGACTATATATATATTTTGCCAATTTGTTGTATAGATACTTTAAATTTTTATAGTCATTTCAGCCATTTTCTTTTCTTAAGAGCCTACAAAGATTTTGTTTCAGTAGACTTTGACTATTTTATGATCTTAAACAAAAAAATGCAAAAATGTTTTGTTTCCTTTTTAAAAGAAATGATGAGGATTTTATATTATTTTATAAAATACCTGTTAGAGCTCTAAGATAGAAATATAGCTTGATCTTCATTCAGATGGTTAGCCAGTTGTGTCACCACTGCCTATTAAATAATTGATCTTTCCCCACTGTTTTCAAATAACAGCATCACCACACATTAAATTCCCACACATATTTTGGCTCTATTTTTAGAACTGCCAATTCTGTTTTATCTGTCATTTTGTTCCTTCTCAAGCAGCGATCTCTTTGACTTACTGTGGTCTTAAAAATTGTTTTTAGTTCTTTCATAACCTAATGGATCATTAATTTAGGGCAGCATAAGGTACTGCCCACTTTGAAACTAACCTTTAAAAGTTAATTTCAACAAAATGACTTGGCAAGGATTAGAAATCACAATTCAAAGAGGAGTCAAACACAAGTTCTCCAGGAGACTTCTTTTTATCCATTCAACTATCACAGGTTCAGACATACTTCAGGCACACAAACTTTCAGTGAATCACATACCTTCTAACACTAGAAACATGGTAGCAGAAATGACCTTCTTATACATGAACTACAGCCTAGTCATAACTGAGGTTTTCTGAATATAACTAGCCACCTTCTCAGTCACTGTGTCCAGAGCTTAGAACACACCAGCAATGATGTTATGTCTGCTATTTTATCCTTGGTGAATTCCCCAAAACTTTCCAATATCCTGTTAGAACACAAAACAAAATACTATCTTAATTTTTAATGAAGTACTTTGCCTTTGTATCTAAAAATATAAAAAGAGGTAACTTTATGCATCTACTTGAATTCAAGGAAGATGTGCATATACATCTGAAGGATTTAACAGAGCTTTTGGCAATCTGACATAAATAACTACTCAAAATGTTAAGACTTGCTTAAAAAGTTCAAGAATTTCAATACTTGGCTCAAGTGTACTCATAAGCAATTCTTTAGCCTGTTGCTCTGCACAAGTCCATTAGATGCGGGCAGGACTTAAAACATGGATTAGAGACATTTTTGTTTTTTGTTTTTCTCCTTCAGACATATGGGAAACTTGGGCCCTTGGCCAAAGACAAATACAAGGACAATTTTCTCTATTCTTGGCAATGCAACATGCTTTCTTGAGTTGATGGAAATATATTCTATGGAAACCGACTACGACAGTCCCTCTTCTTTATAACTAGTAGTGAACAGATTAAATGTGTAATAATGGTGCAAAAGACTAATTAAGGTAAGAGCACAGGAACAGGAAGGCATTAGAGACAGTTTTTGTCACATTTACGTGACCATATTCCAAGTACCATTTTTTTTACCCCTAGTTTTTGGAGGATTCTTGCTTGTAATCACTTCTGTTGGTATGAGGTTTTTCAGACTAGCCAACTGCATTATATGCGTTATTTTATCTCTAAAGTTGTCATTGAAATGCCGGGATTATTCATACAATTGAAAACAATTCTGTCAGCATGGTCAGGTAGAAGCATTTCCAACTTCTATAGAAAATGGACAAAGCTGGGATGCTTCCTGTGCCAATTAGCAGTTTTGCTGAGCAAGAAGGAAGTGTGTCTAAAGATACTTGAATGAGAACCCAGCAAGCTCAGTATTTGAATGAGAACAACCCAGCAAGCTTTCTTGGGCTCTTGGCATCCACAGAGGCCACAGTAAAGAGTTCCCAGGAAGGTCATCCAATTTCAATGAGCCAGAGGGATTATGTGGGAGGGAACCAGTTGTGTGTGGCTTGTTCCCTTCAGCACATGTCTAGGGAGGACATTTGCCAAAGCCTGGCACCATAGGGCTTATAAATATTTTCTAACTAAACTTGTGAATACAGCTTTTCAAACACAAAGGAATGATGATGCCAAAGAAGTTCAGGGAAACCTATGAATTGTCTGAAAATTAAGTTGCAAATTTGTTTTTGGAAGCTTCAAACATAACTTGATTTAGATTCAGAAGACAAGTTTATTTAATGATGGGTAACTTCTCTGATGATTTGTCTATGCTACACAATGATTTGGAGAATGACTAACTTCCCAACACTTCAGCAGTACTTTGATTTTAATGGAGATATATTATTACATCATGGTACAGTTGGTGTTGTTTTGAGGTGTCTAACTGGTATATTTGATTAAGTTACAATTTTGTATTGTCTTTGAGTTTGATTTATTTAAAAGCTCTAGGGACAAACTTTATTTTAAAACTGTTCTCAGCATTTATTTACCATCCCAGAAGTTTATTTAACTTCAATTTTCTCTTTCTACACTCTACTGCCTTTATCAATTTAGTGTGACTCTATAAAATCAAGCTTAATGCTGTCTTTTCAGTTTAATATATATACTTCTCTTATGCCTGGTTAAGGAAATGGAACTAATTCAAGAAATAAGTGATTACCTTTTAAGTTTCCCCAACATTTGTAAGTCACAAGCACATTAAAATAAGATGTAGGTTTTACACTCAAAGAGGGAAGAAATAACAGATAGAAATAAACAATAATTATATAGTGATAAATGTTCCCCCAAAGTCTACTCTCTATGTACTCAACCAGATGACTCTGTGAAAAGAGAAGTCAGCGTCAATTTTCTGCCCAAAATTTCAATTGAGTCAAAGGTGTATAAGGTTTTGTATGAACCATTTTGACACCCTTTCCAAGCACTCTTACCCTCTCACTCCTGAGCTGTCACACCATAAAATTGTCCTTAAATGGTGTACTGATATTTAACATGATAAATATACTCCTGCCTTATATTCTCCTAGATATTTATATGCTTTTTTATTGCTCTTAAAACTTTGCTAAGGTTCTACCTTTTCAGTGAGACCTTCCCAGACCTCCTTATCTCTTTTTGCAAGATTTATCCCTCTACAAATTACCATTTGTTGGTAACCTGTTTCTTAAGCCCTAGAAGAGAAGCTATATGAGGGTGTGTGAGACTTGTCAACTTATTTCTGTGTTTCCAATGACTAGAAATGAAGTTGGCACATACAAAATACTACATATATATATCGAGTATTGAATAGATGAATGATTACTAGAAAGAAGAACAAAGAGCAGTGGGAGAATAAAACCTGACTGATTTTTGATAATAGGATAAAAACTTCATAGAGGTTGGAACAAATTAGCTTGGCTTTAAGTGAAGAGAAGATATTTTTCCACTAACAACTGGGGAGAAGAGGCATCTTAATCATGGAGAACAGTGTTTCAGAGGTCTTGATCAATAAGTAACAGAAGCTTGATTCCAAATGTCAGTTACAAAATGCATTGACTTGGAACTGTACATCCTGAACTCAGGCAGACTTTATAGTTGGCATCATAACATGGATCTGGTTATTTTTCTCTATGACATGTCTTTGTCCTCGGGATATGTTCCCTCATCAGAGCAAAGAGCTACAATAGTTCTAAGATTCAATCGCTCACACTACAATATCCAGAGGAAAGGAGAATGCTCATAGAAGTGTGGGTACATTTCTTTCCCAGAGTCCATGCCTATTTCTTAAATCAGTCACTTTGGTCATGGGCATTCCATAGACCAGTTGTTTAAAGACTGATTTATATGGATATATCATAGTACAAGGGACATGCAATACTACATTTAGATTAAAATAATCAGGGTCAGGGCCTCACTGGTGGTGCAAGGGGGTAAGCCTTAGCACTGTGAAGCTATCTGCAGCCACCGCAGCATGAGTTCAATCTCAGGGAGGTAACCCATGTGGTGCAGCAGACCTCTCCTCTCTTGTCCACTGCTCCCCTCAGCAGTGTGTTTCAGTCAATCCACCTGTACTGCTCCTAATTCTGTCTCTGGTGAATCCTGTCACCCACACCTCTGGCCTAAACACCAGCTCTTTTATGCATAAATAAATAAAACAAATCTTTAAAAAAAGATAATAAGTGTCATCTTGGGTCTGGGAATGGAATCCTTTCTCCTCCCTGCCCCATGGTTATAATCTGATTGGTGAGTTATTAGGGAAATCATCATGATACCCATAATAAACAATAGGTATAAACACAAAATATTGTGAACCCATTTTATGTTTTTAGAAGAATGCTTAAAGAATGGAAGGGGTGGAGGTTGATTCTGGTAAGGGCAGATTGAGGTCAGATGAGTCAGGTGCTTGCACAGCTGGATAAAAGACTAGGTATTATGAAGGAATTACTTAAAACCCATTGAAGCTTTTTAAAACATGAGTGTCATGATAATATTATTTATTTCTTTGGTGCTTTGACTACTATACAAAAGTATTTCTAGTAGCTACACAAAAAAACAAATGGATTGAAAGATGTGAGATATTGCAGTAGTTCATGGCAACTTGAAGACAAGAGAAAAACTTATTTGGAGAGATATTTACAAATAATATCAATAAAAAATCTAAAATCTGGGCCTCCCTGGTGGCGCAGCAGGTTAAGCAACGCACTATGAAGCAAACCGCAGCCACTGAAGCACAAGTTAGATCCCTGCCACAGGCCAGGGAGGGGACCCACATGGCACAGCAGACCTCTCTTGCCTCACCCACTGCTCCCCTCAGCAGTGTGTTTCAGTTCTTCTGCCTGTTCTGCTCCCTGCTCTGTCGCTGGTGAATCCTCTCACCTCCCTGGACTCTGACCTGTACCCAGCTCTTGTATGTATAAATAAATAAATCTTTAAAAAAAAATCTAAAATCAATAGAGCATTGGTTAAGAAATAAAAGATAAGAGATAAAGATGATTCTGAGGTGATGGCAATAATTTGGAAGACTAGAATGTTTAATGGTTTCCAACAGGAGAAAACAAAAGTACTCAGGCTTAGGAAGAGTATACTGAAAAAGAAGGTTATGAAGAAATCCTACAAGTGATTGAATAATGTACCCTCTGGGAAAATTTGGGAAGAGTAGAACAAATTCTTTCTCAAAGACAAGGAGTGTAGTGGATTCCTGGTGTGTTCTGATTGCATAACATTCATTTTCCCTTGGTTCTGTACCCAAGGGAACTCTGATTCTTCTAGGGAATCTGTCTGATGGGTGTGTAATGGGAAGTGCTGTTTTTACTTAGTTAAGAAAACAACTTCTATAACCCAAGCTAAATATTGTGCTGTATTCCTAAAGTCTTAACAGCAGGCAGAATGACAAACACCAGGAACATCTGAATTCATCACAGAATTCAGACCTGAAACACCAAGCTGTTTTTGCCAGAGACTGTTTTATAATCCCCTTTGGGATTTTCTTGGTTCCTGTAAATTTCCAGGTTCACCTCCCCAGACTTCTCTTTGACCCTATGAGCTCACAATATCCTTCTAGTAAATTCCATTTTAATTGAGTCCACTTGCTTCACTCTAGTCAAATGACTTTAGTTGACACAAAAGGGAGAAAGATTATGTTGACACAGAAGGGATGAAAGAATATGTTAGAAAGAGCAGATAGTGAAATTTAGGATTTTTTTTGCAAGATCTCTCTCTATTTCTCTATCTCTCTAAGTATCTATAGAGAGATACACAAATTTAAGTTACATAAGGATTAGGTAATCAGGTATTTTTTGTGTATGTGTATGACTCAGAGATTTAAGAAGAACCATAAAAGTTTTATTTTTTAAATTGTTACCAAAAGGAATGTGCTTACACATTTAGTATTCTACTAGGAATTATTAAAGTAATTATTCATCTCATTGTGGCTGAAACGATGTAAAATTTTAATGACACCTAAACAACAACATAAAAAAACTATTCAATTTTCTTTGGTAACATTTAGAAATGCTGGACTAAGATTTGAGAATGCAAATCAGGAGGTTGATCCAGATGTAGGGATTAGTAGGGTATATATTCCCCTAAAGAGTCTAGAGAGTAAAAGAATGAAGTGAGTTGGTGAGTACATACTTGACATGTTGAATGCTGGAATTTGGCCAAGATAGGGACCTGTCTAGAATACATATATGGAACTGGATGAAACCAATAACAGGTTGATCCATAGAACTGTGGCAAGGGTAAGATTTAGGATGGAGATGTTCCAGGAGGGATATTTTAAAAGATGCCCACAAATAGTACAAACAAAGGGAAAATCCAGTCGATAATCCAAGAGGGAAAATACAGTTATAATCCTAACTGCAAAGCTGTACTGCAAGTCCAAGGTACACTAAAATGACTTAATATGAAAGTTAGTGACAAATTCAGAAATCTGGAAGAGTTATAGCAGATTAGGTATGTATGATCCAACAAACTTGGAAGGTGTTTAAAGCATCAAGAAGGTAAACCTACTTGTAAAAGGGAATATGAGAAGCAGCAAGTTTAGATCGTAATAAACTAATAAACTGAAAGCTACTAATGAAGAAATTAGAGAATGGGAAGATCACAATGAAAGCAGAAAAGCAGACTTAGAAAACTGAAAGTAGAAAAGGTAGAGAGTTTATTTACAAAGAAATCTCGGATTCAACATATTAGGTAATCATGTGAGTTGGTTAGATGTGAATATTAAATAATGTAAAGTGGGTCGATGAAATGGACCTAGAGTAGTAAATGAATCATAAATGCAAAGATTAATTATGGTTGTTGAAAAACTAGAAGAAACAGCAAAAAGATGTTAACATCAGGGCCTCCCTGGTGGCGCAGTGGGTTAAGCAACGCACTGTGAAGCAAACCACAGCCACTGCAGCACGAGTTCGATCCCTGCTGCTGGCCAGGGAGGGGACCCACATGGTGCGGCAGACCTCTCCTGCTGTGCCCGCTGCTCCCCTCAGCAGTGTACTTCCATTGATCTGCCTGTTCTGCTCCCTGATCTCTGTGGTGAATCCTCTCACCACCCCCACACCTCTGGCCTGTACCCCAGTGCTTGTATGCATAAATAAAATCTTTAAAAAAAAAAAAAAGATGTTAACATCGTGGTGAAAAGTGTCTTAAAGATCAATAATCAAGGGACAATAATGACAGAGATGTCAAAAGGGAATTGATTGAAACTGGTAATACTATAAACTAGTAGACAAGGATTGTATTAAGAGGAAGCCTGGTTTTGTAGTCATTCCATTGGTCCTCATTCTCTTTCCTTTAGTTTACTGGATCCTTGGGTCAACCTTCTTGAAATGACATGTATGATATGTCTTATCCCTGCTTATATGGGACCCACATCATTATTTATATGACAAGTCCTTCCTGAAGGATTGGTTTCATCATTATAGCTTTTCTTCAAAGTGCTTAGGAAATAGTGGGGAGGATGTTGAGTCCCTGTCTTGAGAGACAGCTCTAGAGGAAGGTGGTAAAAGTTCAGTGGTATAGGTACATTAATATCTGGGCACAGCAACTGTGTGAGGAGTAAATCCACGAGAAGGCTGCCTGGATGCAGATAAATAGCATCTTGAGAACATAATTCAGATGTTTTATGGGAGAAGTCTACTTTGTAAAAGTATTTTAAGACAATTTATAATAATAGAGAGGGCAAACTTTTGAATGAGGCAAATCTTGATTAGAACATTAGCTATAACACTTAATTGTGTGAACTCAATCAAGTTCTTTGCCATCCTGGATCTATTTCATCATCTTTAAAATTGCTAATAATAATCTTTTATAATATCAATTAATCTATGTATATAAAATAAGATAAATAACTTCTCTCATTATATATATGAAGGATGTGGGCAAGCTGTTAGCCTATATTGGCTATCATTAAATGGTAGCTTAAAACAAAAATGGAACCAGATGAAAACAAGTAGTTTTAGGTTTCAAATTCCTGCTTTATTATTTGTAGTTCATATTTTTTCATAATGCTTTCTTGCTTATTGTGTCCTCATTTTCTTTAACCTGACCAATTCAACCTCTGGCCATGTTTTAAATTATTTTATTTTATACTGAACTATCTGTTCTCATAGTATACTAAGCATCCTATAGTAGTCAGATTTTCCTTGACAATGTAAATTCAATGTATATCATGAATTGAGTGAAAATTCAAATAGCCAAACATAAAGTCATTCCCTTGCTTTCAATGCTCCAATGACTTCCCATCAAACATAGCATAACAATGGAAATTTTTTACCATGTGTCACAAGACACACTTTATCTGACCTTGACTCTCTCTAATATAAT
The DNA here is from genome assembly GCA_019455555.1 of Galemys pyrenaicus. Lineage (NCBI taxonomy): Eukaryota > Metazoa > Chordata > Mammalia > Eulipotyphla > Talpidae > Galemys > Galemys pyrenaicus. The sequence continues at coordinate 19,655,556 of JAGFMF010011752.1, read as the reverse complement.
TTCTGCCAATCTACTCCATTCTAATTTACCCATCCCTACCCCCAACTCATTCTGTATCAGCTCCTTGCTGTTTCTAGAATGTTCCAAGCACATTGTCCTTTAAAAAATCCAATATTTTTATTTGCTTCTAAGAATTTCTCAAATCTGTGGATGTCTAGCTCCTTTAGTTCATTTGTGACTCTCCTAAAATGTCATCTTTTCATAAAGCCTTCTCTGATTAACTGAACTAGAGAAATATACAACCTCCTCATTTAGTCCATTTTCTGCTTCCCCCTCCTTCTTAACACTTATAGCTACAGGACATTACAGGTTTTTTTATATGCTACTTAGCTTTTCTATTAGAAGGTCAGTACTATAGTGGTACAGAATTTGTCTATGCAGCAACTTATTTTCCACCATTTTGGAGGCTAGGAAGTCCAAGATGAAAGCGCTAACAGGTTGTATATTGAGGGCCTGCTTTCTGGTTCATAGAGGGCCATTTTCTCCTATGTCCTCAAAGTAGGGAAGGGATTTTTATGGGGTCTCTTAGAAGAAAACTAATACCATTCATGAGGGCTCGGCCCTTAAACCCCAATCATCTTTCCAAGGCCCTGCTTCTGACACTGGAAGTTATATTTGAAGATAAAAGCTACAAAGTCCTCTATTTTATAAGTTTAATATAAAAAAGTCAATCTCTTATTTATTAGCAACCAATGACTAAAACTTGACATAAAAAAATAACATCTACATTAGCAATCCATCCTTCCCCCCAAATGAAATACTTAGGTACTGATCTAACAAAATAGGTACAAGATCTAGATGACAAGAACTACAAAATTCTAATGAAAGATATAAAAGGATTAAGTAAACAGGGAGATAATCCATGGTCATAGATAGGGAAGTTCAATATTGTTAGAGCTTCATTTCCCACAACTTAACCTATTGATTCAGAGCAATTCAAATCAAAATCCCAGAAAATTATTTCGTGGACATCAATAATAGATTCCAAAGTTTACATGGAAGAGCGAATAACTCATACTAGCACACTCAATATTGAAGGGAAATGAAAAAAATCCTAAGACTGATAGCACCCAATTAAAGATTGCTATAAAGCTACATTAATAAAGACAATGTGATATTGTTGAAAAAGACACACAGATCAATGGTATAGAGTGGAGAGTCCAGAAATAGGCCCATATAAAATATTTTCAACTGATTTTTTATAAAGGAACAGACAACACAGTAGATCAAAATAGTTTTTACAACAAATGATGCTAGAACAATTGGATAGTCAGTCAAAAAAAAAAGTCAAAGAAAAAGAACCCAGACACAGATCTGACACCTTTCACAGAAATTAACTCAAAATGGATCACAGGCATAAATAGAAAATGCAGAACTCTAAGTCTCCTAGAATATAACACTGGTCTAGATGTTTTAAAGTAATCTTTTTGACAAGACACATGTGAAAAGGGTCATTAACCAAAGAACTCTTACAACTCAAGAAAGTAACTTGATTTTAAAAATGGACATAAAATATGAGCAAATACGTTAAAGAAGACAATCAACTGGCAAATAACATATAAAAAGGTGCTCTAATCAGGTCAGTAGAGAAGTGCAAATGCCAACTTTATAATTGTCAAATCTTGAAAGCAACCAAAACATTCTTCAGTAGTAAGGAACAAAAGAAACTGGTACATGCAGGCACTGAAATATTATTCAGCACTAAGAAGAAATGAACTATCAAGCCAGGGAAAGACATGGAGGAACCTTGTTAATTCACCTGTCCTGATAAATGATTATCTTTCTCTAAGGTTTTTTTTTTGCAAATACGTATAGCTCCTTCCAGCTTCAGATCTAAATTAACATTCATTTCAAGCAGCTCATAAGCTACTGAGCTGTAATCCCCTATTTACATTATATACACATTAGTTTATTCTTAGTGGCATGGCATGTATACATATTTATTTTTGTAATTGACACATTGCTGATGTATCACCTACCCAGTGCTCAGTCCTCAGCATTTTCAAATAAATGGATCTTAAAAGACCAAACATGAATTGGTATATGAATTATATACACATTTATGAATACACATTTATCTGGATTCTAGTAAAAGGGAATTTAAATGAAAAAAATAGCAATTTTCCTAAGTGAACAGTCCTGCTCTTCATTCTACTCAATAGAGTCCTCAGAATTTGAGATGAGAGATTGACACTGTTTAATCCTTAGAATCTGCTTTGAACTCTGTCTCTCCCACATTGTGTCTCACAACAATAAGCATGAGCTGAGGGTATAAAGATAGACATTTGTTAATGATAATGGCCCCTAAACCAAAGTCAAATTAACTCAAAATAGGGGTCTCTTTTGGTACTTCATCCAGTGCTAATCTGAGAGATTAGAAATTCATTCTGATTTTGGATGAAAAATTAGCTACATCAGATTTATGGTAAGACAGTTAATTCTTAGTAGACTATAGCATGGTTTGATTCTTTGTAATCACGTGTACCATCTAGAAACAGAAGGTATGACTTCACTTTATAACCTATAGTTCCAGAGAGAAAATAGACACTCAGTAAATTTACAGGAGCTCTCCCCTTATCTTCACTTTCTTTTTCTATGGTTTAAATTACACAAAAGCAGCTATAGCTGAAAATATTATGTACAATAAAGGAGAGTGAGACACCATATCCATTAAACTTTCATTACAGTATGTTGTAATAATTGTTCTAGTATTTTAAATTCCTTACTGTGCCTGATTTATAAGTGAAAATTTATCATTTACAGGTCTATATATGTAGGAAAAATATAACATATACACGGTTTAATATTATCTGTTGTTCTGGCAACCAATAGGGTGTTGGAATGCATCTGTGATAAGGGGGGACTATTGTATGTTCAGAGGAAGAGGAGAGGAAGAGAGAAAAGGAGTATGAAAAGAAAGGAGGAAGAGAGAGAAAGATCAAGTTTAGGTTTTTAATTGGCTTACTGGTTACATAAACCAAATATTTCTATGTGTATTTTTTCTCTCCTTCATGATATCAGAATCCTCAGCTGTGGTCTTCTCTTCTTAAATTGTGGTTATACTCTGCTAGGAATTTCTCATTTCCTCTCTGTTTTTCAACAGAAATCAAGACAAATTACAAGAAGTTCCTTTTTTCAAACTATTGAACCATCTCAGTCTTAGAGGAACACAGAAAAGAACACTTGATTGGGGTCAGGAGGTTTCCCCTCCCCCCAATAACTGTGCAACCTCTGCATATGCCTATCTTCTCCCTGGGCTTCAGCCTTTCAGATCTGCAGAGGGAGCAGGACCAATGAGCCCTATAATGCAATGTTGATGAAATGTATTTTTGTTTTTTTTTTTTAAGATTTATTTATTTATGCATCAAGCACTGGGGTACAGGCCAGAGGTGCGGGAGGTAAGAGGATTCACCACAGACAGAGCAGGGAGCAGAACAGGCAGATCAACAGAAGTATACTGCTGAGGGGAGCAGCGGGCACAGCAGGAGAGGTCTGCTGCACCATGTGGGTCCCCTCCCCAGCTGGGGGCAGGGGTCGAACTCATGCTGCAGTGGCTGTGGTTTGCTTCATAGTGCATTGCTTAACCCACTGCGCCACCAGGGAGGTTGAAATGTTTTTAGATTTGCAGGTATTTTCTAGGTTTTTCTCAGCTCCTGAAGACATAAATATGGTCTTTTCAGTTCCTTAAAAGCCTTGCACTTGATTTCTTCTCCCTTACATGATGAGAAACTTTTTTTTTTTCATTCTGATATTGAGAGTTTGTAATTCCAAGCTGGGACAAATTTAACAGTTTTTAGCCCATTTTCAATAAAAATGAGATCTTTATGTATTCCTATTTTATATTCATATCTGGGAAATATGTTAGAAATGCACAAAATCTCTATACCTCATAATTGCATAAATGTTAAAGAAATTAACACCATTATTATATTTGTGTAACAGGTTGCTTATTTCAGAGGAAATCTTGTGATCCGTTTGTATCTTACATTTTAAAAGTACGGGCTTTATTCTCTGAAGACTTGCTAAGGGAAGTGGTTATTTATGAAAGAAATCATCCATTAACAACACTTTTACTTTCTTCCTTCCTCTTCTTCCCTGTGAATAGAATCCCGGTAGTTTAGATAGCATGCCAAGAACAGTCCTACTGGGAGAGTGAGCCCTGTCTCAGCTCTGGAGAATGAATCATAAGTGATGTAAATGAGCTATAGTAGTGCCATCATCTTCCACCTCCCCAACTACACAGCAAGCTATCTCCAAGGCATTGGACCACCCAGTGCTGACCAATATGATGTCAGGAAGTGTCTGGTGGATAGAAGCTTCAGGAAATTTTGTTCTATTGATCAAGATATACATAAAAAGAATCAGTTGGTATAGTTCCTTTATCTGTGACTTGTAGCTGAATGCCCTTCTAAATCACAACCAACCAACAGAAAAATTTACCTAACGATGATACTGAAGGGTGACTCAGAATCACTGGATGTACTAACACACTTGAAGATCAATCCCCCAGATTCAATACTTAAAAGCATGACACAATTAAGTGCAACTAGAAAAAGAGCACGAATGTATGATTCATGAATGTAGTATAGGACAAAAAAAGTTTTACTGGCCTCTTAAATTCAAGAATTTGTAATCAGGCTGAAAGCATATTTCTGAATTTCTGCTACTGCATAAGAGTAAATGATGAGATCACTTTAATGCTGTCAATGATGTTATTAATGATATTAAAATTTTTAATTGTTTACTAAATGATATTCTTTAGTAACATCTTTATAGACACTGATGACTAATTCTCACAAAAACTATGAACTACTTCTATCTCAGTGTTGTAAACAAAGGAACTAGGGTTGAAATTGCTTAAGGGACCTGCCCAAATCCACACATTAATTGGTGGAGTTCAACGCAGGGACAATTCACTCTAGTCTGTCCTGTTGATCACAAAGTATTCACAGAACTTAGTCTTCTGTGAACTTGTTTCTAATTTTTAAATAGTGTCAAACATAGAAAAATTGTAAGTTCAATTATAAGAAAACTTTTTCTAAAACCACTGAGTTAATTGTCAACGTAAAGCTTTAATCACCCGCAAATACTTCAGTATAGAGTATGGTTTGAATAGAAATCCTCCAAAAGAATTGTCCAAATTCTAACTCCTGTGGGCCATGTCTGAGATCCAACACAGATGGGTCATAGAACAAAACTGATATAGCTGAAGACAAAATTGCTTTGGGTATCTACTTAAAATCTCGAAATAGACCTATAGAGAGGTCTTCCCTGACTCACCTTATTTGGAAATAGGGTATCGGCAGATATAAGTGAGGATCTCGAGATGAGATTATGCTGGACTTAGAGTGAAGACTAACTCCAATGATGAGAGTCATTACAAGAGAAAGGAGAGAGATCTGAGACACACAGATACAAATGAGAAACACAGAGGAAATCCAGCTGTAGATGGAGGTAGAGATTGGAGTGATACAGATCTACTCCAGAACACGGAGGATTGCAGGAACCAGCAGAAAGTAGGAAAAAGACCTGAAGCAGATTCTACATCAGAAACTCTGGAGAGAACCAACCCTGCCCATATCTTGATTTTGGACTTGCGGCCTCCAAACTGTGGGAAAATACATTTCTGTATTGTAAGCCACAAAGTGTATGGTCACTCAATTCAGGAACCCTGGGAAACTAACACAGTGTGTAATATTACAAACAAGGACATTTCCTGTAAAACAATATAACCATCTAAATCATGAAATTAATATTGATACCCCACTGCTACCTAAGTCAACTTACCCTTAAGAGCAGGATCAGGTTCAGAACTACTTTGCATTAAGAGCTGCATCTCCTTAGACCCCAAATCTGGTTTCTTATCATAAGCTCCCAGATAAAGTGAGTCATGTTTTGATAGCCTGTTACACTTCTCCAAATGCTCTGCTTCTATGATAGGACTTTGAGAAATGAAAGTTCATCTGAAATCAATCACTAACACCCTAAAGGTGTACATCTAGTGAGTGTCTCTGCTTACCTTATGTTTTTATTAATAGCAAAGAAAACACAAGACTATTTCCTGAGGGAGGTTTGCAGAGAAAGTTTTGCTGTCTTGGATTAACTAAATAAACTCTTTTATAACCTTTAATTGCTTGAAAATCAGGTGGATTAGAGGAATGCTTGATATAATCACTCATCCAAATACATGGAATTTGCTATTCTTCACTTAAGAAATTTTGTATGTATATATGTAAAGTTGTCCACATTAAGGAAGCTCAAATATTTAGCAAATTCATGATTTATAAAACCTGTAAACTACAAACAAAAATTGGTAATTTTCATCTTAATGCACTTGCAGAATCTCATTGGACTGAGAAAATGAAAGGGATTTACTGATTAAAAAGCTCAGAAGTTCAAAATTGAAAACAAATGATGCTACATATCTTTATAAAACATGTACCATGAGGTTCCATGCATGGAATTGAGGTATTACTATAAAAAGGCTTAAATCAGTTATGCTCTATTTAATGTTAAGGCTCAGATAACTGGCAGGCATGAAGTGAGAGTAGTAGTTGGCTCTTCCCCAGGAATACCTACTTTAAAAACAAATTCTTGAGCCACACAGGCACACCTCAGTATATGAAGAAACTTCAATATTAATAAAAATAATTGTTGAGGGAAATTCTGTATCCTTTCGCATTGGGATTATATTCTAACAGTGGTGATTATTCTTCCAGGAAAGAAATCTGTCTAAATTATGCTTAATAGTACCTATTAATACATATTAGAGATAGGGAAAAAAATAGAACTCAAGTTAAGGTACAGGATCCAAAATAAAATAAATATATTCAAAATTAGGCACTCTCAAGTGAAAGGGAAATGGTCAAAACAACATAGAATTCTTTGCTGGTAGCAGAATGAAATCTTTTTAATTTTTTCCAAATTTCTAACTTTCCTTTCTTACTTCAAATAACCCACATAGTAACCATCCTACTTGGTCTTTGCTTTCTACACTTTTGACATTTAAAGACTATCCAACATTTTAAAATTCAGCTTGCTGTCTCATGTTCTATTTCCTTAAGAGCCTGTCAAGGATAAGTTACATTTATCTGTTAAACTATTTCATGCTAACATGTTAATGGTTGGTTCACTGTTATGTCATGTATCTTATATGTTTGTGGGGAGGCAATGGGCAGTACGGTGTGAGGGGCTAAGGACATAAACTATGTAGTCATAATATCTGTATTCAAACCCTCACTCTGCTACTCATTTGCTATATGAATGCAAAAGCTATTAATTAATGTCTTGGTTAGGGGCAATAAAGAGCCTTCACCTCATAGTTACCATGAGGATTAACATACATATTAATGTGATCTGAGTGGTACCATCTGTGTTTGAAATAATAATACAATGTATGTCATTAAGAGAGGTCAACCCATGTAAAGTGCTTACAACAGAGACTGGTACTTAGTGAACATAAAATAAGTTCTTCCTTTGTATATTTACATTCATGTTTATATAGACTCCAACTATATATATATTCAACTATATTCAACTCCAACTATACATATATATATATATATATATATTCCCAGCTCCAACTTAAGGATATTTAATGAGCAATCAGATTTCCTACTCACTGCAGTAATTTTTTTAACCATTCATTGACTACTCTTTCCTTATTCAAAATCTCTACAGAAGATCACATATATTTTCTAGGTGCTATGTTAGCCACTGGCTATTCTAGGATATTTTGTATCAATAAGAAATAAGGTAAGAATTGGAAAGGGGAGAGGAAGAGAAATATAAACAAGTGAAATAAACAAGAGCAATGAAGAAGAGCAAAGAGTAATGAAGCAGGGCCTCCCTGGTGGCGCAGTGGGTTAGGCAGCGCAATATGAAGCAGATTGCAGCCACTGCAGCACGAGTTCGAACCCTGCTGCCGGCCAGGGAGGGGACCCACATGGCGAGGCAGGCCAGGGAGGGGACCCACATGGCGAGGCAGACCTCTCCTGCTGTGCCTGCTGCTCCCCTCAGCAGTGTACTTCAGTTGATCTGCATGTTCTGCTCCCCACTCTCTGTGGTGAATCCTCTCACCACCCCCCACACCTCTGGCCTGTACCCCAGTGCTTGTATGCATAAATAAATAAATCTTTAAAAAAAAAAAAGAGAGTAATGAAGCAATCAAACATTTGCAATGAATCTATCTAAAACAAGGCTACCCAGAAAATGAACCTGAAAGCACAGCTAGCTGAATAAACTCTTTAAACATTAAAAGTTGCAGATTATTTAAAGCTGAAAAGGCCTATTATATTTATAAGGAGAGAGTGTATAAATGCCTGAGAAGTCATTTGCCTCAGGAATTCAGGGAAGAAATCAAGAAGGGAATTTTTTTTTTTTTTTTAAGACTAGAGGAAATGCAAAATTTGGACTCAGCTTGAAAGATCTCAACTAAATGCTGAGTGAGTACTCTCAATAGTGTTAAGACTAGTGTCCAAGTAGATTAAAGGAATAAGAAATCACCTTTTAGGGGCACTTGGTTTAGAGATAATGGATTGAGAGTTAGGAGCTCTCACTTTTCTGTGACAATTTTTTTCCCGTAAATGCAAAATCCAGTGTGGAACTCTAAGTTCTCATCCTCCTTCTACAGCAGAATTCTAGAATAGCTGATGCTGAGAAGAGTGCCACAAAACAGCAACATTTTATTTGAAGTTGACTTCAAATAAATGTACTCAGTCGTGAGATTTCAAGTTCCTGCAGGAAATGGTTATGGGTGGGTCTCTGTTCGGCCCACTAAAGTGATCCATCCAGCTGTTTTTGAGGGAAAATAGCAATCCTTCTCCATCTCTCTTGACAGGATGCTGCCCAGTGCTGCCCAGATGATAGTGAGCTAGCAGAGTGGTCCAAAAAATGCAGAGTATCATTTTAGAAGACTGACCAATACAGGATTCACATCCCACTTCTGGAAGGGATTGAAGCTACAATGGCTGCATTATCACATGAACACTAAAACGAAAGTACGTGCAAGTGAGGAAAAATACCTAGATTCCTGATGTTCCACAAATTGACAGTAGAATCCTAGCTTGTAAGTAATTACTAGCAGATATAACTTTTTTTTACTGAGAAGGATGGCAATAAGTGGTAGGAAATAGAGATTTGAAAAACAGTGACTTATGCATGTTTATTTCTCATTCATATAAAATAAATTCAGGTATAGACTTTCCAGGAAAATACGGTAAGTTCACATTGTTAGGGATCTAGATTCCCTCTGTTAACCCTATTGAATTAGGAAACTTTATTTTATAGCCCAAGAAAGCTGCTGGAGTGCCAATCTTACATTTGCATTCTAGGAACTTGAAGAAAGAATGCCTTTTAAAGATAAATGCAGACAACAAAATGTAATTCCCACCTATGTGTCATGGCCAAAACTTCACATAATCACTGTCTCTATTTAGTTACCAAGCAGACTAGAAAATTAAACTTTTAGATAGTGAAGTGGATGACAAATTGGTATTATTATAACTCAGATATAAATGCAAAATAAATACTGGAAGTTAACCAGCATCCTGCTCTTCTGTTTTATATAAGCTTGGGATTCTACTACCTTTGATCTTTATGCAGGAGGAATACAGGCTGACAAAGCCTCTACGCTCTGGACTTGTGATTTCTAGTTTATTCTGTTGAAGTGGGCCATGTCTGAGATCCAACACAGATGGGTCATAGAACAAAACTGATAGAGCTGAAGACAAAATTGCTTTGGGTATCTACTTAAAATCTCAAAATAGACCTCTAGAGAGGTCTTCCCTGACTCACTGTTATGAAATAGTAATCGTTCCCATCTTTTGGCAATACTCTTGTCGCCATTATCTTCCTTCGTTCTCCCCCCAACACTTGTTACTACCTAACATATCAATAAGATTTACCTTGTCCTGCCCTCTAGAAAGTGTCCTGAATTATTCGAGTTTCATTTGTTCACTGCTATATCCACAGCATCTAGAACAACTCAGATAAACTTCCATTGACTGGATATATCAATCAGTTATTTTCAGACATCTAGGCAAAGATTTTCCTGACACAGAAAAACTTGAGTTGTGAGCCAAACAAAATGAAAAATATTAAAGAACAGGCTATCTACTGAAATACACTGCTGAGGGGAGCAGTGGGTGAGACAGGAGAGGTCTCAGAAAGAAACAAAGGAGTATGGATATGATTATGGGTGGGATTTACTCTTAGTATTTCCATATAATCAAAATATCTTTGCAGGTTCTTAGCTACACTGTAAATCAAATGAAAGGCATCAGAAGGATGAGATGCATTTCCTCTATTTTATACATAAGATGTGCTTAATAAATGTCCATAAGTAAATAGTACCTGTTCCTTTCAAATGCCTTCTTAACTTCAAGATTAAAACATTCAGTGGATCAGAATCTCAAGATCTTGGTATATTTCTTTTCCCTTGATCAGCAAAAATCTTGTTTTCTTGATTATTCAGCATCCCTGATTTCACATTAATTTTACCCCCTTTAAAGATCTTTTCAGATTCATTCACCATTTTTGGACTCATCTCTTTATTTTCTTTATCTGTTGCATTTCTAAATTCCCTATATGACCTTGGGTATCATCATAGATCTATTAATAATAAACCAGGCTTTTAACCTGAGAAGCCTTTATACCTTGACCTTTCTTAGCACTGGCTTAAAGAAATATTTTGCTCCCAGTCTGTGTGTTTAGAATTAGGGATTGGTAATCCTAATTTTTTTTTCTACTTCTTAAAATATATATCAAAGAGAATATCCCTAACTCAAGATGCTAATACAGTGATACACAGCTCTTTCTTAATTTTTGATGGGGATGTATCCTGAAATCCATCATAAATTGAAAATACTATGTCTAAGTCACTGTCAACACAATACACCGTCGAGTACTAATGGTTTACACCATTATGATCACCTAGCTGACTGGGAGCTGTAGCTCGCTGATGCTGACTAGTATTAGGAGAGAATATTGCAGCATATTGCCAGGCAGTGAAAAGGTCAAAATTCTAAGTACAGTTTCTACTAATGCATATGGCTGCCACACCATAGTAAACTGAACAGTCTTAATTCCAAGTATCACAAGCCCATCTTTCCTGACCTATCCTGGTGACTTACTCTATCAGCACCAAAGGCCGACTGCTAATTCCTTTAGGAAGTGAAATCCTTACGATGATTGCATCTCAATCCTTGAACACTGTATGTTCTCATTTGTATCTTATTTGAAATCTTGACAGAGACTGAAAAACTTCCATGTATCCTATCCTATACCAATTTTGAAACAACTTTATGTCAAAGTTTTGTTAGGAAATTTGTAGTAATTATTTAAACCACTCTTCAAATTCTTGGCAGCATATCCCACCCAAAGCAACATCTTCTTTCCATTTTTTCCCAAAGAAATTAGATTTTTTTTAGGTTTAAAGAAAAATTGGTTCCTTTCATACTCTCTATCCCACTCAGTTTTCATATACCTTATAAAGTCATTTGTAGTTATATTTCTTCATTTATTTTATGTAATACATATTTTAGGTATTTTCTGTCATGAGATACACTAAATGGATAAATTTAATAGTACAGTACACTTAATTTCTTTATTCTTATATTTTATACTTTTCTTTCTAGCTTAAATTTGAAATTAATTTTGAATTAATGAAGTACATCTTGAGTATTTTTTTTTCCAAAAATGCACAGGAATGATCTAATGTGACTTTTCCTTTCCAATAAAAATCTTTGTCTCCTAAGTATTTACAGACTAATTGATTGGACATAAAGCTTCATTATTTCTTTTTTCCTCAGGATATTGAGACCCTTGCTGCATTTTCTAGCAGTCAGTGGAAAGGCTGAGGAGGTTCCTATACCAGTTTAAGTCTCAACTATTTGCTTGCTTTCTTCTCCAATAGAAATTTTAAAAATTCACTATTTATTCTTGGAATTCAAAAAAAAAATCATAAGAATTTATCTGAATATACCTGTGTTTCCATATTATTGATCAGTACATCAAAAACTTGATTTGAATGTTTGGCCCTTTCAGGAAGTTTTCTTCTATCATCTACTTCTGCTTTATCTTATCTTTCCATTTAAATTTCTGGCATTATCCTTCCTGACTCTTAAGTTATTCCTCTTTAATATTTCCCCTTTTTTTGTCTTATCTAAGTTCTGGGAGCTTTCCTTAGTTTTATTATTCACACGAATTTTGTCTTCAGCTATATCAGTTTTGTTCCATGACCCATCTGTGTATGATGTAAGAGTGCTTGTTTCTGCAAACATATTTTTATTTTCTAAGAACTCTTTTTTACTTCTTTGACTAAACCTTTTTTCCTGGCAGCCTGTACCTGACTCATGGCTTTCATTGCTTCCTTGATATTTCTAAGGATCAATTAAGAAGTTTCTATTTCCCATAGATCAGCTTCTATGAGGGATTTTCTTTATGATGTTGACTATCCTTAAATTCAAGGAAATTCTGACAGATTTGACATGAAGATTGCATTCACTTATATAAGTGACTAGTGTAGGCTTCCTTCCAAATTTTCTGTCTGATTTCTCACCAGTCTCAACTAATGAGAAACCTGACTGGACTCTAAAGTTAAAGGATAAGACTATGCTGATGGAAGTTTCATGGGTGGAAAGCAGGCAAGCAAGACAAGGATTGCTTCCAAATACCAAAATGTGAAAAATGGTAGAACAATGAGTGTATGTCACTGCTCTGTGGAACCATTTATTCCCTCCTATCGTCACTTCATGATGTGTGAGTTTAAAGTCACCCTGAAAGTCACCCAGGTTTTGCACTATTTTGTTTTCAGCTTCCAAACCATAAAGAATTTTTTCCGACCTTTTCTAACTGCCTATCTTGGGTCAGAAGATTCTCCATTTGGTTTTGAAAGCTGTCATATCCTGAAGGCAAACACTTCAGCCATCTATCTTATTCTAGAACTAATCTGCTTGTTTCATAATCCTTTAAATTAATGATTATACCAGGCATCATAGGGCAAGTTTCTATCCCTAGAGCAGTTTATGTTGACTTGAATCCTGCAACCCTCCCCTTAGTTTATTTCAAGTTTCTCAATTTTGAATTTTTACCAGTCAGATCTCCAAACTCCATTTAATTTGCTGATTCAGACTCATTTTCTTAGCACCAGCACGGATTTTGAAAGATATCTCTTCTGTTATTTCAAGAAGTAATAGAACACAAATTAAATGTATAAAAGCCTATTCTCTTGAACTAGAACACACACTTTGTGATCCCAGTTGTGCGAGTTCATAGCCCCTACGTTCTCGTGCACACGGAGGCAGTCGCTAACTTTTCTGAGCTTTTTTTTTTTTTAATATTTATTTATTTATGCATACAAGAGCTGGGGCACAGGCCAAAGTCGTGGGAGGCGAGAGGATTCACCAGAGACAGAGTGGGGAACAGAACAGGCAGACTGACTGAAACACACTGCTGAAGGGAGCAGCAGGCGAGGCAGGAGAGATCTGCTGCGCCATGTGGGTCCCCTCCTAGGCCAGCAGCAGGGATCGAACTCATGCTGCAGTGGCTGTGATTTGCTTCATAGTGCGTTACTTAACCCACTGCGCTACCAGGGAAGCCCCTCTGAGCTTTTGATTTGTGATAAATGTTTCTCTTTCTACTGCCAGGTTCACAAACTTAGTCAAAGACCGTATTAGCACATGCAAAATGATTTTATCAGTCCCCTAAGTATTTTACTTATGCTTAGTCACTCCCTCCTCTAGGTGATTCAGCATAATATTGAGGGCTGTGGTATGACTTTTGTGGGTCAGAGGCACTTTTGTCCTGTTATCCATTAAAATAGTCAAAAAGTATATTATTTTGTTGGTGGAAAGATGAATATAATTCAAGTTATAGTCATTATTACTTCTTCATAATATATTTTTTTCTGATTCTAATAAATTAGAATTTAAATATTTTTGTGTGTCTTTCAAAGATCTATAAACTCTAGACCCCATGTCTACTTGTATCTGATGAATAAATTGCTCCTAATAATAGCCTTAGCTTAGTCTTTGCTAAAATTTCTTTTTCTTCATGTAGTGGGACCTGAGCATCAGTGTGAGAGTCTAAGTTTGTGAGTATTTGTGTGTGTTGGCAACACAATCCATATAGGATAAAGCTCAAGTGCCTTTAATTCTCTTCTCAGTTAACAAACTACTTCATACTTTGCCCTAAATTACTTTTCTAGCCATACCTCCCCTAACTTTTGACCCAAGTCCTCTACCCTAGTTAACTTTCTGACCTCTTCCACAAGATAGGAACATTGTCATATCTGTCCATCTGTCCCTGTTGATCCTGGAGTCTAACATCCTCACCTCCTGCAACTTCTGACTTAAGGAGTATGATTAAGAGCATGGACTCTGGAGTCAGCACCAGAGTTCATACTTACTAGGTGTATGTATTGTACAATTGTGCAGTGCTTACATGCCAGTCTCCTCTGTTATGATGTGGGGAAAATAATGTTCCTATGAAAGGGTATGGAAGGAGTAACACATTAAGAACTATAATGCTTAGCATTTATCATGTGTCACATACTCATCCAAATACTTTACATATAATGTGTAAAGAGTTTAGGATAGAGCTTACATAGCATAAGAAAGTATTCAACAAAAAGGATTCTGTTATTTTCTATACTACTACCCAATAAGGTAAATACAATTTCAGGAAAAAAAAAAGTAACAACTAAACCTTCCTGGACAACATCAGCCATAAGACAGTATCTCCTCAGATTCCTCATTCTGTACACTCACTTGATAATTATCAGACATGCCTTAAGAACAGAGATATTACTTCACAAATTATCATGTACCCCTTGCACAATTAGTCACAGAACCTTACAGACTGTAGCAACCTAGTATACATCTATCTATTGATTGCTTCATTGATTATATAATTTCTTCATGCCCAGCAGCCAAAGGTCAACTCTGCTGACACTTACCAGGAGAAAGCAGCAGCAAGGTCAGCAAGAGCTCACCTTTAACAAGAACCATCATGCAAGTTCCATTCATCTTGCTCTGCCCTTAGCAACATGCAGCTTCTAAGCTAGTGTGGAATTGAATCCAGGAGTGTGCCCTTCCTCACACTTAACTAGTGGAGAACTGTTTTGCAACGCTCTTTGGAGTGCTAAGAAAGTCGAGAAGGGTGGGCAGGTGACGGATTTAATGGTGCAGTTTGTCTTCTCAATGGTATAATTTACCACCAAAATAATTCCCTTAACCAGGAGCCATAGTAGTTAAAATACCACTATTAGTCATCTCTATCAGAAAAGATTTATACTTTTGAATTACTCCCCTTGGGGTCATTACTAATCCTCAGGCTAATTTTTCTTTAAGCATTAGTGATTTATTTTCAATTTGACATTTAGAGCCGAATACTAAGAACAGAGGTTGGGGAAGGTAAATGGGAGGAAGGAGAAGGCCCATAAAAAGGGGAAAATGCTTCTTAAAAGGGAAGTGAGTATAGCAGAAGACCAGATTTGCCCACTTCACCATGTGGTTGTCCTCAGAAGCACATGTCTCTTTGGAGTAGAATGCAATCTAGCATTTCTAAAATACAGGTTATAGGCCAGAACTTTCAGACCAAAATTAGTGAATAGACCCCAAATGTCTCACTTTCTTTGTGGGGGGAGAGGGAACATCCTGACTTTAGTAGACAGACGATATTAGGAGTATTCAGTTATTTTCCTGAATTCCTTTTACTTATAAAATTTTGACCAACAGTATCATATTTTAATAAGATGTGTATAAAATATTTTGAATGTTCTTTATAAAACTTTCACAGGCATCTCTAAAGAAATCAGTTACAACTTTTGTAATATTACCTTTTCCCCTCTCCTATCGCAACAGCCACAAATCCTGTCCACTCTCCTGTGTTCAAACTCCTTACCAGGGCAGCCTCAACACCAGTGAGTTTGTGAGGTCTAGATGCAGTGAAAGGAGACAAGCTCAGAAAAGATAATGGCTGAGAGGAGTTATATGAAGATGTTGTATTGCAGAGACTAGAAATAAGGCATGCAGGTCACACATGTTTGGTAGAAAAGCAGTCCCATGTTTGTGCCTCCGCCTAAATCTCTTCACTATTTGGATCCTCAATATTTTATCCATATAGTGGAACAAAAATAGATAATTTAGAGTGTCCTATGAAGATTAAATGGAGTCATGATGTGGCTCTCCTGAAACGGTGTCTGGGGGATGTCCTCATATGGAATAGTAGTAATGGTCTCAAAGAATCTTCCTCTGAGAGTCTGCTTAGACGTTCTAGGGAATGCAAGAAGTAAGTTCCACTACTCAAGGAGCTACTAGAATACCAGAGAGATTAGAAGATATGTGAGTGAAAGTACAAGTCAATGTGTAGTAATGAACATAAGTTAAACATGCCCAGAGAGGTCATTTGTTGGAGCTGAACTTCATATATGAATCACTGTATTATGGTCTTCAATTTTCCTAGGTTGAATCAAGAGGCAAATGCAGCTTTCAGGGATGCTCAGAGTCACCTCAGGAAGCACGATGCCCCCAGGACTCTCCAAGTGTGTCCAAATCTCTCCCTATATGTGATAACAGAGAGGTCCTGGACCTGGTTTGTCTGCACTGCAGCATTGTGGTACAATGGCGGGTGGCAATCACCTTCTGGCATATTAGAACAAAGTTATTACTAGTAAGAGTTACATGAGTGATTAATGTCTCCATGTGCATTAGAAAGATTCAAAATGGCCACTTGGGAGTAGATGATATTTGGCGCTATGACTAGGTTCCTTGTCCCTCTCTCACTGCCCTCAGCATGTAGGCAGAGCACTCACGCATGGAGGCTGGCTGCAGCAGATTGCAGAAGTCACTTAGAATTAGAATTAGCTTTAATTAGAATTAAAGCTTAATTAGAATTAAGCTTCAGTCTCACAAAATATTAGAAACAGACTATTTGAAAGTCAGATCCTAGAGGCCCAGAGACACAAAAAATTTTTATCTTGCTCTGAAGAGTGACCTATGGAGAGTGAGCATTTTTGAAAGAGTAGCAGAGAAGCAGTGGTAGAAAAAAGTGCCTGACACAGAGAACTTTAGGTTGGAAGACTGCAGCACTGAGGCCTGGCCATCCCAGTCCAGAAAAACGAAAACTGTATTTCTGAAACCCCCAAGGAAGTGCGGAGGAACTGACTGAGCTGGTGGTACCAGAGGCAGAGAGAACTTAAAAGACCACAACTGCATGGCACTGACCAGTGCCTGTGGCAGCACCAGGGCGGCAGCAGCAGATGAAGCAAGGCAGGGAGTGTCACTTTGTGAAACCACCTCTCACTCTAAGGATTAATATATGAAAATTACAATGTTACCTTACTAGAGCCTGAGAGTAATCTATCAAAGTTGTTATTAAGTATCCCCATTTTACAGATGAGGAAAAAGAAACCAAGAATGGGCTAGTAATCAGCCTAGGGCTACAGAACAGGTAAGCAATGAGTTAACATCTGGATCCACACATCTGGCTCTGCAGCCTGCCCTTCACTGGCGTCAGGACAATGCTCTCTTGTACCTGCTTCACTTCCAGGGAGACATCATGGAGAAGAGGGAAGGGAAAAGGATTGATGGGAGTAGTTAAAAGAGTAATGTGCTTTCAACTGGATATGGACTGGAGGTGAAGAAGTGAAAAGATCAATAGAGTAGAATAAAAAGTTTTGAAGAAAGCTATGGAAGTAGAATAGAGAAAACAGAAGACCAAATCAGTGACTTTGAAGATGGCAATGCAGAAAAAAATCCAGGTGGAAGAGAAATACAAATTTAAAAAAGTGAAGAAACACTTCAAGTTATGAAAACCACCTAAGTGCCCAAAAACATATGAGAGGATTAGGAAGACAAGGTATATATATAGTGTAATACTACTCAGCTATAAAAAAGTTAAACTCTTGGCATTTGCAACAACATGGATCAACCTGGAGATTATGATAAGTGAATAAATCAAAAGGTAAAAGAAATACCAGATGGTTTTATTTATATGTGGAAGATAGAGAAACAAAAGATCAGATAAAGCCAAACCAGTGACAAACCCTAGAGAGCTGACTGTAGAACTGACACTACCAGAGGGAGAGAGGGAGGAAGAAGGGCGTTGTGGGGAGGGAGCATGATAGTCTACAGTGAAGGACAATCAGGGTCTTGGTGGTAAATGTTGTGTGGTAACAGCACCTAAAGGAGATGATCCTATTCTTCTAAATCATATACAAATAGTGTAAGTCAATGTTACAGTAATTTTTTAAAAAATATAATTAAAAAAAGAGAGAGAGAGAAGGACTACGGACACAAATCCAGAGTCCTTATCACAGACACTATAATAGAAGTCCTTGAGGAGATAAGGAAAACAAACTAGATGTAATTATGATTCCTTCAAAAGGAAAAACTGGGACTCGTGAGCTTAGGAATTGCGGCATATTTCATACACTTTTGGAAAGCCCCTTTCTTAAGTATGAAAGTCCAGTCTTTCTAACCTTCCAGTCATTTTATCCCCCCCCCCCCGCCCCTCCTTTTATCTCACTTGTTGGCTTATCACATATAACTTGTTTTTTTTTTTTTAAGTTTTAGAAACTCTACTAAGCATCTTTACATTTGTCACAGTCTACCTTCAAGTAATACACATTTCACATAGAAGAACCTTACAAAACTAAATGTTCATCTTTATTCTATGTGTATTTTACCCACAAACATTGACGCTGCTTTTGCTTTAAATGGTCATGTAGTTTTTAAGAGACTTTAAAAATAAAACGCCTTTTATATTCACCCACATATTTACCACATGCTCTCTAAACCATTTTGTAAATGCAGATTTCCATGTGGCATTTTCTTTCTGACTAAAGGACTTCCTTTGACATTTCTGCTGGTGGCTAATTCTTTTATGTTTATACACCTAAGAAAGTATTTTGCCTTCTTTTTTCAAATATAGTTTTACTGAACACAGAATTTTACATATACTGTTTCTTTTTCTTTTCACAAGTTAAAAGATTGTTTCTTTATTATCTTCTAGTTCACATTGTAGCAGGACATCTTGTTCTTGTTTTTTTTTTTTCCTCTGAGATTTTTCACCCTTTTCTGGATGCTTTCTAGATTTCTCTTTTTTATGTCACTGTTTTAAAATAAACTGGCTGTGATGTAACTTGGCATCATTTTCTTATGTCCTGTATTCTGGAACTTCTTAGATATTTATAATTTTCAATTTTGGAAAATGTTTGAATATGATTTCATCACATATTTTTTCCTGTCACTTCTTCCCTTCACTTACACTTAGCTGCCTGAAGTTGTCCCATAACTCTGAAATCTATTTATTTATTTTCAGTATTTTTCTGGGTAATTTTGGATACTTTCTATTGTCTTCAAGTCACAATATTTTCCTGATGCAGTGTTTAATTGCTGTTAATCCCATTAAGAATACTTTTCATCTCAGCCATGGTTATAACTTTAATCTGGTTTTTAAAAAATATCTTCTACTTGTCTAACATATTCAATCTGTCCTCTAGCTTCCTAAACCTATGGAATAGTTTATACATATGAACTATAATTACTAATTATAAAATCCTCACCTAATAATTCTATCACCTATGTCATTTCTGAAAAAATCTCTGCATTATGAGCTATTTCCACTGTCTTATTATGATTTATAATAAAGGATCTTTAGTTATTGTCCCCATTCCTAGCTGAGTCCTAAAATGCTAAACAGTGAGATAAAATTAGGTGTTTTTATTCATAAACATTTCCTTTCAACTATACTTGATTTAATCAATCATGCTCATGTAAAGAGAGCTCCATAAAACAAAAATCCAAGAGTGGGTTCAAGGAGCTTCTGGTCTGGGATACACTTGGAGGTGCTGGGAGAGAGCCATGCAGGAGAGGTCATTGGCACTGAGCCCCTACCCACATATTTTGCCCTGTGTCTCATGTACCTATTCCTGAGTTATATGCTTTTTCTTTTCTTTATTTATTTTTTATTTATTAATTAATCTATTTCTCTTACAACATTTGCTTGCTTTTCTTAATGTACTCCCCTTAGGATTTACATCACCAGTTCACTCATGCCCCATCACCACAGTCCCTTGTGTTCCTCTTGTCCCCGCACTGATCCCAGGCCCTTCCTTTTCCCTCCCTAATGTCTCTGATTGTAGTTGTCTATGAACCAAATGAGGATCAAGGAAAGGAATGAGAACAATATTAATAATAACAATAACAGCAATAAAGATGCTTTTAAAAATAAAATCAGTAATCTAACAAGTGAAACATTTTCCCAAGTTTTTTGAGCCACTCTGTGAAGTTAATCAGATCCAAGGAGTGGATCATAGGAACCTCTGATTTAGAACTAGTAGATCAGAGCACAAGTAAGACCCTGGTCTCACAACTGCCATCTGTAGTAGGAGGGAGAGGACAGTCTCATGTAACTGAGTCCCTAACCTGTGGGTAGATAGTATCAGAATTGAGGTAAACTTTATAGTATAGCTATTGTCACAAAATTAGTTGATGTGCAAACCCCCCACATATCTGCTGGCTAAAATAGTCAGAAGTTTTCTGTGAGTGGAGTATGAAGACTACATACTACACATTCCTGTGTTTCTTCTACATCCATATGGTCATCTTTTTTATTGGATGCCAGGCATGGTGTATCTTATCTAAAAGGTAATCAATATTTTTGTACTCAACATTTTTTTGGTCCTTAGTATAAGATGCAGTTCCTTGTAAACAGTTTAAATTTTGAAGACTTGTCAGGCAAGGCAGACCTAACTTTGTTAGGCAGGGATGAGCAGTGCTTAATGCTGGGAAGCATTTTTTGTTCCAGATTTTAAACTGTTTCAAGTAAAATAGTAAATCTAGTCTCTGTTTCTTTATCTTGCCTGAAAACAAAACATCCTCCCAAATAGTGCTGCTTTTAGTCCTCTTTAGTCCAATATGCTTAGCATAGGAGAGAGTAGTTACAAGCAGATGATTTATTCTTGGTTTTGGGCATACCTATGGCAGTGTATTTTTCATAAAGAAATCTTATATGGCATATATGGAGAGGCAAATAAGTCAGAAGACAGAATTAATGTTTATTCTGTTATCCTCTGAGTCATGCTCTATCTATAGTCTAATACTATTGAGGGCTTACTTCCAAAAGTAAATTGTAATATTTATCTTGAGTTACTTGACCTAACTGAAATAAATTTAGTTACACAGATTCTTTCATAAAGCAGTCATATATCTTTCTATAGTAGTTTCATAGAAACTCCATTACTGAATGTATAAACTATAAGCCTAATTCAATAGCACATACATTCTCTGAAGACTTAATAATGGAGTTTGACACACATCCCCTCTCATTACACTGAGTGTCAATACATGGACAACAGATAATGATTTTGGTGCATGTGTAACTTAATTTTTAGCCAAGTGAAAATGAACTCTTTTCTAAGAGAGTGTAATTTCTGCAGAGTATAGAGAATCCTCGCAGAAGCACTTGTCCATTATTCTTTTATATACCACTGGGGATTTAATTGATTAAATGGACTTAATTGAAGCAGAATGGCTTTTCATTCCAATGAATTCTATTAAGCTACAATTATTCATTTCTTTTATCCTTTGTTACTTTAACATATTTTGACATAGTTTTAACTGTACTATGAGAAAATCTGTTACTTTATCATTTAGAAAATTATTTCATTGACTATGCTTTTATCACAAGTTGAAGCCAACTTTTTAATAAAAGTCAAGAAATCTGTTCCAATTCTGTAGAAAGAACTTAATGCACTTAATGATAATAAACACTAACATTTTGATCATTTACTATATGCTAGATGTGCTATGAATAGGTTATAAATGTTTGTTCTGCATTATTTTTCAAAATCTCATTTCAGAATCCCAAAATTCATAAGCCTGACGTGTTTGAGGTCCAACACCTGAAGTTTCTGTACATGCATGCAATTTCCCTCCGTTTTTTCAAGGCTTGAGTTTCTGGTGTTACTGGACATTACGTGTTGGATACTGACATTGCTGCAGGATATGGGTCTAGATACAGATAAATAATTATAAACATAAATACATGTGGAATCCTTTTGGGAGGCTATTATAAATCAAAGTAACTAAGAAATGCCTAGCAATACTTGGGCTTTAACCTCAACCAATGACATTTGTATCTAGTCATTAACTAGAATAGCAGTTAACTGTCATGAATATTTCATGCTAGGCACCGTTCTGAGTAACTATAAATGCTTTATTTAATCATTATAACAAGTTAAATATAATTTTAAGGTAATCACAAGTATAGTCATTATTTTCATTTTAAGTGAGGAATTTGAAGCCCCAAGAAGCAAAATAACTGCCCAAGGATTTGTGATTGAACTTCACAGTGACAGAACCTCAATCCAGCCAGTTCTACTCCAGAGAGCAAGTTCTCCAATACTGTTCTCTGAAGGCTTATTGAACACATTCCTTCATCTGAGAACAGATAAACCTTCCACCAAAGTCTCTGTAGCATCTCTATTTCTACTCTACTAGTAGATAAAGAATTAAAAACCAAAGCATAATCTGTCATCACCATATCCAACTATTCCCATAATCAGAAAATATAAAATCTTAGATATCATTTAATTCAGTCTTTATATTACAGATGGAGAAACTGAGGCCAAGTTGGTAAAAGTTTTGCCAGAGGTTAAATACACATTTCCAATTTTTGTCAAAGCAGGGTAATTGGCAGAGTGCTAAGTTCTCTTGTACAACAAATATTGAATGCTTTTGCTCAACAAATATTTGTGGAATTGAATTGGAAGTAAGAATCTTTCTTGAGATTAGATTAGAGCAAAGCACCATGGTTAGAAAACTTTGTAAATAAATTCTACTTGGCTGGTCTTTGTCCCTAAGGAATGGCATTTCTAGAAATCTATGTCAGGATAGAGTTCCATCACCTGTTGTTAATACTGAGATTCTCACATGACTTTTCAGAGTAAGCCTGAACCTATTTTATTTTTCTGTTATAGCTTTAAATCACCATACCAAAGAGCTTGAATTTAACCATTTTTCTAGGGTCATCACATTAGAATTTATTTAGTTATGACAAAATAAAGGATATTTTTGTACACTCAAGATAGACATTGGGCTAAATCTTACTCTAGTGAAGTGTTTCAGGAAGTTTGGACAAGAAAAGTCAATCAAAAACCCCCCAAATTTAAAACCACCCTAAAAAATTTGATAAAAATATTCATTCATCAGCAGGAATTTATATAATTTTCTCTTATAATTAATATGGATTGATATATGGGGGTTTTTTTTTGCTGCACTGAAATGAAATTTGAAAGTGCCTTTACTTTGATTTCTATTTAATGCCAATTATTTAATTTTAAAAATTATAGTTAGATTACATTTGTATTTACAATATATTTTTTCAAACCTTTATCTAGTAAATAATATTCTGTATGTAATGCACTTAGATGCAAACTTAATAAATATGATGTGGTTATACTGATTGATTTTTGTTTGTTTACAGACTATAGTATGGACAAACTGGTTGATATCATTTAAAACTGACATTCTAGAAATGTCTTAGTAACTAACACTTCAAACTCTCATGCTTTCCAATTCATCATACTTTTAGGAAACACAATTCATTCTGATCTGAAATTTCACAGGAATTTAAAATATTGTTTCAAAACTTAAAAACATATCAAAATTTTAGTGATTATAGATATCTTTGGATTTTATCATGCAAAATTTATTAAGATAATTTAATGATTTAAGGCAAAAGTTTTATAGTGACAGTTTTAAATTTGAACTGTAATGCTTCAGTCCTAAGGTTCTTTGAACAAAATGCTTTACAACTCTAGAAATAGGTTAACTTTCTTTCCAGAGATTTGTTTTGAATTTACTTTTCATTTAAAGAGAAATTATTTTCAAGTAACATTTTTCACAATGGATGATACTTTTCTTTAACAAGGAAGTTTTAAACTGTTTGCTTAGATTGGTACATTTTACATATTTATAAAATGTCTATTTCTTGTTTATTTCAACATATATTGATAACATCAATCATCTAAAATATGGTAACTCATCAGTGCAAAAACTCTATAAACTCAGTATTTCCCCAAAACTTAAAAACTTATGTATAATCCCTTGTGGCTAAGGGCTCATGAGAGTATATGTAGGATATGTTTTCTGAATTTCTGTGATGAATTACAATGGAGACATTTTTGTTAAATTTCAAAAAGAAAAGAAAATATTTCCCACTTCTTCCTCCCCATTACAGCATAAGTTATCAGGAAGAGTGGGTTATTTATCTCCTAACAGCACACAATGTCAAGAAAAAAAAAATGCAACCCGTTTTATCAAATGGTTATTAACAATAACCCTTTGTCTGATCAACATATTTATAACAAAAGAGGTACTAGAAGGAAATGCTTATTCATTTACAGAATCTGGATTCATAGCAACAACCAAATATCATCAAGGATTAAACAACTTCTTAATGGCATATAATAAATGAGTTTTGTAAACTTACAACACTTCCTCTAAGATGAAATGGTCACTGAAAATAAGCTATTAGGCAAAGGAAGCATTTACCTGATGACTAACTGCATATAAAATGAACTTGATGAAACTAACATGAAATAAAAAACTATCATTTTGGGGAACTAAGAATGAAATCCACAATTTGTCAAATAATGCTTAAAAATGGAGTTTAGAGGTACTATGTGGCTCTATCAAGAACAAAAAACCTACTTGTTAGTTAAAACACAAATGACTATGTTGGTGATACACTATTAGTGTGATCACAGATCTTGATATATTCAGAGTTTATTCATATCATTAAGTTCAGTGACAACAAAATAAATTAAAATTCAAAATAATTCCCTTTGCTCTAGTTTTTAAATTTTTGGATGATTTTTACTTTAAGGCTAGAACAGAAAACTGGGACAAGGGCATCTTTATATATAAATGGTTTTACAGTTTTAACTGTAAAATGGTAAAAACTATAAATTGTCTTTAGTATATTTTCTCTTTTTCTTCCCTAAAATTAATAGAGCGGAGGGGAGAATATTTAAAATATGTCTTTTCACTGATGTGGATCCTGGTTAAGACTAGTTGCAAAAATAACAAGATCACGATAATATTTACCTGCCAGTGTTGTAAGAATGTCCAAGAGAAATAAGGACTTACGTGGACAAGTGCTTACTATGGGTCAGGCATATCCCTAAATACTACATATAAATTATCTAAGATACAGGTATGCCACATCATTATGCCATTTTATAGAGGATGAAACTGATTTCCCTAAATGGTTTGGTAGAATTTGAACACAGACACTTTATTGTTTTTAACCATGAACTCTAACTTGAATCTTTTCACCCTCCAATAAAACTAGCACTTTTAGGGGAAGAACCAAATTTTATATTTCTACCAATTTCCCATTTTACCAAGACTGGGACTTAGTAAATTTTCTTGTTAACTGATATTAAGAAATATGCACCTTGATACATGAGCAAAATCTCACTTCACAGATATTTGTCCAAAGTTCAAATCTCCCTCACTGAAATGTAGCTATTATATAGTATTATTTAGGTTTGCTTTTTAACTATTGGGGAGATTTAACAAAGATCCTTGAAGCTGTAGCTACCTACGGTAGAACTTGCTCATTGCAGTAAAGCATCGAAGATTAAATATTTTGAAGAATTTGTTAGAAGTTTTAAAATAGACAGTAGTAATTAAATATTATTTTGTTATAATATTGCCTCAATCTAAGTTAAGTGTCGGACATTTAGACTACATTGAAGTGACTACAAACAATATTCCTGAAATTTGGGCCTCAACACGTTTACTGCAAAGCATAGTGATAAAAACATAAGTACCTGAAAAATGATAGAATCATTTGTGCTCAACTCTCTCCCCATGTTCCTCTTGCCATATATAACCCATCTAATTTAGTGAAATTATCTATAAATTATGTAACTAAGAGATTTCATTGCAAGGTTGACGAGTAAAAGGGGAGGGAACATGGAAATATGGAGAGAATCAGCATTTCTAAAGATCGTTCAAAAGCTATATACAATCGGAGAACACTCGTCTTGGTCTTTTTTATAAGAACAGTGATTCATCAGAAAAGCTAGATGACACCTTCATGCTCTAGGGAAGGTCTATTTGTTACTGTGAACATCAAAAAATAGTCTATGATATTCCTGCCTGTGAAGCTGGAACTGGGAGAGGAGGATGGGAGTGGGAGAAGGAATGACAGGGGGGCTGATGATTGCAGCTCAAGTAGAGCCAGATTGCTTACCTAGGACATTATTCTAAATTCCACTATGTTTGACTAAAAACAGGATAATTAATAGACATTTGCTGATCAAAACCTGTAAAATTCATGCCACTCATTTGAGTTTAGTTTGCATGTATGTCTGAAATGAATATGTATACAGCAGTATTTTATCTGAGTAAATGCCAGTTCTTTATGGCGGGAGCAGATATAAAGGAGTCTATTTACTTATTAAATATTTACACAACTACTTCCAAAAGTATTGAGTAATACATAAACCATTAACTCAAGCATAAAAGACAAGGACTGAAAATGGAGTTGGGGAAGGAGAGCAGTGAGAGAGGAGTGCTATACAGTTCATTGCAAGGGCAGCTTTACCTGAGAACTCTTAAGTGCATGAAGAGTATGATTTCAGATATATGCTACTAATGGCTACTTTCTGCACTCCTCAAAGAGACTGGAATTGGCCCTTCAGTTTATACATAGCTGGCATGGAGGACACATGAGCCCAGAGAGTTATCCCAATATAACTCATCTATGGCAAGAACTTGTAGACAAAGAGCTTCAAAAGCTGACTCAAAAAGGGAGGAAGATCAGCTCATTGTTTAGCTCAAATTTAGCTAGAGATAAATTTTTGTTCAAGTTTACATAATAAGCTCACCTCTTTTTATTTGATTTACTGACATAGCCTGATGGATGTCTATGACTTTGGGAGAGGAAAACATTTCAAGTTTCAACAAAATCTCTGCAGAACATGAAATTCAAGGCAGCCCCTTTTAGAAGTAACATCAGTGGAAGAAAAAATAGGAAGAATAACTATTCTCACTTGTGGAAGGTGGCACTTAGGGAAGACATTGGCTGAAACATCAGGATAAACTGCAAAAGGTATTATGTACAATATTATAGTTCCACAGTCATTAAATCCAGATGGTGTTGGTGACTTTGGTGGCGGAAAAAGTTTCATAGAAGTGTTGTAGGATCAGGGCCTCCCTGATGGTGCAAGGGTAAGCACCGCACTATGCAGCCACTACAGCATGAGTTCAATCTCCCACCAGGGAGGTGATGCACATGGCACAGCAGACCTCTCCTGCCTGGCCCATTGCTCCCCTCTGCAGTGTATTTTGGTGGATCTGCCTGTTCTGCTCCCCACTCTGTCTCTGATGAATCCTCTTATCCCTGTACTTCTGACCTACACCCCAGTTCTTCTATGCAAAAAAAAAAATTAAATATCTTTAAAAATAATTTAATAATACCATTATCAAAGCAAGGCTTTTTTTTTTAAAAAAAAAAAACAAAAAACAACTTTATCTCCAAATTTTCAGCCACTATTGGTACATGATACACCTCCTCAAATGTTGTTGAATTAAGGTAACAAGTAATTTTTCATAATTCTGCATGTTGGCTGGGCTCAGTGGCTGTTTACATCACCCCTTGTCATACTGGCCAGATCACACATGTGACTGAATCTACCCAGTGGATCAGCTGGAGCTGGAACATCTGGGACAATCCCACTCAGTGTGTGACAGTTAATACTGGCTATTTTCTTTGTGATATGTTTGTTTTCTATATGGCTTCTCATTTGTTAGGGCCTTTTTTGCCATGTTGCTTCCTTAATAGGATAACCTACGCTTCCTTATATGGTAGTCAGTTTTCAAGAGGTCAAAATCAGGAGCTATACTAAATATTAAGGCTTAAGCCCAGAAATCACTCATTTTCCTTCTGCAACATAAGTTAAGGAAGTCACAGGCCTAGCTCAGATTCAAAGGGAATCTGCTGGGAAGTAGATAAATCACATCGCAAAGTATGTGCAGGATGGGAGAGACCTGCATCCATTATTAGAGTAATCCCACAACAACCCTTCCCCCCAAAAAAGTGCAACAAATTTGAACTCTAGTTCATGCTACGTGTGACTGTTTTTCTATGGGAAGTAGAATGACTCATGATTTGGTCATCTGACCATCTGCTTTCCATTAGTGCCTTCATTTTCTTATGTGAATTTAGTGAAACACAAAAGACGCTATAATATCCTTCCAATGAAAGTTTGCTCTGAAGAAATCAGATGGCTCACTGAAGATCTATCAATTCCCTTAGTTTTCATTCTCACTAAGTAGTGATAGGTCACAAATTGTAAGCTTCCTCAAGAGGAAAATTGATGGCTGGCAAAAATTATTACCTTACTATTGTTTAATTTTTCCTCTAACCAAAATCTACATTATCTATTTTTCCCACTGGGAAGTTTTAGAAAAAAATAGGAGAAAACCCCAATTTGACAAATGACAACCACTATTTATTTATAATTGTGTAAGAAGTAAATTTGTGTAAGGATTAAATAACTAAGAAAAAACTTATGAGATAACATCAAGAGGAATATTCACATTCAAGAGATTCTAGAAGGAGAAGGGACAGAGAAAGGTACAGAAATTTTATTTGGAGAAATAGCTGAGAATTCCCAACCTGGGGAAGGAAACTGACATCTAGATCAAGAAGATCAAAGAATTCCAAACAAAATAAACTGAACAAACATACACCCACACATATTATAATTACATAGTAAAATTAAAGATAAATAGAATCTTAAGAGCAGCTATAGAAAGTGAATCACATATTAGGGACCTCCTACATCAATAGATTTTGCAGTAGACAACTTACGGATGAGAAGGGAATGGGATGATATATTTAAAGTGATTAAGAAAAGACATCCAATGAAGAGTCCTCTTCCCAGGTAAGTTATCACTCAGACTTGAAAGAGTGAAAGTGTTTAATAGACAAACAAAAGTTAAAGGAATTCATCATTACTAAACCAGTATTGCAAGAAATGTGCAAGGACATCTAATAGGAAAAGAAGCCCCATTTAGAAGTGACAATAAAAACAAGACATCAAAAGCAATTTAGAATAAGGGTTAGCATAGAATCTTAAGTGCAAACCTCATGGTAACCTCAAAACAGAATTGGATTTTTAAAAATGTTTTCTTGTTTGGTTTCCCATAATATCTCCCTTGCCATTACTTTTGGTGGGTGGTAGAACCCAAGCTACCCCTTGGCAGGGTTTATAGATTGTCTTTCTTAGCCCATGACAGAATACTAGCACATGACCCAGGAGACTCCAACTTGCCAACTGTCACTCCAGAACTAGAGGAAGCACACCAGATACAGAACAACTCAGGATGGTGGAGCTAAAGGGAAGAGACCGTGGGGCACACTGTGTCACTCTCTGGGCCGGGCCTGGATGTTCTGCTATCCAGACTTCTTTGATTCCTAACATTTTATGAATCTCATAGTTAGGCCTTCCAATCTCATTTCAACCAATCATTTGTCTAAATTATTTAGAACCAGGTAATATTGCAGTTCTTCAACTATCAATCTGAATAGGCAAGCAAAAAGTTGTTTGTGTAGGTATTTGTTGAATGTCTCATACTATACTAAACTGTAGCTACAGCATTTTACAAGAAGTTTGCATTTTAGTGAGGGAAATGGAATGTAACAGGAAGATGACAAAAACACAAACAACTAAAATACAAGTTAGATTCTCTGTAGATGACTATGGAGAAAATGACTCAGACACTGAACATTTTGCAAGTTTAGTTTGATTATGGGATCCTCTCTTAGAAGGGAGCTTCTCAGCAAGGGGATAATGAAGAACCTGAGGCAGATATGTACTTGGGGATTGCTATGAACAGGATGTCATTGTGGCTGAAGAAGCAAGATTCAAGCAGATAAGGACAAAGAAGGAATCTGGTAAAAGAAAAGCAAGGCCTTGAAGTCATTATAAGCCATAGCATTTCTCCTGATGTGAAGGATTATGAGGCATGTCTTGATTTAACATTTAAAGGGAAAACTTAGGCTGTTATTTTGAGAACAGACTTAGGAGGGATGTGTCTACTCATGAGAATGGAAGCCAGACATCAATTAATTATCTCAATAATTGCAGTTAACAGATGACAGTAACTTGGGCTACAAGCAAAGAGCCTAATTTGTTTGTTTTTCCCACTCTGGATGCTTTTACTGTTAATATGAGTTTAGAAAAATAATCGATACTGGCCTAGTCTTTTTCACATCACATCGTTAAGTTAGTGTTTTCCAACAGCTCTATTTAATTGAAAAGGGCACATTTCCACACCAAGGGTTAAGACCTTGCAAATGTGTTACTTCCCACAGGCACACAATAATTTAACTTTGAATCACCATTAACATATTAGTCTACCAAAAACACATTAATGATACAATTTAGGAAACACAGTGAACAAAAACAAAACAAAAAGAGAAACCAGGGAGGAATCCTGTGCCATCATGCAAAGGTAGAAACAGTCAAAACTTCAGGCTCACCTGAGACCAAAGACAAGGTGGCACCCACAAGAAACTCACATCTTTCAAAAAAGTCTGTAGAGAAGGGTCTGCTGTTCAACACAAATAATCAGGTTCTCCTTGTCTGGAGCCCCCTAGAATTTGTTCAACTTAATCCCTTGTAAAAGCAGAATATAAAAAGAGAAATGCAATATCCTCTGCTCCTCATTCTTAGTCTCTCTTCCACTTTACAGGGACTCTGTCGATTTTCAAATGGGAGGAATTGAAAACATTTGTTAGAAGCAGATTTCCAAATCCTTCTGTATCAGTCATTGAGCATGTGACCAGCTAGAGGACTGAGGACTAGGGTGCCTTGGGAAAATGAAGGGCATGGTGGAAAGTCTCATAGTCATGTAGTTTCCAAGAAATATTTGCAAGTCTAAGTGTATATTCACGACCCAGTATCTAATTATAACTGAGTCCTCTTATGCTCAGAATAAACATCTAAAATGATTCTCATTTAAATGTCAAAAACTATTGCCTTTTGCACCAGATTCTTACTTCTTATAATGCTTGCTGTGGTCTCAGACCAAAGACACACCTGCCTTTATCCTCCCTGCCAGGTTCAAACACAAACTCCATTGGTAAATATGTGCTCTTATGCAGAGGCAGTGTGATGTGATAAGATGGCAGAAAGACAGGAGAATTGGGTATGCACAGGTATTCCTGGTACAGACATGTAGATTCAAACCCTGGCTTCTCTACTTAAGAGACTGGAACACCAGACCAGACTGCTCATGTTTCTGAACCCCTGTTTCCTCATTTCTAAAATGAGGGCTAATGTTCAGCTGGCAGGGTGATTTGAATTGTACTGCCAGAGACTGGCACTGTGTGGTTCAGGTCGGATGCATGTGACTGCCAGAAATGAAATGTTCAACTAAAAGTAATTTCAATGCAAGGGGCTTATTTTTCCTCAAAGAACAGTCAATATAGAGATAGCTATTTCTTGGTTTGGTTTGGAAGTTTAATAGCATCAGAGTTTTAGGTCAGTTTTTGTATATTATTCACTGCTGAATATCCAGATATCATGTCCTTATAGGGCAATGTCGAAAGCAGATGAGTAGACGTTTATCATTGCGTGTCTTC
The DNA here is from genome assembly GCA_019455555.1 of Galemys pyrenaicus. NCBI lineage: Eukaryota > Metazoa > Chordata > Mammalia > Eulipotyphla > Talpidae > Galemys > Galemys pyrenaicus. Next base: position 19,623,882 of record JAGFMF010011752.1, on the reverse strand, counting down.
AGAGAAAATTGCTCCCAGAAAGTTCAGTAACCATCCCTCATGATCCCATTACCCTGAAGTGGTTACATGCCTGTTTCTTGGTTGCAAGCAAAGCTGGGACAGTTAGGATTCAGCATTCTCCTTCCTTGTGTGAGGAGGGATCTACTGCAAGAGAAAACTGGATGGTCCTTGGCCCTCAGTAGAAAGGCACTGAGGTCTGCTTCAGGTTCTTGGCATAATAAGTACTCATATTCGGGCCTCTTTGTAGCGCAAGAGGTTGAGCGCCACACTGTGGGGCTTCTGCAGCCACTGTAGTGTGAGTTCTATCCCTGGCCAGGGAGGGGACCCACATGGCACAGCAGACCTCTCCTGCCTCACCCACTGCTCCCTTCAGCAGTTTATTTTGGTTGATCCGCCTGTTCTGCTCCCCATCCTGTCCCTGGTGAATCCTCTCACCCCCTGTGCCTCTGGCCTATACCCCAGCTCTTGTATGCATAAAAATCTTTTAAAAAAATAATCATGTTAGATCCCTTTTTACTTTGACTGGAAGCATGATATAACAGGTGCTGGCAGAAACTTCTAGGTCAATCTATTTGCTGTGTACTTTTTTGAGAGCATCTATGATTTGCATCTTCAGTGATTACTTTTAGTGAGGATCTTGCTTTTCTACTGGGCCCTTTGCAAAAGACTGGTTTCTTCATTTTAATACCAACTCTAGCTTCCTTTAGTACCACCCCCAAAGCGTAACTGGTTCACCACTCTTTCTTCTTTGTTAGCTCTGCTCTCTTTCAGATCACTATTCACTGTCCTCCCATATTCTGCAACTCAGAAAGGGGATCTGCCTGTGAATGTTGCACTGTACTACCTCACATCCTATTTCATACCATGCTTTCTTCCTGAATCACCACCTACATTTCTGTTTCTGAGATATAACTGAGCTGCCTATTATAAAAAGAACAATTGCAACAAAAGCCAACAAAGAAAACTTTTCTTACCTGGCTTACCTCTGCAGTCACATACTGTGGCTAGATAAAGGTATAGACTTGAAAGCACTTGGGCCCCATACTATTTCTTGTCTTTTAATTTGAACATTGGCAAGGACAGTGGAGAGCAGTGAATGGGCTAACAAAAGAGGCAAGAGTTGTGGGCCAGTCTGGATTGGGGGACAGCACAGAAGTAAACCACAGCCAGGGCCATGAAGAAATGAAGCTATATATTGCAAAGGATGTAGGAAGAAAGCATGGCTTTCATTAACTAGTAACAAGAGTTCAAAGTTGTACTTAATTAAAAAAGCACAGATACCTTTAGAAGCAAAACCAAACCAAAAGCAAAACCAAACAGTAAGATGTGGGCACCCAGCACAGATGCTGGCTCGTAACTGGAGGCATATTTGTGTTGTACAAAATAGCGTTGCTTTTTAAGATAGGGAGATTTAGATTTACTGTCAGAGAGGAAAAACTCCATTATTTTTTTAATGTTTTTTGTATATTTGTTTGGGTCCTCCAAATATGTTATAAGAGCATAGGTTAGAAGTGGCTGCTTAGTGACTTTTTTTTTTTTACTTCTCTATAGCACCTTTTAAAATAGTTTCTTTAAAATTTTGATTACTACATTTTGCACTGTTCATTATCACTCTGGTAGTTAACTCATTCTCATTCTTCAGCACATCCAAGCATGATACAGATCTGCGTTTATTTATATGGGTTCTATTAATTGGACAACACAACATGAGCTCATGGCTACACGCCCTGTGGATGTTTAATACAGTAAAAGCATGTGAATTGGCTTGTCCATCAACCATGTGCTCTGGGAATTCCTGGTGAGTAAATCTGGGTATGCAACGGCTCTTTCAGAAAAACACAAACCTTGTTGGGCTTTAGCTATTGTATCTAAACATAAAAATAAAACCTTCAGATTTGTGTACCCACTTTCCTAATCACTTTGAAACTGTGTGTGCACATGTGTGAGTTTGTGAATCTGAATTTTTATTTCTCTAAAGTGAGCACGAATTGTGCCTGAAGAAGATGCATTTACTGAGCAGGGCATGTGTAGGTCAGTTCAGCAGTGGACTGCAGCCTAGGCATGCTGGTGCCGCCCACCCGGCTGCCCAGCCATCCCTGAGGAGGTGACATCTGGAGAGCTGCCCTTTCATTCTCACTGCATAGGAGAGCTGAGGGCTGGCTACCGCCAACCAGGCGATGAGAAAGAAACTCAGGCTTAAAGAATTGATCGGCCCTGTTTTGATACAAGGAGGATCCCCCTTAAAACCTTTACAAATGCATTCGTCAACTCAGCAACCACAGAGTTCAGAGTCAACAGCTAAACAGAGTAAAGAGAGGAAGATCCTTGTTTGTTTACTGTTTTGCCATGTACTTTCAAAATACAATAGTGGGAGAAGATTTGTTCTGACTTTTCCCATAGATACTGTTGAGGGAATGCATTTAAACAAAACAAAATAGTCTTTCTCTGACTCAACAGAATCTGTAGTATTATCTTAGCGCATGTTTAGGTGGGAACATTCCTTTGTTGTTTGTTTCCTGTACTCTGGAAAGGGGGCATTTAATGGAATTTTTCACTTTGATTTTTCTGACAAGTAGGACTGATTAATTTCTCTTTAACAAAAACGAAAGTATTTACCCAGTGTATCTCCAGATAAACTACTATTTTTATTAATTGATGGAAATATTTTGTTTTGAAGATCTAAATGATCTTAGATATTCTCTGCCACTGGAACATTCTTAGCTGGCACCTAAGGCAGACATTAGACATTCTGTATAGAGAATTAATGTGAGCAGTATAATCAATGATAGAGCCCTTTATTACTATACACAGGGTCAGGGGTACTAAATTACAAGTTAAAATGCTTTTTAAAAGTTGTAGTATGAAGCATAATAAGAGCATAAGGAACATGGAATGACTGGAAGCCTAAATTAGAAACTGACTTTTAGCAAAAATGAGTAGTTCAAATTTAAGTTACTGTTATCGGTTCCAGGTACAATTTTAATACTTAGCTTCCTTCACAAGTAATTGAGAATATTTGTATAAGTAAAACTACAAGCATGAGATGATGTGAAATTTTGACCTGAGATTTTTTGAAGTCATTATTTCCATATATCATACCAAATAAAAAGCAAGTCTTCACAAAACAATATTCCTTATTTCCATGCTGCATTTTTATAATTTTTTTGTTCAATCAGTTCCCTAGTAATTGTTTTTCAACAAAATGTATATAAATCCTTATAGGAAATCACAATAAAAGAGTAGCCATTATCTTTGGGGAAAGGACTTTCACAAAGTAATCTATAGATAAGATTGCCTCCTTCTACTGGTTAACATAAATGCAAATGGATAAGAGCAGTCCTATAAAAAGTTAGAAAATATCTTATCAGTCTGCCAGTCATTTGTATACATTCCACAGTAAATCAAAAAGAAATTATGTATACTTCCTCTCAGACACAATGTCCCTATATATAGCTCATTTTAAAAAGACAGATCATTGAGAGTATTGTTGATGCCATCAACATGTGCAAGATACAAGAATTTGCTGAGGTTTCTATAGTGAATGTCCGCCACAAAAAAAGAATTTTGTCAACTGTTCATTTTCTTTTATAAACTTGATATTTTTATCCTGTAAAAACCTTTAAACCAAAACATTTACTATCCTGGGACAAAGAACAGAATATGAGTACTTATACACACAGACTGTGATGAGAATACCCAAACATAGAGAAAAGATCTCGCACTAGAATACCTCCCAATGAATACCATTTATGCTGGTAGAATTGCTTAGAGCAGAACCATTAATCAGTGTAAATTCAGTGTTCCCATACTAAAACTACAAGTTTCATTCATTGCCACAAGACAATTCTTAACTTTTACGAAGAATTTCTTTAAAATTTTCAACAAGATTCATATGCCATTTTTAAAAATTCGCCCAACATATCACCTTTACCCATTCTTGAATAACATTAAATATAGAACATTAAAATATAGATACACACATTTTTCACAATGGTAATTTTATAACATATTACAAATAAATACACTGGATTTTCAGATGTTTCTGCCCAAGTTCAAGCGGTATGTTCCCAATTTTTGTATCATTAAGAACTAGTGATTCCCTTAGTAGATCCACAGATCTGACAGGGGTGGAATGGAAGCTGGAAAGCTGATGACGAGGTTCTGGGGAAAGACTTAGCTTCAGGTAATGGTCTATGAGCACTATTCAGAATGCAGAAATTTATACTCCAGCCCTGACCAGATACAAATTTGGTTGAGGGATGGTTAAGAATTTTTTTTTATAAAAGCATCACAGTTCATTTTGATGGGCAGTCTTACTTTAAAAAGGGTATTTGAACAGTAACCCAAATTTTAAACTCTCCAGGTCTGTGGTATAAATGTCAATACATGTTAGAAAGTAAGCCATATTTAAATTTGCTAATTATCTTCCATTTCCCCTCAAGAATTCAAGTGGAAAATGACACAAGAAATGACTTTTGTAAAATTTGAAAAAAGGGGGTGGTGGTGGTATTTGGAACAGAAAATAAATCATGATAGGAATTTTGAGAAAAGACAAGCAAGGAAGCATTGGGTAGCTATTCAATGATGAGACTGGATACAAGAAAATGTACTAATGCAAGGAAATATCTGAGCTATGGTCCTGAACCCAGAAACAGTGATAATATTTTGTTATGAGAAATAGCAACATTTCTCCTGCTAAGAGTAAGAGGGAACTTAGATGTAAGCATTGGAGCATATCTCTAGATATTGGATAGTGCTTGATACAAGATTTGGATATTAATTATGAAGTCAAACAGATTTTGTGTCAATATCCCCTTCTTTTGGAATTGTCATTCCAGTACAGGAAATACACTTTTCACAAGAATAAGAAGTCACTGAGTTAAGTCAACAGAAGAGTAATTTAAAAACTTCTCATCCTTTTCTATAGTTTTTATGTGGAAAAGTCTCTCATTTTCATCTGTTCTAAATCAGTATGCAGCAATTAAAAAACAAAACCATTAACAGCTCTTCCTGACATACATTGCCTGTAATTCAGATTCCAGTCCACAACAACCTTCATGCCATATACTTTGTTCTGGACAGCTGACTTGAAATAAATGATCAACAAATACTTACTAGCTCAATATTTAGAAAAATTCAGATTATCTACCTTAGAATTAATCATGTTTATTAACTAAAGCATCATAGTGTATAAAATAGGATACACCAATCTTCATTAATTTGTTTTTTTTCCTTTAAAAAATACCTCATGTCAATTCCAAAATGAAATTTGCTTGTTTTTCTCTTGTGTCTGGCTTGGCTATCAAATGGCAATCTGTTGTTATTTCTTAACCAAATCCAATAGAATCACTGTCCTTCAAATTTTATGTATCTTTCAAAAGAAGGCAAATCTGCACAGGAATTGTGTTACTCTAACATTGATTCCTGTCTCAATAGCAAAATACATTTTCTATTTTTCCTGAATAGACTTAATCAGGATAGGATTTAAATTCAGCAACATATCAATCATTTCCTCCCTGTATTTACTACATCATGCTTTGAGTGGTAAAAGCTTTGCAGACAAAATGCACTCACAGCCAAGTCACACAAAGGCCATGTCAGGGGACTGGAGACACTTGCTGGGCATCCTTTGGTTAGGAGGCAACAGCGAAGTCTCAGAAGCACTTTTTCTGAAAACAGATTTTTTGAAAGCACTATTTTATTTGTTTAATTCATTCATTTATACTCACATGGAGCAATGTGTTTGTAAGTATTATTTAACCATTTGAACAGGAAGACAACAGTAATAAAGGGCAACAGAATGGTGAAGATGAATGCCCTCACTTATGCTTTCACTTATTATTTAAGGAACAAGACAGACCTATTATCCTTTGTCAACTGAATGATAGCAGTAAAACTTAAGAAAAAAATAATTGTGATTTATAAAACCCTGTCCTTTACTATATGAGAGACAGCTAAAGAAGAACATGAAGTCTGAAAGAAAACTTTAGATTGTAATTACATGTCTTTTTGTTTTTCAAGTGCTTCACATGTCAATGTTCTATCAAATGAATGTCCTGTCATCTCAAAAAGATGACAGACAGTTCAACTATAGAGTAGACGTGGAATGAATAACCAAATATTTGATTACAGAGAATAGGAAAAGTTTTTAATTTTCTTTTATTGAGGTAACATTGGTTACCATACTGTTAATGATCTAGGGGGAGACAAGCCTCCTCAGATGTGTATCACCACACCATGCCCACCAGCAAAGTATGCTTAGCACTTTACCCAAGCCACTAGGCTCTCTATCCTCTTTGTTTCCACCTTTGCTCTTCCTCCCTCTCCTAGGGCTTGTTTTGGTTTAGTTCCTTTGTTCTGGTTTTCTGTATTCCACAGGTAAAAGACATCACCTGGTATTTGTTCTTCTCCTGATTTCTCAGCATGATGCCTTCCAGTTCCATCCATTTGTCCCAAATAGTAAGAATTCATCTATATCTATATATAAGCTCAAGTTCTTCGGTTATCTTTTGCATTCTTTGGGCAGATACCTAGTAGTAAAATTGCTGGGACTTATGTTCTATCTATTTTTAGTATTTTTTAGGAACCTAGTGTTTTCCATAGAGGCTAGACCAAGAGGATTTGCTTTAATGAGCACTCCATAGTTTAAAAAAAAGCCCCAAGTAGATAATTCAAATGAAATATTTTGTCACTTTCACTTAGTTTGGTTTAAAAATTATATAATACATATATTTTAAACACATCAGTCATATGAAATGTGTAATGAAATATAAATAATCTTCCACATCACATCACCAATTCTAACTTCCTGAGAGTTTAGAGTGGGAAACTGCATGCTATTTTAATTTTAATTTGCATTTCCCTGACCACTAAAAAGAGTGATTATTTGTTTATTGGTCACTTAAAATATGTTATCAATCTCTCAATTCAGTCATCATCTCTGACATTTCCTTAAAAGTAGAAGCTAGAGATCCTAAAGCAATTATATTTTTCAGGTTGGAAGAATCACTTTCAAAGATAAAGAGTTAAAGGAAATAACAGCAGAAAGAATGTGGGACTACATCAAACTACAAAGCTGGCAAAGGAAACTTAACAAAATGAAAAGGTGACCTATTGAATGGGAGAAAATATTTGTAAATTATGTATATGGTAAGAGGTTAATATACAACATATATAAAAAAAACTTCTACAATAGTAGCAGAGGATCTATACAGACATTTTTCCAAAGAAGATCTACACATGACCAAAGGTACATGAAAAGGTGCTCAACACCACAAGTCAGAGAAATGAAAAACACAATGAGATATCACATCACACTGTTAAAATAGCTATCATCAGAGAAAGCACGAACTAAATATTGGGAAGGATGTGGATAAAAAGAAACACTTTACACTGTTGATAGGATATAAAAGAGTGCAACCTCTCTGGAAAACACTTGAGTTTCCTAAAATGGTAGAAACGGAACTAACATATAATCCATCAATTGTATTTCTGGGTATTTCTCAGATGACAATGAAAACAAGCTTGAAAAGATATTTAAACCCCTATATTTATTGCAGCATGGTTTACAATAGTCAGGATATGGAAACAACGTGTACCCATAAATGGATAAATGGATATATACATAGTAAATGCACAGAGAGAATACTATTCAGCCATAAAAAAAGAACAGAACCTTTTTAAGATAATTAAATTGCATGGTTTTTCAATTGAAGCAACACTGGTTTACAACAGTCTCTGTGAATCAGAGGTATAGGTTCACACATCTACAGATGTGTTTTATATCACACCTATCACCTAAACACCCTCACCATCTGTGACAACTTGCATGCAACTTGTGGGTGTTATGCCATGTAAAGCAAGCCAGCTAAAGACACAAAGACAAACACTGTATGATTTTACTTATGTATGGAATCTAAATAAAGAACGAACAAAACACCAAGCCTAGGGATACAGAGAACAGATTAGTGGTTACCTGAGGTAAGGGGTGGATAAAATGGTGAAGAAGGTCAAAAAGTACAAACTTTCAGTTGCAAAACAAGTAAAGCAATTATAAGAATATACAGCATGGAAATTATAGTTAAAATACTGTTTTATATATCTGAAAGTCTCTAAGGAGATTTTTTAAAAGTTTGTCAGTCAAACATTTCTCTTCACCATGTTTGTTAATGGATTTTTATTACACTTTTGTAGTAATTATTTCACAATATATATAAATATTGAATTATTATGTTTACGCCTGAAACTAATATGCCAATTATATCGAAATTAAAAAAAAAACTAAAAAGCAAATAGAACTAAGAACCAATTTTAGTTATGAAAATAATCCTATTACCAAAGATTACAGCTTGCTATAGAACCAGTTTTTAGCATCCAAAAATAAAGTGTCACTGTTAAATATTCACAGGTGTCTTGGCACTACCATAACAGACAGCACAGTTATCTGCTCTGATATATATATACATAAAGGTTTCTTCCTGCTTTATAAAAATTGAAGCATATTAGTAGATATCAGTGTCACAAAAACCACATTCAGGAGCAGTTTTTCTTAAAACTGCTTTCTTAAAATGTGGTCCAAAGATCACCTCCAACGCATCAGTTGGGGCATTTTTGAAGATACTTCTTTGGGGTTCCTATCACAAACACACTAATTATTTTCTGATAACAGCTTGGAATCTGCATTTGAACCACTTCACATTGTTTTAATGCAATTAAGTTATATAAAACCATTTGAAAGACTAAAAAATGTGATACTATTTTTTTGTTTGTTTAAATCTAACCAATTTTTGTAAGTTGAGACAAAAACCAATCTAACATGAAAGCTAATCCCAGAAATAAATTTGAGCCTTGGACAGCATACCCTTCCATTACAGAGCTCATCACATACCTACTCATACTCTTTCAGACTGGGACAATTAAGGCAAGCCTATGAGCCCAATGTACACTCCCTGGGGATGTGAAGAGAAGCCACAGTAACCTGGGAAAACCCACACAGACATGGGGGTGAACATTCAAATACTCCATAGAGGACCCTGGCCAGAAATCAGTAATTTTTTTTCTCCCTCATCGATTAAAGGACATTATTCAAGGACCTGTTGTGTACCCTTTCCCAAGTACTGTGCAGAGGTCTCACAGAAGCATGGAAACAGAGAGCTCAAGTTTGGTGACACAATGACCTGAGCTCAAAATCCCATGTTATTGTGGCCTCCCTGGTTTCGCAGCAGGTTAAGCAACACACTATGAAGCAAACCGCAATCACTGCAGCACAAGTTTGATCCCTGCCTCCGGCCAGGTAGGGAACCCACATGGTGCAGCAGACCTCTCCTGCCTCACCCGCTGCTGCCCTCAGCAATGTGTTTCAGTCAGTCTGCCTGTTCTGCTCCCTGCTCTGTCTGGTGAATCCTCTCACCTCCCTGGACTCTGGCCTGTACCCCAACTCTTGTATGCATAAATAAATAAATCTTTAAAAAAAAATCCCAGGTTATTGATTAATGGTGATGCCTTGGATACTTTTTAATTTCCTCAAGGTTTATTTACCATGTGAAAATGGGAGTGGTTAGTGGACTTGAGAGATTAAAGAGTGTGTATAAAGCACTTGATATAGTGCCTGCCACATAGCTCATAGTAAGTTTTTATCATCATCTAATACTAATCTAATATCATAATCTAATAATCTCTGGACCTGCTTTAATTTTAATTTCATTTCACCTGTATCTTCATTCCACTTTTTGTGATAGAGATTATAACCCTCATTTTAGATGGGGAACTTGAGGCCCTACGTATGCCAGTTACTACTTAGCAAAAGGGGGAGCTGGATACACATACAACTATGGAGCCCTTTCTCTTTCCACAGAACTACTCACACTGAGTGTAATTGTCCAGTTACTGGGAACTGATTTTTTTCCCCCACAGAGCAAGTTGCACACACCTTTGTTCATATAATTCCCTGATCAACTGACTCACTAGGACAAAACAAAAATTGTACGTGCCAATGGAACAGAGACTAGGGCAGAAGGTGATACATGGGTCAAGATATATGCACCAAACTATGGATGTCCATACACATACACATGATATACACACACATCTGTGGCATTAAGTCCATATTCAACTATTTCCATAGTGTTACTATGCCTAGCTTAAGGTACAACTACTACATAAAACTATGAAAGTAGAGAGAAAGACTTACTCCTCTAAATTCCTTACTTTCTGGTATATACTTTTTAGATTCTCGTTTTTAACAATTTTTAACCTGGGCAGTTCTTTTTCTTAGAGAATTCATGCAGTATAAAGATTCTGTTATATTGACACAATAAAAGGACATTACATAATTGTAGCATCATTTACATAACTGGAGTTGCTGGAGCTTGCTCTGAAACAGGGCAAAGCCTCAATAAAATCTTTTGAAATGTGCAGCAGACAGAATTATCAATAAGGAAACAAAGCCATGCCTACTATACTTTCCTGCCAGAAGAGTCGGAATGATTGCTTGAACTACACAGATTAAAATCTACAAGGCAATATTTAATGCCACTTAAAATTATAACCACACGTTACTGCATGCATAATTTTACTGTCGCCAATCCAAAGGTAATTAAATCTTTCCAAGGTAATATATATGTTTTCATGTTTACATTCATCTGTATATCCTGGACTATTAGTGGATAAATGAGAAAAGATCCCTATGTTCATTTCATGTCTGGAAAGTCTAGTTAAACAACTGGGTTTCATTGGTATGTTGGTTTAATAAAAAAATTTGGTACATTTTTTTTCTGTGCCAAGGCAAACTATCAAACAATACTGAGAAAACAGGCATAAAGAGACAAAACAGAGTCTTTTGCTAAGCAGTGCCAAACCTATTCTTGCAATGCAACTGGTAAACATACAGAAAAAATGAGTACCTTTCAGTCCTCCTAAAGATACTTTTAATGACATGTTAAAGCTCTCTGCCTACTTTATCACACATCTACCTGCCTGGAGACCTATAAAACCATCAGAGAAATATTTTTAAAAATCAAATGTAGAAAACCAAGGTATGTTACATCAAATCAAACTCCCTCTTGCAGGGAGCTGTTTAGGGTAGGTAATGTTTCAAATTTTCCTATTAAAATCCTCTACCATCTTCCAACCTTCTGTGAAAATGCATGTTTGGCAAGATGTTTGATGCAGACATTTGAGATTATGAGGCCCACACCTTTTACATAGGAAGGAAAGCATTCACCTTGCTATTTAATTTCTCTTTGCAAACAGCTGACAGACAGCAATACTTAGTATATAAGAACACGGAATCTGCTGTTGTAAGGATGGAGCTCAGCTCTGCCACCGTGAATCCTTGAACAAACTTCTTACTACCTCTGAATCTTTGGTCCTAGTGTTTCTTTCTTGCTTAATGGAGAAAAATAATATACTTACCTCTAAGATTATCATGAAGAAAATGAAATAATTTGTTAACTGCTTTGAGTGGAGTGCCTACATCTAATAGCTCAATAAATACTTGTTGAACGGAAGGAAAGAATGGGGTTAGGGAAGAGGTGGGTGGTTAAATTTGACTAAATTTAACCAAAGCCAGAGGGAGGTAGAGTGTGGAGAAAGGATTGTTTACAAGGGGTGGAACTTGAAGATGCATTAGGCAAACACCAAATGACTTCTGCAAAAAAAAAAAAAAAGAATTGACTACCTAAATATTTTATATCTTCAAAGTCACACAGCTTAACCATAAACTTAAAGTTGCTTATTTAACTTTTTCAATTCATCTTCTTTTTAAATACTTCCCCTCACTTTTTTTTTTAAAGATTTATTTATTTATGCATACAAGCACTGGGGTACAGGCCAGAAGTGTGGGGGGTGAGAGGATTCACCAGAGACAGAGCGGGGAGCAGAACAGGCAGATCAATGGAAGTACACTGCTGAGGGGAGCAGCGGGCAAGGCAGGAGAGGTCCGCCACGCCATGTGGGTCCCCTCCCTGGCCGGCAGCCGGGATCGAACTTGTGCTGCAGTGGCTGCGGTCTGCTTCATAGTGCGTTGCTTAACCCACTGCGCCAACAGGGAGGCCCTTCCCCTCACTTTTTAAACAGATCTGGGAGACCCCAATTAACCTTGAGATTGTAAGAAGCAATCAGCAGAGGGTAGAATTTTCTTTAAAAAAGACCACACCTAAGATTCTGCTAAATTTCCCTCTGGCTGGCAATATTATAACAACATGTATCTGGCACTAGTCCCTACGCCTCCTACAGATCAGTGCCAAAGGAATCCCCAAACATCCAGGTACTGTTTTACTTTGCTCTGATGACAGTTGAAATTTCCATGCCTCCTGCTTCTTCTCAAGTGGAAGGGACATTCATTTCTGCCCAGCTCAAAGTTTATCTCTTTTGCACTACAATGTGCATTCTACCATTAAATTTAAAACTGCCTTGACATGTTGTTATAATATCTCAGGGATGTGGAACATTTCTTGTGACCTCCATGTGAAATGTGGGAAAGGTGTGATCTGGTCCCCCCTTGATATGTTCTTATACTGGCTCATTCTGTGCTTTGAGAACGGCTAATGCACCCTTTCCCTCTCACTATCTGTTTGTATGCTGTCAAACTGAAGTGCCACTTTGGCTTAGAAGCTATTGTTTTCAATACTCTGCATGCAATTGCATTCTGTACTGAATTTCAACCATGAAAGAATGGCTAAAGATTCCATTTAACAGGAAGAGAAAGTCAGCATGATTATGTTAGTTTTTTAAAAAACATTTTTTTTTTCCTCTTGGTTACTTCTTCAGCACTACAAAAAGATCTCTGATGTGGCAAATACTGAAGACTTATTGGGTGACAAGAACCAAGCTTGGTATTCTAGCTAGCCACATCTGATCCTCAGGACAACTTGATAAAGAAGATACCACAATGAGGAAAATGTATTTAAAAGATACAACTTATTCAAAATCGCAGAAAAAGCAAGAAGTCATTCTAGATTTTAAATCTTACATAAGAAAGAAAGTCTGAGTAACCCATTTATTCAATACTTTTTTCATGGGTAAATTCTGTCCTTTATCATGTAGCTTTAGGGTATTTTACTGAGCAAGGTGTGGTCCTGGCACTGAGAATTAACTAGAGAAGAGACCAGACACAATTTCTGAACTCACAGAGCACAACCAAGGAGATAACATATAAAAATTGCTTTACAAGGCAAAGGTATTTACGGATAGGTTTTCATAGTCTCTAATTTTCTCAGTCAAGTGGAAATTAAGAATACATCTTCCCATTCTGTCCTCTGCCCCAAAATAAGAGAAAGAGGATCTTGTTGGAAGAGAAGGAAGACCGGCCTCTATAAAAATATGTATACTATTTTTCTTATTAAATACAAATGTTAATATGAAATATAGGAATATAAAAATATATGTAACATGTTATAAATATAAAATATAAATATAAAACAATGTGTAAAAGCAAAATGATACAGGTAAACAAAGTAGATTGAATATCCATGTATCCACCACCCAAACCAACAGCTTCAATCTGTCATTCTTGATGTGTCAAGAAAATTCAGAGTCAACTAAAATTCTGAAATATTTCACAAAAGCATGCTGGGTACAAGGAAGAATGAAAAATTACTCATAAATGACTATAAGCAACAACATTTAAATTTAAGTTAGAGTTAAATATATTAACTCATTATCATTGAGTTAATGAAAGCATGTCAATAACATGGCTTCTTTTAAGAGTTCTATCCGATTCAAACAAAGTGTTCTGACCAAGAATAAGAATGGAAAAATACGAGTGGGTATCCTGTCCAGCATTGAAAATGAAAGCAGTGGAAAGAAAATATTCCTATCCAAAGTTTATGTGAATTTGCAAGACAAACAAAAAAGAAATCACTCATCCCAGCAGAAGCTGAGATCCTGTCTGAATTTATTCAATAATGGTAAGAAATCAGTTATGAAGGATAAAACAATGGCATTAAGGAAAACAAACTAAAACAATTCATTCAAAATTGAGAAAAACATGGCTGATTGTTTAAATGTTATTTTCAGGAGTTCATGCTTGGGCATTTAAAATCTGTTGTATTTTCTACCACAAATGTACTATTTTATGAATAAACATTTAAATCTTTGATTAGATTCTTTTCTCTAATTTACAATATCTGGCTTCAAAAAACTCCAAAGCAGCCAGAGCTTAATCACAGATGTCAGACCCAGGTGGTAGCAAAAGTAAAAGGGCTGACTTCAAAGAGTTAGGAAAGACTTGTCACAATGTAATAAAAAGAGCGCTGTTGGCAGACATGTAAGTGGCAAAAAGGACTAGAATTTCAGAGATGAAAATGTGAAGATAAGTCAACTTCTGCTGTGTGTTGCATTTTCAGTTACCTCACTATTCAGTAAATATGCAGATTCCCAGATGTGACTTTACTGAGCTTATGATCCCAATTAACTGTTTCTCCAATAACCTCCCCCTTCATTACCACCCTAACTCTCAATTCAACACTGCCTTTTGATAAATTTTGGGAAAAAATGACCTTCATAATTTGAGAACCTCATGACTTGGACTGGACTTTGTATTAACAGTGGTCTCTACCCATATTTTATCCAGGAATTTAAAACAAAAAAACCCAAAACTGTTATTAGTGTTATTAGATCTCTTTCCACAAAATGGCTCTAGCAAGTACAGAGTTGCATAGCAGTTTTTAATGCCCCAAGCTCAAAAGATTCCTCTTTCCAGGATCCCTTGGAATTCCTGGACAAGGATTCTGATTGGCTGAGGCTGAGTTTCATGTCTGGCTGGGGAGGAAAGTGGGGTATACCTCAATTTGGGACACAACTAGGGAGAGAAGAAACACCTTCTAGAAAACAGAAGGAATCTATGAACAGAACAGCAAGCATGCAGGGTTAAAAGTAAAATCTAGGACAAAGTTTGAAAGAAAAATGAATGGAGAGCTAGGAACTCACATTCCCCCAGAACTCAGCTAGGAAATACAAAGATATCTAAGTATACTGCCAACGATGGTGCTTGGTGATAATCTTTTACCACATGATTTTCTTTGGGATAAAGGATGTTGATGCAATCTGATAGGAAGCTACTAGTCTCCCTATAGCAGTGAGGAAAAGTGGTATTAGTTAGGTTGACAGGAACTGAGACCCACAGGAAGAATATCCATGTGGCAGAGGCTGGTGCCCTGGGGGCTCAGGATAGCTGGGGGCACATACCATAGTGAAGAGTGGGGGGTGGAGACGGAGCCCTTCAATTGCCCTCCACTACAGCCTACTTCCTGAATGAAGTCAGAATAAACCAACAATTGTATAAATGCATGTTCTCTGAGAAGTAGAGGAAAATATGTATTAAAAGTGAAGATGTTTACATTCATGAAAGATCAGGAGAGAGGGAGCAGTAACAGGGATGGTTTCAGACCCAATGCTAAACTAAGGCCTTGGACAGGTAACAGAACAGATCAGAGGACTGGGTAGTAAGACAGTCTAATAGTTTGCTCCAGCACATAGACTCCTCACAGGGGTCTTGCATCCCCACCATGCTCAACATTGACTGGGGCTGTCTAAGCAGAAAGGGGCCTCAACTCCAAAGCCGAGGCAGCTGGAAGGTACCATAGTTGGGTGCTCCCGGCTGCCCAAGTTCCCTATGGCTGGTTCTCTTTTGGAGGGAGGTAAAGACATCTTATCCTCTTGGCTCCTGTAGGAGGGAGCCTGGGAAGTCCAGATGGCAACACTCCAATGTTGAAATGCACAGTGAAGGAGGAGAAAGCAGAATGGATCTGGGGACGAACAGGTTAATGACTGGCACATGGGTTATCAGAAAGTATTAGTTTTAGTAATTACAGTTAATAATTGTGGCAGATAAGGTTTATCAGGCTTAGATCTGAGTGCACTGATTTATGATTAAAATTCTCTCATAATTCACTTGAGAAATCAGTGAGCCTCCCTTGTGGCAAAAGGGTTAAGTCTCAGCACTATGAAGCTGTCCACTGCAGCACAATCCCCTACCAGGGAGCTGACCCACATAGTGAAGCAAACCTGTCTCACCTGCTGCTCCCCTAAGCAGTGTATTTCAGTCAATTCACCTGTTCTGTTCCACACTCTGTCTCTGGTGAGTCCTCTCACAGAGGACTGTATCTTTGGCCTGCACCCCAGCTCTTGTATGCATAAATAGTCTTTTTAAAAAAAGAAACCAATTCTTCAAACAAAACCAAATTTGTGTTTAATAATGTTAAGTCATAGAAGCAACTTAAAGAAAGCTTTATTATCCACTAAAGAATACCAGGCTGGAGCAGACTTTACCACCCCTAATTCTACCCACTCCTATTGTAGATGAGGAAATAGCATCAGATAGAGTGAAGGAGGTGCTCCAGTTCATAAAACTGTGACAATCAGAGCTAGATCCCCAAGACTGTGATATATCAGGATCTAATTAGTATGAATAATTAATGCAAAGCTAACTGCTGACAGTTCTTTGATGTGAGAGGTGACAAACTTAGCTTTGTTGACAGTTTATTATTTAAGCTGATTTTATTAAAAGTGAAATTAGAAAAATCTTCAAAATGAATGATGATACCTACTTTATCACCTTTGCAGATTTAATAAAGCCCTAATAGAGAATAATTTACATTATCAGGTTGCAAAGTGTCAACCTGAGAACAACCTAGTAATTGATCAATATTTAATTTTCATTACTGTTGTATGAACATCTGTAAATACATCTAGTTTTCTCATTAAGAACAATGGCATGAAATAAGACTATTAAAAGGCCTCTGATTGAGAATAAATTGTAGAAATAGTTGTAATGAAACTTCAAGCTAATTGTCTCTCCTGGGAATGCAGTGTCATCCAATTACAGCCTCCGTGAAGATTTCTAAATATATACCATGTGACATCCTTTGCTGCATAAGCACTGTGGTTTTATTACTGCTTAGCTGTTATAAAACCTTGGACTGTAAAATGTCAATCGTGTAATATATTTGCTTATAAACTGTTTATAAGCAAACCCTGGAATACTGCAGTTTAATCATTCAATACCATTAAAAACAGACCAAAGGACATTATTTAAGGATATCTACTTCCAAAAGATATTGAAATACACCTGTGCATTATCATTTGAAAAGTATGACTAC
The DNA here is from genome assembly GCA_019455555.1 of Galemys pyrenaicus. NCBI lineage: Eukaryota > Metazoa > Chordata > Mammalia > Eulipotyphla > Talpidae > Galemys > Galemys pyrenaicus. The sequence goes on along the minus strand of JAGFMF010011752.1, from coordinate 19,606,783 downwards.
ACCTTGCAGAAATCTTGGTGCATTAAATTTTATACAAAAGGTATACAAGCACATACAAGGTTAAAGTTACAGATCCAAAAGACTGGATTCAGCATCTCTGCAACAGAGCTCTTTTACCTTTGTTTTCGAGGGATAATTTGAAGACCTTGCTGAGTAAAGTAGTTATGAAGTTCATGGAAATTGAAAGACTGACTTGAAAATGTAAATACAGTTCAAAGTCCTTAAGAAATTTGAAATAATTTCACAAAAATGTAGCCACTGCAACCCAATGAATATGCATCTATTAATAATCATTTTATAAAAACATCTTGCAGACTATCTCTCAGCAAAAGCTACATAGAGCAGTAAGAGTCTCTCTATCTGAAAGACTGATGAAAAGTTTGAAACACTTCATTTGTCTTTGAAAAACAATTTGAGATAATAGTGGTAGTTAGAATAACAGACATGGAAATCACACCATAAAATGTTAAGATAGAAAATTCTTTTCAGTGCACAGTTGTAAAGTATCTTCCAAATATATACTTCCACAGGATGTATATTCAACTTAAGCTGAAAAATACCTGAATGTTAAAAAAATACATTTGGTATACTAAGGTTGCAGTATACAGTCATATTTTACCATAGTGTCCAGGTGGTCTCAAATTGTCAGCATCCAATTTTGTATTTCAAAAATGATAAACAAAATTCTGGGCATTTTATAGGTTTTTAAAAGAAAGTAAAAAGATATGGGGAAAATAAAGCTTTCAATGAGTGATGAGAAATTTTTTCAAAGTTCTATCTAGAGAAATGTATAATCTGCCTCAATTCCACACTGAGCTCCACCTAGCTCATCTCCTAAAAACCCAACAAATCACAATAGAGTTACCTCAGCCCCTGTGTTTGAAATTTTTATTTATATTTTAAAATATTTATTTAAAAATTTATATTTCCATTTCCCTAGGATTTTTTACTTCAAAAATTCCTGTCACCATTTCCTTAAGTATATAATATGATTTGTTCTTTTTCAGATGAAGTATTACAACTGAACTTTAATGAGAACAGTATTAGCACATTTCCATCCTTTGACGGGAAAGGATGAAGATGACCTAATGAAGGGCAGGAGATGGCGTCCACGGCTACCTAGGTGATGTGCCAGTGACACAGAAAGCGTAAGGGAGGAAAGATGTGCAAGTAGAAGCAAGAGCCATGAGGCAGAGAGGAGTTTGGCACACAGAGCCTGAAGTCGCTAGTGAGCAGTGAGCAAGGGGGAAAAGTGACTTGGGATGTTTAGAGTGGACAGAGTCTGAATTTTGCACGGCCATGCAGATCATGCCCAGTTCTTTGGTTTTATTCTAAAAGAATGGGAAGCTTTTGAAAGATTTTAAGTGGAGAAGGGATGTGATTAATGTTTTAAAATTATTCTGATTTCAGTAAAAATGGAAATGGGAAAGGTGAAGAAGGCAAGTGAGTTGACCTTGTGGTTATGCATATTTGGACACACCTGAAATGCTCTAACCAAGAGATTAAGAGTGTGGTCAGAAAAGAAATATACATTCGGTATAAAATTGCCTACAGGGGCCTCCCTGGTGGCACAGCAGGTTCAGTGCCACACTATGAAGCATCCATGGCACAGCAGCACAAGTTTGATCCCTGGCCATGGAGGGGACCACTCTCCTGCCTCGCCCCAATGCTCCCCTGAGTAGTGTATTTCAGTCTATTTGCCTGTTCTATTCCCCGCTCTGTCTCTGGTGAATCCTCTCACCTCCCGCAACTCTGGCCTGTATGCCAGCTCTTGTATGCATAAATAAATAAATCTTTAAAAAAATAAATGGCCTACGGTTGGTTGAGGGTTGAGGGAGTGGATCTTGTTCAATGATAGTGCACTTTACAGGCATAGATCTGAACAGGTACTGGCATGTTGAGGGGTGTCAAAAATATATGGAATTTCAACAAATAACATGTAACTTACCTGCAATATGAATTTCCAGAGAAAGAGAATACAACTGGGAGATCTACTACAATTCATTTTAATATGATCCAAATAAATTAAACCAAAAATTGGAGAATAAAACAGAAGAGGATAATCTATTATTACCCAAAAGTTTACTTAATGATAAACACTTCCTTTTATATGGATGTCAATGTCATTAACAAAATTCTAAAAGATTTTCTAGGAGTCAGTGCATTTAAAAAATCACTTAATGAGTTGACACACTAGGGAGTAAGTTATAACTTACCATGATAATTGACTTAAATTGATTATTACTTTTGTAAACATCTAAATAAGGTGTTAAATTAAATTTCCCTTTTCATATTAACAGTAGTGGCTGCTTTCTCATTCTGGAAGGCTGTTAAACTATGTAAGAAAGATTGAGAATAGAAATAGGTCAGATATTGCAAAATTCTAGCCAAAAAAGTTTAGAGATTTAAAGTATTGCAGAGTACAAACTTTCCCAAGTTTCTCAAGCATACTTCCAGACAGAGCTGAAAATGTTTTCGGGGAAGAGTTAGGCAGGCCAACAACTTCAGAGGCTCCCAAACAGTGGGGCCAGGAAATTTCTCAGGGTGGAAAACCTCCCACTATATTTGTCATATTAAAAGTCAATTATGTACAAAGAAAAGAAAATTCATACTGGAGAACAACATATGTTTAGCATAGCACACAAATATTAAAGATGCTTAAATAACATATTAGTTAAGGCTTCCACGTTTTTTATAAGAAAATCTAAAAGAAAAATATGTAATGAGTGTAAGGATAAACACAACAAAAAACTTAGGATTCTTAAAAAATGAATTCTAACTCATCAAAATAATAAAACCATCATCATTTTCACTGATGAATTTCCTGCAAGATGAATTTCTATATACACATTCTGCCTAATCAAAACACATGGTCCCAACAAAATGAGCATTAGGTATGGTAAACACTGTGAAGCTGCATCTCTGTAAAAGTTCAAAAGTTCTGAATAGAATTAATCAGAATATATGAGTGTTAACAAAGCTCTTTTTAAAAAATAAACGTGGGTGTATCGTTTCAGCTGAATCTTTCTCTTGAACTGGCTTATTTTTTTTAAACAATGGAAGCTTTAACAAAATGACAAAATTAAGACAATTCAGTTTGTAGGATGTCAACCTTTACATTTTGAAAGTGCACCGTGATTAGAAAAAGACAGATGCTTGATAAATGCCACTTTGATTTTTAAAAATGAGATTAAATGGCATAACGCTGAGGATGATGTCCTAGAAAACTGCAGCCTCGGACTTTCTACCTAGAGTTTCACAGAAGACTGGCCAGAAGGTTGGGCATAAAGATGAGTGAGCCATCCTCGTCAGGTCATATCCTCCCTCTGCTCTCTCACAGTCCTGACAGCCCCACAAGGATATAACACACACATATATACATATTTGTATATAGTGCATATAGCTAATGTGTTAGTTCTGTTTTTCTGGAGAATCTTGACAAAAACAATCACCACTGTATCTCTAGCACTGAGTCTAGTATCTGGAATATAGAGCAAATGAAACATAATTTGATTATGTTGATCAGCCTGACTTGCAGGAAAGAAAGTTAAATTCAGACATAATAAGAGAATTGCTCTTTACAGCCATGGACCCACACAGTTCAAACCATGATTAATTTTGTTAACCTGCGATTTCCTTTTTCCTGATCCAGTACAAAGAAGAGAGGAAATATAAGGATAATGCAATTCCCTGATCCATTATTTATAATTCAGTCCACGGTTGCATATAACTGGGACTATTTGGTAACTAAACTTACTTTTAGCAGTCACAGTGGTATGCAATCCAAGTCTAAAATGTAACATTCTTATAATCTGGCAGAGTCCTGCCTTGGTGGGTTTGTCTCCATACCTCTTGAGGAAGGAGATAATCTCAGAGAGAAAATGCAGCCTTGATCTCTCAACATCTTCATCATGATCATTTAAAGTCTACCAAACTCCTGGAATTAAAAAGACTTTAGATTTTGACAGAATTCTTAAAGTATTAGACAATTGAGCTCCTTCAACATCCAAAAGATTGCTTTCTTAGCCATGTAAAGCTTCTCATCTTGTGCATCCTGAGCATTAACTAACCCATGGAAATGCTTTGATGGATGTGAATAAACAATTCTTAGTAGCGTTTAGAATTTAGTTGATTTGAGACTCTCAGTAGCCTGAACTTCCATTTTCATGCCATGAAAAGAATGGAGTGTTTATTGGCCTCACATTTTAACCTGTTCAATTGTGACTAATTTGTCAAGCTTTTCACTAACAGATAATTCCTCTGTTTTCTTCCAGGAAAAAAGTGAATACAAGCAAAACATTTAGCTTTTGACAAGCAACAAGGGATAGCATCAGGGAATAAGGGATAAAAGGAGAAAGGAAATGGAAATTTGCAAATCAATAAATTAGATAATCCATTTAAAAACCAAAATCAGTACCTTCTTTTCTAAGGAACAGTTATATATTTGTATTCAAAACCCAATCTTTCAAAAACTTATTTGGAAAATTTTAAGTTTGCCTCCAAGTTGTCCTCTTGTGCTATTTTGAAGTATTTTTTTTTCCTAAAATGTTTTAAAAGTAAATATATTTTGGCTTTCCCCAAACAAAAGCCACATTGACAATTTTTCCATGTGTACTCACATCTGATGCAGGTATGCTAAAGCACATTTTTAACATGATCCATGTAGACTGTAAAAAAAAAAATAGATCTGCCCTTGCTAGGTAACATCCCAAGTAGTTAACCATGTGTTGTCCAACATGCAAAACAAAACTGATTTGAAAACCAAAAAAAAAAAAAAATCAAGCGCAGTGCTTTCGGTATCAACTTTAATTTCCCATGCATTCCTCATAGTTATTTATAGGCCTTTTCCCAGAATAATTTGTAGTTTAAGTGGATGAAGTTTAAAACTACCGGAAGTGGCTTTTAGTATGTTTTGCTGTGAAGGTTTTTTTTTCCTTTTATTTCCTCACATATTTGATTTAAAAAACAGACATGGATAAAATAATGGAGATAGAACTGAAGGAAGCTATATTCCTCACAGGTTAAGGACCAGAGGGAAGCTATACTCCTCAGAGGTAAGGACCAGAAAAAAATAACTTATACAGCATTTTATAACTTAAATTATGCCTTTGAATGTATTGCCACAACAGAATCAGTGCTGAACTGCAGTGATGGTCAGGAAAAGCATCTGCCTTATTAAGAGAGATCTGACAGTCACCAGGATTTGGGCAGAGAAGAGTTCAGATAGGAAAAATCTAATGGCAAAGAATAACCCCAAGGTAGTTTCTCTTTTCCTCTTGAGAGCATTTTCTTTTTAGATGGACTCCTCTCTGGCTTTCAGGGTGGGAGGCGGAGAGATTACACAGAAATTCCAGAAAATATTCTTTTCGACATGTCCCTATGGCCTTGTTCATTTTGGCATGACTAAATCAGAATAACCTTGTCAAAAATAACTCTGCAATTAACCCCCCCCCCAAAAAAAGGGCAGATTTGGCATAAACCCCACCACATCCCGCACATTTCCAAATCAATATGTAGCATCGAAAGATCAAAAGCAAAAAATATATCCGACAACATAAAGTCACTTTTAAAGATCTTCTTACCCTAACAAATTCCCCATTTATCTCAGTCACACAAATCTGTAAGAGTCATTGCAGATGTTCTCTCTTTAGTCTATTGTCTCCTTAAGATGTCTTTGATTTGACCTGTACCTCTCTCTAATTTCATTTTGAAGAATGCTGCCTCTTACTTTTTTTTTTCTGGTGCATGGGCCATCTTATTCCAAAACCCCGAGAAAGGTACCTGGGGTGATCTTTCCTCTCTTCCCATCACATCTGACCTACTTAATCCAAGTTCATCCATTAGCTAGGAGGCTGAGCACCTAATCTCTTAGGGAGACCTTTCTCTATGCTCTCTACCTGCAGCCTACACCAGTTTCTCTTCTAAATGGCTCTCATTCCCACACACCTTTATAACTTAACATAGGTTCTAATAATGTTTACTGTTGGAATATTTGGTTAATACATCTTTCTTTCATTAAACTGTACGATCCGTGAAAAGAATGATATGTCAATTTTTCTATCACTGTGTCTGTAAACCTACAAGTATGAAATGAATGGCTGGGTCAAAGGATGGAAGGATGCACAAAAGAAATGGATGGGCTTTCATGGCAGGTATGTTCTCTGATTCCAGCTATATGAGGTTATCATCATACTGTAAATCAACACTCCCAGTAAAAATGTAAACCACATGTCATTTTAAACTTTTTTGTAGCCACATTTAAAAAGTGAAACAAATATGCTTTCATTATCCTAGTACATCTAAAAATTGGTTTCATCATGAAATTTTAAATTTTAATGAGTTTTCTCCAAACTAAATCTTCAAAATTCTATGATGTTTTACAGTCCCATCATATCTCAGTTTGGATTCGTTGCATTTCAAGTTCTCAGTAGCCCCAGGACCTTGAAAAACCTATTATCAGTGAAGCAAATCTGCCAGAAATTTATGAGTGTAAAGAAAGATCTGAGGAAAGAGAGAGGTCATTGTAGGTAAGCGAGCTGAAAAGATGCTGGCCCAAGTTAATTAGTTTGAGTTAGAGAAAAGATTTTAAAAATAGATTGTCTTAGTCTGTTGAGTCTGGTATAACAAATACCATGAACTGGGTAGCTTATAATATACAACAAATTTATTTCTCCCATTGTAGAAATGGGCTGTCAAATATTAAGCCTCTGGCAAATTCAGTCTGTTGCAAGTCCATTTCCTATTTTATCTATAGTGACGTTTTGCTATACCTTAGTGTGGCAGAAAGGACAGGGGATCTCTTTGGCGCCTCTTATAATAAGATCATTAATACCATTCTGAAGGCTCCATCCTCATTAACTACTTACCCCTCCAAACCTATAAGCACGACCCCCTAATACCATATTAATACTGAGTGCTTCTATATAATGGGAACTATGCCAGTATTTCACAGGAAGCATTTGAAATGTAGTGATTACGTCAAGTTCAAAGTAATATCATGTCAAGGATGCTGTATGTATCTGTCTTAGATGTTAAAAAAAAAGCAGGGATAGTCCAAAACTCTTACAATATTTAGTTGCTTGGTGCAACTCCCCTATTTCTAAACATTTCAAAAGAGTTTTTTGGTTGTTATTCCCAAGAGTCCGTTATTTTCAACTTTCTAGTTAAAAATATTTAACTTTTAAAAGTATTTCCTTTTATTGGTATTAAATACTTCTGAAAGTAATGTTAGAACTATTGCCTGTAGTATAATTAAATAGAAAAAAGGAAATCGTGTTTTCTAAAATTTTAAAATAAACCATTTGTTTCACATCTGTTCAAGATAAAAATCTTGTTGTTCTAATTCAGTTGAACATTTTTTTCACACCAAAATTTTGGAATTCCTTCATCAGACTTTGTCTAGGTCTGAATTTCCATAAGAATTAGGCCATAATGTCCTGAGATTTCTGGCATATACACTGGATTAATTCATCTTCGATGACTGGAATGGTACCAGTTAATACATATCCTATAGGAGAATTGAAAATAGTCATTCAAATAATTTTCCTGTAGTATTTAATCCTCTCAGATAACACCAATAGAGAAAGGCTATTAGGCTTTCTCCTAATAAAAAGCACACTTTTACGCACCATGTTGACATGAAATAAAAATAAGATGAATGCAGTAAAAGTAGATGTTGACTAATATAGATAGCTCATATAAGCTGAGGAAATTGAAATCTAAAACATCTACTACCAAAGTACACTAACCCATAGGAAAAAAAAAATTAAATGAACGCTTAAAAAACAATTTCAATGATTTCTAGAAAAAAAAAAAAGCAAGAATCTATGATTACATCACTAGATTATTTTCCTTTGTTAAAGCAACTTCTTAGCCGCAGTAAATATATGAAAAAAGAAATCATGAACAAGGAATGATACAGCAATTAATATATCAATCAAATACTAGTGTTTCAGTACATGATTAGCCAGAGACAGAAAAAGAGAAAACAAAAAAAAATCTCGACAAATTCCTACATATCTGAACTCCAATTCTCACTCACTTTCCATGCTATTAGGAAAAACTGTCACCCACCCAAGCACTAAATTCATAAAAAGTAGCCCAAACTACCAAATTAAGTATAATAGTCTGAATATTCATACTTTGTCACCAACAATAAGCCCTCAGAAATCTCATTCTGGTAATTTTCAAGTCCTAACTACATCATTATTAGAGAAAAAAATATCTGCAATTTACTGAAAAGTTGGGAAAATAGGATATGAGTAATTGGCAGTTCTATGAGCAAAGGTATGACACAGAGTGCATGAAAGTGTCCAGTGAAATTAACTGAAATAGTTGGATAAGTCGAGCATCAAGAGTCATTTGAGTAAAGTATACCTTTATCTTATATTTGTGCTTATGTATACTATGTGTTTATGGTAGGCAGATTAGTAGTTCAGCTTTCTCTCAAGTCTGTTTTCCCTTCCTTCATGGACACACAGCCAGCTAGCTAGAGACAATTTCTCAACTTCCCAGGCATCTGGTTGTGGCCATATAACTAAGTTCTCACTAATGGAATGTAGATGGGAGTAATATAGCCAATATTGGTATTAAAGGAAATTCCTTGTCTGGACTTGCTTCTCTTTATACAGTTCTAGTGACCTCAAATGTGGACATAATGGGAAGTCAGCCCTAACCATGAAGTTGAGAACTGGAGTTAGCAAAATGAAAGCAAGCTAGGTGTGTCAATCACTTGGTAAAAAAGTAAGAGTTTCCCTATTTGCCTATTCCTGTTGGATTGTTATAAGTGAGAAATAATCTCTTACTAATTTTAGGATGTCTTTTTTTTTTATCTTTTATTGACTTTAAAAAAATGGGAATCTACCGCAGCACTTAAAGGAAATGACCACAGATTTTAGAAGATCTAGGGAGTCACATGTACGGTGCCTTAGAGGGCCAAAATCCTAGAACAAGGGAACTGAGAGACCAATGCCTGATGGTCTCTCAGAGAACCTGTGAATGTGATTCCCACAACCACTGTGCAATTTCTTTGTTGTCAATGACCTGAAAGAACACAATCACCTACTTGATTTTTTTCTACCAATGTCCTTGTGTCCCGCAAGTCTATCTTTAACAAACTATAGATTTTTGTCTAAAATATAATATGACCATGTTATTTTTCTGGCTTAAGTTCAGTAACTTTATTTCCTATAAAAATTATTCTCACATTTATTACCTTGAAAAATTTTGAAGAGGTTTGTAACCCTTCCACATTTAAAAAGCTTATATCTAAAATTTTAAATCCTGTCTCAATAGTTGCAATATCATTTCCAATCTATCATAAATACTGATGTTAAAACTGATGCATCAAATTTAAAAATATCAATAAAACCTGAATAGTAGTGGTTTGAACCAACTTCATCATTTTAAATCCAAATTCTTATGCTCATATTTTTACATGAATTTTATCCTCATGAAATACATTTTTATGTTTCAAGGGTGTTTTGACTACCTATGGTGTTGAATATTGTTTTGGCAACTGTTTAAATTTTTTTTTTCTGGGATATTATGAAGTTACTTGGAAACTTTCAGGACAGACATTACAGTTTTTATTGTTGCCAGTTTTTAGTCTAGGGTTACTTGGGCTTCACAACTCAGGCAATGACTCTCTTGTGAGGGCCCTAGTTAACATCCTGTGTTGGAAGGTTTTGTTCAGGAATCCCTACCGATCCTGTGGTCTGGAAACTCACTGCAGGCAGTAAGATGGAACAACTCTGTTTCAATTCATATTTCCTCTCCTGAAATAATCACTGTCCTGGGCTGCCTGTTGTCCAACGTATGAAAACTGTTTCATATATTTTACTCTCTTTTTGTAATTGTTTCAGAGGCACTGGGAGAGATGGTGGCGGTGTTTTTCCTACTAGTCTATCACGACTAGACCATAAAACATCAGTTCTGTAATCTTGAACATATCTTTACTTAAAAAAAAAATCTCAACAGGCCAAAACACTACTTCTAATCTTACATATTCTTAGCAATAGATTTACATAAACCAAGTAAAGACATGAGGTATCAACCTGGTTATTATCAATATAAAATGAGCATGTTTCCTAGTGCTTTGAATTTCCCCCCCTTTATTGGTGTCCTGATTTATTTTTGATAGGGATGCATCTTAGAAATACTTCTGACATTTATATAGTATTCTGTATCTTTCAAGGCTAATCAGCAGAAAGAAAGCACTCTAACTAGAATAGACATGACATGAGAAAAGTAGTATTAACTACTTATAAAGAATTAGGTAATAAAAAGACAAGGGAGGAAGAGAGAGAGGGAGTACCACAGGAAGGAATACATTTGAAAAAGGGCTACTTTTCCAAATCAGGATTTCAGATGACTTTGGAGAGGCGTGGTTATAGCTCACAGGATGGTGGTGAAGTTACAGTTCCCTGGTCCACAATCACTAAGGCAAAGCCAGCAGACACGCCAGGATTGTTACACTAGAAGGTGAGCCCCACTGTGTGTCTTGCATGCTGCTGGCTACCCCAGAATTACAGCAGCAAGCTGAGAATGAGGGAAACTCCTTTCTCCTGGGGTGTTACTTCACAGCCCTCTACTGGCAAAGGAGAAATGTTTACAACATTCAGCTCCAGTCTCACAAGCAGGGTAACAAAAGTTGAATTTGTTTTCAGAAGCAATATCTAAAAGCTAATTTATGTTATTACATCTTTCCTTTCTTTTATTTACTGATAAAGTGTGATGACAAAAGGGAAATAGGGAATAAAAAGCAATGTAAATAGCTTGAACACAATTATCCTCAGGCTGATGGATTTCAATAAGGAAACAGAAAATAATATTTAAAATAAAATGTATCTGGGTACCCATTGGAAGTACTTGTGTATCTTCAGGTAGAATCCACCTATAGTTTAGCTCATGTCTAATTTTACATACTTTATTCCCTGGTTAACAATATCACACTTTAGTTTTTTCCCCATATTTTGTTTCTTACCACTGTGTCTTACCAATGTATCTTTAATTATACTATGTTCCTACTCTATGTAATAGGGTTACTGATTACGTATTCCTTTATATCTCACTTCAAGTTTGAAACCTTTTTCCTGACTTCCTGAATGGACCAAATTAAATGCCCCTCCTCTTCATTTTCTTAATTATGGTTTATCTCCATTAACACTAAACTTATCATTTGCACTACACTATTTCATTGTTGATTACATGGACTATGATAAATATGTCCAATATCTAACAAAAAGATGGTTTTCTTTCATAAATGACACAAGTGAATAAAATCCCCAGATCCCAATTTCCAATGAGTATATAGAGGCTTCCCCAAACCAACATGCAATTCCTGGAATCCACCAGAATTCAAATAAATTCTGATACTAAAAACCCAGAGAGTGTCAGATTCCACAGGCAAGAGTTCAGTCTCCCAAAACTGCCCTCCTCTTCAGAAAGCAGTGAGAAGCCTGGATTGTTGTCTGTGTTTCTGGCCAGCCGTCTGTGAATTACACGTTCCCATGACCCCATCCTTAAGCTTGACTAATTTGCAGAAGTGGCACACAGGATTTGGGGAAACTTTTTTGTTCAATAGATCACTGATTCATTAAATCATTCATTATCGTTCATTAAAAATGATACTGAAGGAGATAAGTCAAATGCAAGATGAATGATACATAGGGCAACATTTGGGTCATGGAGCTTCTACATTCTCTTTACACAAGCCATGTGGATGGCTGCACATTATCGTCACAGTTACCAAGTCAGAAATACTCTAAAGCCCCTCCCCCCCTTTTTTCATATAGACTTCCATTACATAGGCACGTTTAACAAACTTATCAGTTAACTCAACCTTCAGCCCTTTCCCCTCCCTGGAGTTTTTGATGTGGGACTAGAAAAATCATACTTTCCAATAGCGGGGTTAGGGGTTAGTTCTCGACACACCAGCTCTGATCCTGAAAGTTTTCCAAGAATCTCCTTATATACATAACAAGAGACACCTTTAACACTCTCAACACTTGGGAATTTCCAAAGCTTTGGGAGTTGTGAAATAGAAACCGGGGGTAAAGACAAAATATGTGTGAAAATATATTTTGGTCATCTTACCAAATAGGTATCTAATATATGATGTAATATGTATATCTTACATTGTAACACTTATCCATAGTTATCCAGGAACAATTTTATGGGATCTTAAAAAGGAGTACTAAAAGATAGAAAAAATGATGTTTTAACAATATTTGGTGATAAATTAGACAGAGGTATTGTTACAGGGTAGGGAGAGGAGCACTCTAGAACCCCTAAGTTTCCCCTTTCTGAATGGGTTTTGCTATTTGACAAACATATAAAACCTAATGGAAAGGGACTTAAATATAATTAGGATATAATATAGAAAGGACAAAGAATATAGTTATTAAGTTAAGCATTTAAAGTTACCCATCTCCTTGAGGGTAAAAGTTTAGGTAAATAGGATTGGCTTAAAGCAAGGCCTAAAAGCCTGCCACACGTTTAAAGGACCTTTCAGTAGAGACCCATAGAAAAGGGTAAGAGTCAGACAAATCTGGGAGGAAAAGAACAAAATCAAAATTAAGATGAAAGCTGCCATTGTTAACCTCCCCATGGGTCTCTCACCCACATCTGTTCCAACCAGTCCAGGACCAAAATGCAAGCGCAGTTCTTTCACATGTTGCTTTGCTCTACGTGCCTCCTCCAGGTCTCCTTGCTGCTTTCTATTTTGCTTTTTTCTTTCTCCCTTCCTTCTGTCTTCCTCTCTGCAGAATCTTTTTTCCCTGCTTAGTTCCACCCACTTAGGGTGAAACCGGGATTCTGGAATTTCCCCCTTTCTTGGGGACCACCCTGTTACAGTATGGAAAAGAATGCATTTATGCTTGCATGCTTTCTAATGTTTTTTTTTTTTTTAGCTTCATTTAGTCTAGTGAATAAAGATAATATGGTTAGGATTAGTAACTTTAGGAGAAAGGACAGGTTGGGACCTGGACATAGGAGAGGACATTGGCTATCTATTGTATTTAAAACACACCCCACACACTCAAAACCAACTGCGCAACAACAAAAAAGTATTGGCTTAAAATATGAGTCATTGAAATTTTTCTATGAAAGATCAGTTGGTAAAGGTTAATATAGTCTCTATCAAAACTATTCGATTGTGGTTATAGCACAAAAGCAATTGAAGACAATACAAACACTGGCAGTAGACTGGATTTAGCCTGAGGGTTGTACTTTGTCAAACTATGCAGATGCAGTCATGTTGACAGACCAGCTGAAGAGAATGAATACAAAATGGCCTCCTTCAGATGACTAACACCTAGTGCTGCTCTCTCCATTGACCACCTGACATTCTGCTACATGTTCTCCTACTTACCGGTAGATCAAGGTAATGTTCTAAGAGACTGAAAGTATTAACTCTTACATCACAGTTGCATAATTTCCACCACATTATATTGGTCTCACAAGTCTCAAGTTCAGCCCAGATTCAAGAAATAGAGGGGAAAGTTTCAACCATTTGATAAAAAGAGCTGAAAAATATTATGGTCTTACTTTCAACCACAAGAGGAAAGCTTAGATGGAGCGTAGATGAAGGCTGAAACTGAAAATATATTTTGTAGTCATTGTCAGGGTATCATTTAATAAGGTTAAAATCTAAGCCCACACCCTTTCCCCAGCAGAAAGGTTTGGGAGGCTTGCATAGATAATGGGAATTGATAAGGTTGCTAGGGAAACCATGCTAAAAGACTGAACACTTTGACCCTGAAAGTAGGACGAGGACACTTTCTGTGTCAAAGGTCAAAGCCCAAGACTTGATATCCCAGCACTAACTAGCCCAAGCCAAAAAGCCTTCCTTGCAAAACAGGTCATAAAAGGGAACCCCAAATTCTTTTTCAGGCACAGGTCTCCTTTCTCACCTGCTGCTTCTCTTACAGTGTACTTCAATAAAACCACCCGTTCTGTTTTCTACTCTGTCTCTGGTGAATTCTTTTACTCCCAACCTCTCGCCTACACCCCAATTCTTTCCCATAACAGTGAAGAGTACATGTTATAACAAAGTATGAGAATGAATGAGATTTCTTAGGAGACCTGAATATACATACAAAATTATCTACTACCATAGTTAGTATATATTTTATAAATATAGTTATTAGCACATATTTCATGATGAACTCCTCTAAATATCAACATGGAGAGCTTTTTAAAAAATGTTGAGTGCAAAAAAGACTGGCTTCTCACTTTATGGGAATAGGATGGCTAGAGGGAACAGGTGTTTCATATCGCCAAACCTTCCCTGTCAGACTCTGATAGAGTCCAGCAAGTTAGGCTCCAGTTAAATAGTTTCTCCTATGGACAAATCCTTTTAAGAACAGAATGCTCTGGCCTATCTCAAAATGGTCTTCTCCTCTCCCCTGACCAGAAACACAAAGCAATTGTTCTCCAGTATTCACTGTATGTCACTAAGTATAATAACCCTTCTTATGTAAACGCTGAACTTCATTCAAAGAGGGGTCAGGTAACTTCTCCTAGGCCACACAGTTACAAAGCTAGAATTTAAAGAGAATTTAAAACATGGATTGGACATAGATCAACTTCTGGATTATTCTTAAAGTAGATAATAAGGATATTAGAAGTGTAGTGAACTGTAATTTTTATGTAAATTGCTTATCTTAAAATACATTTCTCATGAAAGTAAAAGTTTAACAAAATGGGTGATTCTCAATTTCAAGCCTTAGTCTGGAAATATATAGCAGTGATACACCAGATAGCATGATACCACCATTATGCCAAAAGAAAAAAAAGCTCAAACCCTTCCACCACAGATGACAAAAATTTTTTAACCTTAATGAAGAAAATAACTGCAAGAGGTTGAATCCCAGCAAATGCACTTAATTCCTGAGTTCATAGTAATAGGCAAAACTTTTGTGCATCTTTAACAACCAGCTAATTTCCTTGACAAAAATCAAGCCTCTGTCTTACATCTTCTGTACCAACTCCATCTTGCGGGAGGAAACTAACTGATTAGGCAAGGTAGTCAAATAAGAAATGCGAAAGTCAGTAAAACATTTTGTAAGCCAACATGAATTAGCAATCCACACAAATATTAGTAACTACTAATTACATAAAAAGAGAGCTATCCAGACAATGTATCATCACTTTAGGGAAGTATATCATATCACCTATAAGCAGTATTGCCAAAACACAAAAATAAATCAAGCCTTTACCTCTAATAACCATTTTGCAGAATACACAGAAATATCGTAAATGAAACTCAGAATTAACTCGGCAAAATCCGACAAAATTCAGACAGAGCACAAAAACACAACAACTAGTTAAGAAAAAAAGGACTTACAGTTTGGTTTCTGGTCTGACCTTCAAGAAGATGGAAGTTGCCACTCCATTTTAAAAGAAATTTAAAAAACTGAACAAACTAATAAATCAGCAATTTTTCTTAGTTGCACCATACATAAATCACAGGGCAAACCATTGCCCCCCACACTGTAGAAACCAATAGATAAATACAAAGAATCATAAATTACCAGAGTAAAATCCAGAAGCTCAAACTTCTGAATCATAACTTACCAGAGTAAAAATCCAGAAGCTCAAACTTCTGAAGGAGCCGTTGCTGATCCAGGAAAATCTGAATTGTGATTGATAAATTGTTGGTGCCTCAGCACGGACAAGTCTGAGAAGTAAAAACAGAGAGAACCAGTCATAGGGAGATCTCCACACTTTGGGATTTTTTCCTACAGGAATTCACAGAGATCTTACAGTGAGTATCAAAGAAAAATTGTCTTGTGTTTCCAGCAGGAGAAGAGGAAAAGGAACCATTTTGAAACAAGCCAGAATGGTCTGTTCATCTTAAATAGGTCTGCCCACAGGTGAAACTATTTAACTGGGTTCTTATCAGAGACTAATTGACTTGAGGGGTTGGAAATATGAAACACCTGCTCCCTCTATCCATCCTATCCCAGTAACGTAGAAGGGTCTGGAAAGTAAGAAACCAGTGGGAAGTTCACAGCTCATGATATGAGCTCACTAAGACTGAGACCTAACGGCCAGAGTTTATCTTGTGTGCTTGATTTGGAAACTTCTTTATCTTTTCTATATTGCACACTAATCTTACTACCACATTACCAAAGACCTATTAATAGCAGTTCTTTTTACCAAGTATTTTACATATATGGACATAACAAATTTCAAAACATATTAAAAAATAAAAAACTTTGAAAAGACAGAGCAAGCATCAGAACCAGACTCAGATATAACAGAATTTGCATTATTTCAATACACAAATAACAAACTAGCAAAAAGTGAAATCAGGAAAACAATCTCATTTACATCAAAAAGAATTAAATGCCTTGGAATAAATTTGCCATAGGAGGTGAATGATGTTGTAGCGGCAGGAAGGGTGGCACTGGAGGCAGGGTTCAGGGTTCGGGATGGTTCTGGGCAGAAGGGTCAAGGAAGGAGAGTCTCTGGAGCCCTCAGTGGCTTTTCATGCTTTATTTAGTAGAGGTGGTCAGGTACATGGCAGGCAGGGGTGACGGGGGTGGGGGGGGCTGGCAGGCCTCCCAGCCCTGGGTGCATCTTACCCTCTCGGCTGCTTCTCTCTGCTGCTGTTGCTGCTGTCAGGCCTGTCGGTTCTCTCAGTTCTGTCGATCCTCGCAGTTCTGTCTGTTGGTCCTCACAGTTCTGGCATCCTCATGACGCCGCCCATTTTATGCCCGTGTCCAACACAGGTGCGCCCACTTGCGCATGGCCACCCTGGAATGCTCACAGCACCACAGGTGTCCATCATCAGTGGTGGGCGGGTGGAAATACCTGATCAACCTTTACCCTACAGATGTGCACACTGAAAATTATAAAAATATTGTTAAAAGAAATAGAAGATACAAAGAAATGAATATATTTGATGCTCATGGATTGTATGAATTAGCATCATTAAAATGGCCACATTACCTAAATCAATATACATATACCATACAATCCCTATCAAAATCAAAAAGGCATTCTACACAGAAATAGAACAAAAAAAATAATAAATTTATTTGGAACCTCAAAAAATTCAGAACATTCAAAATGCTCCTGAAGAGAAAGAACAAAATTAGAGGTTATCACAGTTTGAATATAGACCTCAAACTATACTAAAAGGACATGGTATTAGATAAAAGCACACAGATTAATAGAACAAAATTAGGATCCCAGAAATAAACCCTCATGCATATAGGAAACTAATTTGTGACAAAGGAGCCAGTAACATCCAGTTGAGTAAGGAAATTTGCTTCAATAAATGGTGTTTGAAAACTGGATGGCCATATGCAAAAAAAAAAAAAAAAAGAAAAGAATAGAAAACAAAGGAACTACTATCCAACACCGTACACAGAAACTATTCAAAATGTATTAAATGTTTAAGCACTAGATATGAAACCTTAAAATATATAGAAGAAAACATAGGTGCTTTACTCCATGACATCAGCCTTCTGCACTACAAAAGAAACTATCACTATCAAATGGGAAGGAATTTAAATTCTCTCTATTGAATCCCATCCCGTACCACTCTATTGAATGGGAGAGAATTTTTGCACATCATGCATCTGACAAGGGGCTGATATTCAAGATACATAAAGAACTCATACAATTCAACAGAAAAGAAAGTAAATAACCCATTCAAAAAATGGAAAGAAGTGCTAAGTAGACACTTCTCCAAAGAAGACATCAAGATGGCCAACAGGTACATGAAAAATGCTCATCATTTATCATCAGGGAAATGCAAAAATTAAAACTGCAATGAGATACCATGATATGCCTGTGAAAACAGCCCATATCAAAATCAGTAAAAACAACTATTGATGTAGATGTGAAGAAAAAGGAACAATTGTACACTGTCTTGTGAAATTATAGACTGGCTCAATCTCTAAGCAAAATAGTATGGAAATTTCTTGAAAAA
The DNA here is from genome assembly GCA_019455555.1 of Galemys pyrenaicus. Taxonomy (NCBI): domain Eukaryota; kingdom Metazoa; phylum Chordata; class Mammalia; order Eulipotyphla; family Talpidae; genus Galemys; species Galemys pyrenaicus. Next base: position 19,588,836 of record JAGFMF010011752.1, on the reverse strand, counting down.
TTATAAATACATCTATCATATAGTCTAGTAATTCCACTCCTAGATATCTACCTGAAGAAAGCAAAAAAAAAAAAAAAAGTATTTTGAAGGGGAGAGATGAACTTCATGATTTTCTTTTGTGATTTCATCACTCCCAAGAATTTAATACCCAGGTCTACAGCTCAACGTAAAGTCTTTTTTTTTATATGAATAGCAGTTCTCTTTAACACCATCTAATCAGTGTGTTGCAGATGAATCTTGAACTCTGTTTCTAAAATTAAATAATCTTCTTTTGAAATTTTGTTTTTCCTTCTATATTCCAATCATTGCCAACAGTCATCCAGCACCAAATTTGGAAGCTATCCAAGAATTTGCCAGCTTTGTCACTACTCATATGTGCTCTGTCAGTAGCTCATCAATTGCTTACAATCACTTCTCCTGTTTTTCATCTCTGGTACCATTGCCATGATTTAATTCATTATAATTATTTCCAGCAACTTCATAAATTGTTTCAAGCCTCAGTGAAGACTTTTTTTATGTTTGAATTTATATTATTTTCTATGTAGCTAGAATCAACCTGTTTTTGTCCCACAAAGTATAAGTGGCATATTTTTTGAATTCCTGGTTATCTGCTGATGCTTTTCTTTTGCTTTTATTGCTGAAAACAGCTTACTAAGTACTTAAATTTTAGACCAAAGGCATTTCCTTCTATGAATTACAGGGGCTACATGGTACAATAAAAGAACACGTTTTGGAATAAAAAAAGTAGGTTATATTTATTTCAATTCCATAATTTTCTGGCCATAGATCTTGTCCATGAAGAATTGCCTAAGTTTAATTTTTTTCAATGAGAATGTTATCTATCTTATGTGTTTGTTGTTTTAATTAAGGAAATAAAATGTGTAAGCATGTTGCATGAAGAAAGCACTCAGTAAATGGTACATGTGCTTATTATTATACATTGTTTATATTCTGGTACTTATGGTATATAAACTGATTCAAAGTTTGTTTATATTCTATATCCTAGAAAAAGAGGACTTTTAATTTATGATTACAACTCAAAATTTACACCAAGATATAGCTAAATATTTCTTTTTATTGACTTTTCCTGGAATATGATGACATATATACAGATTCTTTTCAGTTCAGAAATATTTTTTTAATGTATGTTTTTCATTATTACTTATTCTGGTTTTGCTGAGGTTTATATTTTATTCTGCTAGCTATATAATCTATATATTTATTATTTTTACTACATGTTTTCATCTTATGTATTATAATTTTCTCAATATGTTCAGGAAAATTTTTGGAAATTTCTATGTCATTTATTTCATTTTAGTCAACATCATTTCTGTTTTTTTGCTTCTACAATGAATTGTAACCATACTGTTATTTTTAGTTCCTCTGATTTTCTTCTACTCTTAATAACAACCTTGTTCCAGTTCTGAAAACTACACTTCTTAAGCAATAATGCTTCCTTACAAGAGCTTCATTGTCCAAATGACCTCAAATTTTCTTTCTTTAACTGGAGGAACAATAAATAGGAGTCAGGATGCAAAAAATTAACAAAAATGGAGGTGTAACTATACTATTCTAATTGTCCCAACATGCAATTAATTGATTTAATGCTCCATTTGTTACTGATGTTGAGCAAGCTGTCATTGAACCAACAATGTGACTGATATAAAGTATGTCAACATTTATGAGGTGAAATCTGGGTGATGTGAGAGGTGAACTTTAGTCATCATATCAACTGTCACGTACTAAAAGGGACTTCTTCAAATATCTAATGTCATTGGTTAGTGTGTGTTCTGTTGTGTTTTTGATATTTTCTCCCATGTCTTCACAGATATTTTATTATTGTTTTTGACTTATTTATTTATTTATATATATTTGACATCAATTGTGGTCCCCATAGATTTCCCACCACTGTTTCACCCTGTGCACCATCACCTCAATCCCTTGCGCTCTTTCTGCCCTCATCCCATTCCCTCGCCACTCCCCACAAAGTGTCCCCAATTTGTCCTTGTCTTTTTGTTTTTGTTGTGTGTTTTCTTTTATTGTTATTATTCTTTTCCTTGGTTGCTTATTTGGTTCCCTTATATTTCTCCTAAGAATGAAACCATCCAGGATTTTTCTTTTGCCTTATTTCTCTGAGCATAATCCCTTCTAGCTCCATCCATGTTTCTACAAATGACTCTAGTTTATCGTTTTTGATTGCTGAATAGTATTCCATTGTGTATATGTACCACATCTTCTTGATCCAATCATCTGGTTTTGGGCATTTAGGTTGTTCCCAGGTCTTACCTATTGTAAATAGTGCTGCAGTAGACATAGGGGCGCAGGTATTCTTTTGAGTCAGTGTTTTTGTCTTTTGGGTATATTCCCAGGAGTGGGATTGCTGGAGCATATGGGAGTTCCATTTCTAGTAGTTTGAGGAACCGCCACACTGCTTCCCATAGTGGTTGGACCAGTTTGCATTCCCACCAGCAGTGTAGTAGAGTTCCTTTTTCTCCACATCCTCGCCAACATTTGTTGAGGCTAATTTTTTTGATATGTGCCATTCTCACTGGTGTGAGGTGGTATCTCATAGTGGTTTTGATTTGCATTTCTCTGATGACAAGAGATGTTGAGCATTTTTTTCATATGCCTGTTGGCCATTTGCATTTCCTCTTTGGAGAAATGTCCTTTTAGCTCTTCTGCCCATTTTTTGACTGGATTGTTTACTTTGTTTTTATTTAGACTGGTCAGCTCTTTGTGGATCTTTTTGATAAATCCCCAAAGATTTTCTCCCAGTCAGTGGGGTGTCACTTCGTTTGGTTAGTGTGTCTTATGTTGTATCGAGCTTTTAAGTTTGATGTAGTCCCAGCTGTTTATCTTTTCCTTCACGATCTTTGCTTTGGACGCTATGTTTTTAAAGATGTTACTGAGGTGTATGTCATGCAGAGTTCTGCCTACTTTTTCTTCTATATATTTTATGGTTTCAGGTCTTATGTATAATTCTTTAATCCATTTCAATTTGGTTTTTGTGCATGGTGAAAAACAGTATTCTACTTTCATTCTTTTGCATGTAGCATTCCAGTTTGCCCAGTCCATTTATTGAACAAGTTGTCTTTATTTCATTGCATAGTCTTTGCTCCTTTGTCAAAGATTAATTGTTCATAAGCCTGTGGGTTTATTTCTGGGCTTTCTATTCAATTCCATTGGTCTGTGTGTCTGTTTTTGTTCCAGTACCATGCCATTTTTATTATTGTGGCTTTGTAGTATAGTTTGAAGTCTGGAAGTGTGATACCTCCAGTCCCCCCTTTTTTTTTAGTCAGGAGAGCTTCGGCTATTCTAGGTTTTCTGTGTCTCTGTACGAATTTCATCAATATTTGTTTTATTTCTTTGAAGAATGTCATTGAAATTTTTACTGGAATAGCATTGAATCTGTAGATTACTTTTGGTAGGATGGTCATTTTGATGATGTTAATTCTTCAAATACATGAGCAAGGGATGGCTTTCCATTTCTTTGTGTCTTATTATATTTCTTTTTGATATTTTAGTGGGAAGTAAAGGAGAAGACTATTTGGAAACTACCAATCAACTTATCTTAACAATAAGTTCAGTAGGGGATATTTTTCCTTCATCCATTAATTAATTTTTTCTTCCCTTGTTAAAAGATATTAAGAACCAGTTCCATTTTTGGTCTGATAAACATTTATTCAGTTTTATTCATAGGTGTTTTCTATATTTTGTTGGTCTTGAAGTTCCAGGTTTCTTTGGTGTCATTCTGGGTTTTAATTACATGTTACTGCCAATAGATATGTTGTAGAAATGACAAAGAAAAAATACAACAGGAATTTAGTTAAACTTAAGTACAGAAGTTGGAGAGTATTTGATAGTGTTTCTTCTGTGTACTTTTCTACTTGAATGAATAATTGTTTGTTTTGAAAAAGGACTGGAAAGATAACTAATGAGTTTTGGACACATGCTCTATCTAGCATTGTGCTAAGTGACATGACATAATTTTCTGTTTAGATCTTTGAAATAGAAGACTTTTTAACTATCACAATTATAGATGAGACAAAATGAGACTCAGAGAAACCAAATGAGCTGTTCAATATCACACAATTTGTAAATGGCAGCTAAAATCCAGCCCAGTTCACCTCTATATGAATATTGAGTCCCTGGCCTTTCCAAAACACCAAGATGAATGTTTAACACTTTCACATTTTGTGTACTGTCCTTAAGCACATTTTCAACTGGATACAAAAAATGAATTTCCAGATCTTTCTTATTTTACATTTTGCTAAAAGATGAAGTTTGGAAAAGCAAACAGTTATAATACTTTTGAGAATGTTTCTACTTCTCATAATACACCATAAACTGTTTTCAAAATTAAAATACAGTATTTGAATCATCATTTGCTATTTGTTATGCAATAAACTATTACATAAAAATACTTGTTTTGATAGCTGTAATTCATTATTAATATTTTGGAAGACAGAGATTTCCACATAGAAAGACCTTGAAGGAAAATAAGTTTGGGAAATATATCTGTACCTTGAAATCTGGAAGTGCTAGGGATCGTATTCTTTTATTATATAAGGCTAAAAACTGTCAACTATAACTTCTAGCAGAGTGCTACACCACTGTGCTCCACCAGCCATAAATCCTGCTGTGAAGGAATCCAGGTTAAGTTTGCTGGAGTTGAACTAGAATGAGTATGTGATCAAAACATTGATTAAAGCTGTAGCCCCAATGATGGAGAGGAGAACCCAGAGACAAAACCTCCAAAGAAGCTCAAGCAGATACAGGCTACTTATGAGCAAGATAGAACTTACAGTAGATAAAATGAGCTGCAGAGCTGAATCGTGTCAGAAATTCTGTTTGAAAATGAGTCACAGGAGAACAGGATAGGTTCCAGCTCTGGAGTAATAAACAAAGGATAAGTGTAAATGAACAGCGATTCAAGCCAGCTGGTTGAGTCAGACAGGCATATCTCCCTACCACAGTTGACCAGGGTTGGAAAAGTCACCCTGAAAAATAAGACAGCCTGGTAAAAGAGAATCTATGTCAGTTTCTCCCCCTTACCACCACCCTTGCACACACACACACACACACATATATGTATAGACAAGCATATTATACAGGAATATGCTTGTCCTTTCATAATTTTAGGTGATGGGCAAAACAGGACAGATAACTTCATGGTCTTACCTTTACACATCTCATTCAAGAATTATCTTATGAGAAAGTCAGTTTCTTATAGCAGTTTGCATGCTGACACTCATGAGGATTACAAATCTCCTTTAGGTCTTCTTAAGTGAGTATTATTTTCTGAATAATAACCAAAAGGGAGTTTAACCTATAGACTTTAGAAAGATGCAGATTGTATGAATGAAAAGTGCAACCTATCTTACAGATTTAATTTTATAAGACTAAGAGAGATACTGACATATATTGGTGGTCAATGTTATGTAGGGGAACCACAGAGTTTCATACTGAGAACAGACACCTGAAATTTGGATATAAACACAAATTAAAATACTAATAATTAGGAGCTATAGAACAGTGTGATTCTTAAGTCAATAGGTCGTTTCTCCTCATTAGGTAATAGGTGACACCTGTAATCCTCCTCTGTTCCTTTTACTTCTCTCATTATAATTATAATGGATTGTCACAGAGACAATCCATCCTGGGTGGGTCAATTCCTCTAACTAGAGTTAATATATAAATCAGAGTTATCTCTTTGTCCTTAGTTAAACACAGGTGTTCACATTAAAGACATAAGAACTGGCTACTAGTGAGGGTTCTTTTGCTTTATGTCTTTATTTCTTTGTTACAACATAGGTTGTTACAAAGATTTCACTGTGTTTGCTTTCTTCTGAGTCAACTTTCTGGAAATAATCTGTAACAAACAAATTTCTCAGTGCTTACCTGGAAGGTTGTTTAAAGATACTGAAAGAGAACATTAGGGCCAACATCTCTACAAAAGACTCTTCCTTTTTCACCCTTTTGGTTAAAAATTGAGTATGTCCTTGATAGTAAAAGTTATACAAATTAATTGTGATTTTACTGTTTAGTTTCATACTCAATTAGCTATATTAACAAGGTGATATGGAAATATATCAACACTTCTCCCTTGAGAGTTATTTGATAATAACTATCAAATTTTTAATTTTACAAAACAAACTTTAATGTCATGATAAAATGGGTAAGAAATGGAGTTATAAAGACAAAAGAAAAAGAATTCATTGTTTAAAAACCTCCATCAAAGAAAACAGCAGAACATCTAAATTCAATTGTATATGCTCTTTCAGAGCATAAAGAAAAAATACCTCAACAAATTTTAAACTGACAGTATAACGGAACAATATAGCACAAAAAGGAACAATACTATATACCAATGTAATTAATGGAATGTCCTAAGAAAAACATAATAAATCAAATCCAGAAACACATACAAAAGTTAATGCAAAATCACCAAATTTGCTTGACATTAAAGAATGCATTACTATTACCATAAAGAAATCTCATTTGGGCCTCCCTGGTGGCGCAGTGGGTTAGGCAACGCACTATGAAGCAAACCGCAGCCACTGCAGCACAAGTTCGATCCCTGCTGCCGGCCAGGGAGGGGACCCACATGGTGAGGCAGACCTCTTCTGCCTCGTCCACTGCTCCCCTCAGCAGTGTGTTTCAGTCGGTCTGCCTGTTCTGCTCCCCACTCTGTCTCTGGTGATTCCTCTCACCTCCCGTGACTCCGCTTTTTACCCTAGCTCTTGTATGTATAAATAAATAAATCTTAAAAAAAAAAAAAAGAAATCTCATTTAACAGATTAAGGTAAAAATCATGTAATTATTTTAATCAACACTAATATAATTAGAACAAATTAGCATAAACCAATAGACATTCATGGAAATAATTTAGAAAACTAGAAATAGAATAGACTCTTTTAATACAATAAACAGCATATGAAAATTTCTACAGCAAATGCCAAGCACAATAATGAAATGTTATAGCATTTGCTTAAAAGTTTGAAACAAGGTAAAGATACAATTGCCTATTTAGTGTTATACTGGAGTTCCTAGTCTGCACTTTTAAAAGACAGGAATATGAAAACAATACATATTTTCTATATGAGTTATTATAAAAGAAGAGAATATGCCATTATTAACTAGTAATATAATTTTCTCAATATAAAGTGCAAAGAATCTATAGAAATTCAGAAGAGTTTCTAAATTAATCATGTTGTCATATACAAAATCAATGTGCACACAGGAGCTACTTTTTATATACCTGCAACACATGTTATAAATTGCAATTTTTAGATATAAAAATATACAGGAATTAAGAAAGCAATAACAGTGCAGAGACAGAAAGTTATTAGAGGACCCCATACCTGGAGTTCTTCTAGATTTGCTCCCTGAATGTGCCTCCAGAACATTCCAAGAACTGCTGTTTGAAAGCTTTCTATGCTCTAAAAGACATGGCCTTGCTCTAGAACTCTCAGAGCAAGCATTTGGTCTGCAACTCTCCTGTTAGGAGATACCAAAGAGTTCTTATCTACCATACCCTTACTTCTCACAGCACAGCACTAGCATGTTAAAATCGAGAGAAAAAATGTCTGGAAAAAAAGAAATTATCAAAATTATATCAAAACTAAAAATAGGAGATAGAAATAGATCAACGGTTATTAGAAAATGGAAGCAGTTAAATTGTGCATAAATCAGCATGTAAGTTAGAAATATTTTAAACAGGAAGAAATATATACTATATTTTAAATTGTAGAATGCAGAGGAAAAAAAGGTCCTCTGAGGGGAATTTACAGCTTTAAGTATTTCTATTAGAAAAGAATTAAGTCTGATATGAGCTAAGTGTGCAATTTCATATACTAAAAGAAAAAGAACACAATAAACTCACAGAAAGAACTACAGGTACTAGGTAAAGGACAGGAATCAACAAAATTGAAAACAAATCCAAGGATTAAGAAAGTCGTGAAAAGAAAAACAAGGTTATTTTGTCAAGAACGCTAAACCAATGAATTTAAAAACTTGAATGAAATGGACAATTTCCTATAACAATGTATCTTAGAAATGTAGAATCATTAAGAGAGAGCCTAAACCATTGAATAGATCAAAGAATTTAGTAACAATGTAATAGGGTGGTCCCAGGAAAAGGGGAAGTTTCAAAAATCCTGGTTCTGCCCTAAGTGGGTGGAGCTGAGGAGGATAAGAAAATTTCTGCAAAGAAAAAAAGAGAAAGAAAGGAAGATGGAAAACAGCAAGGAGACCTGGAGGAGGCACGTGGAGCAGAGGGACATGTGAAGAAACTGTGCTTGCTTTTGGTTTTGGACTGGTTGGAACAGATGTGGGTGAGAGACCCGTGGGGAGGTTAGCAATGGCAGCTGCTGCCTCTCCCTGCCCTGTAACAACAATACTTGATATTCAAACTCCTGGAATGAAGAAAAAGTGTTGTGACAGAAACCTTAAATAAAGCAGGTGCTTTACTAGACAGATTTGACTTCCCCACCCCATTTACCATCGTGAGGGGAAATCTCACAACCAGCTGAGATGTGTTGGGCCTTTTAAATGAAGGAAATTGTACTATTTCACAGCCTATTATCTGGTAAAATTCTTCTGAATGGTTGAAGTGCATTTTGGAGGACAACTTCCATTAACTTGACAGTTGGAATGTAATAAGGTTAACAACATATGCAAAATATAATTTATCATATTTTCTTTCCTCCATGCTCTATCTACATACAGCAGGATTCCTCCTAACTCTAACCTCAGTATGTGTAGGTGTTAGTGAAGCTACAAAGCCAAGGTTAAACCTTGGAGTTAAAATAGGGATTCCCTGGTAACTCCAGGTATTGAAGCAATTAGCGAATAAGACAAGGGATTATTTTTATCACCATACCTACGTATTTCCTGTTATAGAAGTTTGTGTTATAGAAGTTTGAAGCATATGCTTCTGGTTAAATAAGGGTAGAGAGAAGGTAAAAGCTAAATTAAGTTGATTTCTGCTTGTTTGAGTAGAAAAGATGCCTAAGAGAAGTGTGAGAAGCAATGGTACAGCAAAGAACAGAGTAGACTTTCAGTGGTAAACTTCATGTCAATTTAGGATGAAATTTATATGACATTAGAATGCAATTTTACTTCAATAAAAAAAAAACAGGAAAGGAGCAAAGTGTGAGAAGGAGAAAGATTGAATTTCAGTGGGTTTAAAGATTACATTCACAGGAAGAAGATGATGAACTGAAGTAAATAATTCTGTAAAAAAAAAAAAATCCCAAAACCACAAACCTCCACCAGCCCACAAAGCATGTGTCTAGTGAGGATTAATCAATTTCTAAACTTTGCCTCAATTCTCAAAGTTTACTATTAACTAATAGTTTTAATTAAAATTATTATATGGACATTTTCATAAGAAATTATATATAAAAATAAAATTGTTATAATTGTTATATAGCCATCATTTCTGCTTTCACTCTGTCTAGTCATCAGCCCTAAGATGCCCTCTTGATTTTCTCCCAAGCCTGCCTCATTCAGGCTTTGTCCCTTGTTTCAAAATAACTTTCACACTTTCTTTTCTAAGTTTAAGGATTTCTGCTTGTGACTTAATGGCATGTTCAGCTAGGATACATCAAACAGTGGAAGTTCCCATCTGCAGCAGGCTCCCCTGGGTATTCAAGGAGAGCTTCAACTCTTTCTTCTTTCGAAAAACAATTACAGGATGCAGGAAACTGAAAGAGGTATTGGTCTAAGGGGGGGGGGGGGGAAGAAGCCTTTCTGGTTTTTAAAGTATATCATTGGTATTAGTGTTAGTAGTATTATTGCTAGCGATAATGTGATATCTCTCAACTGATCACTATAGCTATAAAGACACAAGATTAAGAGTAGTGAATTAGAGGAAAGTAATTCTGATTAGGTTAATTCACTCTAAGGTAACATTATTGACAGTCTCCAGAAATCTACAAGTTTACTTACTTTTTTTTTACAACCATTTTTAGTTCTAAAGATTGAGCTGCAAATTAAGAAATCCCATGCAAAATGAATGCTTTAGCTTGTCTTGCTTTTAAATCCCAATTTTAAGCCATGTTTCATCATAAATAGGGGAACAGGGTAGTCTAACTTGTCAATAGGACCCATGGGGAGGAGCTCAATTAACCTAGAAGAGATTTCATTTCTTTCTGTGAAACTTAAAAAGAAGTAAAGGGTGGGCCTCCTGGTGGCGCAGTGGGTTAAGCAACGCACTATGAAGCAAAGCAACGCACTGCAGCACGAGTTCGATCCCTGCTGCCGGCCTGGGAGGGGACCCACATGGTGAGGCAGACCTCTCCTGCTGTGCCCACTGCTCCCCTCAGCAGTGTACTTCCGTTGATCTGCCTGTTCTGCTCCCCGCTCTCTGTGGTGAATCCTCTCACACCCCACCCCGCCACCTCTGACCTGTACCCCCAGTGCTTGTATGCATAAATAATAAATAAATCTTTTTAAAAAAAAAAGAAGTAAAGGGTTAAATACTGAAGATTTTAAAATAAATTGCTCAGATAATCTAAGGAGATATATATATATATATATATATATATATATATCTCCATACAAATAGAGTTCCCTAGTTAGAAAAGAACGAGAAGGGAAGGAGGAGAGGAGGGTAGGTGAAGGATGGAGAGGAAAGGAAAGGAAGGGGAGAAGGGGGAGAGATAGACAAAGGAGAAAGGAGGGGAGGAAAAAGGAGAGGGAGGGAGAAGAGGAGAGAAAGAAAAAGAGAGAATTAGGAAATTACATGGCAAGACATTGTGTCTTTATTTATATATATTTTTTAATGTACATATATTTGACATCAATTGTAATCCCTATGTATTCCCCATCACCGTAACACCAGTGCACCATCACCTCAGTCCCCCGTGCTCCCGTGACATTGTGTCTTTAATAGAACTACCAGCCCTAGAAGAGGTCAAGGACTAAGCTTTATGTGACATTACTTTTGAATCTTCTACAGCAGGGAGCACATGGTCAGCTACTAATTAATCCATGTTGGTTGTTAGAAATAATTAATTTGAAAATATATAGGATACATGAAGACATTCTTGTTTTTATTTAGAGAAATCAAGCCACACAAAGAAAAAATAATTTCCCAAGGTATGAAGAAGAAATATGAAGAATGTGTTTCTCAAAGACTTGCTCTATTTACAGCAGAAGTAGTTCATACTCTTCCCATGAAATTGTGCCATTTGATTTTGTATGTGCAACATCAGCCCACTGCTACCCTGCCATGCTTAGTCAACTCATGGGTCAGACTGAGACCTCCAAGAGCCAGGCAACTGATTAAAGGAGTGGTGTTAATGAGTCAGCACATTCTCCCCTCCTTTTTCACTGCTTACACACGAAACAGACATAAAAGTGGTTTTGCCTTGTGTTACTTTCAAAAACTAAGTACTCTCAGAAATTACTATTTGTGCCTGAAATGACTTAAGAATGGTATGTGGGGGTGCATATAAATCTCATCCAGTCAGGATGTGACTAAGTAAATTAATGATATCCCCATGACTCTAAAATCAAGAGACTGTCCTTGGGAAAAGACTGGGGAAAACTCAGCTCTATAAATAATTATGGTGACCAAATCTAATCAATGAGCAAACTTTTCCAGATCCTTAGCTCCTAAATTAACCAACATTCTTTCTCTGAAAAACAGCTCAAAGAAATGAATTTAGGGGAATTAATTAGCTCAATAAGCATGTATCTTATTTTGCAGACACAGTATTAGATGCTCGGTGGGGGTGGGAGGGGGAAAGAAATTCACCTCTTCTCTCTTGGGTGAAGAATAGAGATGAATGAATGGGTACTTACTCCAGAAACACATCTGAACATGCACTGTGTGTGACACATATGATTGTTTCTAGAGACAAAATAAGGAAGACAGCTACAGACCCTACTTAAAGAAGCTCAGGATTTGCTGAGGACAGAGTATAAAGAAGCTATTAAAGTACAACTTAATAAATATTCAAGAAGTATAAAGAAGATACTTTGAAAAATACTTGTTGAAACAGAGTATTTGCAATTCAGAGTTAATTACAATAGTAGAGGCATAAAGATGTATTATGGGAATACAAAGGGCCTCAAAATACTGACTAAAGAAGCCAGAAAGGCATTCCTGAGATGACATTTAAACTGGATAGAATATACCCAGTGAAAAAATTCAGCTGGAAATGAATGAAGTCATAATTTTCAAATTAAACCATAAATTTGTTTAGAAGCCTGGCATGGGCAGGAAATGTTAAGAATTTTCTTGAGAAATAGGGTTTATCAGGGAATAGGAAAATAAAGGATGTGAAAGGTGATGTGGAAAGAGTCAAAATAGTTTCACTATTCTCTATAAGCCAGGAGCCAAAATAACTTTTTAAGCAGTGGAAGAGCATGGTCAACATTCAGTCCTTGTTTCTTCCCCTTCCTTTTTCTCTCTCTTCTTTTCTCCTCTTCCCAACTCGTCCTTCCTTTGCTTTACTACTATGTACAAAGTGACCTGAAGTAGAAGGAGACATCGAAGGAGGAAAACCCAGTTAATAAATAGCTACTGGATTTCAAATCAGAGAAATAAAAAAATCAATGAGAGTGGAAACAAAGAGGTGGAGACAAAATTGGCAAGCATTTTTGAAGTAGAACTCACAGGGTTTGATTACCACTTGAGTGAACTGGTACATAGATTAAGATAACAAGGAGCAAAGGAGGTTCAGGAAAACAGAAGATTTTCAGCCTAAGCAATATGATTGATTTAGATGGATGATCAGAAGACAAGAAGATTTAGGGGCAATAAACTTTTTCAAAAAGAAAAAGAGGGCAACTTTGAAAATTTGGATTTCAGTATCTTTAGATACTGAATGGAAAAGGACATTTCAAAAGGTTGACTTTCCATTTTATGTTCCAACATGTCTGAGATTCAGAATTATGTTACATTTGGCTCAATACCTATGTCTGAGAGAGAACTGAAGTGCAATTTGGCTGGAAAGAACAAGACAGGCTAATGTGAGCTCTACAGATCACTAAGACATCATTACTAGCAGTTAGCAAACTGCTTGTGTTATTTGAGTCTGTTTAGAAAGATGGAATTCATTTAAAAATATATCTCAATTAAAGACACAAAATCATTGATGCTTTATTGTGTTCAACTGTTCTTGATTTTCCTACCTTAGTGATATCCTTAAAAGAGTGCTCTGTTTTGTCATTCTCTAAATACAAATGTATTAATGCATTAGGGTTATGACTTTTGGTTGAATATAGCAAAAACTTTCTTTTGTTCCTGTTGGTCCTTAATCAGTATCCTGAGAATTAGATGATATAATGCATACTGACTGGTTATTGACCTTTTTGCTGATTTGGTTCCAATGAATATTAAATACAGATGGAGAATCTGTAATGAATGGCGTAACACACAAGCAGCTATTTTATTCTTTTGTTCCTTGACTCTAAGCTAAGTGGCAATAGAAACGTAGTAGAGCACAAATATTCACTGCTTGATATGCACAGACTTATCTTGTTGGAAGTGTGTGACCTTTTCTTCAGATACTAAAGCAAAATATTCATACTCGTCTGTCTAGGCATGCAAATCATGTATCACAAAAAATTATGCTTAGTTTTCATTTGAAGGAGGATAAGTTCCTTTAGAGAGTAAAAAGGATGCTCTGTCAACAAAAAATAATTATGTTTAAACCTGGAGACTTTAAATGGAGGTATAAATGGAGGTACCATACTGAAGGAGACTTAAGTGATTCTATCTTGAAGATGTCCAATTTCCAGACCTCTCTCCTGATTGCAAGCTCAGAATTACCTCAAACTTTATCTAGACAAGTCCCTCCAGAATTGAAACCTTTTTAGAGGGACCTTGTTTTGAACTTTGATGCCATTTACATACTTTTATGATGCTTTTCTTGGGTATCTAAAGATTATAATATGTATATTGGGCTTATCTAACACAAAATGTTGACTTTCATACTTTGCTGATAAGTCTAGAACTTTAGAATACTGTAATTCCATTTCCTGTCATGCTAGCTTGGACTATTTCTCCCAATTCTTCACTCCTTTCCTGTGTCAAAAATATACATCCTTAACCTTCATATTTAATGTTTGATTACCCCCACTAGAATAAGCAGATTATATTCTTTGATTAATTGCTGTGTTCGTAGCAACATAATTCAAAATAACTCAAAATAACTAATATATAGAAACACCTTAAATATCCTTGTTGGATGACTGGATCAAGAAGATAAGGAAGCACTGATTTGCCTCATCTTGATCCAATCATCCAACAGTGGATATTTAGGCTATTTCCATGTCTTAGTTCAACAAAGCTTGCTTCTCTGCTTCAGATGCATCCAGTTGTAGTTGAAAAGGTTTTATTATATAATTCTTTATAAAGAAGATACCACTTAATCCTCAGTTAATTCTGCTATTGTGTTTTCTTTTCCAGCTTCCCTTGCTTTATCCTCTTCTTGTCATTTCTTACAGTTTAACCTTGTTGCTTGAGTTGGTTCTGCAAATCTATTGTTTTTTCAAGAGAAGAAATCATGAATTCTTCAGTTTCTGCTGACTTTCCAGATATGCAGCTCATCCCATCAAGTTGTTCCTTTATAAATCTCTTCTTGACTATTACCCTGTTGTGAAGCCTTAGATGGTTTCAAGATTCAAGTCCCAGGTTTTACAGTTTAATACTAGAGGCTTTTTCTCATCTGAAATTCAACAAGGCTAAGACATCTCGACTTTGACTAAAACAATCTTGCATCTCCTGTGATCATCTTAGTAATATTCATTCTCCTATTATTGCCTATTCATTGTCAAATAATATACCAGGGCAAGGTCAACTCCATAGTAATCTCTGTATCTCTTCTCAGTTTCTGAGTTGGTCAATTATTACAGAGTCCTAGACTCCACTTCAGTCCTACTAAATTAAAATCTAGGGGTTGGGTTCTGAAGGCATTTTTAACAAACTCTGCAGCTAATCTTAGATACACTAAAAATCTGAGAAACTCTGCTTATAATTTTTTAGAGAATTTGCATTGCTTGTCACTTGACCACTGTGTTTGCTTAACATTTATGTAACATGAAATAAACATGGCAGTAGATAATTTTATTCCATTATTTAACTTGTGTTATATGAAGTCACATTAGTGTTTCTATTTAAGGTATATTTATTGTCTATGATCTCCCCACATCTCCTTATCCCCCAAATCAGAGTAAAATGTTATTTTAGCAGGTGGTAATTCTTTGTCTAAATGATCTGATTTACACAGTAAATGTGATATTATAAGCCACTTTATAATGTTTCTCCACTAATGGACCAACAGACTATTATAGTTAAACTGACTTTTTTTTTAACAAAGTATTTTATAGGATTTAAAAAAAAAAACATGTGGTACATCCACACCATAGATTACCATATATAAGGATGAAAGGCAGTCACTTTCAACAAAATGGAAGGAGTTTAGGGAATTATATGTGACAAGTGAGACAACAAAAACAAACACTGGACATTTACATAACAGACAATTCAAAAACATGCTTTCAAATTCAAGATGATTTCAAAAACCAGTGGACATCAATAAGCATGACAAGCCCTTTGAGGTTAAGGGGTAGTGGGGGAAGGGATCAGAGGACATAGGGATAGTGGTGGGGAAAAAATGTCATTGGTATCATGAAGGTACCAAGGAGTGGGAGGCAAGGACTAGATATGACTCAGTAATAAATTCTCAGTCCTTTTGCTTTTGTGTGTGAGCTTGCTTGAGTATGTATGGGGGATAACTTTCTTCTTTCCTTCTCCTGGTTGCAACCTGGGAAACAAGTAGACAAGAATGCCAAATCTCACACTGTGTAACAAAGAGACAGATGACAGAATTACCTTGGTAATACCTTGGTTCCTCAATGGGTGGTATGTTTGCGTTTCTCTTAATTCTGACTTTGAGGGTTGGCTGCTTTATTGAAACAGTTCAGATTTAATACATTCATTCTGGAATAAACATTACTAAATTTGGAAGGGGAACAGCTTGAAACTAATGAAAAGTAACCAGAGAAAAATGCAAAATCCAAATTACCAGTGTTTGTTACTAAGGAAAAAGAAAAAGCATGAAATCGATGTTACTTCATAATTCATCACTGATGTGTAATTATTTCCAATTTTATGCTTACTTAATTAAATACTCATGGACTAGATGAACCTCTATAAGTATTTCAAGAGCACAAATAGTGAAAAAAGTGTATAAAAGACAATATCTTTCAAGGAACTAGGGTTTGAGATTTCCAAATAAGAAAGTTCAAAAAAACTAAACACAGTGGAAATTGGGTACAATAATTATGAAATGGATGATATGCAACCATTAAAATAAATGCTATAGACCTATAATTTTTGAAATATAAATATTTCCATGATATATGGTCTGTGATAAAGGCAGACTAAAAGTGGTCTTGTGGCATGAAATAATTTTAGTTATTAAAATGAAAAAGACAAGACTGTGTGTCCCTATAAGAGTGTGTGTTTATTAAACATTTTGGAAAGATGTATTTAAAAATTTTAATATACTTATCTTCTTTGGATGACAGAATTAACAGTTAATGCTTTTCTTTATAAGTTATTTGCTATTATAGGCCAAAATTTTATAAACAAATGTTTATATATATTCAAAGATATAAAGCCGTAAGGTAAATTTAAAATAGTTGGAAAATAGTTAAACTTATTTATATAATATAAACTTTGTTTCTGTATGACTCATTCTTAAGGATAGTTGAAATAGTGACCAAAAGAAATAGCAAGGATTAAGAGAATGATTTTGTATTTATCTTCTTTTAATGTGCAAACTTGAATCAAAAACATATTTGCTATTTACAATACAATAAAACTTCATCTAAATAAAGGGAAGATGTTTTTACACAAACCCTCCACAAATAAGTGGAGTGGTGTTTAGGGTTAAAAAAAACAGTATCCTAAAAATTCTTTACTTGAAGATAGGCCTCCTAACAGCTGGGAGAACTGCTTGAGTAGTGAGGGTCATCGTTTTGCATCCTCTATCACCAGCTCTGTGCACTCAGGAATAGCAGTGTTGTTAACAACCTTGTCCTCAGTTTCTGGCATATATTAAAGTCTGGATAAATATTTGTTGAATAAATGCCTGGCGTGGAATTGTTTTGCCTCCCACATAATAGCAGTAGTACAAGGAGAAACAAAATGGCAATGTCATTTTAATTTAACCTAGCCTCCTGGTTTCATAACCAGGAGGAAACAGCTGCTCAGCCACAGAACAAAGTTAACCAAACAGATAAAAATAAATACTCATCCATTAAACAGAAATCCTGCGACTCTTAGTGCATGACACTGATGTGGATATCTGCCAGCGTGACCTAAGCCAGACTCTAAAATGGAGGAAAAGCGAAAACCCAGGAAACCAAATATTTGAAAAAACTCAAAAATTTCATGCTTTTCATTGTTGCATTATATTGCTTATTTTTCTAAGAAAGATGTAAATGATCACCCCAATGACTAAATTATAGAATTGGTTGTAAAATAATAATTGATTAAAATGCTGTGTTGCTCTTTAAAATGTCCCTAAAATAATTTGAGTAGTAAGAGAATGTTTCTGTTATAGAGGTCATAGCTTTAATCAAAGTCTTGATGAATCACTGCCCAAAAGACTGCATGAATGCTACACAAGACTCACAGAAAGTCAGTGTGCAACCTTACCAAGAGCTGGTTTGAAGCTATCTTATGTACCAAGAGCTCACAATATTCCACTGGATTTGAGGATGGACTCAAATGACCTTTACTTCCAAGAATATGTTTCCTCATTTTACATTCTCTATATAAAATACATTCTATATACTTCAATTGTTTGTGTATCACACATACTCTTTTCTCACCAATCTACAACTATACTAAATTCACTCTTACACAAAATATTGATCACAGACTTAGATATAAAAAGTTCATTTGCTATTTTTTAAAATTACCCGTGGAAAGACTAAATTACAGACCTGTAATAAGATCTTAAAATAGAAATTTATCTAATGTCATGTAGTAGATAAATGAGAGGTCAATGCGTAACTGTGAGATAATTAATACTTACTCTGTCTTACTCAAGGATGAAAATTATCAGATAACTAAAATAGCACCCAAAAGAGAAAAACATTGAAACAACTTCCCACCTGGACAAAGTCTGGAGACAAATGTGGCTCAGGGTTTTTGGTGAGAACAACTGCTGAATCTTCTGAGTATTTATGTTTGTTATCTCAGCGCTAGAAACCTTCATTCTATATGTGGCTTTGTTCAAGTTTCCTATTTCCAAAAAAGAGAGTTGAATTTGCCAAATTCATACCAGTTTCATTGATAAATGAGTCAGGCAAGTGTTCTGGGGCAGATTGTGACACAATCAAAACCACAGGGTAGAACTGAAAACTGAGCCATTTTCCCAGCAGGATGCTTGGGGCAGTGGGATATCCTCATGGTCAGAGTGTGTCCTTCTGGGGTGGAAGTGGATGGTGGATGAATGATGAGGTACCTCAGAATGTGGTTTGATTACAGTTTAGTTTGCTCTAAGAAGAAGCCAAGAGGTAGAATTAGAATTTTTAAATTGTTTTTGAACAGCCAGAATATATGGCTACCAAACCCTATGGTTAGAATTTAACATTTGATTTCCTCCTCCTTTCTCCTTCCTCCAGCTTCTATTGATAGAAACTGGCCACATCTTCTCTGCTTTATGTTTCTCAAGATTGCTTCATATGAAGTGAAAGCTGATTTCTCATTGACTTAGGCATTTCATGTTTAGCTCTTTAGGTGTGGGAGAACTACATTTTGTTAACTCATTGCTTGCACTAGGAATGCAACAGTATTGTAGTCATCATTTGCTAGAAAATGTAAGAAAATAACCATTCTTTTAACCAAAATGGAAATATTCTGAATTAAGTAGAGTACAATATTTTATAATTCTGTATTTCCCTTCTTTTAAGAGAACTAATCATTAAAACCAAACTTAGAAAACTTGCCTTATACAGGAATATCAGAAAAGATACATGGCAAGGTTTTTTAGTTTTCTACTGCTTCATGTATTCCAAAATTTAGCAGTCAAAAAACATTATAATAAATAAATATGTATTATCCAGTTGTGGCCTCACTGGGTGCCTCTGACTCAAGGTTTACACGAGGGTATAGTGAGGGTGTTGGCTAAGACTGCAATCTTAGTTGAAGATCCACTGGGAGATCATCTATTTCCAAATTCTCCTAAATGGTTGTTGACATGATTTAGTAGCTCATGGGCTATTGACCTTATAGCTTCAGTTCTTTACTGGTTGATGACTAGAGGTCTTCTTCTTTTCTTACCATGTGAATACTGAATATCTTTTTGAAAGCATTACTTGTAGAAGATATTTAACATTCCATTCATAGTCATAACATAATCCATTAAATTTGCTCACATAATGATATGAACAAAACATTATATGCTTACTTTGTTTATTTTTGATCTTTAAGCAGGGATAATATCCTAAAACAAAAACTTACTGGTCATTTGTAGTACTGTATAAAATTTCTGCACTCAAAAATTTCCACCTCTGGTGGGAGAAAAAGAAATACAAACATTGACAAATGGTAATTCTATAATAAAAGACATCAACTGCAATGTAATATACTCTAAGGTGATGAAGAACAACATGTCTTCCTGCCTACATAAACCAGCAAATGTTTCATAAATCTCACTTGCCTGAGCCCTGGAGGAGAAATATAGATGTGAATGGACCATGAATTTAGATTTCTAGGCAGAGAGAATATCATGTCCAAGGGTGGCATATGAATTGTGCTTAGTTGTTTTCTTCTTGAAACAATTGTGTCTTTTTGATTTCCATGGCTTCACACTCTTCCCATTTATGCTGCTTATTGAAGGGGTGGGGGATAAAAGGGGAGTAGGTATACTTCCCTAGTATAAATTCCTAGCCTCTTGCTCTATCCTTCTTGAAGGGATAGATAGGCTCCTCCCCATGAAGAAAATACCAAGTTTAATTATGGTTGAAAGTCATTGGTCCATATTGCATGTCAATCATTTGATACCACTGATGATTTGAATGTTTTTATTTCTTGCCATGCCAGATAAGGGGGAGGCAGAAGCTTACGTTAGTTTTTCAAAACCAAATTTGCCCACAAGAGAATTTTTCTAAAAACAGGTAGCAGGTGTGAGAGGAGCTAGGAATGACCATAACATTCTACTCAGTCCATTTAGCTCTCGTACTACATCAAGACAATTTTTTATTATATTTATTTATATATATTTTACATCATTGCTCCTTTTTTTAATAGTGTTTGCTTTCTTTTCTCAGCTATAGTCTCATAGAATTTCCACCACCAATTCACCCATGCACCACCACCACAGTCCCTTGTGCTCTTCCCACCTTGTTTTGATCAAGACAATTTTATAATCTCTACTTTAGAACACCATACTCTTAACTGATTTCTCACTGGACAAAGAAAAGAGGTTATTACATAATCACCATCTAAAATTCTAGTAATTTGTAACTCACTTGAGTAATTATTTTTGTGTATGTGTTATGAGAATTAGATTCGTTGGATGTGGGAAGTGAGAGAAAACTTGAATGACTCTCATATACTAGAAGGAAGCCTTTGCATAAATGACAGAATTGTGTGAATAGTTGTGTTTATTTGAGCTGAAGGTGTCGGTAGGTTTCCCTAATGAAGAAATCGAGTAAGAGTTTATAAAGAGAGTTACAACATTGTGTGTAGGCCAAAGTTCATTTTAGAACATACAAGTTAATCATCAATCAATAAGAAAGTCAATTTATGTTATTAGAAGCAATCCAATGTAATCAGAAATAGCAACACTCACAAACACACCATCACGTCCCAGAAGTAAGTTTAGTAACCAGAAACACTGAAATCATTCAGTTCACTTTAAAAATCTGTGTAATGTGAGAAGGCAGCAACAACCATGATTAGTTGTTACCACTGATACAACCTCCTTCCTCTGCTCTAATCTCAGCAGTATTACTGTTAAGATGATTAACTGAGGGGCCTCCCTGGTGGTGCAGTGGGTTAAGCAACGCACTATGAAGCAAACCGCAGCCACTGCAGCATGAGTTCGATACCTGCTGCCAGCCAGAGAGGGGACCCACATGGCACAGCAGACCTCTCCTGCTGTGCCCGCTGCTCCCCTCAGCAGTGTACTTCCGTTGATCTGCCTGTTCTGCTCCCCACTCTGTCTGTGGTGAATCTTCTCATCACCACCCACACCCCACGCCTCTGGCCTGTATCCCAGTGCTTGTATGCATAAATAAATAAATCATTAAAAAATGATTAACTGAAAAATGTCAGCAATTTGGAGGTATAAATTAAATTTTACCAGACTTGTAAAGGAAATATTCTAGATTTTAATTTAATGTGTAAACTGTGACAGTGGGAAGTAGGCCAGGTTTTAAAGAATAATTTATGGTTCACAAAGCAAGCAGGAAAGTAACTAGCAGGTACATGAAAGTATTAACTACCAAAATAAAATACAGTGTCAATGAGGAATATATTTGCAGTGGATGACAAGCTTCCTTACCATTTTTCTCTTAATAAATGTGTGTTTGTTATATTTGTCATTTAGCTCATTCACTAAAAGTTACACACACTAAAAGTTATGCACAATATATGTCAGCAAGCTTCTATAAATTTCCAGTCCTGAAAGGCTAGTTTGTTATTTCACTGCACTGACAAATTTGTGTTCTTTACAAATCGAATAAATAAAATCTGCAGCACTTTAAAGGAGTGAGAAATCACACCCATTTGGGAGACTGTAGAATTTTTCAGGAAGGAGGTCAAACTTGAAGTAGACCATCACAAATTTTGGCAGAGGGGGTATGGCAGAAAGAAAAAGATGAGAAATACAAATGTTTTCCAAGGTACATTAGACAAATGAGCCTTTTTTAGAATATCATGGCAATCTCAAGGCTCCATCAACTTGATCCTAATCTTATCCTTTTTTTTCTACCTGACTCTGCCTCTTGGCTCCTTATTTGAAGATACCTACTTTATCTTTTGGATTTGGATTTATCTTTATCAGTTTGGTTATTAATGATCCATGATAATTTTTTGACAAATCCTCAAACTTGGGACACTTACACTCTAGAATTAATCTGGCTCTCATTTGCTTTAGCCCTTAGGGACCCAATGCCAGTGCCAGAATTGGTTGGCACCCAGGGTAACTTCTAGGGGTCTATGTGAGGAAGGAACTGGACAATGGTAACTATGGAAGCTACTTTTGTTTTATGACTATCTTTTTCTATTACTAAAACAAACTCATGTTTACTGAAGTATTAAAAAAAAAAGGAAATTTCATCTGTAATTCTGCTAGATAAACATTATTAACCCAATCTATTGCTTTCTAATCTTTTTCCTATATATTTGTATCTTCATATATTTTCAAGTTAAATTATATTTGCTGTATATACAATATTACTGTGATGTTCTCATGGTTTTTATTTCCTTTATTTTTTCTACATCTATTATTTGGAATTCTTTTGTAAGGGAAGATTTTCACTTTCCTCTCTCCTATTCATTCATTCATGTAATCATTCACTTATATCAAAATAGAGTTGAGAGATTATAATCCAGTAATATTACTAATTGTTTTGTTCAATTTTCTCCCTAGCATTGACCACTTACAACTCTTTCAGGTAGACTTATTTGTCCTTTAATATGACTGCCTATTTTCTTTTATTTCCTCTCTTTGAGCATTTCCATACTTTTAGCACTACACAATACTCAAGATTTATTTTGCACTTTCCCTGACTATCCCAGTATTGATCTTTCTCCAAAGAGCCCAAATCCCTTTTATTAGAGAATCATATTTAGAAAACTGAGACTTACAGAATACATGTGTATTTATTGCTACTAGCATACCCTGCTTATAGGCCTTTTCAGCAGACAGAGCCAGGAAAGACATGTTTGTATACAAACTACCTATGCATTCGTATACATATCTATGTTTATTTCTGTATATATTTGAAAATAAACATGAGTTTTTCCTGTTATCTCCAACTCTAATCCAGCCACACAAAATTCATTCTATTTCTTTCTCATATTTGCTTATTTGTAAATTCAATTTCTGGCAGTGAGAGAGCTGTTATCTGCCAACAGTACCATATAGAACAGTTCTATCATCCTAAGAATTCCATTGTGTGACTCCTTTATAACCATATCCTCCCTTCTTTCCTAATCCCAGTAACTAATGATCTGCTGTCCATTCATATAGTTTGCTAGAATGGTATATATGCAAATCATAAGCTTGTAGCCTTTTTGGAATTTTGTTTATTTAGGAAAATGAAGTCTTTGTTTTAAAAGTATTTCTGTTAAGCCCCAGAGGATACAGACGAATCACAGAAATCTCAACAGGATATGAGAGGGCTATAAAGTAAATAGCATTTTGGAATAGTGTGTGGAGATTCTTCAGACTACTAAAAATAGAGCTTCCATATGATGGAGCAATTCCAATCCTAGGTATCTTCCCAAAGGACACAAAAACATTAATTCAAAAGGATACCTGCACCCCTATTTTTTTTATTGCAGCACAACTTACAATTGGTAAACTATGGAAATACAAATGCCCCCAAATGGATGACTGGATCAATAAGATGTGGTATATTTTACAAAATAGAACATTACTCAGCAATCAAAAAGAACAAACTCATGCTATTTGCAGCAACATGGATAGATCTGGAAGGTATTATGCTCAGTGAAATAAGCCAGAAAGAAAAAAGATTATTGAATGGTTTCACTTATAGGAGGAATGTAGAGGAACCAAATAAGGGATAAGGGGAGGGGCGATGGGAGGAGGAGAAGCAACTGTAACAAAAAATCAAAATCATCAGACAACTATAGATTAGAGACATTCTGTAGGGAAGGAGATGGAAGAAGGATCAGGGAGAAGATAGGAAGAGCACAAGGGACTACGGTGATAGTGTATGGGTGAATTGATGGTGAGAACTTCACATGGAAATCATACATTGTACAAATATGAAGGATGATATAATAGATATTAAAAATAAAGTAAAAAATACGAGCATAAAAGTATAACATAAAAATAATAATAAAGTAAATAGCATTTTAAAGCCTTATTCCACTCTTGCTCGATCAGAACAAATCTGCTGCTCTCTGTTATATATGGTCTTCCATGTGCCATTTTGTTTTCCCAATTGGTTTGAAGGGTTTTAAAATTTGGATCACTCTGAATTTAGGCCGCATTAGTAGTAATGGAGTTTGGAGCACACCTTCAGGAAAGATGTTAAAGGGCTAGAATTGGAAAAAAACATGATAACTAGCTTTAATACGTTGAACAATTATAAATATAAATACATTTCCCAGTTTTGGATTAAATAGTGTGAGTGTGTGTGTCTAAACACAATTCCAGTTCCAAGAGGAAAGGTTTATTATTGTTTAGACAGATATTTGCAACTAGGTCTTGATTAAAATTTCAGATTGATAATTATGACTTATAAATAATAAAATATATATATATATTGAGTTGTCACTAAGAGAATAAAAAAAAAAGGGTCAGGATGCTGCTTTGTGAAGTGTTGATGTTTATTAACCTACAGGAAGGCCTCAAAAGAGATAAGAAAGCTACGTAGAACAAAATCCAGGGAAGAATATCACAAACTTCAAGAGAAAGGAGTCCTTCAAAAATTAGGGTATTCAAGATGTCAAAGATCATAAAGAAGAAATGAAAAACAAGATCCATTTCCCCTCTGTGTTTGTCTGTTATAAAGTTGTATTATGAAGTTGTTACATGTCATAAACTGAAATTAGACAGCAGTTATAAAAGAAAATAAAAATGCAATAGAAAGAGTGGGTATAGCATACTCTCTTTTAGAAAAGAAAAAGAATTTTGAAAGAGAAATGTGATCTGGAGAATGTACAGGGTTGGTAGGAAACATTCAAGCTCTATTTTAACACATTTAGAACATGGCTTGTTTTCAGTAGTTTAAAAATAATTGCTATCACTTATTTCTCAAAACTACTGTTTGGTAAATGTTCTTCATATGCTTTAGTTAAATTTGTACTTGTTATATAAGAGATAAATAAAATTACATAAATTCACATCTATTTAGTAGCAAATCTCTAGAATTTCTGGAGTCAGATAAAGAAAAGAAAATGTTTTTAGAAATGTCAAAAATTAAAAACTAGCTTACTAGTTCTCAGGGTCTTGAATGTTAAAGAAAAAATTTTTAAGTATGCTGCATAAGTTGGATGAATGAGTTTTCAGCTCAAAATGATAAACCAAAACAAACACAAAATAGCTAAATATTGAGTGAGTCTTGACACTTTGGCAGTCAGAAAGGAAGTAAATTAAGGTGCAAGCGCTAAAACTGTGACTGACATGATACATTCCACCTTGTTGGATTTTAAAAAAAAAAAGGTCTGTAATTCAAAGACAACAAATTAAAATATGGGATGAGAGAGATAAAAAACACTGTTTATAAATTATCCTGAGATCTTTAAAACCAAACACATCCAGGTAATAGATGTCAGTTACACCCTCTCCCTAGGATCTGGGAACTTGGTCTCTTAAAGCCTCAGGTCTTTCCTCTGAAAGACTGGAATGATGGCAGTCACCTTACCTTATGAAATATTTGAGATTAAATGACATAATAAAATGACACTGTGAAATCAAGCTGTGGCATGAAGCCCTCAACAAAGGGTTGATGATGAGTCTATTTCCTCTGTACAGTTTCCTAATTTACTTGATAATACAGTGGGGGGGGGGGGGGGGAAACNTGTGGCATGAAGCCCTCAACAAAGGGTTGATGATGAGTCTATTTCCTCTGTACAGTTTCCTAATTTACTTGATAATACAGTGGGGGGGGGGGGAGGGAAACAAAACAAAACAAAACAGAAGAGAGCTGCTTTTCAAGTTTATTATTTTCCAACTAGCTGAGCTGTATTAAGTGAAGTTACTTGGACTAAATTTTCTCATAGTTTTGATACATCTTCAACCCTCAGATGCTATTATTCAAATTGTGCCTCTTTTACGTAATATAAAATTAATGAACAGTAAGTTATGTCTGGAAAGCAAATGAAAATGTCAAGTGACAATAATTTCATGTTCTTCCTTAATAAGAGAATGAAGTACAATTGAAAAAAAAATCTATGAGCTATTAAGGAAAACAAAATCAGAAAACATCATATTGTAAATATTTGGACCTTATTTGGCACACTTAGGTTGGTTCACACAGATTTGAATTGTTTACACATATGGTTGAAGTTAACATTTGTTTTGACATTTTGTTGGACTACTGTTGGAGAACTTTTAGAGTTATCATCCATAAAATCTGATAGAAAACAATTGTTTTGGAGAACTGCCTCTTGAAACCTTGACTTTTTTTTAATCCTGATGAAAACACTATAACTCACTGATTAGATTTCATTAACTTACTTGAACAGGTAGATCTGCTTTCAGAAACACTTGAAAATGTTTACTCTAATTATGTATTAAAAAAATTGAACCAGAAAATACTCATAAAAATCAACAAAAGAGAGTTATAAACAAACCTAGAGCAAAACTTTTCTTAGAGTATAAACTAAGTACAGACTGAAAGTTAAAACACTATAATTGGGAAGACAGCAGCATTTGGCATATAGTTTTAAAGTGGGATACTAATTGGGATAGAGGACAAAATTTGTATATGAAATATAATGTAACCTTTTGGTAAAATTTCAAAGACACATTTAAATATGGTGTTTTCCAGTTTGAGGTATGTGCTTTCCATGGTTCTTTTCTTTTTTTCTTTTTTGTACTGTATACCTCTTAGCCATCATTTCTTTTTTTTTTTTTTTTAAAGATTTATTTATTTATGCATACAAGTACTGGGGTACAGGCCAGAGGTGTGGGGGGTGAGAGGATTCACCACAGACAGAGCAGGGAGCAGAACAGGCATATCAACGGAAGTACACTGCTGAGGGGAGCAGCGAGCACAGCAGGAGAGGTCTGCTACACCATGTGGGTCCCCTGCCTGGCCGGCAGCAGGGATCGAACTCGTTCTGCAGTGGCTGCGGTTTGCTTCATAGTGCGTTGCTTAACCCACTGCGCCACCAGGGAGGCCCTTAGCCATCATTTCTGCTTGTTTCTTTTAATAGCTTCAATTTGTTTGATGATAAATTTCTTTTATTCCAAGATCTTTTCCGACATCCTGAACCTGCCTCTGTGGTTAAAAAGAGTCTGGAATTTCACTTAGTTTCTTTATGATTGTTCTTCTAAACTTCTGTCCATTAGTTATTCCAGTTCAGTGTCTTAATGTTGGTAATGCTGTTTTGTCTTACTCAGCATCTCCAGCCTATGTTCCCAGAATTGTTTTCCTTCACATATGAGTTACCTTTTTCCCCCAGCAGGTGGTGTCGTGGCTTTATATTTTGGATTCTCCTTGTTTATCAAGGCAGTAGGAGGGAGAAGTATGGGGAAGGAGGGTCCCAGATGCCTCAAGTAACAGCACTTAGTGATTTGGTGTTGGGGAGGACATGCTAAAGCTGAGAAGAAGCCTGTGCTACTGCTTGTCTCTCCAGTTTAAGCTCCACTCCATACCCAGATCGTGTTTCTCAGGTCCCTATCTCAGTATGGCAAAACTCTTAAGGTTTGCAGCAGATTTCTCTCCAGACTCAGATATGTCTTAATGTAGACATCCCTTCCTGTAAGGTGGGGGATGATGCCATGCCACTTCTCATACTATAACCAAAACCATGATGCTCTCTTGTTGAAAGATCTGTTTCAAGGGTCAGTCAGGAAAAAATAATATTTCACACTTATTACTTTGATGACTTTTCAGGCAAATAGTCTGAAAGACAATCTGTAGTCATTGTTCCAAATCTGAACCATTTGTAACAGGGTCATCCCCAGAAAAGGGGGAAGTTCCAGAATCCCGGTTCAGCCCTAAGTGGGTGGAGCTGAGCAGGGAAAGGAGATTCTGCAGAGAAAAGGACAGAAGGAAGGGAGGAAGAAGGAAGCAGGATGGAGAGCAGTAAGGAGACCTGGAGGAGGCACGTGCAGCAGAGCCACGTGAAGAAACTGCGCTTGCTTTTTGGTCTTGGACTGGTTGGAACAGATGTGGGTGAGACCCGTGGGGAGGTTAACAATGGCAGCTTTCATCTTGATTTTGATTTTGCTCTTTTTCACCCAGATTTGTCTGACTTTTCTGACCCTTTTCTATGGGTCTCTACTGAAAGGTCCTTTGGACTTGTGGCAGGCTTTTGGGCCTTGCTTTGGATCAATCCTATTTGGCTGGACTTTTACCCTCAAGGAGATCGGTAACTTTGGATGCTTAACTTAGTAACTATGTCCTTTGTCCTTTCTGGATTGTACCCTAATTGTATTAAAGTTCCTATCCATTAAAAGTTTTATATGTTTGTCTTAACGCGACAGATGGCAGAACCCATTCAGAGAGGGCAGGCTTGGTGTTTCTGGGGCGCTCCTCTCCCTGCCCTGTAACACATTCAGTCATGAAAAGATGTTTGGGATCTTGGGAACAGGTCTCGGGGATCTGTTCAGGGGTTTAGGTAATATTGTTAATTTTTTTTAAAAGATTTATTTATGCATGCAAGAACTGAAGTATAGGCCAGAGGTATGGGGCGTGAGAAGAGTCACCAAGACAGAGTGGGGAACAGAACAGCAGACTGACTGAAATACACTGCTGAGGGAAGCAGCAGGCAAGACAGGAGAGGTCTGCTGCGCCATGTGGGTCACTTCTCTGGCCGGGGATCGAACAGGTGCTGTAGTAGATGCAGATGGCTTCACAATACTGCGACTTAACTACTTGCGCCACCAGTGAGGTCCCTCATATTATTAAATACTTTAACATCTTCAGTTATCTGTTCTAATTAAGTTGCAGCCTGTACTGAGTTCATAAATTGTTCCACATTTTATTAAACCAGTCTCTACATTTTTTTAAACAATATAAAACAATTTTTTCCTCCTTTTGCAGCTGCTTCAATTTATCATAAAAATCTTAACACTTCCTAAGTCAGTCTATTTTATAATCGTTTTATTTTCTAAAAGCTTTTGCTTTTATTTTTTTATTTTTTAATGGTTTTTATGTCATTTACCTACTCCTATATAATACAAGGACTTGTGTTTTAAAACAGCAGTTTCATTATATGTCATAATTCTGTGGGTTGACTGGATTCAGTTCTAAAGGAGTTCTGAGGTTCCTCATCATGGGCTTGCAGTCATCTGGGGTTAAATTGAGCTGGAAAGTTCAAGGGGGCTCTCTCATATAGCTGGCAGCTTATGTAGGCTGTTAGGCGCTCCGCTGTCCCATGGCACTTGGCCATCTCACCCAGCCCATCCTGCTGGGTTCTAAGCAAATGTCCCTCTTGTGGGCGCTCCAAGATTGATGAATGCAAGCATCCCCTTTTAAAGGTAAGACACGGAATTGGCACATTGTTTCTTGCTTTGCATTTCATAAACTAAACAGTCACAGATCTCAATTTAGGGGAGGAAAAATAAACCCTACCTCTCTAAATGAGGAGAATAAGAGAGCTGGGTCCATCTTAATCTACCATAATAGCTAAATAATTTCTACTTCTATACTCACCACAACTTAGTCAGAGTTAAAAAAGAATCTCTATTGTAAGTGACCAATTAAAGGAGAAAGGACACTATAATTAAGTCTGAGACACAAGTTTTCTTTGGGTTTGACTTGTTTGGAGTTCACTCTATTTCTTGAATGTGTAGGTTTATGTCATTTTCCAAACTGGAAAATTTCAACCCCATTACTTTTTTACACCCTTCTAGAATTCTGATGACACAAATGTTATATATATACTTAAACCTTAATCCTATGGCTCCTAGAGTTCTGTTTTCTTTATCAATCTGTTTTCTTCTGTTTTTTGGAGTGGGTCATTTCTATTATGTTCACCAGATCTGTTTTCTGTCTGCTCTATTCTGTTATAAAGCCCACCCAATGAATTTTTATCTCAGCCATATTTTCTGTTTTAAAATTTCCATTTAGTTTCTTCTATTTTTTTTGCATTAAGTATGACTGTAATTTTTGCTAAATTGTACTTATGATGGCCACTTGAAAATTTTTAACAATTAATCTCAAAATTTGTATCATCTGAATATTATATATTAATTATCTTTTCTCATTTGAGCTGAGATTCCTAGTTCTTGCTTTCACAGGTACTTTCCCTCCTCCAGTCAGAAAGTAGAGTCACCAGACTTTTAGTAGAGAACATGAAAAACGACGTCTGTTTAGTGTAATAAAGTATTCCTCTCTGTCAGAATGTCAAAGATGTTTGAGTGGAGAACAGAGATTCTTACCTCTCACAGATCAAAGGAAGTCTGCCTAAAATCTCGTAACATATTGTACAAAATGTGCAGAATCTAGTCAAAACTCCTGTATTTTGCAAATCACTTCCACCAGCACTGAAATGTAGGAAGGCTCCTTACCACTGGACTATGGTGAACTTTCTAGCTTCCCATTGTGCTTCTCTGCCCTGACTGGTAGAAGGAGGGCATCTTGTTGATATGGATAGTAGTAGAAATCTTTTTTCCTCATGTGGACGCCACTGAAACCACAGAAGACAAAACCTTCTATGCTACCACCCTGGTAAAAAGATTGTGGCACCTCATTATATATAGGGGAGAGCAGGAAATCAAGCTCCCTACTGAGCTATTGCAGATGGGGTTGAAGATAGAACAACGATAAAAAAAATTAACATCACTTTGTCCCCTGTATGTGTAGTTCAGAAGATTTAACAACAAGAAATTGCAGCACTTTGTCTCCTAAGAAACATTAACTTTGTAAAAGTTCCTATTTTCTATCTTATAATTCAATAATATTTAAAGCATATCCTTTTCTATTCCTTGTCCCCTTCCACCCCCCTCCACCCATCTAGGCATAACAGAAAAGATCCAGCGCTTTTATTTTTCCTTTCTGTTTTTATATTGAAAAAGAACAAAGTTAAGAATATCCTTAATAATCTAGTGTTGGGACAGATGGCCACATAAAAATAACAAAGTCTACCAAAATGATGGCAAAAATGCCACATTTTCTGAGCACTGTCACTGAGCAACAGGGATAAAATTCGAAGTTTTTATGCTCCCTTCCTGGGAATTGAAGAATAAGGTAAAATAACTCTATAAGAATCAATTAAAAGGATTTTTTCTTTTTCCTTCTTTATTTATATATATTTGACATCAATTGTGGTCCCCATAGATTTCCCACCACTGTTTCACCCTGTGCACCATCACCTCAATCCCTTGCGCTCTTTCTGCCCTCATCCCATTCCCTCGCCACTCCCCACAAAGTGTCCCCAATTTGTCCTTGTCTTTTTGTTTTTGTTGTGTGTTTTCTTTTATTGTTATTATTCTTTTCCTTGGTTGCTTATTTGGTTCCCTTATATTTCTCCTAAGAATGAAACCATCCAGGATTTTTCTTTTGCCTTATTTCTCTGAGCATAATCCCTTCTAGCTCCATCCATGTTTCTACAAATGACTCTAGTTTATCGTTTTTGATTGCTGAATAGTATTCCATTGTGTATATGTACCACATCTTCTTGATCCAATCATCTGGTTTTGGGCATTTAGGTTGTTCCCAGGTCTTACCTATTGTAAATAGTGCTGCAGTAGACATAGGGGCGCAGGTATTCTTTTGAGTCAGTGTTTTTGTCTTTTGGGTATATTCCCAGGAGTGGGATTGCTGGAGCATATGGGAGTTCCATTTCTAGTAGTTTGAGGAACCGCCACACTGCTTCCCATAGTGGTTGGACCAGTTTGCATTCCCACCAGCAGTGTAGTAGAGTTCCTTTTTCTCCACATCCTCGCCAACATTTGTTGAGGCTAATTTTTTTGATATGTGCCATTCTCACTGGTGTGAGGTGGTATCTCATAGTGGTTTTGATTTGCATTTCTCTGATGACAAGAGATGTTGAGCATTTTTTTCATATGCCTGTTGGCCATTTGCATTTCCTCTTTGGAGAAATGTCCTTTTAGCTCTTCTGCCCATTTTTTGACTGGATTGTTTACTTTGTTTTTATTTAGACTGGTCAGCTCTAAAAGAATCTTTTTGCTGTTTATTTCATTTATTTGACTAAATTAAATGAAAGCTTTGATATATGAATAATTCAACCAGTAATTAAAAACTTAGAAGACTGTACTCACTATTTTCCTGTGCTGGACAAAATAGGACTTCTTCAAAAAGGTGATCTTCCAGTTTCCTCATTTGCAAAATAAGGATTTATATTCTTAAATGTTTTCCAACTTTGAAGATATTTTAACTGCAGAGATGAGAAAAAAGCAGTAGCAGTGGTTTCTGGGAGATCTCAGCCCATATACTCTTCACTCTGCTCACAGCCCCTCAAAACACCTCCCCTGCTAATCTTCCACACAATTTAACTCGGCATCCCTTGTTTCTATTAAGATAAACATGTATTTAATTTGACAAATTAAGTAGTCTATCAACAATTGACTAAAGACATTGAATTTATTCGTGTATCACCTTACATATAGCTATATTCAATATCCTGGTATTGAATATTTTAAATCTTCTGATTTTGGTCAGAATAACTTCACCACAGGTAAGGCACTGTAGACACTGACATGAGAGATTGCTCCATTTCTAAATCAGAATTAAACTGATGTGGAAGTTAACAGAACTTTCTTGTAGTAGAATGATTATGAAGTAAAATTTAAAATGTTACTTAAATGAAAAATACTGGTTTTTTGTTTATGTTGAGAAAGTCCAAATCTCTAAAATCTTTTCATTTATATATTCAACATACATTATATAAATTTCTAAAATCTTCATTTGGTACTAAAGTAAATCAATAAGACATACAATGTTCATAAATCTTAAAATGTCTTCATTTATAGTTTTTCTTTAGAAAAATTCCATTAGCAACTTGTTTCTTTCCATAATGGAGACAGCTCAAAAATGTAGTAAGAGATTTACAAAATCATTAAAAATGGTGATGGAGGGAAAAAAGGTAGAGATGGGAGCCACTGACTTGCCTTGGGGAGGTATTCCCTATATATACAGCTTTGTTAATTAATACAAATTGTACTTACTGTCTATATAAACAATTTGGGGGAGTCTGGGAGTGGGGAAAGAATTTATGTAAATAAACTGATAAAGAATCATTTCTCTGAGAAAATGCATTAAATTTCACCTTCTCTATTGAGTTAGTTGCCTTTGGTAGTGATGAGTCCAATCCTCTACTGCATCTATATGCATTGTTACCTGCCTATCACTGAGGGTAGCTGAACACTATGGCACTAGAAACAGCTCAGCAAAATGCATCTACATTATTCCTCCATAGGGATCCTTCTCCAAATTCTTGACATAATGAGTTTAAACGAAGAGTCAAACCTCAAAGCTCCATCTCACTCTTCAATCTTTTCTGTTAGGTGTAGTTTGCAGCTAGTTTACCTCCCTTTGGTCCTTTTTCCTTTAGTGCTATCTGGTTCCAAATGGTCATACAAAGCTAAGGGCTGCCAAACTGATTTATAGTATTATTGGGAGGAATTAGTCCTATATCAGAAAAACTTTTTCTAAGATGTCATCGTTCTAATTATACCATTCCATGGAGGAGATAAATCACAAAAAGGAAGGAAACTCTTGACTCTTTTTCTTCTACTCCAAACTGTACTTCTATACATACATTAAATACCCACTTCATAGCACTAACTTCTTCCTAAAACTAGAACTATGAATGTGGAAAATAATCATTGCTGAAAATAAAAAGATACTCAGAATTTAGTGTTTGAAAAAATCTTGGCCATGGCATTGTTGAGCTGAACAGAAGAAAAAGAGACAGAACTGATGAAAGAAATTCTCAGGTAACAAAAGGCTACTGACAAGATATTACAGAAAAGAGACAATCTTAATTCCAAGTTGGTCCAAATCTCTGGGATAAATACTGATAAGCGACAAATAGCACTGACTCTGAAGGTGTGAATGCTGAGCAATCCCTGATGATGACACTGAGACTAGCAGGCAATTGTACTTAAAGCTCCGACACACTTCTTTGATACAAGGGAAGTGACTATTCCATTAGACAAGGAGCGACATAGAAATGAAAGATGGAGGAATGATTTAAATAATTAAATAGAAGGAGAAACTAAACAGTACTAGGTTAGTTGATCTCTTCAGAGATTGTTCTTGATCACATATACCTAGAAGTTTCACCAGAGAATCCAGGATGTAGGTTCCTAAGGATTGCACTATTTAGAGCAGACTGCAATTATAGTTTTATTTAAATATGTGTTATATCATTTTTCAAGTCAGAATATACATAATTATTTCCAAGCTCGACTTACACAATTTTAAATAAAATCTCAAGTAAGACATTTATTAAAGGTAATTATATCATCCAAACAAAGGGATTGTTGGACCTCCCTGGTGGCCTAGAGGTTAAGAATCAGCATTATTGCCACAAAGGCCTGAGTTCGATCCCCAGCCAGGGAGCTAACCCACACATAGCACAGCAGATCTCTTCTTTCTCACCCACTGCTCTCCTCAGCAGTGTATTTCAGTAAATCTCTCAGTTCTGCTCCCTAATCTGTCTCTGGTGAATCCTCTCCCATCTCCCTGCCCCCTGCACCCCTGCTTCTTCTATGTGAAAAACAAATAAAATAGAAAACAAACAAAGGATTGCTAACATTCAGACAGGCAGAATTAGCAGGAAAGAAGAACCCTCTGAAAATGGTACTTCACCTTACCTGAATTCTACTGAACTTATAAAGAGTTCCTGGACAACAATCCTTTTCATGGACTCTGTGACATGTTGGAAGATAAGAGGACAATGTTAACAGCAATTTGAATCCCAAATGAACTAAAAAATAATGTACCTACATTGTCAATGAGAGGATTTATTATTTCCTTATTAAAGGTATAAATTAAGAAATAGTATATGCTAATAAAAATTACCACCACTTAACATGACCTTAAAACATAGATTCAGAATATAAATTTTTAAATAAGCACTTTAAGAAAATAATTGCTAAGACAGTGATATAACTGAGAATTTAAGCATCCTAATTTTTATTCCAAACATAAAGTGTATTTCTCTCATAATTGCAGATTTCTATCCACTCCTACTCAATTCTTTAAGATCACTTTCTAATATGACCTCATTGATGAAACTGTCTGTCCTCTCTACAAATACACATAACCTCTCCTGCAGTATTCATTATTCTCCATTTGGACTTTTAGAACATTTTGTACATAATTCTGTCTTACTTTATTATTATAGTACTTGTTACATATTCCTTTCCCACTAGCTTTGAAATCATCTAAGGCACTGACATTATTTTATTAATATATGTATCCCCAGTGTTTGTTCTTTTATGTACTTAAAACCCTTTGTCTCTACCATTTTTATTATAGTTTTGTCCTTGTAGTATTCTTACTGGTATTTGCTTAGGTGGAAACTTCACTTTTTGACTAGGTATAGAAATAATTACTTCAGGATTCCTGTAGTCTTTTCAGTCTAGATGACACACAGAAGGCAGCACTGTCAGTGATATCCTCAGCAACTGAAGGATGACAATACAGAGAATATACTGAATTAGCATGGGGGTCTGAAAACAAAATTCCACCATGAACATCCCATAGTGTTCAGTAATTAAATAATTGCTCCTTTTAGGAAAATTAAGACACTCTTCAACTACCAGCATGACATGAGCCCCAGTTATAACCATAACAGGCTTTTATGGTGACAAATATGAAAATATGTTTGGAAATGCAAGAACCTAGAATGTACAACATGGTCATGAGAAAAGAAGACTAAGTTAAAGAGTTTACATTATCTGATTTCTAGAAAATACAAAACTATAGTAATTATTTTTTGTGAGATTGGCATGGGAATCAACAAATAAATCAATATAACCAAAAAGAAAGTCAGAAATTGACTTCTATTTCTTTAGTTATTTGGTTTTCAAAATGGGATATGAGAGACCTGTCACCACTACTAACTAGTGGGAAGTTTAGAAAAGCTTTCTTATAGGTAAATTAACCTATAAGAGATTAAATTACATGTTGCTTATAAACAACAAAAACTATATTGGACACAAATGAGTGGTCATTATCACTACAGTAATTCATTTACATTAGATGTTTTCAACTCTGAATGTTCATGAGAATGATTAACAAAATAATAAATCTAGGAATCAACCTGGGAGATTTTGATTTAATTGGTCTATGATAAGTCCTGGAATCAATATTTTTTAAAAGCTCTCTTGGAAATTCTAGTCAACACTCAGGGTTGAGAAAGGACTAAGATAAAGTTGGCTGTGGAATTAAATCTTTTTTGCATTTATCACCATAGCACATCTTCTAAAATGTCTCTTTAAAATTCATTATTAAAAATATATTTTACATATATAACTTGACTAAAATGTGTGGTGAAATGATGTGCATTGATTACAAGAAACTTCTTTTAATTGTGTAGGACTGAGAAAACTTATTTTATCTTTTGAAAAGTGATGATTTTACTTGAAAAATAAATTCTTTATTTCTCTGGTGGGTGTCCATAAAAGTTTTTTTTTGACATTTTAAATGTAAATTCTGAAGATATTGTGGGAGATAGTTATCTCTTATAAAAATTTTCTTTTGGTATTTAATGACAATATTTAACTTAGCTCAGATAGTCTCATCAAAGCATTTGAGGATGTGTTCTTGCTGAGACAGTCGCTATGATTTTTACTATGCAGCAAGAACTTGAACTAAGATGAAATGAATGTCACATTCTTACAAAAAAAAATTTTAAATTACCAAAAACAATTAAATAGCAAGGTGTAGAACTAATAAAGGAAGTAAGGACCCATGTAAAGAAAATTATGAGATATTGTTAAAAGAAACAGAAGACTCAAATAAATGAAAATATATTTCCTATTCATAGACTGGAAGAATAAAAATTGTCAAAAATGCCATCCTACCCAAAGTTATATACATATTTAAAGTAATTCCAATAAAAATTCCAGTTATATTCTTCAAGAAATGGAACAAACATTACTGAAATTGATATGGAACCACAAAAGACACCAAACAGTCAAAGCAATCCTGACAAAAATGAGGAAAAATGGCAGTATCACATTTTCAAAGTACACTAATCATAACTAAAACAGCACGGTACTAGCACCTCTTACTTAATGTGAGGTAATCAAGTGGTAGTTAATGAATCTTCTTCCATCACTCAAAAATCTTCAGTCAAAGTTCTACCTGCCACAGCTTTGAATGTATGTATATTGGAAGAAGAAAATAAAAGAATGTGGTCACATTCAAGTTATCTGCACGGAAGTAGTCAAGACATCAACTGTTTCATTTGCTTCCTAGCTGTGGAATCTTGATCATCATATAGCATTCATGCTTATCAGTCAAACTTTCAAACTTTTCTTCTAACCCAGAGTAGTCCCTTCTAGAACATTTACCCAAAACTGTGCTGCTTAACCTGACTAACCTGGATTTCAATTTTTTTGGATAACCCTATTTATATTTTATCAGTTATAATCCTCAGCATTTGATTAGTTCCTATTAATATCAGCACAATCATATAAAACTACAGGAATACTTTCTGAGAAATACATTGTTAGAAGGTTCTGTATCACTGTATGATGGTCACAGAGCTAGCAGTAATACTGACATCATAGTGGGGGTGGGGTCCAACCTTTTCTATCAACATCACAAACAGACTTTGCTTTGGTTGTTATTGTCCTGGTGCTGAAAAAATTATGTCAAAGGTCTGCTCTCCAATCCAAATCATTAGAAATTTACCCATATCTAATATAGACCCTTCTTGAATTTTGTGCCATTATTTTCAATCAGACAGATCTTCCACAGCTTCTGCTCTTTCTTTTTGTTCTTCAAGATCTTCCACAGCTTCTGCTCTTTCTTTTTGTTCTTCAATAAATAAAACAACACAAAATTGTATCAAACATATATATCTAAAATAGTGCATATATTATACACAGTCAATGATAGCTTATATTTATAAGTCTGATAGTGTCAACCCACATAACATCCATTATCCTCACACTATAACAATGGATAACTTGAGCAGCCAAACTAATAATGTCCTGTACAACTGATATTCCAAGTACTCCCGTACAGATAGATTGAGATAATTTTATTCAGTCTGGCTTATTTCTATTCCTATATATCATATAAAAAGACTAGAAAATATTTTGAACTTCATTACTTTAATTCTTATTTTATGTAATCCGACCTTATCTATTTTTTAAAATGTCTATTAAAGTGTTGACAAAACTATCTTAAAATATTTGAAAGAATTCTGTAACATGGATTAGAGTAGGAAAAAACATTTAACAATTTTTCAGAACACGTGTGTTCTCTCTGTGTTTGTGTGTTGTACCATAACAGTATCTTCATGGGAAAAGTTTTTGCACAGCAATGACATTAGGTAATAATCTGAAAATTAATAATGTATTTTTCTCTTTTCTTTATCTCAAACATCCTGAGGTACCCATTTAACAGGAAGGAGATAAGAACTTATTGCTAGATAAAGCAAAGAACTGCCAGCCCCGCCCCACCCCACCGAAGTTGCTGGGTTCCAAAACTTGCGGAGCTCGGGGAATCTTCTACAGAAATACAGCAGCCCCCTAGAGTGAGGCTGGAGGACTGCCTTGGGTCAGGATGGCCAGAGAACCCAAAGAAGGGGGTGCTGAAGATGGAAGATGTGGCTCTGACTCTCACCCCCCAGATGGACACAACTGGACTCACCCCAGGCGAACTACCGAGACGAAAGGCAGGACTGTGGCAGCTTGGACTCCCTGGGAGCCTTTCCATTGTCAAGTCGTAAGTGCTCATCCAAACCCTTCCCACCTGTGGGCTGTCCTTCAGGTTGTCTCCAGCTTCTCCAGCATCAACAGTGACTCCTCCACACATTACAGATATTATCGGCATATTCTGCACGTCTCCAACTACCTGCTCCTTGGTCTGTGCTTTTCACAGCCACTGTGGACAGAACCCCCTAGTCTTCTGATGACCATCCTCTGAGGTCCCTGTAGCTTGCTCCTGGCATTAAGTTAGTTAATAATTTCTTTGCTAGTCTGATTCTTGATGCCGGGCACAGCCCTCAGTACCCATCAGAGATCTTTCCTGTAAGAGAACTGCCATTCTGGAATGAGTGAGCTCAGCAGAAGATTAACTCTGGCTTGGGGTGCAGACTGATTTTTCAGAAGTATTTCCTTATAGTTGGTCTTCTTCCTGAGGCATAGAATAACACAGTTAACAGACACCTAGAACTCACTAACGTGGACAATGCATTGAATGAAAAAGGATCCCATCAGGAAGCTAAGTAAATTAAAGAGTAGAGTGACTTTGCCAATCATTACCCTAAACGTTTAAGCTAATAAAGCCTGAAAGACCAGGATCCTCTTCCCTGCGCCCCACCCACCTCACAGAATCCCAGAAAAAGGTAAAGAACATCAGAAATGAGAAAGCAGCAGCTGATATTCAAAATTGTTTATGAAGCGTGAACTTACACCACTAACCATGCACAGTGTTATAAAACTTTACCGTGATAAAATTTAAAAGTAAAAATTGTATATTCTCAAAAAAAAAAAAAAGCCAAGAACTAAAAATGTCAGTCACACATAGAATTATGTAGTACATAGTTAAGAAGCAAGACCACAGTTGAAAGAAAAAGGCAAGAGATATGGTCCAGATTGTTTGATTTTTTTTCTCAACATGTCAAGTATTTAGAGGACCCCTATCACTGAGTTCTCCTGTAGTACAGTTACTTCTTAACTTGTGACAGAAAACATTTCTGTTTTCACTTGTTGTTACTTAATGGTAGAAATGAGTTATGATCTGGGGAAAGGAAACATAAAACCTCTTTTTCTGACCCAGGGAAAAACAGAGACAATGAGCAAGAGTAGTCTGAGATGCATGTCACAGCTGCCCCCTCACTCCCCTGATGTAATGTCAGAGAGAGGATAAGGTGATTTTAAGAAAAAAGTATGGGCAGTACCAGGAAGTAGGGGGGCTAGTCCCCAATTTCTTATTTAGGATGTAGAAAGAGTTCACCTAGTGTGATGCTCTTGTACCAGTCTAGGACCAGGTCACACATTCTATAAGCTGTAAGAGAGGGGTCTTAGGACTTAACCTTCTCTAGTTTCTTTTTTAGAATTAATGACATAGATAAGAGGTGAGAGCAGAAAACAAGCTTAGGGGTCTACTGGAAGTGCACAATGCTTTCTGGCAGAGGCTGAGGATTGAATCAGAGAACATGGAGGAGTTTCTTGGGTTTGTTGCCAGCAGGACATGAGGCCCACTAGGGAATATCATCATTTGGTCAAGACAAAAGACACTAGTTTATGAGTTGCATTACTTACAGATGTCTACATTGGAGATTGCTCTAATTTGGACCAGATGCTAGCTAGACCTGCTCCACAGCTATTTTAGGACTTTCTTTCCAACATAATCTTATAATTCTCTGAGGTTGTAATACCTGTTTCTTGAGTCCCTTATTTTTTTTGAAGCACAGTTGTTTCCCGAAAACGTATGACTAGGAGAAAAATTTTAAGAATGTGGACACCTAAAAATGCCTTTATTATTCCTCAATTAATAGTTCAAGTTTACTTCTGAGACTATATGATATTAAATTCATAAACATAGTTTTCATTATGGAAAGGATAACTAAAATTTTTCAGTATTTAATATGATAAGGTCTAGAAGTCAGTAACTTTACATAAGAAGTCTTCACTCATAGAAGGTAAAGGACTATGTGATGAGAAATTTCTAAAATTCAAAAGATATTTCCATTATATGCTAAATAAGGTGGGTGGGGGTTCAGTGAACAGTATGGTGACTATATTAATACCATGTTATATATCTAAAAGTTTGCTTAGACAGTAGATCTAAAAAGTTCTCATCACAAAAAAAATTGCACTATGTGAAATGGCAGATGTTAACTAAATTTACTATGGTAACTATTTTTCAATATATACCTATATCAAATCATTTTAATCTTAAACTAATATAATGTTATATGTCAACTTTAGTTCAAATTGGATTTTTTTAATTCTAAAGAAAGTACTTTCATAATGCAAAAGACCTAGTCTTACATAATTTTTTGGTATTATATAATATCTGTTGTCACAAAAAAAAAACACCAAATTAGTTTGTTTTTCTAAGTTTCACAATCTATATTAGTCACAGCTAAGTTCCAAGTGATGAAATAGTCTTATTTAGTCTTTAAGAAGTGATGGGATTAAAACTTTTTATGACATGTACTACACATACTTCCATTCTAAGAATTTTGTGTGTGAATAAAATAAAATATCTAGATTCACAAACAGATGTTGAAGAAAACACATTACCAACTAGAAGTTTATGTGATCAGAAAAGACAGTTCAATGGAAACAAATGAATAAAGACTTAATCTTATGAGAATGTTTGATTTCTGGAAACTAAAGGCAATTTTTCTATAAACTCAGAAATGTGAACTAGATATGAAAACTAAATTAACAACTTATGTATTCAAAGTGAAACCCTAAAACAGAGAAAAAATGGAACATTTTCTATAGTAACATTATATTTGTTAGCATGTTTAATAAGAACTCCCGAACAAAGTGTCCAGGATATTCAAATTTCCACTGTGTGGACTATTCTGTTAAGTATCATGAGATGATTCAGAAAATCCAATTTCTGATATGAACAATTTAAATAGTCACAGGGAATCAACATAAGTGTAAATTAAATGACAGAATTACTACATGAAAATTATCAAGAACTGCATAATTTTAAAATGACATGAAAGAGGGCCTCCCTGGTGGTACAGCAGGTTGAGCACCACACTGTGAAGCATCAGTGGCACAGCAGTGCGAGTTCAATCCCCAGCCAGGGAGGGGACCCAGAAGGTGTAGCAGATCTCTTCTGCCTCGCCCACTGCTCCCCTCAGCAGTGTATTTCAGTGGATCTGCCTGTTCTGCTCCCTGCCACCCTCTCTCTGGTGAATCCTTTCACCTCCCACTCTCTAGCCTGTATCCCAGCTGTTGTATGCACAAATAAATAAATCTTTTTTTTTAAAAATGGCATGAAAGATTGTGGGAGTAAGATGTTATTAGTTGGGGAAATAAATGTATAGTCATACCCATTTAAAGTCATTTTGGTTGCCAAGTGCGTGATGCAAATGGGTATGTGTTGAGAAAGATACTTTTAGAGAAAAAATATGCATCCTACTATACCTCCCAGTTGACTTAAATTTTTGTTATTATCCTGACTTATTAGTTATATTTAACTAGAACATTTTAAAATATTTTTTAAATCCACATACCAGCTCGTATGAGTGCCAATATAAGTATTTTCTTTTTCTCCTCTTGTCCTTCAATTTTGGGCCTCTTCACTGGAAGAATGAAAGTAAAAAGAGATTATCAGACACTAACAAGTATTATCATCTCTACCACCTCTCTTTCCTCATCCCTAACTTCATTGTATTTGAGGTATTTTCCAACTATCCATTTTCTATACTATTGCCAGAGAAATCTTCTAAAATCATAATCCTCATCATTTTCTCTATTGACTTGTTTACTTGTTACAGAGTTTTACTATTTACAAAGTTTACTTGTCCAGTGGCAGAATTTTCAGGATTCTAAAAGAAAAACTGAAGTAAAAGTAAAAAAAAGTATAGCCAGAAATGAAGAAGAGTTCTGGAAATGACTAGTCTTTTGCTTATTTTTACGTTTTATATTTTAAGTTTATATGGTAAAAGACCCAAATGAAACAAAATAGATAATTTCAGAGAATGAATACATGAATATATTTTTGAAAGGTATCATTATCTGGAAGAAAGACAGAATATAGTATTGATATGAGCAAGACTGCTTTACAGACTGTGTTTGGAACTGAAGGAAGACATTTAGCAATAATCTATACAATGTTGGTAATTCACACCATGAGAATAGAGGAGTTTCTTAAAAAGATAAATGTTAAGGGGAAGGACAAAGAACAAGAGATTGGTTTCTGGAAATTTGGTATTACAAAATAAATCAGAGAAAGAATATTAAAGGAGAATAGGAAAATGGATATTATAAAATATGCATTAAGTATTTTAGAAAAATTTTATTATATTTTCAGTCAGAGTAGCGTATGGAATGATGCAACTAAAATAGTGTTTTGTAAAAATCCCTCCTGATTTTCCTTTGATCAGGTAGGTTTTGATATTAAGCAGGCTAAATGTCTCCAATTCTTCTTTTCTGGGAATTAAATAAACCAGAGCTGCATTTTTGACTGTTTATAGAAGAAGAAAATTTGCTGCCAAGATACAGTTAATAATATTGTATATCTTGAATTTGTCACGGAGGAACTTTTAACAAGCCCTAGCATGACATCTTGTTTTTGCATATCCCCAGCCAAATAACTTCCCAAATTTCTCATCCTTAAAATGGTTCATTAGTAAAAGCTGGTAGCCAATCCACAGCATTAGCCAAGACACATTGCTTACTCAGCCACTAGAACTAACCGAGGTGCTTTAAGTTATTTTACCTCATTAAAATGAACCACAATGATCCAATCTTTTAATTTATGTTGAAGTAGCTACAGGCTAAAGGTGTTTTAATTTATCAACGTGAGTTTATATAGAACTTGACTATGAAGAAAAACACCATTTTGGGATGTTATCCAAGAACACAGACCCTACAAGAAGAGATAGGATCACGAAACGAAAAAGCAAAAGAAGAATGTTTATCCAGCCTTCCAAATCTTACATGCCCATTATCAAAATGGTTTAGATGATGATAAGCCCAAGAATGGCACAGACTGCCACTTTGTATCCCTTGTCCATTATCATTGATTATAGTCCATTTAAATAGGGAAGAATCACATAAGACTCTAGCAGCAACAAACAAAAATCTGAACCAGTACACTGTTTAAAAACAATACTGGATGGTCTCACTTATAGGAGGAATGTAGGGAATCAAGGAAAAAATAATAAAAATTACATCATCATCAACAACAAAATATAACAAAAATAAACAGACAACTACAAATCAGAGTCATTCTGCAGGGAA
Source organism: Galemys pyrenaicus (assembly GCA_019455555.1). Lineage (NCBI taxonomy): Eukaryota > Metazoa > Chordata > Mammalia > Eulipotyphla > Talpidae > Galemys > Galemys pyrenaicus. The sequence goes on along the minus strand of JAGFMF010011752.1, from coordinate 19,544,833 downwards.
GAGTTAGGAACTAGGATCAAGGCAGGGACAGGAAAAACAGAGGGATTATGTTGATGGTGCACTGGTAAATTGGTGATGGAAATTCTATGCGGACTACACCTAGAAAAGAAAGCAAACATTGTAAGAAAAATAAATTTTAAAAATAAGAACAAAAACAAATTGACATCACCCCAAATATTTAAAAGTTATCCAGGAAGATTTTGATGTGCCTATTTTAATGGACTTTCAGAATAGCATCTATAGTTCCATGAATCCATAACCGAAGAAAATGGCACACTGCTATCTATCTATCTATCTATCTATCTATCTATCTATCTATCTATCTATCTATCTATCTATCTATCTGTCTGTCTGTCTGTCTGTCTGTCTGTCTGTCTGTCTGTCTGTCTGTCTGTCTGTCTTTCCATTTATCCATCTTCCTATCTCTCTACTTTTTTTAATATATATTTTTTAATTGAAGTAAAGTTGGTTTACAGCACTATATGATTCAGAGCCACAGGTTAATACCTCTTTAATGTATGTTACTAAATCATATCCACCATCAAAGCACACAGAATCCTCTACCATAGTCCATTATGTTCCCTTCCCTCTATGTTTCCTCTCTCCTTCAAGCAGTCATAATTATACAGTCAGATTTCTAGGGTTTGTGTGGTCTAGATTTGTCAGTTGTTTCTCTACAGTTTCCACATTTGAATGAAATAATTTAGTATTTGTCTTTCTCCTTCCTACTCATTTTGCTTAGCATAATCCTCTCCAGTTTCATTGATGTTGTCACAAATTGCAAGAGTTCATCTTTTTATAGCTGAATGGTATTCCATTGTGAACTTATTCCACAGATTCTTAATCCTTTTATATGTCCTTGAACATTTAAATTGTTCTATAACTTGGCTATTGTAAATAGTGCTGCATGCAACATAGTGTATATATATATGCCTTCAAAGTAGTTTTGCATTCAGTTAGGTTGATTCTAGCAGTGGGATTGCTGCATTGTATGATACATTTATTTTTAATATTTTGAGAATATACAATTTCTATAGGGGCTGAACCAGTCTGTAGTCAAATCAACAGTGTATGAGGGTCACTTTTTGCTCCACATCCTTTTCAATATTTGTTTCACCTTAGCAAGCCTCCTGTGATACTGCTTTAGAAAGAGCTTTAAATTAGCTCTTGAACTTCACTCAAATTATTAATTATACTGTATATGTTCTAATGACTTTTGAAAAATACCTAATTGTGATGTTCTTTACATTGGCTTTACAGTGATTTGTTTACAAATATTTCTGTTTTATTCCATCTAATCTGAAGCATCCTTTAGTGCCAACTCTTAAATTCAAAAAGATAGAGAAAGAATAGCTGCCATAGATGCTTCTTACATTTACTCAGCATGTTGTAAGCATGTAACGTGCAATGGCAAGAGCTAGGAAGACAACAGCAAAGCACTTAAAATGATACTGTGAGAGCAAAGCTAAGAGAGAACTAGTTCTTGTTAAGGAAATTGGTAAACCTTCACAGAAGAGGTGATGTTTTCTAGAGGAAAAAGTCTAGAGGGCCATTTTCCCTCAGCAGAGGAGCAAAAGCGTGGGGGTGGGGAGTGGGCTTGACATTTTCCAAAAGTATTCAGAGGACCCCTGAGATGTAGCAATGGATAATGAAGTCAATGTCAAATACCAGATGTGAGATGACTGAATGCCAAGATAAAGTGTTTTATGAAGTAAATGAGTCAGAGTCTTTTTTTTTGTCAGCAGTGTGAGTACGTGATCAGATTTTTTTTCATTTTGAGCTTTTTAATTTGAATTTTTCTTGCTTTGTTTCTAAATTGTTATCAGAAAAGAATGTTTGAAATTATAAAAATAATTAAAATTGTGAAAACAAAAATCATGTTTGATCTCATCCATTCAGATATAAATCAATTATGATTTTGGCAGCTAATATAAAATACTTTCTCCTATGGATTAGGATTAATACAAATATACATATGGTATATAGTATCTTTTAATGAATCCTATTACATGTAACTTTCCTTCATCTGCTTTTTTACTTACTACTGTACTATTAACATTTTCCAGAAGTTCTCATTTTCAATTATCATAAACAATGCTGAGATGGTGCTTTTTATTTATATTTATTTCTCCAAGATAAATTCACAGAAATAGAATTGATGTACAAGAGAGTATGTATATTTTATACATGCCAATCCTATTTTCTAATTACTGCCTCTAAAGGCTGTATCCAATCACACTTGTTAACATTTATGGGGTGGCAGGTACAAGTTCCTCCCATGTCAGAAATATTTGGTCTTAATTCATCTTATAAATCATCACTTATTTGGCTGGGTGAAGATGTTATTGTAACATGATTTTATTTTTTTTTATTCCTGAGGTCAAATATTTTTTATATACTTATTTTTCATCTTTTGAGATATTTTATTCATTTTCTGTTGAAGAATTATTTGCAAACATGTTTTAAGTGTTCATATAAAAGGGAAATGTTTAACATAATATTTAAATATATAATATACATTTCAAATATTCTTCCAAGTTCGATTTGTATTTATAATTTCTCAAAGTATAAAATTTTAATTTTCTGATGATAGAACGTATCAACTTCTTTTTTAATGTAATGATCCTATTATTTTAAAAATTAATTTTAGTAAGTGACAATTTAAATTCATCCCTATGTATAAAAATATTTTCTTTGTGAGTGTAAAATGATACCTTTATCATACTTTAAATTATTAAACTCAGTATGGCTAAACACATAAGATTTTACATCACAGAAAATCTATTTTTACCAATTTCACCCCTTAAAATATTAGCTTCCTTAAGGGAGAAAAGAATAAAATAGAGATAGATTGTTATATTAAATGAAATAATTCCTTTAAGGTAGTTAGTCTTTACTTGGATTAAAATAACCATAAGTAGCTGATAAAATTATTACTTTCATGTTGGAATTTGACTCGATTTTTTAAATTTCCTTCATTGATTAGTGTGGCTACATGTATCAGTGTCATAGTTCAAATTGTTTTGTAACTTTAAGACTTAAATATTTAATAGACCAATTTATTCAACCACTCAAAAATATCCATGTTTTAAAAATATCCTTTACTTTTCATTTGGTTCTGAAGACACCTTGACTCGATAACAACAGGAGGTGAGCAATATCATTAAATTAGTTTATATTTGCTAATGGTGAGCTAAATCATTTTTAGGTTGAGTTTGATAATTTCAGCCTCAAGCTATAAATTTAACATATTCTTATGCCAATATTCTTTTTTTTTTAAAGATTTATTTATTTATGCATACAAGCACTGGGGTACAGGCCAGAGGTGTGGGGGGTGGTGAGAGGATTCACCACAGAGAGCAGGGTGCAGAACAGGCAGATCAACAGAGGTACACTGCTGAGGGGAGCAGCGGGCACAGCAGGACAGGTCTGCCGCGCCATGTGGGTCCCCTCCCTGGCCGGCAGCAGGGATCGAACTCATGCTGCAGTGGCTTCATAGTGCGTTGCTTAACCCACTGCGCCACCAGGGAGCCCCCCTCTTATGCCACTATTCTTAAGCATATCTTATAAGTTTGGAATCGTGTGCTCTTATTGCATAAATAATGTTTAATATAAAAATAAACATTTACATCATACCACTTAACATATAAAGCAATGTGATGATAAATTTTTGGAAAAATGGATTGAGCATTATGATTTCTCTGTATTTAAAGAACAGTCCCCAAATAAGACATAAAAGTATGAAAAAGCATCATATATGATAAGTAATAGCTTGAAAAGAAACAGACCAGAATATGAACCTTACTTTATCTATTCTCAAGGTGAATAGGATGTGACTAAAATTTCTGATAGCTGCTGTAACAAATAACTTCAAATCTTGTGACTGAAAACAAACAAATGTATTTTCTTAAAATTCTAGAGGCCATCAGTCTAAAAAAATTTGACTTTTCTGCCCACATTATTTGGCTGGTGGTCCCTTCCTTTGTCATATAACAACCTCTGTTTTCAATGATTATTTTCTTTCTTCTTACAGTATTCTTCTATCTGTATTATAATGGACCTTGTGATGATATGGGGTCCACCTAGGTAATCTAGAATAATCTTCTCACTTCAAGATCTTTAACCACATCCGTAATTCCCTTTTGCTATATCAGATAACATATTAAAAAATTCCATGCATTAGGACATGGACATGTGTTGAGAGTCATTAGTCATTCTTCCCAAATCACAGTATTAGGAAACTCCTAACATATTGAAGATATTCAGATGATTCATAAGCTTATTTCCTCATATCTGACCGGCTACTTTTATACAAATGGTTCTTTGTATGGATGCACATTTGGGCAAGTGCTAAATTCTCTGAATCATGTGTCTTTCATTTGTAATGGAACCAACACTCACCAATAAACTGCCACCATGTAATGTGGGAGTATATCCTAGTAGAATAGATATATTTCATGGGCAGATACATTGGAATTCAAATCTTGATTTGTATTTATGATGTTCTCAATGTAGAAAACTTTAATTTTCTCATAATAAAATACATCAACTTGTTTAACCTAGTAGTTCTATTATGTTCAATTATTTTTAACAATGTTAAAAATACTTTCTTGAATATTTTATTTAACCTCTCTAAATGTCTTTTTCATCATTTTTAAATGATGAAATGTTCTCTTTAAATGTGAGAATCAGGGCCTCCCTGGTGGCGCAGTGGGTTAAGCAACACACTATGAAACAAACCGCGGCCACTGCAGCATGAGTTCAATCCCTGCTGCTGGCCAGGGAGGGGACCCAGATGGTGTAGCAGATCTCTTCTGCCTCGCCTGCTGCTCCCCTCAGCAGTGTGCTTCATTCAGTCTACCTGAATGCTCCCCACTCTGTCTCTGGTAGATCCTCTCACCTCCCGCAACTCTGGCTCTTGTATGCATAAATAAATAAATCTTAAAGAAAATAAGAAAATTACAAACTTTAAAAAAAAAAGTGAGACTCAAATAACAAAATGTACTTCTACAATAGTTTCTGTTAATAAATAATTATCTAATTATTTTCCTAATTTAAATATCTTTACCAAACAACATTTTGAATAATATAGGTACTAATGGTGAAAAAATTGAATTCTTTTAAATTCCATCTGGTCACCTAGGTTTCTGAAGTATCAACTAAAAGAATCTATGATCCATTACAAATTGTTTATTACTTAGTACTTTCAGTACTAGTCAGATTATTTATGGATGCACATATGAACAAACATAAATGTACCTTCTGTGGTGGAGGTTTACAAGAATAAAGGAGCTACTGGTAGTACAGTTAGTATTAGCAGAGTCATGCCATGTTCATAGTTTCTGAGATTGGGAAAGAGGCTTTGCAATTAAGTGACTCAGTGTCATAACAATTGTGGCTTAAGTGACTGAACTTCATTAATTTTCACCAAACATTAAGTATTAACTTGTCAAGGCACCACAAAAGTACTTGGGTTCCCTCTTTCTGAGTCATTTAAAGTTGTCTCTGATTTCCCTACATCCTTGATCCTAGTCAGTAGTAATGATGACCACAAAAAGTGAAAAAAAAACCTATTTGCAGAACATCTGTATTTACACTATCTCTGTTCTCCATTCCATACCTAGCCTTCAATTATTGTGAGTCTCAAGGGCTTTTTGCTTTTTTCTGCTTAAAGGCTGTTCTCTCCTTCACATGGAAACTTGGGTCTATTTTCTTTGTCTCTGAATTCCAACCATGCCTCAGGATAATGAATAAAATCTTGTCTACTTCATGGACCCCTTTCTCTGAGCAATACCTCAGTCACATTTGGCTATTGGTATCTTCTTTAAAGACATTACTCCATATATAAGATATAAGAAGGAAGGTAACTACAGATAAAATATGATCAAAGGACAACTCACTAAAAAGAAGAGAACACCATGTTGAGAATTATAAAGGAACAAATTTTACAGAATCATAATCCCTTAACTTCACTTTCTGAAATCTATACAATCTGCCACAAAGTTACCCACTTCTAGGAAGGTAAAGCCCTAAACAGTGGAGTTGAAGATATAGTCTCCCTGGTAATATATTTATTTTTTCATTTGTAATTATTCTCTTATATTCTGGTCTATAATTGATTATTACCTCTTTCATATCTCTTTGCCCTAATGCTTTCTTTGATTTTTCAATACATTAGATGTTTGATTTTGTTTAAGAAATCTAAATGAGTTTAAGAATCTATGTAAATACTTCTGTAGAGAGATTGGGAGGTGTAAGACTCTGATGTGGGATCTCAGCAAGGAAGTTGGTTAAATTGGAGTAATGCAGGTAAGGAGAGGTAGGAAATAAGCTAGGATAAAGATCAGGTTGGATACTAAAGCACATTAATCAGAACTATTTTACTTTTTGAGATTTTCAAAGATGATATAAAATCCAAAAATGTGAAAAAAAAAATTCCTGACAGTCCCTCCTGTTGTGCAACTTTATCCATTCCAATCTATCTTTAATTAATGTCAGGCTGACTCCAGAGAAACAACATGTTGCTTTGAAAAGATTTTTTTTTTTGGATTACAAAGTATTGAAAAATATGTTTAAGTATTTTAAAAGTATATTTTAGCATGTTTTACTAAGTTTCATGTCAAAGGAAACCCTACCCCAAAGGGCTTTAGAAGAAAAGGAAAGTATTGTTTCATGTATGTAACATGCTGGGTTTTGTTTTTTGCTTTTTTTTTTTTTTTACTGCATTGTTAATGGAGATCCACATTCTTTCTGTTCATTATCATCCTCCTCTATTGTCAGGTTCCATGCCTTTTCTTGGGAAATGGCTGTTCTAACTATAGACTTAGATCATCTTTCAATAAAATCCAGTGGAAAAGGAGAGATTCTAAAATTTAAGGATTTTGCCTGTACCGGGTGTTTGCCTCTATCTTTTCAATTATTAGTAAAGCTGATGTAAGGTTAAGATCTATGTTTTCAGTGGATCTGATCTGTTAACTATTAAGTTCTATCTAGTATTAAGTTAACATTTGTTATCCATGACCATATCTGAGATGTATCCTATCATTCTTTATTAGGTACTTTGCTTAATATGTAGTACTGGAATCTGAAAATTATTCTAATGTTTGAGCAACCATAGTTCCTTGTTGGTAAAACTTGGGGATTTGTTGAAATTCTCGATATGCTTTTAATACAGTTTTCCTTCACTCTGTATTATGGGATAGTAAATAAAGAGAGATGTAATGAAAAAAATCAATCTTTAACTGTAGAAATCACTCTTGAATATTCTGTCTTTGAGAAATTATGCATGGTCACTGTTGTGACTTAAATTTTGTACCCCTTATGTCCTTGGTACATCAGAATGTGAACCTTATTTGCAATTAGAGTCATTGTAGACATCATCAGTTAAGATAAGGCCATAGTGGAGGGAGCCTCATAAGAGGAGGGAAACACACAAATATTAAGCGAGATGACATGTGAATGGAGACAGAGATTACAGCAATATATCTGCAGTTCAAAAAACACAGTAGGCTAACAGCTGCGAGAAGCTAGGAGGAAATCATGGAAGAGACTTTCCTTTAGAACTTCCAAAAAACCAGCCTTGCCAGCACCTTGATTTAGAAATTCTAAATTTCAGAATCTAAGACAATAAATTGTTGCTGCTCTAAGCCATTTTAGTTACTACGTTACAGCAAGCCTACAAAAGGAAGATAGCAACAATCCACCACCAATCTCTTTGGTCCTGAACTGAATGTCCTTTTCTTGGCACCTGTGCCTAGGAACTACCTCTTCCTAGTGGGAGTAATTCATCCCCTTGGCAGGCAACAACAACTTAAATAGAAGAATGCAGATGGAGTCTGAGATACTAAAATGCAATTTTCTCAATTACTAGTATGTTAAGTCTCCCACCTCTGATTTTGCATGATTCAAGGTTAGCTTGGGCAGAAAAATAGGCTTTTCCAGACCCGCTATTGTAGTTGCAACTAAATCAGATTATAGAATGCAGATAGAAAGGACATTTATACTATAAGAAAATTCTCTGATCTCTGTTCTCAGATGGAAAGGACACAGCTTAAAATTTTCTCATTTCAGGTGACCTTAGTGAGGGCTGTAACATGCTGATTATTTTTCAAAACAGTTTTTCTTAACCTGTTGCCTTATTCAGCACAAGATATAGTGTCATTAGTGTGGAGATTGTGAATCAGTGGTCCACACTGCCCTTCATGTAGTGACCTCCTGAGCTTGGGCCAGACTACATACAAAGTCCCTGCACAAAGACAACCAATACTCAAATATGGCTAAACTATGTTATGTTTTCAGTGAAATTTGAGATTTTTTTTTTTTTTTTACAATCACTATGATCCTATTGGCTATTTCATTAAACCTCTTTACTCTGCCCTGGCTCCATTCTTTTTCTTTTTTCAGTCCTTAAAGATGTCATGCTATTCACTTCTCACTCTCATGGTTTCTGTTGAAATTTCAACCACCAGTTATTTATATATTTATTTCTAAAGAAAAAGTGGCTATCTCACAAAAAAACAGTGGTTACCAGAGGGCAAGAAGACAGAGAGTAATTATACACTTTATAAACTAATGTTTCCTCAATAAAAAAGGAAAGAAAGTGGGTCTTAGTTCACTACTTATTGGCTACTTTTAAGAACTTCATTAAATTTGGTTTTCTTCTTCTTTTTAATATTTATTTATTTTTGTGTAGAACTGGGGTATAGGCCAGAAGTACAGGAGAGTGAGAGGATTCACCAGAGACAGTGGGGAGCAGACCAGGCAGATCTACTGAAATGCGCTGCTGAGGGGAAGAGCAGGCTAGGCAGGAGAGCTCTGCTGCGCCCTGTGTGGGTTAGCTCCCTGGCTGGAGTTTGAACTCAGACCATAGTGGTGACAGTGCTGAGACATAACTCCTAGGCCACCAGGGAAGCTCTAAACTTGGTTTTCAGAAATTAGATCCCTAAGTACTTGCATTCATTCTACTTGGAATAAATCCATCAGTAGAATAGTCCATATCTTTGGGGAAATTATCACTTTTGGTTATTATCACTAAATATTTCTTTTTGCCTTGTCCCTTGAAATTCCAGTGAAATGCATGCCACATATGACTGTTTATCATATCTTTTACATATTTCCCCTCTTTCCAGTATTTGTCTCCATACTTCAGCTGGTATGTTAAGCCGTTGATCATGCCCTTGACAATATGTTCCTAATTCTAGTAAATTTTATAGTTCTAGAATTTTAATTTTTTAGATTTTAAATTTCCATTGAAGCTCTATGAATTTATCCATTTTTTCATATATTATATCTTCCTTTAATATATAATGGTAATATAGCTACAACAGGTCCTCGTCTGCCAACTCCAGTATTTGGATAATCTGTATTTCACTTTTTGTTTTATTCTCCTGATAATTACTCACAGTTTTCTGCATCTTTGAATATCTGGTTCAAAATCAGGCAAATCTGGTCTTTGAAGGACGAGAGAGATTTGTTGTAGGCCTTCTCTCTCAAAGTATCTATTTCATCACAAAAGGAAGACAAAATTGTCAGATTATACTCTTCCTTCCCAGTCACACCCAATAATCTCCTGTGTCAATGCAGAATTGAGACTATGAAAAACCAGCCTCAGGTTTGTTCTCTTGCTAATTTTTAATACATTTTATCTTTCCTAAGTGATTACATAAAACTATAGGTTTATCTTTCTCCCAATAGGTGCTCTCTGTTCTGGAAAGTCAAAGTTTCACGCCACACCTAGAACTGGCAAAACCTTGGAGGGAAGAAATTGCTTAGAAGTAGTTAAGCTCTTCTAGGAAGTCAAAGTTTCACTCCACACCCAGAACTGGCAAAACCCCCTAGGAAAGAAATTGCTTAAAAGTAGTTAAGCTCTTCTAGGAAGTAGTTAAGCTCTTGTGTTCACAGTTTCTGAACACAGAGAAAATCTGGGGCTGCAGAATTGTAATCATATAAGGCTGAAACCACTACTCCAAATTAGTATTTAAGGAATAGGCAGAGAAAAGGAAGCCAAAAAATCATATTGTAGGTCCACTGAAGGAAATGGTATAATATAGATACTGTGCATTTTAAATATTCACACTAAATGGACATTCCAGAAACTAATCTTATAGTTATTACTAATGGATTTAGGCAGATGATGTTGACAGTCCAGTTGGGTTGATTCTGATTCCTCTACCAAAGGACAATCACCTGGCCTCCCAGAGTCCACCAAAACAGGACTCTGGTTAGCTCTCCTGAATACCTATGACTATGCAGGTACCTCTGTTTTGGGGTTTTCTTTTCCCGTTTCTTAATAGACCTGTCCTTTTAAAATGTAAAAACAAAATAGTAACACTCTGGTCAGATGTGGTCTTAGTAGCAGTTAGAAAAGATTTTTGTGGACACTCATTCTTTACTTAGGTGTACGCAGAATGAAAAATCTGTATCATTCAATAGCTCCCTCTATTTTACAAAGCAGGGGTTCACTTGAAATAGCCATTGAGTGGGTTAACAAGAGCCACCTATCACCCATACTTTGGCATGAATTAATTTAATCTGACTACTTTCCTAGTATCAGAAACTAAAGGCATGGGGGAAGGAAGACTGCCATGAAGGGTAACAAAGGGTAAACTAGAATGGTTTGTTGAGGGATATTTTGTAGAAAACACAAACTTACTAATTCTTATAGAATATGAATGCTATTTCATGGGAGATTGACATCCATTGGTTTATAGTTGTTATTGAAGAAAATGGTGCCAAAAATATTAATTTGCCTGAGATAAAAGTTCCAGACATTTAGGTACTGATATTTTATCTTAGGCTGTCTCCCTAGGGGCAGTGAATAGCAAAAGAGGAAGGCTGTACAATCTTAAGGTATCTTAGCTTGAGTTCTCATTTGTGTGATTTAATAATTTAACTTTCAAAATACATATAATTGTAAAATATTTAATAAATATATTTTAGGCTATTCACTAGCTGGCTTAGGAACAAGCATTATTAGACTGCTAATATTTTGCCTGCTATCATGACCATCACTATCTAATAAATAAAAAAATGACAAAATCATATGCATCAAGTGGAAGTTTAGGCCTTGCATTTACATTAACTAACATTTATTATTTATTGTGTGCCAAGAATGATCCTAGGCAATTTAAATATATTAACATATTTAGTGAAATTATCTAATACATAAACATCTCTTCATAACTTAGTGAGGAAAGTATTTTCACTATTGGTGTGGAAATGGGACTTGGAGGTTAACTATCTTGTCCGATGTTATAATAGTAAATGTGTTTGAACCCAGACATCACTCACCATTTTTCCATAAAAGTCATGATGCATTTTTGCATAAAAGCATAAAAAAATACACCATAACTTTTCCAATGATCCAGTATTCTACTACACTGACTTCCAATAGTGTGTATGTACAGAATTCCACATCTGTGTTAACAGTCTCATTTTCTTAATTTAGCTTGTCACTTAGGATAGAAAAAAATCACCTTGACATTTCTCTGACCACTGCTAACAAAACTATTAGTTTTTTTTGTGTGTGACAGATATCTTTATGCATTTTTGTACTTTTCACTTTAAACACTAAAAGGCAATTCAGGTTAGGGTTTTAAAAGTATCAATTTAATGTTTAATATTCAGAAATATGCTACACACACCATAGAAATATAAAATACATACAATTTATAACTATTTTTTTTAATGAACCCTCAATATGGATGGCTGGCAACTCCCAACAGATAAAAATTTGGACAAATATATCAGATAGTTCAGGGGGTTCATTTCTGTAACACTTAGTCATGCTGTTAATTAGGAGGTTCTTAAAAAAATAAATGACAAATATATGGATTTCTGAAGTACAAATTGACATACAAATCTATATATTTCCGTATTTTCCATTTAAGCATTTTTAAAGAAACATTTTATAACATGAAATTGGGAGGTCCAATTAGATGTAACGAAAAGATATGAGGTTTATTAGAACTGTGTAACTCACATAGGAAATATTTACATAAAAGTAAACAAAAATTGCAAACATATTTGCTTTATCCTCCAAGTCATCAACTCCAGAAAATTACTCACTGGAATAACTGTAAAATTCCAAAATCTGAATGTTAATAAGAAAACATATAGGAGCAATGTGAAAGAAAATTCTTCCTACTCAGAAGCAGTGAAGGAGTATATAATTGCCCCTTGGGGATTGTCAAAGCTTTTTTAGAACTCTAGGGGGCTGGGAATGGGGTGCGGGTAGATACTTTTGTTAAGACAGAACTAAAACTACATCCTTTTACCAACACACAAATTAAGATCAGCTTTCTTTTCCAAACTTACAGATAGATGCTGACAACTCTGACCTGTAGGTTAGTGAACAGTGTTTAAATGTCCCCATCCTCCATTTCCCCAAAAAGGCAGTTCTAAAGGAAAAAAAAGAAACCATTACCCATTCTCATCCTAACAGCTTGAATTTTAAGTTGAAATAATCATAATACAAGTTTGATAGAATTTTAGATGGAATAAACACTAATTATCCAAAGAACATAAACCTAAGCAGAACTCACAACATCAAAACTTAATTGCCTATGTTACTAATTTAAAAAGTTAACACAGGAGAAATAAGATATTCTTAAATTAATTTACAGTCATGGTACTTCATCCTGAGTATAATTGACACTCAAGAGCTTTTGGGAAAACTAAGGGGTGGATAAATTGTAGGGTAAGGTCTATTAAGAGCCCTCCAAATAATTCTACGATAAAGTAAGGCTTGGGAAACATTGATTTGAAAAAATTAGCTAGGGTGCACTTACTTTAAATAAATTATTTAAAATTCAAATATATGAGCACTAAATTCTAAGTGCCTAGAAGGAATTCCTTTTTCTACAAAAAGCATTGAACAATATTATATCTTTTATTTCTTGAACAGTTTTATATATATATATAATTTACTAAAATATTAATAAAATTTTTATTATGGTGTGCTGTTATGAAAGATTTCCATTCTGATTTTCTGAACTAGCCTTCACTTAATATATAACAGAAATCACTCAGATACATTACCTCAAGATATGTGGAGAGAAAATTAGAATAACAGATTTCATTTTTCAAGTCATAGCATATGAGGTATTCTCCACTTTATATCTGGAGTCAAGAAATCATACTTTTAAGGACTGAAATTATGTATTGCTTTAATGCTTAACAGAATAACAGAATCTCTTGGATCAAAAGTGAAATCTCATTGGTATCAGTGCATGCATTAAATTGCCTAAAAAATAATCTATGACAGGTCCTCCAGGAAACAAGTGAGAGTGGGTCCTTAATACAGATACTGTTTCTTGTGACCTATTTATAAAACATTTTTAAAAACTTTCAGGAATATGATTTTGAAACATACATAATTAGAAATTAGTTATCTCAAAGGAATAGTAATACAGTTTTTGCTACATAATTAGAAATTAGTTTCTATCCCAGGATAGCTTGAGCTTTAACTTTTTAAATTATAACCAACTTTACACGGTATAAAAGCTGATTTTAAACATATTTTAATCCAAAAACAATCAGATTTCAGATTTAAATCTGCAAAATCCAACTGGCCAATTTATTAAACCTATATTATACCAGCCAACTTGTGTATCTCATAGGTGGACAGCAGGCCAAAATGATGAAATTTTGTTTAAACCATAATATATGCACATTTAGGAAAATGCAACAGCAATTTGTTTTTCATACTTGATAGATTTAGAACAGCTTTATAAGTTTACGGAAGCTCAGTAGTCAAAATAAATACTTAATAGAAACATACACCATAATAAAATATCAAGAACTTAGTGTTTAAAAATAAACTTTGTTAAAATTGCTTCACCTTTAAACAGAACTTAATTTAGTTGCATAAGGTACACCTAACTAAGAATAACTAAGGTGTGATCTTGGAAAATATAATTAAAATTCAAATAACATTAAAGAGATAACACTAAGATAAGAGAAAACCTTTGTTTTAACTCAAAAGTAGAAATGAAGTTAGAGCTAATGGGACTTCTCAATATGATTATGATCCTAAGAAACATTAGCAGTTAGGGGAATAAAAGTCAAAGAGCCTGATTGTGTGGTTCATGTTGTGAAAATTTCATGATGTAAAAAAATGAAATACAATATATATGAGCACCAGTAGAAGTGTCTGTGTATGTACATATCTATATTTAAAAATGTACCTGATTAAAAACTGCATTTTAGAGAGATTTAAGGACAAAAACACAATCATGAAAATACATTTTTAAGCTAAAATGCCATGACTTATTTTTAAAATGATTCCTCTAAATCCTAAGAATCATTAAAAGAATACAACACAAAAGAAGACAGTATTCTTTGCAGTACATAGTCCCTTTGTTAAACAGGTTACTAAAGAAAAAAACAATGTGTTCACTTAGTATTTTCAGTCCACAGCCAGATTCCGATAGGTGAAGGAAAAATGAAATTAGCTAATGGTAATTCGTAAGATAAACTGGTACATGTTGGTTCTGTCCCCCAAGAAATTATTCAGGCCTCAGATTATTTTTAACTAAGCAGGAAAGATTATTTTGCTGGAAAAACATTCTTCTCTAATAAATGACAAATATTTGCCACCTATAATGCAACAGTTTTGCCAAATTCACCAAAACTCAGACTATTACTGCCATATTTAATTCAATATATGTCCTGGGATAAGACAGGTCTTCAATGAAAATCTTATTTTAATCCTATATAGAGGAAGCTCATGACAGACTGCTGTGTATCCTTAATATTTTTCAAAGCTTCCATTACAAGCAGTCACATGATGTAGACTGAAGTTCTTTGAAAATTACTGTCACATGATGAAGAGCAATGCTATTCACCATTTAAAATACGTTCAATTTCTTCTAATCTTTTTAAAGCAGCAACTCTTTTCTTCTCAATTTCTTTGATTTCTTTTGTTGTTTTGTGGGGGGTCTCTTTGTCTGTATTTTTTTTTAATTGTTTGTTGGATTTAGACTGACTTTTATTATCACTTGTTTTTATTATCTGTGTGGGTTTGGCTTCACTTCTGATTTCTTTTACATTTTCTATTGGAATGTTTTCTTCTTCTACACCTGAAATACTATCAGCTGGGAATACAGGCTGTTCTACAAAGCTAGATGAGGAAATTTTATCCCTGACTATATTCAAATGACGCTGAATATATTCTTCATGTGGTGCTAATGCCAATGTTTCAACCAAGCATCTTTCAGCTTTTAGTAAGTCCTTTTCTTCAAAATAAACAACACAGAGATTGTGTTTTCCTTGAACATTACTTGGATCCATCTCTAAAATCTTTTCAAAACATTTTTTTGCTCCAAGTATATCCTTCTTTTGATTCATCAGAATATCTCCCTTTAATATGAGGCCCTTAATATGATCAGGATAGTATCTGAGTAATTCTTCCAAAATTGGCAAAGCCATTAATTCCTTTGCAGTCTGAGAATACAAGAGAGCCAGGTTAAATAAAGCACTTCTGAAGTCAGCTTGTAATTTTATGGCTTTCTTCATCCACATCTCTGCTTCAGTGTCCTTTCTATCATCCATGGCAAGCATCCCCAGATTGAAATAACCATTTGCATCTTGTGGCTCTTCATTTATATAGCTTAGAAGTCGTCTCCTAGCTTCAGGTCTAAGTTTAACCTCACCTTTGAAAATAGTATTTTTTAAGAAAAAAAAAAATTACAGTTAGCATATGAATTAAATCTAAGGAGAAAAGCCATTTTAAGTACTTATCTAGTTAAATTACAAAGAAGCACACCAAAACAAGCAATTGCTTTACCAAAATCAAAAGGTAGAAGCCAAAACCCCTAAGTCTTCATAAGAAAAATAATGTTTAAAGCATTGAAATGATAGCTCATTTCCTTTCCTTTAAGTAGTAATAATGCTTCAAAAACAAAAAGGAGAGAATTAGCTCATAGTTTAGAATCTAATTGGGAGCTAGCAGAAGCAGAAGAGTGAATTAAAGAGTAAGAGACAAGAGATCTGCAAAGATCTATCTATCTATCTATCTATCTATCTATCTATCTATCTATCTATCTATCTATCTATCTATCTTCAGTCAAAGATATATTCTTTTAACATTTATAACTTCATACATTAAAAAAATTACTTAACTTTTCTGTGTTAACTGAGTGTTCTAAGGATTACATGAGCCATATAAAAATACTTGGCAAAAAGTAAGCTATTAATGGAAAACCAAATGCTTCAGTTTTACTAAATCATTGGTTTGTATATTAATTTTTAAGAGTTTTCAAAGGTTAAAGTATATCATTAAACATAAAGATCATAAATAAGCATTTAGAAAACAAATGTTTCTTGAGAACACTTGTACTGCAAGAAAATACAACAAAAAACTCAAGTTCTATAATACAAATCTTAGGGTGCAATCTTGTACCGGATAATGGGCATCTTTCATGATTACTAAAGTTAGCTTCCTTAACAAAAACACTAGTTTTTTTTCTAAACTGTTTTTGAATAGAGGCACAAATATCTCCTCTTATTCTACTTGATAATATGATGCAACAAAAATTGGAAAATAAATTTCCTCTTAGACAAGCTACCCTAGCCATATGAAGTTAGAATAGATATTAGATTTGGTCCTTACTCTCTAACCCGTTAAACAGAGAATTATAACAATGAACTCAAAGGTCCTCTTTCATTTTAAAATAGTAAGATTTTATAACTATCATTTTTGGATAAAGTTTTTAATAAGTACCTAAGTGTAACCCAAAACATGTAAATACATTTTTCAAATATAAAAATTAATATTATAAACACAATGTAGATTGCCGATATTGAGCTGATATTAGATAATACAGATCTTGATTTATTTGAATAATTTAATTTTGCTAAATTACAGAAAATGTAGAGAATTATATCTCATAAAACAATAAAACTGTTACCAATAAAAGATACCAAAAGCAATTATATAAAAATTTATACAAGTTCAGATCATTTGGGCAATGTAATATTTATATATGTGATTATACTTCCAAGCATAAAATTGCAAAACAAACTAATGTAACAGTAGGCAGACTGCCTGCAAAGTCACTCTTAACATATACCAGAAAAACTAACAATTAGTATTGTCATAAATCTTACTACATATTACTTGAAACATTTGCTTCAATTATTTAAAATATTCTTATAAATTAACTTGACATAAATGACCCATTTGTAAAATGTTTGCTAGATAGTATAATTTAAGGTTTTATTAGACTTCAAATTATAATTTGTTTAAATAGAGAAATAACTTGAGAAAACATACCTGATTCTTGCATTAATATTGCAGAATTGAACAATGCTAGTTTATGCTTTGAATTTAGTTCTAAAGCACGATTGAAGTTTTTTAGAGCTTCATTTGGTTCTTTAAGTTCAATATGAACAATTGCCAAGTTGTACCAAAGATCTGCATTATTTCTGTCCAGCTCAAGTGCTTTAAGATATGCTTCTTTTGCTTTGAGAGGTTTATTCATTTTTAAAAGCAATTCTCCTCTGTGGAAAAAAAAAACCAAGCTTTACTACCCTGCAGGTTTTAGGGCACTATTTTTTCTGCAAGTTTTAAGTTTTTCCATAGTCACAGATTTTTTTTCCATTTCCTTAGGTTCTTGAAAACTTCTGCTTCAAAAATAACTATGTGAGGGCCTCCCCAGTGGCGCAAGGGGTGGAGCGCTACACTGTTGGGCTTCCGTAGCCACTGAGGTGTGAATTCGATCCCTGGCCAGGGAGGGGACCCACAAGGTGCACAGACCTCTCCTGCCCTGCCCACTGCTCCCCTCAGCAGTGTATTTCAGTAAACCTGCCTGTTCTGCTCTCCACTTTGTCTCTCGTGAATCCTCTCACCCCTCCCCCACCACGTCGCCTCCACGTCGCTGGTCCATACCCCTGCTATTGCATGCATGCATAAATAAAATCTTTAAAAAAAAGAATACGTGAAACGTCATAAAAACTAAACTCATTAATTTAGCAATTTGGCTTGATATGTTGTCAAATATTAAAGATGAAAAAACAAGCCTGGCTTGAAAGGGTAAGTTGTGGGGAGGTATTCAAGAAAGGAGGATAAACAAAAGGTATTCTTACAAATACATCAGAAAAATTAAAGTTTAGAAGAGCAAATTACAAGAAGACAAAGTAATACCATTTGAAGGTAAGAAAAAGGAAAGAAATATAGGGAGAAATTTCCTAATTCAAAATGTTACAAGTCTCAATACACAAAAATCAGAACAAAGGTAAAATTTAAATGCATCTTATGGTTCGTTTTCTCTAGTGTATTCTGATAAAATTAAGCATTCATTTAAAAAATAAAAGAATTTAAAAAGTTGTTCATGTTGGGTGTGAGAGTACCAATGCCACCTGCAGATACCTTAGGGGAATACAACTAGAGCTGAGATCAGAGTTTGAAAATCATTTTACAAAAATTTAATATGGTTCTATATTCTTTTAGAGAACTTAATAAAGTCATTTTGCTTAAACACATATATAAAATCAACCTAAGTATTGGTAAGAAACTTATTTTTATTATGATGCTATTTTTCTCTAAAATGTCAGCACAGGAATCAAATCAAATGAACTCCAAATATTCTTATTAAAACAACAAATTATTGACTAATTTTTTATAGGACACTACAGAACATATTTTATTTATATATATATAACCCACTAATCTTAATGAATTTCAATAAGCACTCGATAAAGTTGAATAAAGCCTCCCAACTTATGATTTGATTTTATCTCATGAAATTAAATTTTGAATGCATTTCCCAAATCAAAACAATGATGTAAATTAGAATGAATGCTTTGGGCCAGGTGACACAACAAAGTTTAACATACGATTTTCCAGATATAAGACAAATGCTTTTGTATCAGAAAATATATCAAGTTCTAACGTGCGATGTCAAAACTACTTTTTACTGACAACTAAAAAGTTTCTTTGTGGTAAAGACATCAACAACTTGTTAATATATTAAAAAGAAAGTTTTTGAAGTTAACAACCCAACTCTACATTAGGCCATAAGGAACTAGAATATGAACAAACCGAAGCTGAAATTAGCAGACAAATGGTAATAATTAAATAGAGCAGAAATGAGAAAAAAAAAAATAGAAAAGATTAACCAAGCTAAAAGTCGGTTCTTGAAAAAGATAAAACTGACAAGCCACTAAAACTATACTAACCAAGGACAAGTAAGAAAGGACCCTATTTACAAAATTATCAGTTTGAAAGGCGATATTACAATGGATAAAAAAAACTAGAAAATATGCATAGTCCAATTACTAGAAAGGAGATTAAATTAATCAGATAACTCCCAGGACAAGTCTAGGGCCAGATGGCTTTGCTGGTGAATTTTGACAAACATTCAAAGAAGAATAAACACCAATCCTTTTCAAAGTTTTCCAGAAAAATTAAAAAGGAATACTCCCCCCTAATCAGCATTATCCTGAACTCAAAACCAGAAAAGGACACTAATAGAAAACTACAGGCCACTTTCTCAGATAAATATAAACATAAAAATTCTCAATAAGGTACTAGCAGACTGAATTCAGCGCATTAAAAGGATCATCCACCATAATCAAGTGGGACTTATTCCTTTAATGCAAGGATGGTTCCAACTTATGTGAAACAATCTATGCAATACACAGAATGAAAGACAAGATTCATATTACTATCTCAATAGATACACCAAAAAATTGACAAAATCCAACATCCAATCATGATAAAAAATTCTTAGAAATCAGGCATAGAAGGAATATAAATTAGTGAAGATTTAATCAATAATTTTAAAATTATTAAGTATTTAAATATAGTATATAAATATATAATATCAATAATTTAAAAGATAATAATAAAAATAAATAACTACATATAGCAAATCACAGCTAAAATTATACTTATTGGTAAAAGGTTGAAAAAACTTTTTCTTCAAAGATTAGTAACAAGACAAATGTGTCTGCTTTTATCACTCCTATTTAAAATAGCATTGGGGAGCCTCCCTGGTAGCACAGTGGGTTGAGCGCCTCACTGTGAAGCACAGCAGCTTGAGTTGAATCCCTGGTCAGGGAGGGGACCCACATGGCGCAGCAGACCTCTCCTGCCTCTCCCGCTGCTCTCCTCAGCAGTGTATTTCAGTCAATCTGCCTGTTCCGCTCCCCACTCTGTCTCTGGTGAATCCTCTCACCTCCCACGCCTCTGGCCTCTTGTATGCATAAGTAAATAAATCTTAAAAAAAGCAAAACAAGCAAATTTTACCGTTTGCTAAAACATGGATGGATCTTGAAAGCAAGTGAAATAAGTCAGACAGAAAGTCAAATACTGTATTATTTCACTTATATGGGAAATCTAAGATACAAAAATGAAAACAACAAACTAACCTCACAGAAAAAGAAATCAGATTTTTGGTTACCAGAGGTGGAGAGAGGGGGGAGAGGATAATTCAGGAAGGTGGTTAAAATGCAAAAACTTCCAGTTACAAGATATTAAATAGGTACTAAAAATATAATGTACATGATAACTATAGTTAACATTGTAGTATGATACATAGAAAAGTTCTTAAGACAATAATAAATCCTAAGAGTTCTCATTACAGAGAAACATTTTTTCCCCTTTTCCTTTCTTTTTATTGTAACTATATGAAATAATGGATGTTAACTGAACTATGAAAATTCACAATCCATGTTGTATGTCTTAAACTTAATTGTGATATATATCAACTATTTCTCAAGAAAGTGGAAAAAGAAAGCTCTTCAGAGTGGCTATTACAGGTAATTATTAGAAAATGTATGTTTCAGGTGTTTTAAATAAAAGTGAATTTGGTAATAAGAAGCAAATGAAACTAAGGAGAGTCTTCTATCCTTTCTTTCATGTAAAACTCATGTTACTATAGAGTCCATTATTTATTTCAAATCAACAGCTTGACTGCTAGTGTAAAATAGGCCATGCCTTTCAATGCTCTTGAGTACCAAGACTACTAAAAGAAAAAAACTACCAATCTAGTCCAAACAGTCAAAAGTTCATAGAGCTTCAGTCTCAAATCTTCTATAATGATAGCTTAAACTTAAGTATACTACCTGCTAATGTAAGCCTGCTTAAAGTCAGGCCTCATGCTTATCGCTTGTCGGTATAGCTGATCTGCTTCTTCCAGTCGAGATTCATTTG
This sequence comes from Galemys pyrenaicus, assembly GCA_019455555.1. NCBI lineage: Eukaryota > Metazoa > Chordata > Mammalia > Eulipotyphla > Talpidae > Galemys > Galemys pyrenaicus. Next base: position 19,523,676 of record JAGFMF010011752.1, on the reverse strand, counting down.
CTCGGATCAGGTTGGCCAGATTGATATAAACATTTAGGTGATTAGGGGCAATTCTGGCTGCATATTTTTTGCCAGGAATAATCTGTTCAGAAGAAAGAACATTTTTATAATCTGTTATTTCAGTACCAAATAAAGAAATCAAGTATCCCAGTAGCTTCTCTAAAACATACCATAGGAAGATTATGCTACTAGTTTTACTGCTCTATTAAATAATGAAAATATAAAAGCATCTGCAGTAGTCATAAAATGTAAATTTAAAAACACTATTTGGTGGCATTGAAGATATCTTTTCATTCATGCTAGCTCAAGAGGGTATTGTTAACTTTTTATTTCGGTATCATTTATCAAGTCATGCAAATCAGAACTTTTAAAGACTAGGGTCTCTTATTTCTTAGTATACTTGCATCAGACAAGGATTAAAACTCAGGTTTCCTTTCCCTCAGTTATTACATCAACTCTTGTATTGTTAGCAAAATATTTCCTGATTATGAAATAGGGTAAATATATTTCAGAATTATATTAAAATCTTACTTGTCTGATGAAGTTAGGAAATAAAATTATTTCATTATTTGTGTTAAGTAACTATATACAGACCCAGATTTTCAATGAACATAAATACCCAATAAAATTCTACATTGAACACAATTTAACTTTTAGAATATTAGATATATTTTTTTATTTTAAATAATATTTAATTATAAAAGGCATTTAATTTAGTTACACATACTCTTGACACAAATTGATAGTCACGAACACAGTCTAACCCTTGCAAGCCTCTCCCCCATATTTTTCTGTCATCTCTACTGGGTTTCTTTGGCACAAGATGCTAGTAGTATCTCTGCATTCAGTGAGAAAAACAGTTTATCCTATTGCTTAAAAATCTTCTGTAGTAGTCTTATTTTCAAAGTGTATTCCTTTAAACAGTGGCACCAGAATTACTTAGATGGACTCATGGATCACCTTTGGACTTGTGAATCTAATCACACAATGGTAATATTAGGCCAGAATGCTGGGTAAAGCCCAACATTTTAGCATAGCTCCGTGGAGCCTAGAAAAAAAAATGGGTAAGCCACATGTTTTCTACTTTCACATTTGCTCTCCCATAGATGGCAATGAAGACGTGATGGCAGGGTCTCATGTCATACCCTGTTGGTGGTATTGAGTCACAGGTATAAAGAATTGAGTTCTTCATAATTTTCATATTTGGGGACACATGATCATCAAAACGTGATAGCCCCTTTTTTAAAAAACTTTTTCCCTTTTATCTCCAACCTCCACTCATATTCCCCTCTTCCCTATATACCCATGTTGTAATCTGGCTGTTGCATATTTGTCCTTAGTAAAGATGATGCTCTGTTCATGAAATTTTCATGCAAATATTATTATATGTTTACCTAGCTCAAAGCCTTTAACAGCTACACAGGAGTCCTCTGAACCCCTTTGATTTATCTATGCCCCTCACTCTGAGGACCTGCTGTTCCACCACAATCAGGACAAGTTCAGTTACCATCTAAAAGTTTATTACTTGACTAGTTTATTGGTAATCAGGCTTCAAAAATACTCTTATCATTTTCCTTCATCTGATAGTAGATAGAGATTTTAAAAGTCCTTTTTCATTGATGATGTCCTAATAAGCTAAATGGGTAACATATTAGGAACTGCAAATTCAGTGGAAAATGAAATAATTCTTATTATCCAAATTAAAAAAAAATTATTAGAAACTACTGAATCATTTTAACATTACTATTGCCCACATAACATAAATGTGTATTACTATTAACAAAATTATAAGCATGGTAAACTCATAGGCTATTTTGGTGATACATAGCTGGTAACGGGCAAGATCAGATTTTGCTAAAGTGATATTGTGTTAAAATATCCATTAAATCTTGTATTTGTGTTATCATAGCACAGAAATGCATTCACCCATCTGAGTTAGTTCTAATTCCTTTTTTTTATAGGAATAATACTGAAAAGAGTGCTTACTATACAAAAATAAATTTCTCTTCACTTAAATTCATCTCTATATATAATACCTAAAACTCATAACTTTATGAATTTAGGCTTTACAAATGAACTATTTTTTTTTTAAATTAAATGAGCTAGAAAAGCAAATGTAGTATTTTATAGAACTTACAGTAACAGAAAGTTCATTGAGCTTTTGTATCAGCTTATATTTATATGAACAGAGAAGAAAAAACAAGGATTTTCCATCTTAAAATGTACTCAGTATGGATATTTAGTGGATATGAAACAACAGGAATAAATTATGACAACATACTTGGGGCATCAGTGACTTTGCCATCATGTAAGATTCTTCAGCTTCTTTGGTTCTATTTAAATTTTTGTAAGTTCTTCCTACATTCATGTGGGCACCAATATCATCTAAAATTAAAAAAAAAAAACAACTTCTTGATCTTTGGTTGGCAAATACACTAAATAGTTATTAATGTAAATTACTAATATGTTTCTAGCAATAAAACAGTCAAAAACAGGTCCTGTTTCTTCCTTACTGTTCTTCCAACATTTGTTACAAATTATGAAAGATTAGACAATTATTAAAGTATTGTAAAGGCAGAAAATACACATATGACACAAAATACTAGCTAAATCAAACTTTAAGGTTAAAAATGACAGAAAACAGGGATCCAAGAAGAAGTTTACATTATTTCTCTTCATTATTATCTTGCTATAATATACTAACATATGTTTCATTTCCTTAATCACATAGCTTTGGAACTCACTCAAAAAGTATGGCTCAATTCTACAAGTGACAAAGATCTATTGGTGAAAAGGATCATCATTCCTCAAATTTTTCAGGTGTTACAACTAACAAAAATGTACTCGTTATAGCAAAGAGACTATGAAAAACATTGAGATTGTATTTTAAAAGTTTTGAAATATGTGTGGAATGAGAGGACTTAAATATTTGGATTCTACACTGCTACCAAGGATGCAACAGTCCATCTCTTTTAAACAATAAATTCCTACCTACTTATAATGTTTTAAAAGGTGGTGCAAATAGCATATTGTAAGGAACTTTTGTCTCATTTTCTGGTATTGAAAGTCAAATCCTCAGTAACTTTATTCAGGGACAGAAAAATACACAATTTAAGTAAGGTGGGTATGTGGTTCATGGCATACTATTGGATTTTCAGAAAAGTTATGACGCATTTTATGCATTTAATGTGTCATGACTTTTCTGAAAACCCAGTAATTTTAAACTACTTTTCTCAGTCAGCATTCCAAAGGTTTGGAATAAAGATGTAAAGATCTTAAAACAATCAAGCTTTAGTCAACATGTGTTTCTAACAGACATGACAAGGCTACAAATGATGAATACTACTTGCCCATGACTGATGATTTTGTAATTGTGGAATAGCTCTCTGCCTTCAAGTACCAGAACACACAGGGGTCAAACATATTTATCTTAGGCATTCCTCTAGGAGATGAGTAACAATCCTAAGATCCTGCTACATAAAGTTTTAGGGTAGTAATTATGTCTACTGCACACAAACTGTCAGACACAGTTAGAGAACTAGGGGTAAAGTTGGGGGAAACAGGCTGCTCGTTTTGATTTTTAAATGCATACATGCATCTCGCTGGGTCTCAAGAGGGGAAACAAGCAACATAAAAAACAATACAAAACTGAAAACATTACTTAGGCTAGAGCAGTCATTCCCAACCCTGGTGGCAAATCAGAGTACTTATGTGGCTTTTAAATTTTCAGATACCCCATATCTACCAAACTCTATCAAAACAGAGTACTCAACAATAGGATCTGAAAATGCTTTTAAAGTTTCAAAGGCAATACTGATGTACAGCCAAAGCCCTACCTTAAATCAAACAAGCCCCACTCTCCCCATCCTTTTCTACCCTCTTAGTTCCATATTCAGAATCATCAACACTTATACTAATTGTCTCCAATTATTCTTCCTCCACTCCCTAAATTTACTCTTATCAGTCTTTTGCATCTATCATCCCACCAAAACTGCTTCCTAGAGCCACCCTAGAATGCTATTCTCTACAGATTAAAAAATATTTCTCAAATGTCTGATATAAGTGGTTCCACCATCTAGTCCAATTCAAAATAAATCAGCATCAAATACTATAGTATTCAAATTACTTAGAATAAAGCTTGCAAATAAATAAATTCCTTCCTGTTTTCCCAGTATGACAAAAATTTTAAAAAGAAAATAAACTATTCAACTATTCTATTACTTCATGACGCATACCTGGTTGAACATGGGTAGCTTGCAAGAAGTATTTCAAAGCTCTTTCAAAATTCTTTTCATTTTCCAGAGCATGACCCACATTATTCCATAATTTAGCATTGTTTTTATTTACCTAGATATACAAGTACAGGTGTGATTAATAACAATTAAAAATAATACAACTCCAATTAGCACAGATAGTAATTTGGTACAGTATTAGGAATAGAATGCTCCATGGAGATGTCCATGAATGGGTGACAGTGGCTAAAAGGTACAACTTTCCAGTTGAAGTTCGGAGGATGTAACAACTTCATAACACTGTAATGAACAATACTGAGTTGGATATTTGAAAGCTGCTGACAGAATAGACCTTAAAAGTTCTTATCACAAGAAAAAATATCTGTGACTATATGAGGTTATATTAACTAAAATATTGTGGTAATCATTTCATATTACATACATATATCAAATCTTAGTTGTATACCTTAAATTAATACAAATTTATATCAATTACATTTCAATAAAACTGGAAAAACATAAAATAAAACCAAGGAGATTGTCTACCAGAATATTTACACATGTATATGCTGTTTGGCATACCATTAGAAATGGAGTAGTGTTCCAGGGAATGTCCTTGGATATGAAGAAGGAGCAGCAGACAATGTTTCACTAAATTTACTCTCTGCTTCCTTTCCATATTAACAAAATAAAATCGTAGAAGTCTAATTTTATTTATATCATATATTAGAATTTTACTGAAACTTTTATTTAATCAAAGTATAGGGCTTTTTAAAGAATTTGCTCTTTGCATGCTTTTAAAAGGTGAAGTATTTGGATTTAAGAATGTTAAGACTATAACTAAATATTATGCCCTGTGAGTAGGGACAAACAATTCCTGAAAATTATGAGATTCCACTGGTACAGAAATGCAAGTTAATAAGAACAATAATACAGTCTTGTTGGCTGTCATCTGAGTTGGGGGAAGAGATTGGAGAGAATCATCTGATTTTTAAGAAGACCAGTTAATCAAGAAGTCCCATGTAAAATTACAATGAGAAAACAAAAAGGAAGTTAAAAATTTATAGCTCTAAAGAGGAGCACTGGCAATGGAGTGCCTGAAAAAAAAATCTTACAACTCTTTTTGAAAACGCTTTTTAAGTAGCTCAGTCCTACTTATGCTATCTATTTCATACAAATGCTAACATCACTCTTTTCTGCCAGTTCTACTCTTTCTTATAGTGTTATAACAACTGGGTACCCCTCACAGTGTGTACCTTTTTTGTCTATACATATTTTATTTCATTGAAGATGCCATTAATTTTGACTCACCATTATTTTATGTACTATTAAGAATAAAAATTTAATAATTGCAAGATCCCTTTTGTTATATTTAGTTTTTCAGAGATGTTAAAAGATAAACTAATACCTTAAGCACCAATGAAATGCAGTATTCTTATTTAAATATTTTATCATTAGAGTTTCTAAAGACTATGTAACATTTAGAGAATTATACAAACTGTAATACTAATTAAAGTATTTGGTTGCATCACACATTATATAAAGAACAAATTACTTTTTTTAATATTTTGGTGAAATATTTATTTTTTAATGCTGGCTTGGTGTCACTTTTTTTTAAGAATATCAGAAAAAGTTATTTTACTCATTTTTTTTCTTACAATGTTTGCTTTCTTTTCTCAGGTGTAGTCCCCACAGAATTTCCAATACCAATTAACCTGTGCACCATCACCATAATCTCTTGTGATATTCCCACCCCTGTTTTGGTCCCAATCCCTCATTCTCCCCTGCAGAATGTCTCTAACTTATATCGACAGTTAAATGTCAAATTAAAAATCTTGTTAAAATAGGTAACATGGAGTCTCCCTGGTGGCACAAGGGGTTAACTCGCAGAACTATGAAGCTACCCTCATCCACTGCAGCACAAGTTTGATCCCAGGTCAGGGAGATGACCATTACTTCTGTCTCACCTGCTGCTCCCCTCAGCAGTGTATTTCAGTCTATCCATCTGTTCTGCTCCCTACTGTTTGTGGTGAATCCTCTCATCTCCTGACCCTGCATCTCTGGCCTGTATCCCAGTTCTTCTATGCATAAATAAATAAATTTAGAAAAAATAAAATAGGTAACACATGGATATAATAAATAAAACTGAAACAAATTTGAATTCACACTGCCACTTAATAGCTGTGTTACAATACACAATTCAGGTAACCTGTATGAACTGCAATTTACAAATGTGCTAAACAGAGTTAAGGAGTAACAAAATTCAATAAAAACATTGTCATTCTGAATAACGCTTTACCTTCAAGGCTGACATAAACAATGTGTATTCAGACTCCCAATCCCAGTTCCTATGGAGTGTTTTTAAGGCATGAGTGAGTATCACCACAGACAGAAAAACCCAGGATAACTTTCTTAAAACACTGTTTGAGAGAAAAATGGAAAATGAAAGAACATTGTCTACATAATAAAAAACAATTTATCTTTTAGAGTGACAAATGTTAAATATTCCTAAACATGACTGAACTCATTCTAAAGTAAAGGGATAATTCTAATAATCACTTAACATCAGAGTGAAAACATCAAAATAAGTAAATATTATAAATACAGGACTAACTTCCATGTCTATCCTCAATTAAGTATTCTAATATCTGTCTCTATTTCAAAAGTCTTATTTAGATTTAATAACAAAAAAACAGACAAAAATGGTTTTTGTCTTTTTGTATTTAAAGTCTCTTGTACCATTACCAACAACCTGAATAGTAATGATAATTAGAAAGGGTCATGTTATCATGTTATATTTAAAAATGTTTTAATACTTATATATTTAAGGCTGTTGCATTTCAGACTGTAAAATAAAATCATATGCTGAAGAACATAAGATGAGATGGGTGTTATAAAGTTTTCCTAACCTGAAATATAGACAAATGAGAAGGCACTCAAGATGAAAAACAAAACCGCTTAAAAGTATGATTTGTAAAACTAAAATAAGTACTTATATTTATCACATTTAATTCTGTTGCTAGTAAACATTAAATGAACTGACATCTTAATTCACCTTTTATTTGATATTTTCTGCCATCCGTGGGCTACCAAAATACAGAATCCCATGCTAGGAACATATAATACTCGCTCAGCAACAACAAATCCAACTGGAAAAAAAAGGTTCGATGCAGGAATAAATGGTAACACCATTAAACAAAGTGCCTACAAAGAATAAAGATATTTTATTAAACTAAAAATATACAGACATTCAAATCTACCTATTTTATTATTAAATTTAGTGGCTGGGCCAGAAATGACATATTTAAAAATTATTACAGGGCCTTCCTGGTGGCGCAGTGGGTTAAGCAACGCACTATGAAGCAAACCGCAGCCACTACAGCACGAGTTCCATCCCTGCTGCCGGCCAGGCAGGGGACCCACATGGTGCAGCAGACCTCTCCTGCCTCACCCACTGCTCCCCTCAGCAGTGTACTTCAATTGATCTGCCTGTTCTGCTCCCCGCTCTCTGTGGTGAATCCTCTCACTCCCCTACACCTCTGGCCTGTACCCCAGTGCTTGTATGCATAAATAAATAAATCTTTAAAAAAAATTATTACAAATACTTCCTGGCATATATAATTAACTGCCTGGCATATATAAGCAAGTTCAGAGTACCTACCAAATTGGGAAAATTAATAATTACTTTTTACTCTATATCCGAATGTACAAGTTATGCCTATATGTCAGTCTTTCATATAACTTTAAGAAAACTTAATGAACTCATAAATTAGGTTGATGTTGAACAAGAAAAGACTCTACTTGAAAAGACAGATTTGATGAAACAGAGGCAGTTTCTAGATCAATTAAATGTAATATCATGTGTAAAAATAAGAAAACTTACCATTAAAACAGTCTTAGAGGAATCACCAGGGTATCTGATACTGAATATTCCCAAAGCTCCCAATAAGCAAAAGAAAGTAAATGTGGCAAGATTTCGAATATCCAGAAATGACTCTATAAGTGGTATTGTTCCCATTGTCCAATCACAGCAGAGCTCTGAAGGATTTAAAAGAAGCCAAGCATTTACAGGAAGGAGGTAGTTAAATGTTAGCTGCCTTGTGGGAGTTGGACTTACAGCAGCTGGGTTATCAAACCTGTATAAAGAGTGAAAAAATACACAAATATTTTTTAGAAACAAAATTAACATATATAAATAAATAATGAAAAAATCTTGCTAAAAAGTATTTTTTATGAATACCTCTGACTCTTGCTAGAACTCAAAATGCCTAATCTTTAAGAAATACCTAGCAAAGAGGGATGATATTTATAAAGAATTATACAAAAAAATCCAACCACTAAGATAACACAGCAAAGATTTATAGTAAGTCAACATGGAACTAAAATATAATAGTAAAAAATGCTCAATCCAGAAGATGACAGGAGATATAAAATACATCAAACTTTATCAATACTTATATTAAATGCAAATTACAGAAACATCACATTTTTTTTTATTATAAACTTTTTTTTAAAATTTTTTTTCTAAGATTTATTTATTTATATATACAAGCACTGGGGTACGGGCCAGAGGCGTGGAGGGGACGGTGAGAGGATTCATCACAGAGAGCAGGGAGCAGAACAGGCAGATCAACAGAAGTACACTGCTGAGGGGAGCAGTGGGCCAGGCAGGAGAGGTCTGCCTGCGCCATGTGGGTCCCCTCCCTGGCTGGCGGCAGGTATTGAACTCGTGCTGTAGTGGCTGCAGTTTGCTTCATAGTGCATTGCTTAACCCACTGCGCCACCAGAGAGGCCCCAGAAACATCACATTTAAAAGACAAATATTTTACCAAACATAAAAGGGAGACTCAACTATATGCAGCCTATAAGAAATCCACTTTAAATTTCAAGATATAGATAGATAAAATGTAAAAGGACATAATAAGATATACCACAAAACACTAACAAAAGATAGCTTGAATGACCATATTAATATTGGACAAAGTAAATTTCTAAGGGATAAAGAACTTAACATAAAAATGACAAAAGGATCAATTTATCAAGAAGAGGACTCCCTGGTGGCACAGGGGTTAAAGTCTCAGTGCTATCAAGTAATCACCAGTCACTGCAACAAGAGTTCAATCCCTGGCCAGGGAGCTAACCCACAAGGCTTAGCAGACCTCCCCTGTCTCATCCACTGCTTCACTCAGCAGTGTATTTATGTATATCTGCCTGTTCTATTCTCCACTCTGTCTCCCGGTGAATTCTCTCACTGTCTGCCTGCACTTTTGGACTACATCTCAGTCTTATACACATAAATAAAAATAAATATTTAAAAAAATTTATCAAGAAGACATTATAATTCTAAATGTTTGTGGACCTAATAATAGTTTCAAAACAAAATGAAGAATGGACAGAACTGCAAGGAGAAACAGCTAAATCTATGATTATAATTAAAAATTTCAATAGCTTCACAACAAGAAGACAGTAAGGATACAGAAGACTAAACCAATTTTAGGAGAATCATCATCTTGATAGTGTGTTTTTGTAAGTATAACAAGTAAGCTAAAACATTAATTTGTAAATTTTAAAAATATACAGTTCTTTAAAATGTTAATACCTTAATGTTAAAATACCCCAATGTAAATCAAAGACTTTCTAGAACATCTGAAATCATTTAAAATCCAAAACTTAAAAAATAGGATGGAAAAAAGAAAAGAACCAGAATTTCATACCTAGTGAATACCGGAAGCTGGGACTGAATAACTTGGACTCTAATCACAACAAGTAATAGTGTACTGAACATCAAAACAATGAGTTTTATTAGTGTCTGTAGCATAGAAAGTGGAATACTACCCTTTCCACGGAGAAACTGTCCAGCAGTAGTACATAATAATGGCAAAGTATACTGAAAAAGAAAATATTTTTAAAAGTGAGTAACAATATACTATGTTTTCAATAATGCAGTACATTCTAAATAACACAAGCTACAAATGGAGTATAATTTAAAAAACTAACATGGAACAATTTGTTAAACTGATAATGAATAAGACAGTCCAATGATATTTTCCAATAATTAATTATACTATACAGTAATATTGTGTATTGTTGCACACTGCCTACAATTTATTTAAAAAACATCATTCCTTAAAAAATTGCAAATGTGATAAAATGTTAAGAAATTTTCAGTAGACATAAAAAAAGACAAGTTCATTTTTTGCAAGTTTTCGGTAACATTATTGATAATCAGATCAATTTACGTAATGATACATTTAGAAAATATCAGGTTGTCAAAAAGTCATGACTCATTTCTCAAAGAAAACAGAAAAAATACAAGCTGACTTTTCTGACAACCCAATATTAATAATAATTTAATTCAACAAGGATAAAGACAGCAACAAGAAAATTTATGTTTCTCCTTACCCCCTGGGCAATAAATACTTCATACACACAGCAAATTCCCACAACTGTTATTCCTTGTTCTTTACACAGTGTTGCAACAGCGACTAAAAACACTGTCAAAGCAATTGGAGTCCACACTGAAATTTAAAACAAAAACAACAAAAAAAATGAAACTACACAAAACAATTTTATAACATCATAAAAGGATATTTTAACCATTACTGAAAAACTTTACTAGTGGACTAGTGGGCATTTGTATTATTTTCTATTGACCTATATATACTTTCTATTTTAAAATGTATTTGAATTTTGTAATTTTTGTTTTTTAAAGTAAAACTCAAGATGTATTATTTGAATTAATAGTAACTTTTCAAATACAAGTAGATGGGCCTCCCTGGTGGCGCAGTGGGTTAAACAATGCACTATGAAGCAAACCGCAACTACTGCAGCATGAGTTCGATCCCTGTCGCAGGTCAGGGAGGGGACCCACATGGTGCAGCAGACCTCTCTTGCTTCGCCCACTGCTCCGCTCAGCAGTGTGTTTCAGTCGATCTGCCTGTTCTGCTCCCCACTTTCACTTCCCGCGACTCTGGCCTGCACCCTAGCTCTTGTATGCACAAATAAATAAATATTTTTTAAAAAATTTTTAAAAAATACAAGTAGGGTGTCTGATTGTAAAAGGAAAACTTACAGACTTGAGGTTCATGATTAAGGAACAATCAATCTCAAATGAACATAAGTATCTGAACTTATCACAGATAAGTTTATTTATATACTTTATAACTTTATATACTATATATTTTATTTATATACTTTATTTATACTTTATTTATAACTATATACTTTATAACTATTAAAAATCTGAAATTGGGGCCTCCCTGGTGGTGCAGTGAGTTAAGCAACGAACTATGAAGCAAACCACAGCCACTGCAGCATGAGTTCGATCCCTGCTACTGGCCAGGGAGGGGACCCACATGGCATGGCAGACCTCTCCTGCTGTGTCCAGCAGACCTCTCCTGCCGCGCCCACTGCTCCCCACAGCAGTGTATTTCAGTCCATCTGCCTGTTCTGATCCCTACTCTGTCTCTGGTAAATCCTCACACCATCCCCGCATCTCTGGCCTGTACCCCAGTTCTTGTATGCATAAATAAATAAATCTTTAAAAAAAAATCTGAAATTGTAAATGACTGGTGATTAAAAACACTGAATTGTGAGTAATTTTGTACACTGAATACTGCTAACATGTTTTGTGACTTTGGGTAACTTATCTGAACTTCAGTTTTCTTATAGGAAAATATGACCTCAATTCTTTCCCAGTTTGAAAAATACAGGGTAGTATGTGTGTTACCACTGTTAATCAAAGCAAAAACTCAAATAATTGAATTAAATGTAGGTATAAATAACAACACAATTTATGAATCTAATATAATTTCTTTTATATTGGTTTTAAAATACCAATTTAATAATTTCTGAAATTGTTTTCAATTTTAAAGCACTTCACAGATTAAAACAAAAACTCCATAAGGATTTTGTTAAGGATTTTGGGGCCTCCCTGGTGGCGCAAGGGGTTAAGTCACAGCACTAAGAAGCTCTCTGCAGCCAGTGCAGCATGAGTTCGATCCCTCGCCAGAGAGGTGATCCACATGGCACAGCAGACCTCTCCTGTCTTGCCTGCTGCTCCCTTTAAGTGTATTTTACTCAATTTGCCTGTTCTGTTCCACATAATGTCTCTGGTGAATCCTCTCACCCCCTGCATTTCTAGCCTACACCCTGGTTTTCATATGCATAAACAAATTTTTCCTTAAAAAAGACTGTTAGGAATATTATTAAAAGTATACTTGAATAAATGCTTACTTTTGCCTAAACAATACAACTCACAGTCCACCAGGTGTTAAAGACAGTAGAAGTACTGGTACTTGTAGCATTTATAGGTAATAGCAGACAGAACTAAAAATGACTCTAAAATCCCGATATTCTAGGGTAATTTAAAAAAAAAATTAGAACATACAAAATCTGTTAGTCAAAATAAAATATAAAACACAAACATTGCCAATATTGCATACTTTCTTATTTTTATACATGCTAATGTAGTAAAGTATATAAAGATCAATCCTTCTGTAAGTACACAGAGTAAATAAAAATTCTTTGATGAAGTTTTAGCTATAAAAAATGTCAAATATTAGACACTTACCTATGGAATTGTTGGGTCCTTTTGATTTGGTATATGACAAAAAAGCAGCCAGAAAAAAGATGGATGACAAAAGTTCTGCTCTTCCTACAACACCTGTTACCTAGAAAGGGAAGTGAGGTGAGGGGGTGGTTCGTATTAATGAAGAAAGTATTGAAAATTTCAATATATATGATAGCAGGGATAATTTAATTAGAAAATATATTGCCATAACTTTTAAGTGCATTTTCTGTTTCTAAGACATTCTGTGAGTGCCCTCTTGTGGAAAATCTGTACATCTTTTGTAAAAAAAAGTTAGCATATACTTTGATATATTTTCACCCCCTACTTAAATTTGCTTTAGAGACTATTTTCTGTACTTTGAAACATACATTGCCAATTAGACAAGTATTTAATCTATATTGATTAAAAAATTTAACAAAAAGTCACATTTGCTTCACTTGTACACAAGTGAAGAAATTACAGCTTATGTATTGAATGAATGTTTCAAAATTAAATATGTTATGCAGGAAGAAAATAGACTGCATGTTAAGAATTAAGACTTATAGATGAGTCTTCAAATACTTGAATTAATTTCTAAAAAAATACTATTATAATCACTATTATAATAGTACTATAGGTACTATTATAATAGGTACTATTATAATCACTGCGTAAGCTTTTTAAAAAATATATGAGTTAAAAAACACTGATTTAAATCTACTTACTGCTTCTGTATGTATTGGGTGCACTGCAAAAAGTAGGGATGCAATCATACTACTCCTGTTATCCAGAAAAAGTCTGCATACTTTAAGAAATATCACACTAACCACAGCATGAAAAATCGTATTTAGAAGATGATATGACATTGGTTTCAGTTCACTAAACAGATAATTTAAGCGAAACGTCAATACTGTTAAGGGACGGTAAGACTTGTGGCTTCTCTCCTGAAATAAAAAATAATCATTGATTATTAAACATCTTTGGTGTTTAATAATCTAATTATTACATTTACTATGAAAAGTATATGCACATTTGGTTGAGAAATAACAGTAAAATAATGAAATGCCCCAAGAATAATATAAACATAAAGACACCTTTATAATTTGTATTTTCTTATTTCCTTAGTTAAAAAACAAGATAATTTCCTCTCTATATAGTGGTCAGAGAACTGACAGTACAGGAAGATCATGTAAGTAATTCCTTTTCAATAACAGATTTGAAAAAAGGGAGAACAACAAAAGCCGCACTAGAGTACAGGATTCTCTCAAAGGTCAGCATTCAGATCTCTAGCCAATAAAAGTATTTATGTAAATGCTGGCAGATGATCCAAAGGAAATAAAAGAACAATGGTTTACCAGTAGAGTTTAAAGAGTGATAACCAAAAAGATAGTGTCTAATTGTTTTATGAAAAATACTTCCATGATATATAAACCTAATTATATTAAACCAAAATCCCTAAATACTACACATGATTAAAAAATTTTTAGATTAGACAACTTTGTTATAGTAGTCTCTAACTGGCAATAGATAAAATTTTATGTATTGAATTTCTTCATTAATTAGAAGCTACATTTAATGAGAAATATTTTTACCTCAGACAAAAATCAAGCCAGATTTGAGAATATAACACACAGAACAAAAATACATAAAACACTACCTTAGTTTATTTTTGTAATTTTACATTATGATAACCAAACTCAGTTTCTTTGCTCTCCTATCTTTTACCATATTTTGCTTTAACTCTGGTATAAAGGTATAGATTTAAGCCTGTTCAAATCTAGTAAGGAACATTAGGATGCACACGGAACAAACATTTTCCATTTTGAAATAAGAAACATTTGGGGCCTCCCTGGTGGCGCAGTGGGTTAAGCAATGCACTATGAAGCAAACCACAGCCACTGCAGCACAAGTTCGATCACTGCTGCCTGCCAGGGAGGGGACCCACATGGCATGGCAGACCTCTCCTGCTGTGCCCGCTGCTCTCCTCAGCAGTGTACTTCAGTTGATCTGCCTGTTCTGCTCCCCGCTCTCTGTGGTGAATCCTCTCACCCCCCCCCCCACATCTCTGGCCTGTACCCCAGTGCTTGTATGCATAAATAAATAAATCTTAAAAAAAAAAGAAATAAGAAACATTTTACTATCTCTCTGATTGTACTGACTATAACAAACCATGAGTACTGTCTACCTAGAATGTTCTTTCCAGCTTGGCCTATTCCTAAATACCCTTCAAATTTCATCTTGAGCATACAAAGTTGTTCTTAAGCACTATAACGAGCTGACATGATTTGAGTCAGAAAATAGAAAAGATTCTAAGAAACCTTGTGAGCGCCTGATATGTTATTGTGGTTCCATTTAACTTATGTGCCAGCTGAAATGAAGTCAGAAAATAACAGAATAAATATTTTTAATTGCAGTGTACATAACTTCTTTGTTAGATCAACTATATATACATATGCCATGGTAACAACCAACTAAAGATAAATAATTAATATTATTCATACAAATCATTAGTAATATATTTGAAACACTACTATGACAATCAGCAGCTTAGTTGATATTAGATTTACTCTAAAAAGCCATCTGGTTCCATTATGAATGAGAAACAGTTCAGCTTATTATTATATTGAAGTATATAAAGAAAAAATACTTAGGGTGTTACCTGGCAACAGAAACATGAGCATGAATATAGTGAATGAATAAGCTAACAATTCCCTATCAATGTGAATCTTCAAATAGGGATGTCAAAAACTTAAGTGTGAGTTGCTATATGCAGAAGTCACCTTAACATAGGTCAAATGCCAGGATTGTAGGGCTCCTTACAGCAGAAAAGTTATCAAACAGGCTGTATCAAATAATCACTTGGTTAACTCAAAAAAATCATTCTCCCTAAACAACACTGCACAAAATTAAAAATCAAACACACAAACAAGACAGAAAAAACAGTGATGCTCACATCACACTTTGAGATAACTATTAACAACAGGTTTCAGTAGTCTTTGTACTATTTTTAAAAGCACTCCAGGCAGATTCTAATGTGGAGCCAAAGCTCCAACCCATGAACATCAATAAACAAAGTATTACATATCTGAAGAATGGAAAGAGATAATGTAAACATTACAGGTTTAGAGGGATGCAAAGACTCCTCACTGAGGCAGTAGTCACACAGCTCAGGAAAATGTCCTAAGACCTGTTAAAGATCTGCATTGGCACAAAAATCCTTAGGAAAGCATGCATGCCAGCACACAGGCTTCCAGGCTATCATTACCTGATGACATCAACCACTAGATCTGTGAATGTACTAATTCCAGTTTGTCAAGAAATATGACACCTAATGCTACTTAGAATAATTTTCCCCTAGTGACACATTTCCCTACAGGAGAGGATATGTCCATCAGAAAACAGAAGGAAGTGACACTCCTTACTCTAACTTATTCTAATTTGTTTATTCATTTTGTCTGAAATTATTATTAATCTTTTTGTTTTTTAGTGTTTGCTTACAGCAGTTCTGATAAAATATCACACAACTTAGTACAGACTCTATGAGGTTTAGAAAAATTTTCAGTCAAAATCTCAACATCATGATTAAAATCACAACAGATAACAGAATAATTTTAGAGAATGGACACATTCTACTAAGGGTTTCTGGAGATAAAGTGTAAAAAAAAAGCCTAGTATACAGAAAGACGTCATAAATTACAACTAACAAACCATATAAAAGTACTATAGTTCTGTTTTAACAATTATCTGCCAGATACTAGTTAATTCATTTATTTATCCTCAAGGTATTACTAATCTTTTATAGGTCAGAATAATGATTTGCCATCTAAAAGCTGTATTTCCATCTATTTTTCACAACTGTTAGATAACAGAACATTAAACTCCACTATACATGATCCTTACCTTACAAGGGTTTAATCCTAAACAGCATAAAATTGACCTTGACAACAGTTATTAGCAAAGTAAAAAACCTTCATGAAAATAAACTAAACTTTTAGGTTTTCAATATAAAATAACTATTAGGTAAAAGACATGACACAAATTTAAACTTTTTAATAAATCACTGCTTTTTTGCTACAGAAAACTTGATAATATGTGTACTTACTATTTTATCATTAAAGTATAACCTATTTAAAGTTACAAATTTTAAACGGTTAGACATATCTTTTGCCTGATTCACGAGAGGAAAAAAAAGTGTATTTAGCATAACATACATATACTACTTTTTTAAAAAATTTGTTCAAGGTTCACAATCAAGGAAAGGATAAATGAATTAGCCTAATTATAGCACATAATACTCTTTTACAGTTTACTTTAAAGAAGAAAAATCATATCTTGAATTTCTTTCTATCAAACATGTTATCTCATAAAAATTTTTTTAGGAAAAATTCATACTTGCTATGATGACAACATTAGTAAAGAAAGGCTAATAAACTATTCCAGAGTATTTAAAATTCTGATATACAAATAAGCAATTATTTACCTCAGACATAGGGGTTCCCCAGAAGTCATTCTGAAATAAAGTTTTTAAAGGTGTAGACGGATGTAGGTCTTTATTATCCAGTATTGCAGAAACATCATCAAAAACAAAACCACAGAAGAGGCTGTTCCAATAGCAGGCAGTAACCACACCTACTATTAAGGTTACTTCTTTGAGGTTAATATCAGCCATCTTTTCCACAAGTACTCGTGGATAAATCTGTAGAAAAAAATCAATTTTACTACAAGGATAATTAAAATAAAGACTGAATGTTAATTGTTCCAAAGAATTAATTCTTTAAAGTCCAGCTGAACGTCATACTTTTAAGAATTAGTTGATCATCTCTCCCAATTCTTAACCTAAGACAAAATTGTTCCTTCATATGAATTTTTATACCTGTTATAGTCCTTTATCATACCACTCAACCTTTGGACCTGTCTCTCTAGCTAACTGGAGAAGGATACCTGGGATACAGATATAAAAAAAATAACATGAAAACACTAGCATGATAAATAGTATAAATGAAGCTTTGTAGGAAAAAATATAGTGCTTGGAAAGATACAAAACCTGGGTTGTCTAAAATGCAGGAAAAGCCTACATACTAATTTAAAATTTTGTCTATAAACTTTATCATAGATACCTACACAAAGGAAAAAACATAGTATACACAGGGTTCAGTACCATCTGTAGTCTCATATAGCCACTGGGAATATTGAAACTTATCCTCCTAGGATAAAGGGATACTACTGTACTTTATGTAAGTGGCTATCAATTATTACCTAAATCAGGAGTCCAAACCTGTAACCTGCAGCCTTGTTTATTAGTTCGGGTAAAATTTTTAAAAAGTGTTTGTCTTGAATGCCTTTAGGATAGCCACATACTAGACAAATAACTATACAGTTATACTTGATTCGCTATGTTATCTGTCTGGCCCTTGTGACATGGATGCCCTTATGACCCAGATGTAAATCAATTTTTCTCTTTCCCTCTACAACAAATATGGAGAATGGGACTCATGTACAGCAATTCACAATTAGTGCACTATTTTAGAACGTAGTCAGTGAAGAAACAGTTTAGAGTAGGAATAAGTACATTAACTGGATACTGAAGAATCAGCCCCAAATAAAAATAAGTGAGAAAGTACTCTCAGATAACAAGCTGATGATACTTCTCTAGTTAGAATAGCTTCTTTAGTATAACTTACTCTTATTACTTGCAAAAGGGAGAATGGTTTTCGAAAATTGTCCATATCCAAACACCCTCAACCTATTGTTACCTTATGAGGCAAAAGAGACTACAGAAATTCATAACTTGAGGATTCTGGGATGAGATTATTCTGGATTATACAGATGAGCCAGTTCAATGGCATGAGACTTTACAAGTGAAAGAGACAGGAAAGTTAGAATAGCAGAGGTCAGAGTGCTAGGACAAGCTTGAACCACAAGGTAATGAGTAATGGTAGCCCCTAAAAGCTGCCATATGACCCAGCAAGTCCTAGGCATTTACTCAAAGAATACAAAAATACTAACTTGTACTCCCATGTTTATTGCACTATTAACAATAACAGAGAAGATATGGAAACAAACTAAGTGCCCCAAAACAGATGAAAGGGTAAAAAAATATAGTATATATATACACAATGAAATACTACTCGACAATCAGAAAATAAACTCATGCCATTTGCAGCAACATGGATGAAGCTGGAAGGGATCATGCTAAGCAAAATAAGCCCGAAGGAGAAAGATAAATACTGAATGGTATAAATACTGAATGGTATACTGTACAGAATATAGAGGAAGTAAACAAAGGGGCAAAGATAAACTTCTAAAGATAGAATTGAGCTATCCAGAGGGGAAGGAGGAAGGGAAGAAGTGAGAACAGGCATGGAGCACAATGGACTATGGTGGATGACTACGGGCACTTTTGATGGTGGGTACACTATGGTGACTTCACCTGAAGGGGTAAATATTATACTTCCAAAACACTAACAAGGATGTAAGGCAATGGTTTTAAAAAAAAAGAAAAGAAAATAATTTTGGGACTACTACCCTACAAACAGCACTTTGTGGACTGAAATGTCAATGCAGTACATTGAATGCATAATTAATATCTTTATTTGATTAAAATATACAAATATACATACATACATCGTTCATTTCTTCTGTTGACTGTGCTTGTAATTACTCAAGTGCCTACAGCTACCTTACTTAAGGTTGGCTATCTAAAGGGTAGGGGTTTCAGCTTGAAAAGCTACTCTCTGCTACTTGTGCTTATGTTCAGTAGGTCAGCCTGAACTTCTTTAAATGGTGGTTTTCAGAGAGCATTGGTGGTTCCCAATGCACAAATTATTTTCAAGTCTCTGCTTACTGCATAATTTTTACTGCCACCAAGCAAGATAAACTCAGAATAAATGAGGGATTGTTGACAAAAGAGCAAGATAACAGAAGTTTTGAAGTTTCTCTAAGGGAACATCCTCTGATAGAAAGGGAGAGAACTGGTTTTCATGCATGGGACCACCTTAGCTGTGGAGCTTTATTAGGTTCTGTCCATATGAACTACCTGCAAAGATAAGACTTTAGTAGAAGAGAAGGGTGTTACAAAGGGGCAATAATAAAGGGAGATATAATTCACGGCCATTACTTTAACAGCGTAATACATACTATTAAATGTTAGTTGTGAGAATGCTAAGACTGGATGCTTTCTCCCCCAAATTTATGTTAAATACTAATGCCTAATATGATGGCATTTGGAGACGAAAACTTTGGGAAGTGATTCAATGATTAAGTACCCTCATGAATGGTTGTATCTTCTCCACTAAAATAATTTACTATGTTTTATCAATATTTTACATTTTCTAAAAGTTTCTTTGGCTTGTACAGTTTGTTCAGTCTGCATTTATAGTGACTCCTACTTATCTTTCCAGTCTCCTCATGTTGAGAAAAGACAAGTATCTGCTTGCTACACAGATTCCTCTCCACAAGAATAAGTCAAAACTAAACATTTATGATACACAGGGGATAGTAAATTTCTTATGGCCACACTTTATTTTAGATGCTGGAAAATAAAGTTACTATTCATTTTCTTGATAAAGTAGTTTAAAAAAGGAATAGAAATAACACCTGAGAAACAGATTATTTGGTACAAAGAACAGAGGTAGCAATTATGAAAGTTAAGTCTTTCCATTGAAATGATTTTTGGTCAGATAAAACAGCTTATAAAACCACAGTGAAAAAAGAAGGCAGGTCCAGGCAAATGCTGCTGTAATTAGACCATTTATAAAATTGTCACATAAATCTCTTCTTGAAACTGATTCAGAAAATTTTATGAAAAATAATGGTTTCAATGAGGATTTTAATTAAATTTCATGATTCACAGTTACACATAAACATGATATAGTGCATTATGACCTTTTTTTCCCTGCTATAACCCCAGTGTCTAGCACAGTGCACAAGCTTACAAATATCATCAGCATGTGTAAAAGAATGAAATCTAAGCAAGATCTGAGTTACATTCTTAGTTTCATTGATTATTACAAGATTACTTAACTTATACAATCTTGTTTTCACATCTGAAAAATAAAAGTAAAAGCTTACCATTAGACCAGGTACCCTGAATTGTTAGGAATAGAAAAAGGTAAGTCTTTCTATTGAAATGATTTTTGTTCATATAAAACTGCTTATAAAAACAGAGAGAGAGAGGGAAATAAAAACCAATCAAATCTAAAAAACACAAAACTAATAAATGACTAAGTAGAAAATAATAATTATAATGACTAGAATTCCAACTTGCTACAATAACAGATTCCTACTTCGATTTATGTATGTAAGCATAATAGGTAACATAACTTGTACTCAAGAAATATTAGATTTCATCCCTGCTAAATACAAATTAACCGCACTGAACATTAAACATTTACTGAAATTGAGGAAGTTACATAATGAAAATATGATACATAGATAGCAAGACTGAAGAACAAGCACTTTACAAATATTGATTCTCAGAAACTTTGAGGAGGCAGAATAAACAGTTCAGAAAACGTCCCATCAGAAAGATTTCAGTTCAATCACATTATTTAATTTTGATCAACGTGCTTAACCTATTTGTTTATTAGCTGGAAAGTGAGTACTAAATAAGCATCTATTTCACTGGATTGTTTTAAGATTAAGTATGATGACAAAAACAATAGTAATCAAAATAGCACGGTATTGGCATAAAAAGAAATATACTGATCAACGGAATAGAACAGAAACCTAGAAATAAATGAAGAAATCAACACTATACTGCGGAGATAGTTTCCTTAATAAGTAAGTAGCACTGGGAACTGAAGAGTCACAGACATAAGAATGAAAATGGACTCCTATTTTACACTAACTGAAAAATCAACCCCTATGTTACACCTATCACAAAAATGGATTAGACATTTCAATGTAAGACTGTGAAAACAAAAAAGCTACTATAAGAGAACATAGAGAGTAAGTTCTATGACATTGGTCTTGACAGTATTTCTTTGACTTTGAAACTGAAAGCAAAGGCAAAAAAAAAAAAATAAGTGAAACAACAAGTAACTAAAAAGCTGTAGAGTAAAGGAAACCATCAACAAATGAAAAGACAACCTACTGAATGGAAGAAAAAAATCTGTAAGGAATGTCTAATAGAGGTTAATATCCAATATAATAAAAACTCACACAATGAAATAGCATTAAAACAATCAATTAAGAAATGGCAGAAACGTCTTCTAAAGAAGATATACAAATTGCCAATAGGTTCATGAAAAGATGCTCAACATCACTAACCATCAGGGAAATGTGTATCAAAATCCAGTGAGATATCAAGCTGACGAAAAAAAAAGAAATGCAGTATATACATAATAGAGTATTACTTACACATAAAAAAGAATGCAATCTTGCCATTTACTACAACATGGATGGATCTTGTTGGCATTAAACTAAGTGAAATAAGTCATAGAAAGACAAAACTCTATGATCTATGTGAAAACTAAGAACAAACAAACTCATAGAAACAGACTGATCAAAAAGTACAAATTTCTAGACATAAGATAAATAATTCCTGTAGATGCAATATACAGAATGTTGAACGTGTGGGTGAGAGAGGTATATTAAACAGAATTTGGCACATAATACTCTTCAAGTCAATTATTATTCCCACAAATATTTAAGATGAAATCTCATAAACATCAGTATCAATATCTTTTGATTTTCTAGGGAGCTGTTTTTCTTTTAACTCAAGCATGTATTTCGGAAAGAAATCTACTATTCATTATGAAAGGAAAATCTACCATCAATTCCAATTTTTTTTTAAGTAGAAAAGGGAACAAGAGGAAAAAAGAGGAAAGGCACTGTTCCAAACTGTCATTGGATAAAAAAAAAAAATGTCACTAATGGCAAGTTTAGAGCGTTTAAGAAAGTTACCTACTGGTGTATCATACTCCAGGATGGCTGTGAGCAGCGGGAGAAGCAAAACTTGCACAAACAGGAGCTCTATACACTTGAGAAGGCGCTTTCACCCAACGGTAAACAGGCAAGTGACAGCAACAGGACTGGTGATCACTGAGACCCCCCGTCTCCCCTCTCTGACGGTGGGCCGGAATAAGTTTTAAGTTTCTCCTCTCTAGAATCTTCACTTTACACTAGCTCTTCAGCTTTCACATCGTTCAATTCATGACGGTAAAAGTGTGACAGGTAAGATGGGCGGGGTTTTCTCAATTTTTCCCTCTCCCTCAAACCACAAACTCGGCGCGGCGCCTACTCCACAGTATCACAATTTCTGATACCAAGGAAAGCGCAAACTTTTTCTACTTAAAGCGGGCACCTCCCGGGGAGAGGCCGACAAACGCCTTTCGAGAACGTCGGGTTATCATAAATCTTCAAACCCAAGCCAGGCCCTTCCGCCCCAAAGGTAGGAGCTTCTTCAACCCGGGACCGCAACCCTCAACTCCTCCCCCGCCGCCGCCCCGACCTCACCTGAGGGCGGTTCCACCGGGGATGGCTTAAGAAAACCTCAGGAACAGCGGTCCAGCTAGTGACGCCACCGAAAGCACAATCATGGTCTAGCTCGTTCAGGTGAGCTTAGACGCGCCTCTCCGCCTGTGCGCCTCCCGCCTCCGGGGTCTTTACCTCGCCGCCCTGGTACCGTCGCAGCCGTCCGCATTGCACGCCGGGAATGGCCTACCTCCACTCCTCAGAGACTTCAGTTCCCAGGATGCACAAGCATCCGAACAGAATTGCACTCTGGGATTTAGAGTTCTAGACCCAAGTCTTCTCCCAGTCTTTTATACCTGAGTGCAGGGACCGAGCTGGGAAATTTAAACGTAAAGCACGACCTTACTGTCGTGAATTGTAGTCTCACCGTCATCCGGGGCCTTGTTCGGATCTTGCTGGGTAGGGAATGGTGTCGCCTAGCAGCCACCGCCGCTAGCGTTTGCTCGAGACAAGTTGGCGGGATCCGGTGTCCGGGTGGAACCACGCTGGGGAGCGGTCAGGCGTGGTCCAGGGCTCGGTTTGGTGGGTGCGGTAGATGAGTTAGTGGCGCTGGTTGCCTGGCTTGGTCTACGTGGGCGGATCTTTGATCCTGGTGAGCGGGAGCAGCCAATCTCTTAACCACGCAGATCCTTTAAGCCGCAGGGCCCATAAACTACAATTCAGCCTGTCCGCCCTTTGGTCCTCACTGCATTTACCTTCTCAGTTCATTCCCGGTTTCCCCGGCCCAGGTGCACTCATTTCAATCATTTGTTTTTTACTCCTAGTTCTGGCTTCTCCGAATCAAGCTTTCGAAGCACCCTGCACTTGGCAACATTAGTTATTTACGCTCCTTAACTTAAATTAGTTTTAACAATTTAGTTCGTACAATAGCTAATGGTTTGTGCCAACTGCTGTAATTTTGATCAAGGCTACTATACCCACTTACCTGTTATGCGGGTAAGGAGACATACTAAACACCGTGGAGTGTTAAAATTCTATAATGTGCAAAATATGAAAATGATTGCAAAAACAATAATGTTGTTTATTTTGAAAATGTTTTGTTACAGAAGGTAAAGCACAGTGAAATAATTCAAGATGCCACCTAATATAAACTGGAAAGAAATAATGAAAGTTGACCCAGATGACCTACCTCGTCAAGAAGAATTGGCAGATAATTTGTTGATTTCCTTATCCAAGGTGCTTAATAGATATTAAATATCTATAAGTGCAACTATGATTAATCTAAGTTGACCCTGAAATCACTGAATACTATTTCTAGAAGATTTTTTATATTTTGTTTCAGGATTATAAAATATGTAACAGTTGCTTATCTGTTACTTAGGTGGAAGTAAATGAACTCAAAAGTGAAAGTCAAGAAAATGTGATACACCTTTTCAGAGTTACTCAGTCACTTATGAAGGTTTGTATGCAGTAGGTTTTAATAATTGCTTTGAGTATTAGACGTTTAAGGATCTGTTCTTAAGTTAGTCTCTGTGAAAGTACTTTGCACTCAAAAATGAAATCTTTATATGTGGATTGAGAATTTAACTGTAAAATATTGCTAGCTTCTGCACTCATGCTCCTAAAAGAATGTATAAGGAACAAAATAGGTATGTTTAAAAATAACATAGGGGGTTCTGTGTCAATTATTAACATAATCCTGAGGTTAACATGAAAACTGCAGGCAATTACTTTAGGGATCTGTTAGAAGGAAAAGAGATTTCGGTCTGAGAAAACTTCCGTAAAGGGCAAGGACTGATAAGTGATTTTAGGTAAGTGGAAGACAATGGTAAAACGTTATGGAGATTCTAGAGCTAGAGGTTACCATAAATAAAAGCTTAGTACAAATGTGCTTATTCTTTACATTTAAGGTGACAAGTACAGAAAATTTATATTAGGAATAGAAAATGGGAGATAGTGGAAAATTACAAAGGGAAAAGTTGCAATGTTAAACATAAAATGAGGGAAAAAGAGGAGTCAAAGATTTTTCAACTGTTAGGAATCTAAAAAATTGGTTTTAAGTAAGAAAATCATCTATTCAACAAATATTTACTAACCATCGTTGTGTCTCAGGTATAGGTAAATAAGTATTGGGATAGCAAACAATACACAATTCTTTTTTTAGTGTTCACACTAGTGTCAAGGCATATTTAAATAATTTTTTAAATGTTTAGATGAAAGCTCAAGAAGTAGAGCTAGCCTTGGAAGAAGTTGAAAAAGCTGGAGAAGAACAGGCAAAATTTGGTAAGTGCCTTAGAATAAGATTATTATAGCATTTATTATGTAATTTATTCATTAATCAATAGAAAATGAACTTTAATTTTTTTATATTTTAATAAAAATATTTTCAATAATGTGTATGCTCAATTTATTTTGAGTCATTTCTAGAACTTCATGGTCAAATATAAAATAGTTATTTTTATCTTGTGCCTATTAATACAGTTATGATAGAATTTTTTAATAGAATTTTCTTATTAAAATTTAAGTTTTGAATTAAATCTGACTGAAATATTCATTTTTTTTATAGAAAATCAATTAAAAACAAAAGTAATGAAACTGGAAAATGAACTGGAAGTAAGTCCTTTTGTATTCTCTAAGGTGTATTTGTTAATTTTATTATTTTGAATTATTTCAAATTTGTTGACAATTATTGGCTGGAAAAAATCACAAGAGTGACACTGTTGTTATTTATTTGTTCAGTCTTCATTTTACATACCTATTGTTAACCTTAAGTTCTTCTAAGGATTGTGCATCTAATTGTGAACAAAATAAAGCATTCAATAGATGCATGAAACTTAAGAGTTTAGAGAGTTATACAGATGGAGTACTAGTAACTGAGTTGCAGGAAGGCATGAGGAAATTTGAAGACTAGTATGGTAAAAGAATTAGCTTCTGAGAAAGCCAAGAGTTAAAGTATGAATGTATTGTTGTGGAAGTGAATACTTTGAGATTCCTGAGAATTTGGGAAGTAGCATGATATACAAGTACATTAAGCTTTAAATGCAGGAAGATTCTTCTTCCTTTGTGGTAGGAACAGAGGAAGAATGGGTGTTTATAGAAGCTTTTATATTTATAGCTTTAGTGCCTGGAAATTGAGAGGCTAAAGATGTGGTCACCTGGTAAAAATCACAGTGGGAAATGTGTGGCCAAATTTAAAGGCGATCATAAAAAATTTGAACTATAGTAGAAAATGAGCTGGACATAAGGGAACCTAGAATTGTACAATTTGAGTCAAATCCTCATTCTTTTACTGGTTAACTCTGAACTTTTATGAAGAAGGGTTTCTTTATTCATTACTATATAGCTGGATCCTTGGAAAATAACTACTCACAACATTTATTAAGTGCATTATGAAGTCTGTTTTAGTGTTTAGCCAGGCAGCTGCAGTAGAGTAGATAGGGCAGTTAGAGGTTTTGGAACTGAAAGTGGTTCAGGTGATTGATTATGAAGTTGTAACTAAATAGGCAAAAAATTCAAGAGGGGGAGAGGTTAGAGAGGAGTCAAGGGGTTAGAGAGGGTTCTATGAGGTAAAAGGGCAGATTTGCTGAGAATGATTGAGAAGATATTCCCACTTAGAAAAGGTAGTGGTGAGGGCATGGAAGTAGAAGACTTAAGTAAATTCAGAAATAGAGACCAAATTGAAAGTTATTTGGATGCAGAAATTGTATGGGAGGTGAGGGGTGATGGTGGGAAAGGGCTCAAAGAAAGATTGTACCAAAAATTCTCAGTTAACTTTGAGAGGGTGTAACTAGGACATTGGTAGTTCACTTCTACCTTGGGTGGTAGGGATGGGGTAGCTAGGTATCAGGTGAGAATCAAAGCAGTTAAGAGTTTTTGCAGGATACTACAGGAGTCATAGTCTACAATTGCAAGTTGGGGTAAATCAACACCTCTTTTTTTTTACTTTTTTACTTGGGTGTAAAAGAATAAGCATGTCTCAAATGAAAGAGTTCCAAAGGAATGAGTACACTAAATGAGTCTAATTGTAGCTAAAGGAAGGTAGTGGATAGGAAGATTCCGTAAAATAGAAAGCTAAGGATGTCAAATACTAATTTATCTTGGAATAAGAATTTTGAGAGAAGTAGAAAAATCTTTTTGAAGAAGGGATAGAGAAAAATTTAGTTAAGGTGGAGAAAGGGATGTTGAAGGAATGAACATGAGACAGGTTAACTGACCCAAGAATATGATGTTTTGGACCATGACTCAGGAATATGAAGTAAAATAGATTTATACTGACTGCAATATTTTCAAGATATTCTAAAGTCTCGACTGTCTAGTATGTAGCTATTTATATTTAACTTTGTTAAAATTAAAATAAAAAATTCAGGGCCTCCCTGGTGGCGCAGTGGGTTAAGCAACGCGCTATGAAGCAAACCACAGCCACTGCAGCATGAGTTCGATCCCTGCCGCCGGCCAGAGAGGGGACCCACATGGTGAGGCAGACCTCTCCTGCCTTGCCCACTGCTCCCTTCAGCAGTGTACTTCAGTTGATCTGCCTGTTCTGCTCCCCGCTCTCTGTGGTGAATCCTCTCACCCCCCACACCTCTGGCCTGTACCCCAGTGACTGTATGCATAAATAAATAAATCTTTAAAAAAAAAATAAAATAAAAAATTCAGCTGTTCATTTGCACCAGGCAGATTTCCAGTGCTCTGGAAATATAGCCATGTGCATACAGTGCACTGTACTAGACAGGCAGAGAGAATTTTCATTTTTTTGAATAGTCATGTTGGACACTTTGGTCTCTATGGTCCCTGGTATGAGGGAAAGGGCATGTTAAGAGCACCAGTGGTCAGTCAGTAACTGGGATGGAGACTCTAGTGGTTTATAACCTTATCAGAGCTTTGAAGCTAAGAGGAAGCTTATGCTGGTTATCACCTATGTTTTGTGTCCTTGCTGTACAGTTTGGTACCTGCAGCTCAGCAGCTATAATAGCCTAAGTTGTTGACAGTCAATTCTTTATAACTGGGTGGCTTGAGAAAAACTTTAAGGGTTTTTTGTTTGGAAACTTAAGCTTAAATAAGTAAACTTTTAAAAAAACAATTTTTAAGCTAACGTGACTTTAAACATCTGATGATTTTCTATAAAACATTTAAAATCAAGATAATTATTTGCTTTGATTCATTTGAATCCTCAAATGTAATGCAATGTAATGCAGTTGATTTATATTTTTGGATCATTACTTTAAGATGGCTCAGCATTCTGCAGGTGGACGTGATACTCGGTTTTTACGTGATGAAATCCGCCAACTTGAAAAGCAACTGGAACAAAAAGATAGAGAATTGGAGGACATTGAAAAGGAGTTGGAGAAAGAGAAAAAAGTTAATGAACAAGTAAGGCACATTTAATCAATGAATATTAATTTTATCTAAACAAAACACCTCTTGGGTGATGGTGCACTGGTGAGATGGTGATGGGGAATACATGGGGACTACAATTAATGGCAAGTATATGTAAATTTTAAAATATTTTAATAAAAAAAAAAGAAAAGATGGAAAAAAAAATCACGTAACTTCGATGTTTTCAACAGGTGTTTTAAAAACATGTAAATTTGCCATGTTACCCACTTTATCACAATAAACATTTCTTAATATAGTCAAAACAAAAAAACAAAGCACCTTATGATGCTTTTTATAATTATTGGTAACTTCATTTTTATTTTTGTATGGTATATTTGAGAAATGATGCACATTTTTCTCTAAAGTTTTATATCACTGTGTCATCACATCTTTAAAACACATTGGACATGGTGCTTCTGGTGAACAGGAAAGTCTTTATGCAGATGTATTTTTCTCAGCATATTACAGTTTTTTATACAAGTATGCAAATGATAATTTGGTATGAAGAAATTAATAGGCATTCATTAATAAATGACTTTCTTACTTGCTAGACTTTATTTGGGGGGAAAGATATTTCTTTTTATTAATTATATTATTAATAGACTTAGAAATTAATCTTTGAATGATATATTCAATACTAATCAAAATTCCTGGGTTTTCAGGTATGCCTTTATGGATTCTTGAAAAGTTTTTTTAATACATTGTTTTGTAAATTAATGCATAATTCAAATCAGACATTTCATCTTTTATATAAGAACGGCTTTATTATCTATTTAGTTGTTTCTTATTATTTATAAAAGAATTCATTAATGTTTAATTTGAGGAGACAGTTTTTGCAGAAAAATTTATAATTCCTGTCAGAAAATAATACATTATTTTGCTTCAACTATCAGTAAATTTAGTACAAAATTTGAACCTTAATATGATAACTATTTCCAGATACCACCCAGAAACTTTTCATCATCCTATGGAAGGTCTCTGTTATGTTACATGCTGATAATTTTATTTTGTTCATTTTTTTCTCAGAAACAAAGGGTTGTACATTTCAAGTAAATAGCAATGCTTGAAATAATATTTAAAGGGAATCCATCATAAATTGATTTGTAGGAAAAAGCGTCCTTATTCTTGACATACCTATTTTATTATATACTTTAGAAGGGTCTTTTTTTAAAAGAGAGCAATGTGTATGATTTTCAAGGTGAAAAAAAAATAAGGATTGATGCCACTTAAAGGTTAAGAATAAGCCTTTAGAGGATTACCTGCTCCATTGACATAGTAAACTAATATAGGAAAACATTGTTCTTAATATTTGAGGATCCAACCTATGATATACAATAATAGAATTGTGGGGAAATGTCTGTCTGCGTGGTTGTTTATTAGTTAGCTTCTCGTCATTCATCGCATACCCTTAGGTATTTTTTTCATTCATATCATCATTCATACCTTAGACTTTATTCATTAGCACATGCACTTGAAAATAATGTGTATGTTTCTGTCCAGCTGCTAGGTTCTTGAGATGGAATCTGGGTATGGTTGTTTTAGCAGTTTCTTTAAGTCATTTAATTTTATTATTTTTGTTATACCAGAGAATATGCTAAATACTAGGTATACAGTAAGCAAAGATATTCTTCATTCTCAAGGATATTTGTTATAAATAATAAATGTAGCTTAATATGCAAAAATGTAAGAATACTTCAGGATACTCTGCGTAAGGATACCTAAATCAATCTTACGGTTCAGGAAGTGATCTGTAAACTGATACTGAAGTTAACTTGGAAAAGAGCATGTAATGTTTATGATGGTTAAGGAAAAAGCATTCTGAATAGAATAAGAATTTGCTAAATTGTAGAAGTAAGACATAGCATGGTGAATTCAGGGAACTGCAGTTACTCATTTTGAATATAGATAAAAATAGGGTAGAATCCTTGCTATGTTCCAAATACTTTCTATATGTATTAACTCATTATTCCTTATTTGATACTTACTATATGAGGTAGTAACTTTTCTCTCTCGTACTATATATGAACCAACTGGGACTTGAATGAAATCACTTGTATATGGGAAAGAAAATACTTCATAATATTTTGCTATCCCATGCACTGAGCATTGTGCTAAGGATTTTACGTGCATCATATTTAATTCTTCTGTCAACATATGAGATGAGAAAACTGAATTAAGAACAATTTATACTTTACTAGAAATTGGTGGCAAGGGAATAAATCCTTGCCTTTCTAGATTTCATTCAGATTGCTCTCTTTTAAACATTATGTTATTATATTACTGCCTTAAATATTTGAGTATTTTCACCAGGAGCAAAGAGTATTTCAGCTACTGACTTAGAACTATAGAATGATGAAGATTTTGGACAGAATTATCATTAAGTTATAGGAGTGGAAGAAAGGGGGTAATTTTTTTTTGTTGTGTTTTTGTCTCTGTAGTCTTTGGTTAGAGTTTTATTTCTTACTATTTTACTTTTAATATTTTAAACTTAACCTGGTCTATCCTTACTAGTCTTTACTTAGTTTTCAAAAATTTAGATATTATACTTGTCTTGGGTCAACAATTGGTCCTTAAAAGTTAAGTATTCTGTTTTTAATGGAAGAGAATTTAAAATTTAAAATGATTAGATAAAAACCTGGCTCTGTATTGAATTACTGCTGAATTTTATCTTTCTTTCTACTTTTTAGTTGGCTCTTCGAAATGAAGAGGCAGAAAATGAAAACAGCAAGTTAAGGAGAGAGGTTAGTAGAAATCTTTAGTAGTATTGATGATTTAATGGGTATTTGTTTAAAAGTTTTTCATAAAGTTTTATTGTAATCAGAACTGGAATCTTAAATAACTGGTATTTTCAAACTGACTGATTTTATGAGCTGACTTTTTTGTCTCAGGAAATAGAAACTTGAAAGGTGAGGCCATTAAATACTATATTTACCTCATAGATCTATGTGGGTATATTTTGTTTCTGTTTTATAAGCAACTCCTTGCTAGTTAATAATGAACAAGTGACAGTTTGTCTTATTTCTCTTAATTTAGAAAGCATTCTTCAACAGTTTTTGTTTTTCATAAAATCTTTTAAATTCTGATTGTTATTTGGTTCTTGAGCCAAATAATGCATGTATATTTTTACCTTGATAGGAATTTTTTTTTTAAACATAAAATTTTTTTTGTCTTTTGGTTGATTTTATTCTTTGGTTTTCTTTGGTTATCCAAAATGATATCTCATTCTCTTAAATTTCTCTCTTTTTTTTTGCTTTCTTTAGTTTCTGATTCTTACTTTTAATTATATGTTACCTTTCTCATTTCTAATTACTTTTTCCTGTCCTTTTCTGGAGAACAAACGTCTAAAGAAAAAGGTGAGATTTTTAAAAAGGGTGGAAAACCTTGAACTTTAAAGACATGTTTTGTGATCACTATTTAGAAGATACAATTTTGTTTCTCTGGATAGCTCCTTAATAAAATATTGTATTTGACTCACCTTCAGAATGAACAGCTTCGCCAGGATATTATCGACTACCAAAAACAAGTAGACTCACAAAAAGAAACACTTTTATCAAGAAGAGGTGAAGACAGTGACTACCGATCACAACTGTCTAAAAAAAACTATGAACTTGTCCAATATTTGGATGAAATTCAGGTAAAATGGCAATGACTCCTATAAAACTTCAATTTCGTAATAATGTAAGTTTAGTATTTAGTCCTACATTTTAATTGTTCCACATAAATCTGCACCTGTGAACTTGCAAACATGAAATACATTGCATCTTTGAAGTTGCAAAATTGCAAAATCATTCTTTTATATGCGTATACTGGACAATGTTTTGGAAAAGTTGAGATTCTTAGGTACAGTTTTCATGACATTTAATTTCATATAATTAACCAGCACCAGTTGATACTAGCACTCTGTAAAGAATTCTCTTTTCTCCAGCAGACATTTATGATTTACATTTCATTTTAACTTTGTTTAAATTTCAGTTTCTTAAGTTATTTTTAACCGTAGTACTTTTAACTTTCTTAGACTTTAACAGAAGCTAATGAGAAAATTGAAGTTCAGAATCAGGAAATGAGAAAAAACCTGGAAGAGTCAGTACAAGAAATGGAGAAGATGACTGATGAGTATAACAGGATGAAAGCTATTGTGCATCAGACAGATAATAGAATGGAACAGTTAAAAAAGGAGAATGATCATTATCGTCTTCAAGTAAGAATTCCTGTTAGGCTAATCTTATTGCATAGACTTCATTTTGCCTCAATACTGTTGGCTTGAAATTTTTTTAAATTTATTTAATTATTTATTTTTTTGCAATGTTTGCTTTCTTTTCTAAGTGTAGTCCCCGTAGAGTTTCCACTACCCATTTACCTGTGCACCATCACCATAGTCCCTTATGCTCTTCCTGTCCCTGCCTTGATCCCAGTACCTCCCTCTTCCCTGCAGATGACTCAGATTTGTATGTCTGTTTATATTTGTTTTGTTGTAGTTTTGTTATTTTTTTCCCTTGACCGCCTATAATCTTCCTGTAAGTTAGACCCTCCGGTATTTTTCTTTTTCCTTCTGTCTTATTTCACTAAGCATAATCCCTTCAAGCTCCATCCATGTTTCTGTGAATGGCTGTAGTTTTATCTTTTTTGATCGCCGAGTTATATTCCATTTTGTACATATACCACATTTTCTGGATTCAGTCATCTATTTTTGGGCATTTGGGTTGATTCCATGTCTTACCTATTATAAATAATACTGCTAAACATGGGGGTACATGTTATCCTTTGAATTAATGTTTTTGTGTCCTTCGAGTAAATCTCTACGAGCAGGGTAGCTAGGTCATACAGTAGTACCATTCTTAGCAGACTGAGGAACCTCCTTATAGCTTCTCATTGAGGCTGGACCAATTTGCATCCTCACCAACAGTGTAGGAGAGTTCCTTTTTCACCACATCCTCACCATCATTTGTGGTTGCTACTTTTTTTAATATGTGCCATTCTTACTGGTATCAAATGGTATCTCATGGTGTTTTAAATTTGCATTTCCCAGATTATGATTTTTTTCATATGCCTGCTGGTCATCTGCATTTCATCTTTGGAGAAGTGTCTTTCAAGTTTTTTTTGCCCACTTTTTGACTGGATTGTTTACTTTTTGTTGAGTTGTGTGAGTTCTTTGTTGATTTTTGTGATCAATCCCTTATTGGTTGTATGGAGTGCAAACATTTTTTCCCCAAACAATAGGGTGTCTTCTGGTTTTGAGGAATGTCTTTTCTGCTGTACAGAAGCTCTTTTATTTAATGTCGTCCCAGATGGTTATCTTTTTCTTCATTTTCTTTGCTTTCGGTGATGTGTCTTTAAAGATGCTATTGAGTTGTATGTCATGTTGTGTTTTGCCTATTATTTTCTTCTATATATTTTATAGTT
Source organism: Galemys pyrenaicus (assembly GCA_019455555.1). Classification (NCBI taxonomy): domain Eukaryota; kingdom Metazoa; phylum Chordata; class Mammalia; order Eulipotyphla; family Talpidae; genus Galemys; species Galemys pyrenaicus. The sequence goes on along the minus strand of JAGFMF010011752.1, from coordinate 19,489,701 downwards.
TCAGGTCTTATGTCTAAGTCTTTGATCCATTTTGAGTTGGTTTTTGTGCATGGTGAGAGGTAGTAGTCTAGCTTCATTCTTTTGCATGTGGCAGTCCAGTTTTCCCAGCACTATTTATTAAACAAGCTATCTTTGTTCCATTGCATATTTTTTACACATTTGTCAGATATTAGTTGTCCATAGATTTGTGGGTTTATTTCTGCGTTTTCTACTTGATTCCACTGGTTTGTGTGCCTGTTTTTGTTCCAGTATGTTATTTTGAAATTTAAAAAGTACTTTTATCTGTGATCTTATTTTTAATATGTGCCATACTTATATATTTGCCATATGAGTTTCTCTAGCAACATTTATACATACCTCATTTTACAAAGTTGATACCTGAATGAATGTGTAGATAACAGTTCTGCCAAGTTTATAACTGGGGGTTTTCTACTAGAGACTCTTTGAAATTTGGACCATAAAGTTTCATTTTGTAATTTAAAATAAATACATTATAAATATCATAATCATATTGTTCACTATTTACATGGATTAAACTTGTTTAAAAAATATAATCATGCCTTAAAATAATATTTCTTGGTAATGAAAAATAATCACACAATTGTGAAGTTGCAAAAATCTTTAATGTTGTCTGTAACTATAGTCACATGCAAACAGTAATAATGTATATTAGAAATATGTATGTCTATATGTGTATGCATATGCATAATGTGGATATATGTGTAAATACATATATATAATGAATATATATGGAACTGATTTGTAACAATACTTGAAATTATTGTGTCCTCTTAGGTACAGGAACTTACAGATTTTCTCAAAGCAAAAAATGAAGAAGATGATCCTGTCATGGCAGCTGTCAATGCAAAAGTAGAAGAATGGAAGGTGCTTTTTTCCATCCCTATCATGACTTTTTCATAATGTATTTTATTTTTTTTATTAAAATATTTTAAAATTTACATATACTTGCCATCAATTGTAATCCCCATGTATTCCCCATCACCATCTTACCAGTGCACCATCACCTCAGTCCCTCGTGCTCCCATCTTCCCTCAACCCTCCCCCTCCCCTCCTACCAGGTGCCCCCAGTCTGTCCTTGTCTCCTCATTTTTGGTTTCTGTGTCTTTATTGCTGTTATTGTTATTATTATTATTGTTCTTATTCCTTTCCTTGATACTCCTTTGGTTCCCTTATGTTCCTCATAATGTGTTTTAAATTTCAGTTTTTTAGTCTTAGTGTTCTTCAAAGCAAAGTTAGACAGTTTAGGCTCATTAATGACATTCTTATTAGACATTTTTAAAGGTATATCAAATGTTTTAGAAAAGTTCTAATAACTCTCCTGTGTAATGCTTAGCTTAGTTGTTGTCAAATGAACTCTTTATATCAATGAGTTAACTTTAAACTTTCTAATAGAAATCTAAGTCCAAAAGGTAGTATATTTAAAAAATATATTTCTGAGTAAAATTAATGTTCTTTTCACATAAATGACAGCGTGTATACATTAGTTATGTCGTACCATGTAATTTTAGTTTTTGTGACTCTTTTTATGTGAGGACAATAGAAGCATTAACATTCAGTGGGAGTGGGAATAAGGAAAGGGATCTTTCAGAGTCATTGAAAAGTCTTTTCAGAAGTCTCTTCAACCTCACCACCCTGTAACCCAGCCAAATCCTTCAGCCTTGCCATATCAAGAGCTAGGATTGTGATGGTTGCATATTTTAAAAATTATCTGAAATGACTTTTGAATATTTTTAATTGTAAAAGTTAACACTTCTATAGTCAGCATTTCTGATAGGGCTCAGTTTTGTTGGTCCTTTGGAATTGGTTGTCATCTAATAAGTTCAGATAACCTGCATTTTAAACAGTAGAAACAGTAGCAGTGGAGAGGAGGTCTACAGAATCAATCAGAGGTCAGTAAAGTTTCTATAAAAGACCAGAAAGTAAATGTTGTAGACTATCTTGTCTTTGTTGTAATTGTTCAGCTCTTCTATTATAACATAAAAGCAGCCATAGACAATACACAATTGAATGAGCAAGGCTGTTTTCTAATAAAAGTACAAAAAATAGGCAACAGGCCACATTTGATCTGTGAGCCATAGTTATTAAATCCTGGGAAAATATTGTTTTTACCATGTTTGATATTTGGGGGAGAGATGAGCTCATATGTATTCATCTGCAATTTAATTTGCTTCTTTTTAATATCTGCTTTCTATTCCTTCTGAAAAGTTTTATTTTTCCTAAGGAACATAGTTAATAAATGTGGTTTAATATTTATTAGATATACAACGCTTCTTAAATTTAAATTTTCTTGCCGGACCTCCCTGGTGGCTCAAAGGGTTATGTTGCAGCACTATGAGGCTGTCTGCAACCACTGCAGCACGACTTCCGACGTCCATACCCAGCAGGGAGGTGACCCATATGGCACAGTAGACTTCTGTCTCACTCACTGCTACTCCCCTCAGCAATGTATTTCAGTGGATCTACCTGATCTGCTCACCACTCTGTCTCTGGTGAATCCACTCATCCCTCACCTCCATGTCTGGTCTGCACCCCAGCTCTTGTATGCATAAGTGAATAAATCTTAAATAAATAAATAAATTTTCACGCAACTCTCAATATTAATTGATCTATTTTCTAACCATGTACTCTTGTTTTATATTAATATTTGAAAAAACTGTTCTTTGTTTTCTGACCCTTACTTGTAAACATGTTTTCAATGTAAATTTTAGAAATAATTCTTAAAATATCTTATTTTATTGTGCATACGTTAAATCTAAATATAATGTATAGATTGAATTTGGTATGTGGTCTTTCTAGTAATGAAGATAGCTTTCATTCATTCCAAATATTTTCTGCATCTTACTAACATTTTAATGTTTTCTTCATTAGCTGTACAATATGTTTTGTAATTGCTTAAATGTATTTATAATCTCTTATTTAGGAATGGATTTTAAGAGCTTGAGTTGTGTTAACAATGGAATTCCTAAAAAAAAAAAAAAGTGAAAGTTACAGGGTAGTTTTGACTTACATTTTACTTAAACTTTAGGTTGTACACACAAGAGGAACAGTGATTGTGCCAAAAGTTGCTGTCATTTTGTCACTTCAAAGAATTTTATCTCCTGAAATCTGCTAATGTTATATATTAGCATGTTTACCTTAAATGAGGAATGGTTTATTAATTTTCTGCTTATGTAATGGACCCTGTTTTGTTTATTTCTAGTTAATTTTATCTTCAAAAGATGATGAAATCATTGAATATCAGCAAATGTTGTATGACCTGAGAGAGAAACTAAAAAATGCCCAGCTTGATGCTGATAAAAGTAATGTCATGGCTCTACAACAGGTAAAAATCTCAAAATTTGGGTTGCCAACCAGTTTTATTGGCAGTGAAATTCTAACCTATATTTTGTTTTCTTTTACCACCTATGCTTAATCTAGTGACTTGCACTATTGGATGTACAATAAAATTTTATGCAATTTCTTACACTATACAGCTTCCCAAAAAATGAGAATTAAGTTTAGAGTTAGGGATATAACTATTACTGTTGTTTTTATATGTTATGTAGATAATACATTGTTTTTTATTGGAATTTTATAAAACAAATTAAGAACAGAAATTTAAATGTATCTTAACATTCTTATATTAAAACTAATTGTACTGTATTGTAGTGCTGAATATTCTACACAATATGAAATAAGCTAAAAGTGTGCTTTTAATATGAGAGTACTACATAAAGTTTTTTTTTTTTGTAGTACAAATGTATTTATTAGAAAGAAGTTACTCTTTCATCATCTGTGCTCCGTTATCATAGTCCAAAATGTAGATGGAAATTTGAGAAATATTGATGAATAAGAACAATTGCAAGGCACTGTATTTTTGAATGAAATGCTGTAGGAGTAAACACAAGTTGAATAAGAGAGTAAGCACAAAGCAAAACACAAACATATGAAATGGGAAAATAATAGAATGGGATGAAGAGTAAAAGTACCTTTTGCTGTATTCAAAAAAAAGTTTATATCCATATAAGGACAACATTTAATATGTTTACTATTCAAAATGTCTTTTAGGGTATACAAGAACGAGATAATCAAATTAAGATGCTGACTGAACAAGTAGAACAATATACAAAAGAAATGGAAAAAAATACTTTTATTATTGAAGATTTGAAAAATGAGCTCCAAAGAAACAAAGGTATTTCAAGATTATAAATAATTTATAACCAATATTATAAATATGTGGTTATTTTATTAAACTTAAAAGTACTTCATTTTTACTAAAATAAATTTACGTATTGTATAGTTATTGTATTACATTTTCCATATTTATATTTTTTTAAAAATTATATAGGACATTTGTCAACTATTTTATATGTGTTGCTACTCTTTAAATTGTAATGATGGATATATTTTATAAATTTTCTCTGATAAAAGTTACACAAACTCTTATTATTTGTAAAACAATGTTTTGCAGTCTTACAATCCATACCAATTGATTTGGGAAGATCTTCATGAATTTTACTCTTTCCGTTTGTTTTATTAATAAAAATCAATTGTTTATTTCTAAATATCAAATTACAATATGGGGGGACTTTTTAAGTGACATACCACTTCTCCTGTCCCCTATTTGGAACCAGTGATTTAGAGCAGTAAGTAGTAAATTCAGCTCACTCATGATTTTTATTTTTACCATGCAGGTGCTTCAACACTTTCTCAACAGACTCATTATATGAAAATTCAGTCTAAAGTTCAAATGTTAGAGGAGAAAACTAAAGAGGCTGAGAGAACAGCTGAATTAGCTGAGGCTGATGCCAGGGAAAAAGATAAAGAACTTGTTGAGACTCTGAAGCGATTAAAAGATTATGAATCGGTGTGTATTTTTATCTTGACAATCAGAGCTTAGAATTATTTTTCCCACTCACAGACTGTTATGACCATTTATTGTATAACTTTAAAATCATTCCAAAAGTGTTCTAAGATAATAATCCTTCTATTTGCTGTGTGCTAAACCCTTAAAATCTTTGAATATGTACTTTTTTGCACGAGACTTGTTTGCCAATTTGATCAAAACATTTTGGCTCACATAATTAGCTCACATAATTAGCACAGCAGGATAGATTCTTGTTATTTTGTCATTGTGTCACCAGACAGAGGTGACACCCCTCATTAGGTTGATATAAGCTATGTTTACTCTGGGACATTTGCCATCTACTGTGCCAACACATACTTTGTACAACTAAATCAAGTAATAGTGACTTTTATATTCTAATGGTATTGATGATGATTGACTCTTATAGTTTTTCTTCTATATTTTGTTAAGTGTTTTTATGTAACATTTGGAGTCACTGGCAGTAAGATGCTATAATGGGAAATTACAACTGGTTCATATTCTGTCATTATTACTGTGTTTTTTAAAAGCACAATTGAAAAACACAGTTTAGTGATATAAATCTTAAGTATATATGTGTATTTCCCCTGAGCATTAATAAATTCATGATATTAATACTTTGTTCATGTAAGCCAGTCATATTTAAATTAGATTGGCTATTTTTCAGGGAGTATACGGTTTAGAAGATGCAGTTATTGAAATAAAGAAATATAAAAAACAAATTAAAATAAGAGATCAAGAGATTGAAGTATTGACAAAGGAAATCAATAAACTTGAGTTGAAGATAAATGATTTCCTTGATGAAAATGAAGCACTTAGAGAGCGTATGGGTAAGTTATCTTGATAGTTTGTTCAACCCTAGTTGTCAAGTCATTTTTTTTTTTTTTTTATTTTTTTGTTATTTATGAAGATAAGAACTGGGGTATAGGCTAAGGGTGTGGGGAAATGGTGAGAGGATTCACCAGAGATAGAGTGGGGAACGGAACAGGTAGACTGACTGAAATACACTGCTGAGGGGAGCAGCTGGCGAGGCAGGAGAGGTCTGACACACCATGTGGGTCACCTCCCTGGCCAGCGATCAAACCTTGTGTTTCAGTGGCTGCAGATGCTTCGTAATGTGCTTAACCCCTTGTACCACAAGAGAGGTCCCCCCCATTTGTTATTTTTTATGAAAAGTTGAATACACTTTTCCCCCAAATAAATCCTTTTATAAGAAATCTAAAATGAGTGAAAGTGGAGCTGATTTAGTTGAAGTGGGGTTGGGGATTTGATGGAGTTGGGATGAGGGGTGGGAAGGCCTCGAGCCTGCTTTATTCATTGTGACTTGATCTCACTATTAATTGCTTGTTTAATAAGTCAAGTATACTAAGTTAATACATGTTAGAAGTTAACCCTGGGCCTCCCTGGTGGCGCAGTGGGTTAAGCAATGCTCTATGATGCAAACTGCAGCCACTACAGCACGAGTTCCGATCCCTTCTGCCGGCCAGGGAGGGGACCCACATGGCGCAGGCAGACCTCTCCTGCTGTGCCCGCTGCTCCCCTCAGCAGTGTACTTCATTTGATCTGCCTGTTCTGCTCCCGGCTCTCTGTGGTGAATCCTCTCATCCCCCCACACCTCTGGCCTGTACCCCAGTGCTTGTATGCATAAATAAATAAATATTTAAAAAAAAAAAAGTTAACCCCCTCTTGTTTTCAACAAAAGTATGGTTCATAAGGCCCATGTTAGTGTAAAAAAAATTTTTTTAATTGAAGATGAAGACATTTAGAAATACTTTTTAAATCTATTTAAGACTTTCAAGTACTTAACATTTATAATTTAGACAGCTTAAGTTTTGCTTTGGTTGAGTATTTTAAGATTATTGATTCTAAAAAGTAAATAATGTAGCTTGAAAGTTTATTCATTTCAATAGATAGTTTCTCAGTGAATTTATTAATTCAAATAGTAAGTTAGGGCAGTTCAATCAAAATTGCTTCCTTAAAATAAAAGTAAAGATATAAATATTATTTTTGTACTTGTTAAATATCAGTAAATACTTTCTTAGTTAAAACGATCATTTATAAAAGCTGTTTTCTAGAGGAAGGCAAAATATTTTATGCAGATTATTAACTTGTAAAGAGGTGTCTAACTAGAACCCAGGTTCATACCAGGTCCGCAAGTCAGACTTCTAATCACCTTACCTAATAGATCATAACCATCACGTCCTTAATGGTGACTGAGCTATCTAGGTAGCTGTCATAAGCACCTTATTTTCTATATTTGAACAGCTTCTATGTAAATCTTGGTTTATAATTACTTGAGTAAATCTTAATATCTGTTTTTCAGAGCATAGCTGCTTAGTGATTACAGTTAGGAGACTTACACAATGGGAACATCATACTGATAATGATGACATAATTGACATGATATTAATAATGACTACTATGCCAGATCATATACTAACTACTTGGGTTAATTTTATTAAACCTCTGATAACAAGCCAAAAATAAATACAATATTAGTTCTTTGTGTTAGTTAATAATTGAAAGTGGGATTAACCTCAGATTTGTTTTATTACAAAGCTACTGTTCTCTTCTTTGATAGCCTAACAAGAGAAGGAAGACAGATTCCTGTCAGGATTTCTAGTAATAATTGTGATGAAATTTTAACTTGTACGGTTATAGTTTAAAATCTCTTGAAAATTCTTACACAAAAAACAAAACAGAACACTCCATTCTTCAGTGATGCTGGCTAAATAAATTATTAGGCACTTGATTGATGATGGCCAATTGCTATATGAAATTTTTGTAGTTCGTTTAGATGTGGTAAGTTTTTAATTGCATTGCTTTCTATTTCAGGCCTTGAACCGAAGACAATGATTGATTTAACTGAATTTAGAAATAGCAAAAGCTTAAAACAGCAGCAGTACAGAGCAGAAAACCAGATTCTTTTGAAAGAGGCAAGTGCTCTCTTGAAGTGTTTTTTCTTCCTTCATTAAAGAGAAATACTAATAATTTGTACTCTGCAGATTGAAAGTCTAGAGGAAGAACGACTTGATCTGAAAAAAAAAATTCGCCAAATGGCTCAAGAAAGAGGAAAAATGACTGCAAATTCAGGTATACTTATATTCTAATTCTTCAAAAGAATTATTGGAAAATGAATTGCTATATCCGAATTTTTCTGTATAAAAATAGTGTCATTATATTTCCCTAATTTTGGTTGTAAGCTTAATGAGTGAACATAATGACCTGGTGAAAAGCATATACATATGGTCATTGGGTTCAGTCCTATATCTGAAACAAGTAAAATAAATAAATTAATTCACATGTAAACAAAAAACAAAGTTTAGAATCATGTACTTTTGAAAATTTATAGTATCCATTAATTTCTAGGCAGTCCAAATATGTTGTAATTAATGATGGAACGTCATAAATTTTATGTCCATATTGCTACTAATATATTCCTTTTCTGCAAATGCTCTGCATTTAAAACTTTGTAAATATTCCATACTAAGTAAAAATAATGTTATATTGAATAAAAATTAGCTTTTGAGGGGGTTTATCTTACCTGATATCAGGAGAACAGCTAAGTTTTATAATAGAAATTGCATTTCCTTTTTGCAAGGAGAGCATATATAAGGTATGTTTTATAATTTGGCCATAGTCAGCAAGTATCTGAATAATAGATGTTTTGTTTGAATTTTGATAATACCTTAAAAATTTTCTAGAAGGGAAAAACTTCATAATTTATTAGTGTATTGAGTTACCCATCATCATGATTTTTGTTTCTTTATATCTATGCTATCTTAATGCTTATTAATTAATATGTTAATACAGAATGGGCAAAGAATGATAGAAAAGATAAAATTTACTACTTTCTTATTAATTTCTTATTTAAAGTGATCTAAATCAGAAGTTTGTATTGTCTTATGTGGATTAAGATTTTGGAAATTATTATTTTACCTGTAGCTTGAGTTAAAACTTGATTATAGTTTTTAAGAATAAAGTATTAGAATAATAAGTTATTTTCATGGTTCTAATTATTAATTTCCTTATATATAGGATTAAATGTTGAGCATATGATCCTGACTGAAAATTATTCTCAAGAGAATAGACAAGGAGAAGGAAAACTTGGCTTTATGAATCTCAAAAATATGAGTGAAACACAATCAAAGGTGAGCAGTGAAGTATTGCCATGAAGAGAGAATAAAATGTTTTCATCACTTCTTTTATTTCTACTCAGGTTATCTCATTTTAGACCTTACATTTTTTTACAGCTAATTAAAAAGTTTTCTTATTTTAAATAACCTGTTGATTCAAAGATTGATTAATAAGACATTATTTACTCTAAATGCAGATTAGGAGTTCAGATAAAATAGAACTGCTGCATAGGAGACCATCATTCAGTATTCTACAGTCTTATCAGAATGAACCACAGGAGGATATGGCCACAGGATCATTATCAAGAATATTCTCTGAAATTCATCACAGTGTAGAAAGTGAAGTGAATTCTGTTGCCTCTTTAAGTAGACATTCTTCATCTATACAAGTAAAAGATAAATATTCACCTTCAGGAACTATTACGATTAGAGAGATTTTTAAGGCACCCTGTCTACAATCTTTAAGAAATCTAGAATCATTAGTCAATACCTTTAGTAGGGAGAGCCCTGAAGACATAAATGATTACTTGTACTCATTTTCTGATGACTTTATGAAGAAAGAGTCAAGAAGTCCCCCGGCACTTGAAAAGACTAGTTTTACACAGAAAAGTGAATCAAATGAACAAGCCTTATCAGCAGCATCAGACCTACTGCAGAAGTTATCACTTAGGCAAAAATCTGCCATATTTTCTCAGCAAATTCTTGTTAATAGAACTGACATGGATAAATCACTAGTAACATCAGAAGATAAAACGGCTCATAGCCAAGTAAAATATGCTGATACCAGTTCGAAAGAAGATATAAAAAGAAATGAAGTAACCTTACAGGCAGAGATTTTGAAAAGTAAATTTGAAGTTAATCTTTCAGACCCTGTGCCTATTACTGTGCAATCAAAATTATCTCAGATAGATCCACTTGAAAATCTTATAGAACAGCTACGAAGAGAACTAGTATTTCTTAGATCTCAGGTGAGCTTTCCTCCAAATTACCTTCCTGGGATCATATTTTTACTGTTTTTTTTTCTGTGTGTAATAATTATAACAAAGTTCTCTAATAATTGTATAAGAGATTTTGTATGTTTCCACATTAACACTACCTTATACATACTCTATTTTTCAAAAAATCTAAACTACAATGCATTTGATATGAATTCATTGACTTGCCTAATTAACTTTTTTTAGAATGAAGTCATAGCACATGATTTATTGATTAAAGAAGCACAGAATAGAAATGCAGAAATAGAGCTTGAACGTCATAGAAGCCAGGCAGAACAGGTATTGTAAAGGCAAACCATTAAAAGAGATGACTATGGTGATAAAGACAAAAACCTTCATTATATGTGTTTGCCTTTTGTCACTGAGGTAGAGGGAAGGAGGAGGGAAGATAATCACCATCTGTTTAACCTTTCAATTTTATTTTTATATTGCCCCTATGTTTCTACAGCTTGTTTTTGGTGTGCTTAATGTTTTTGTAACTTCAAAACTATAAATTATTGTAATATTTTGTAAACTTTTTTTATATTTCATTTAGAATGAATTTCTTTCAAAAGAATTAACTGAAAAGGAAAGAGATTTAGAAAGAAGTAAAACAGTAATAGTCAAATTTCAGAATAAATGTAAGTTACCTCTTATTTTTTAATGTGTTATTTATCCTAAACTAAAATCATATGTTTGAACGAACATTAATATATTCTTTGTTTTCTTGTATGGTATAGACCTCTATTTTCATCTGTAATGTATAGACTTTTAATCTTTCGTTTATCTACTTGGTTTGCCTAATTTACTCTCAGGAAGTGTTACTAAACTAAATTTCTGTGGCAATAAATAATTCTGATTTTTCTTTTTTTCTCTAATTAAAGTGAAGTTAGAAAAACAAATTTAAATGACAATATAAATGAAGGCAGCATATGCTTATAATTTATTTCACCTATGATATATGTATTTTTAGGCACATCACTCAAATTGGTGTGCCACTTACTTCTCACACATTGGACCTATAGTTGAAACATTTTCTATATTTACATTTGCATTTTACAAATGAAATTTTTTTCTACATGTGATTTTTTTGTCATTTGTGAAAATAGTGTAAATTGGGAAAAGATCTATTCACTCAGTGAGAAAAATATGTCATTTTAGTAAAAGAATTAGTTGAAGAAAATAAGCAACTTGAAGAAGGTATGAAAGAAATATTGCAAGCTATTAAGGAAATGCAGAAAGATCCTGATATTAAAGGAGGAGAAACATCTCTAATTATCCCTAGTCTTGAAAGACTAGTTAATGTAAGTTATTTCTCTTCTTATTAATAGTTTTTAATTTTAGTTGCTTTATCACTCTAAAGATCTTGTTTCCCTGTCTATTGGTCTCCCTATAGTTTCTGCTAAGATATTTACAGTCATCTGAGTCATTATTCCTCTGTATATGATAAGTAAATTTTCTCAGGCTTCTTTTAAAACTTTATATTTGTTCTAAAGTGGCTTGCTGTGCATGTGTATATGTGCATTTACATTTGTAGGTATGATTGTGCATGCATCTCTTGTTTAAAGTTTGCTTAGCTTCTTGACTCTGTACTTTTTCTTACTACTTTTCACAATTGGTCTGTTAAAAATTCCTGAGTCGAGAAAATCATGCCATACTAACGTTTACTAGTACCATTTGAGCCCCAGACATTTTACTCCTAGCCAGTTGTTTTCCAGTGTACCAGTCTACTAGAATTAGGTAAATGTTTGTTAACTGCTAAATTGCTACACTTGGTAATACCGAGTTCTTAATTCTAATTAAGTTAGAATTTTGTAAATCTAAAATTCTGAATAAAAAATATATTTGGCACCTTTTTTTTTTGTTATACAGTGGGAATAGTAAAATGTATGTGTGTCAGTTTTATTTATAAGTATATTTTTCTTACTAGGATTTTAGTGTTTTTCTTCACATTGCTTAATTTAAATATATTAGGCTATAGAATCAAAAAATGCAGAAGGAATCTTTGATGCCAACCTTCATTTGAAAGCTCAAGTTGATCAACTTACTGGGAGGAATGAAGAATTAAGACAGGAGCTCAGGGAATCTCGGAAGGAGGCTATAAATTATTCTCAGCAGTTGGCAAAAGCAAATTTAAAGGTGAGAGTTTTATTAGATAAAAGAAAATTTAAGGGGCCTCCCTGGTGGTGCAAGTGGTTAAGTACCGCACTATGTAGCATCCACAGCCACTGCAGCACAAGTTCAATCCCCAGCCCAGGAGGAGATCCACACGGCCAGGTCTCACCTGCCTCTCCTTCTTCTCTCCTCAGCAGTGTACTTCAGTCAATCTGCCTGTTCTGTTCCCCACTCTGTCTCTGGTGAATCCCCTCACCCCCTACACCTCTGGCCTCCACCCAGGTTCTCATGCATAAATAAATAAATCTTTTAAAAGAAAAAAGAAAATTTAAACTTTTGAACAAGAGTTTAATGTCAAACTTTTAATTTTTTTAAGATTATAAGAAATATCCTCTGAATTAATTCTTTTAACATCAACAAAGCTGCTGCTTACATCTGTCTTATAAAAAAAAAAGTGGTTTATAAAAAAATACAAAAATTCTAAGTTTATCCCTAGTAGAAAGTAAAGTATGATTTAATTAATTCCTAGCAATGAATTAATATACTTAAAAAATATATATTCTATAGATAGTTAGGTTATTCTTCTAAATTTGTTATTCTTTGTATGTGAAGGATGTGATTCTGATTCCTGAATTGTTTGTTTCCAGATAGATCATCTTGAGAAAGAGACCAATCTCTTACGACAATCCAAAGAATCAAATGTTGTTTTTAAAGGAGTAGACTTACCTGATGGTATAGCACCATCTAGTGCCAGTATCATTAATGCTCAGAATGAATATTTGATCCGTCTCTTACAGGTACTGAAAAAGTTACATGTAAATAACAGAAATCGATGATAATGTTTTTAACTTAGTCTTCATATATTTATTTCAGTTCTCAAAATATTAACAGTGAGATATATTTTTATGGATTTTCATGCTAAATGGAACATTATGAATTAGATCAATTTATACCATTCATCTGGATGGGTGTGCATGCTGATGCGACTTGATTATTTGTATGTCATTCATATGAAATTTATAACTGAAAAGTAGAATAGTATGTTGGTACTATTAGGTCATAATGTGTAAATAAGTTGATGGTTTTTATTTGTCACTGGTTGAAAAAACAACTCAAGTGAATAAAATCTGAGCAGCTTTTTTATGTGATATAGCTTTTTTATAATGATTAGAATTGTTCTGTTTTTATATTCAAACTTCAAAAAAGCTTTAAGCCAAATTGTCTTTTATCTCTTGTTTTCCTTTACCCTGTAAAATACTAATTAATCCACCAGCAAATTAGAATGGATAATGCTTGCTCTTTATTTGTTTCTAAGTTTTGCTATCAATATCCTGGTCATTATGCATGGCCTAATGTGAGACATTTTTTCTTTCTACTTGAAGTGTGAAGACCTATAGCATCATATGTGTTACAAATACCATTACAAAATGTGTTAGAATAACTAAAACTATGTTTTGATTGTAAGTGCTACTATTTCTCTCTTAGATGTTCCATATGTGAATATACTTGAGTAATGATTATCAAATACTTCTTTTTGTATTTGGAAATTACATCAATTGTTTCTGAATATGAAAATTTGTACGTTATCTAAGTCAAGAAGGCACATCCTTAGCTACATTCTAGAATATTATTTTATAATTTATAGTTAATTATGTTATATTTATAGTTTTAGTGTTCTATGATTTCTTTCACAATGTAGGAACACTGTCAATAAACAATATGGCATTATCGTGTTGCTTGAGATAAAATTCATGATAGTTTTATCTTTATATAAAAAAGGTATGAGAACCCTGGTAGAGTAGAGAGCATCAATTGGGAATATGAAAACCTGTCCAAAGTAGTAAAACACCCGGCACTGGCACTCACAGTCGTAAGAGAGCATGTCATAAGTCACAAAGGCATGGGAACCAGACTCGACCTCAAATGTTGGCTCTTCAAGGTCTAAAGTACCTGGCAATAAGCTTGATTAATGAATTTCTTAATGTTGAATAAATTACCTAATCTAATTATGAGAACTTTCTTTACAACTTCTCATCTAAAAATGAGATAATTGGAAGGGTAATCTGAAGCATGATTTTGTATGTTCACAAAAGAATTTTGGGACTGAGAAACTGACTAGAGGTAAAGTTGTAGCTATCTGATAATTTGTGTGGTTACTACAACTATCACGTACAGTGAAAATAATTGTACCTGCTTTGTGGTACTTCTTGCTCCCACATACCATGTTATTTCTTATGCCTTAAATTAAGATGTTCAAAATGTCATGGAAATTATCAGTGTTGCTTATAGAAATAGTGACAGTTCTCTTTTGACTGTTTCTTTAATAATTTTGTTAGAATTTGAATTTAACCTTTGAATTTATTTATCGAATATTTTTTCTTGCGTTAACATTGGTTTACATCATTGTTTGCATTATCCCAGTGTCAGATCCCCCTGTCCAGACCTCGTTGCTATTAGTGCACCATCGCCAAAGAATCCATGGTCCACTACCATGGACCCCTTCCATCTTTGTTCTTGTCCCTCCCCTTTTTCCTCCCCTTCTGGCTGTTCCCATTTCCATGTCAGCTTTCAAGGGTTAGTTTTTGGCTTTATCTGACTCTTTCGTTCCTCTATATTCCACAATAAGGAATGCCATCTTATATTTCTTCTGAGTGATTTACTTAGCATAATCCCCTCCAGCTCCATCCATGTTGCTGCAAATGGCATAAAAGTATGTTCTGATGCTTTCTCATTTTTATTTCTGAATAATTTTAGGAACTAGAATATAAAGAAAAGAATTTAAAGAATTTAGAAGATTCTCTTGAAGATTATAACAGAAAATTTGCAGTAATTCGTCATCAACAAAGCTTATTATATAAAGAATATCTAAGGTATCAGTATTAGTGTAACTATAATTGTGGCACATTCTTATTCATGATAAAAGCAAGATAAAAGTATTTAGATATTTTGTTTTAATCTTTCCTCCTCCTGTTCTCTCTACTTTGTATTTTAGTTTCCTTACCTATAAAATTTTCATGTAATTAAAACATGTTAATTCTACGTAAGTAAAATTCTAATGTAAGTAAAACATATTGGGAGTCTCCCTACTGGCTCAAGTGTATGTCATTTGAGCAGAGTCATTATGAAAGAAATGAATTCTATGAAAATTTAAAGATACGAACATTTTCTAACTATCAAATGTTATTAGCATCTTCATCATCACTGCCAACATTACTCATATTTTCAAAAGAAACTAACATGTTTCTTCTTGTCTCTATGATTTTGTTTATATCAATAGAATAATATCCTTAGTAATTAGAATACCAAATCAAAGGTGATTTAAACCCTGAGGGTGATTATTATCTGATTTAACAAGAAACGAAAGTTAATTATAGGGTAGGTCCTATTTAGGGGTGGTCTGTCAACACTCCTGCTATGGTTATAAATAGATTCTGGAGTTCAAAGAATATAAAAACAACAGGACAGGAACATGTTTTTCCACGTAACTTTTTAGTTTTAAGTAGGATTTTTTTTTTTCCCCCAGAGGCTTCTGGCAGACTATGGTTGAGATCTCATTAGTCAGAATAGGGCTAATGAATTGTCCAACTCATATGTCCAATTCTGAGCTATTGGGTAGCAAAGATAATGATGCTGATGCTACTATAATTGGGATATGTCAAGCAGATGGCAGGTGATTGTGATATGGCTCTTGGGTTGGTAGCAATATCTTCTAGGACTTCTTTTTATGTCTAATGATTTCTAATTTTCTTTGTTTTCTAAATATTGTGCAGATATTTAACATTCAAACAGAAGAGTAGAGCCAGAATTCTGAGGCTTTATTTCTGAAGTTAGCTTAAGATCTGGATGAGTTCTTCATCATTTTCTATTTTTAATAAATACGGCAGTATTAAATGTCAAGTATTTTATTATCACAATTGTAATGTGATGACTCATGGAGTAATGAAAGTAATTTGATAAAATAATCAAATTATTTAATTTGCATTTATTAAAGAAAAATATTACCTTCAGGCTAAGTCCTTATAACATGGACTTGACTTCTTATGCTGTCAGATGAGTAGTAGCTATGATAGCTCTTATTTAGAATTGTTATTTATTTTTTTAAGTGAAAAGGAGACCTGGAAAACAGACTCTGAAACTATGAAAGTAGAAAAGAAAAAACTTGAGGATCAAATCCAACAAGATGCTATAAAAGTAAAAGAATATAATGTAAGTAAAATATGTTGGGAGTCTCCCTGCTGGCACAAGGGGTTAAGTCTCAGCGCTATGAAGCTACCTGCAGCCACTGCAGCACAAGTTTGATCCCCGGCCAGAGAGGTGACCCACATGGTGCAGCAGACCTCTCCTGTCTTTTCCACTGCTCCCCTCAGCGGTATATTTCAGTAGATCTGCCTGTTTTGCTCCCCACTCTGTCTCCAGTAAATCCTCTCACTCCTCACACCTCTTGCCTGTACCTCAGCTCTTTCTTGTATGCATAAATAAATAAATATTTAAAAACACTTTGAAAATCACTATACAATATTGAACGAACTATATTAGCTATATTCAACATCTAATGAACTGTATCTTTGTATAGAATTTGCTCAATGCTCTTCAGATGGATACCGATGAAATGAAAAAAGCACTTTCAGAAAACAGTAGAAAAATCACAGTCTTGCAAGTGAATGAAAAGTCACTCATAAGGCAATATACTACTTTAGTAGAAATGGAACGTCAACTTAGAAAAGAAAATGGAAAACAGAAGAATGAGTTACTATCAATGGAAGCTGAAGTTGGTGAAAAAATTGGACATTTGCAACGATTTAAGGTACATTTATATTTTCTTCATCTATGAAAATTTTCAAATGTGAAAAAGAAAGTACAATATAATGAATACCTATCACCCAGATTAGTAGTTAACATTTATTAACATTCTACCATAATTGCCTGATCTCTTTTTTGTAGTGACATGTATGTATTGTAGACATTTCCCCCCTATTTTAGTGTGCATCAACAAACTGGGTTTTTTGTTGTTGTTGTTGTTGTTTAGGTAACCAGAAAAACTGTATCATACCTACCAAAATTGGTATTAATTCCCTTAAGTTTTATAATGTCCATTAATTCAAATTTCCCCACCTGTTCCAGAATCCACTCAAGGGTCCTGCATTATATTGGCTGTATATTACAATAAATATTTTAATTTATACTCCATTATGGGCTTTTTTATTTCTGAAAAATGTTAATGTTAGTATTTATGTGTATAGTTTTACTTCTACCCTTCTACCTCTATCCATTGTGATCACTAAAAGTTAGCACTGAAGCCTTGGTTATATTCACTTACATATTAGTAATAGTTTACTTTTAAAAAATACTTCATATTGCTTCACTCTAAGAGATGAAACGTGCTAGTAAACAGAAATAGGTAAGCTGTAAAAGTTTATCTGTACTGATACTGATTTTGTGATTCTATTGTCAAAAGACAAGTTGGTTGTTGTTTTTGTTTTTTAATCTTAGAAATTTGGAAAAGCCATCCAAAAATACCTTCTGAGTGATACAATTTTTTGCTGTGGCGTATGCTTTCCTCAAATTAACTGAATTTCATTTAACTATTATGGGTTACAAAAGGATTCCATTTATTTTTATTATAATTAAAAATTTCCAAGTAATGTTATTTCTTTCTTGAAGAAAACAAATAATTTTTTAAATTTTCTTACATGATAAATCTTATTTTAAAAAATGAATTCAATAATCTGATTTTGTTTTTAGGCATATCCTTCTCAAAAGTGGGTAGTACTTCACGAGAAATATTATACCAACTTAACTTGCTGTTTCCTTATTTAATAGGAAATGGCTATCTTCAAGATTGCAGCACTCCAAAAAGTTATAGATAATAGCGTCTCTCTTTCTGAACTAGAATTGGCCAATAAACAATATAATGATCTCACTGCTAAGTACCGGGACCTTTTACAAAAAGATAATATGCTTGTTCAAAGAACAAATAATTTGGAACACCTAGAGGTAAGCTTATGTAATTTTGAACTTTGTTTTAGCTGCTTGTCTTTGGTAATGTCTTATATACGGGTGTGGAATGACTGCTGGAGAATTTCATCCAGGTCATCCTCCTCAGCCCACTTCCGTGATTCAACTGAATCAAACTTCTTTCCACCAGGCACTTAAATAAGAACCAGTATCAAAAAAAAAAAAAAAAAAGAACCAGTATCATGGAACATATTGTATATTATAATCAAAGAAGGAAGTATCATTAAGTTCCCTTATCCTTTTTTTACCCCCGATTCCAGTGTAAATTATTTTTTCACAGTCCCTGGTTTCGGTTCCTTGAAATGGCTATAGCTGAGAATGGGTCAGATATTAATGACTCTTCCATCAATGAGCTCAGCAAATTCTCATTTTTATTATTGCAGAGATGTAGAAGAGTAGGATGGAGTATCTTAAGTTTTATTAAAACAGCCTGTGAATATGGCCCAGAACCGCTCTTTTCTGACCACTTAATGTCCCTACCTTCTATAATAGACAAAACAATCTGTTCATGAGAAATAGGAGCTTATATATTTTGTTTTATTCTTTTTAATGATACTATCATTGGAGTGACATTTTAAAATGGTATTTCATGTGTGTGGGGAGAGGGGAACTAATTTTATTTAAAAAATAGATTATGCAGTTTTAGAGACTATTTCATAACATTAAAATAGTATTACTTCTGTGCTATTAGTCTGATTTACAACATAGTTTCTCAGTGATGTTTCTGTTCTATTCAGTGTGAAAATGCATCCCTAAAAGAACAAATGGAATCTATAAATAAAGAACTAGAGATTACCAAGGAAAAACTTCACACTATTGAACAAGCATGGGAACAAGAAACTAAGTTAGGTTAGTATTATATTCTGATGGTGCAAAATGATAATGTCTGATAGATAAAATTTTCCCTGTGAAGTTCCTTTTATATATAAGATCGAAGAAAATATTTCAATAAAATTGAACTATGTGCCTAGCAGTTTACTTCAGCAAGCAGTTCACAGATAATATACTAATGTATGAATATTTGATTTTAGTTTCTTATACTAGATTTGTTCCTAATGAAATTGTATATGCTCTATATGAACATTTGGCATTTTGAATCATTTAACAATCAAGACTACTGATAATTTTGAAATACCTGTTTTTAATAATAGTATTATATGAGTTATTTTATTATGCATAAAGTTATACTGGTTTAACTTCACTTTATATATATATATTTTTAATTATATTTGACATCATTTGTATGCCCCAGGGAGTACCTACCACCATTTCACCCGTGCACCATCACCTCAGTCCCTTGTTCTCTTTCTGCCCTCATCCCGGTCTTTACCCTCCCTTCCTTACCCTTCCTCGCCATCGTCCCTTTGGTTTATCTTTGAATTTTTGATCTTGTTGAGGTTTTTGTTTGCTTTTGGTTATAACTGCCCATTTCCTTGAGCTGCTTCTTTTGTTGTTGTTGTTGTTGCTCTTTCATATTCCTCCTAATAGTGATAACTTCACTTTATATTTTTAAATTAAAAGATCACCATAAAACATCAAAGAAAATTTAAAAAGAATTTATATTGTCTATATAGTTACATTAAAAGATACACTATATTTTGTATTACACTATACATGCTTACATATTGTATATACTTCATAATAAGAGTATTATATTCTGTTTTCATGTAGTAGATGTAAAAATATTTCCATGTTCTATTTATCATAGTTTTAAGTAAGTTATAAATATTCATGTGCTATCTTACTGTGGGAGATTAAATTACTAGCTTTTCTTTTATTTGCTATTGCCTTATAGTGCTGCAGTGAACATCTTTATATACATTAACAGATATTACTGGCTCAGAGTGTATTAAAAGTTTTTTGACTCCTGTTGGAGTTTTTAAATGGTTTTTCAAATGGTTATCCTAGTTTATTGCATTTAGATAATTTTATATTAGTAGCATTGTGCTTTGTAATTATCAAATAAATTTGATGCTTTGTATACTGTTTTTGTCTTCTAGACCTAGAGCTCTGCCTCTATTCAAGGTTTTCTAGATAGAGCTACTTTATTAAATTTATAGCTGAGACATCTAGAGACCTAATATTGGGAAGTCTAAATAAGCTACTTTTAGAAATATAATTTTTAATTTTTTAAGAGATTAGAAGTGAGTTGACTTCTAGGTAGCTTTTACATAAAAGAAATACCATGTTTAAACTAAAATAGAAAGAAGATACAACATACAGTTTTAGTAGGTGCTCTGTTCCCTTACTTAGGAAGTGCTGAATTCCTATAGAAATGCCTTAATTTTCAAATAGCTTTATTTCTACCTTATGTGTGACTTCATATCACTGAAGTTTTAAAAACATTTCTTTTTTCTTGTTGCTCTTATATCTTTGTTTTTATCTATTAGTGTATTAGCTTTCTTCACCTAGAAATTGGTTGTTGGAGGACTGTTGTTTCTAAAACTCCAAACACTAGAACACACCAGCTGTAGCTGTTCCGCTGCAGCTCCTATGATGTGCACGGGCTTCATTGTCAGAGTTTAGCATAGAGTAGGATAGAGATTTTATGTTCTTGAATACTTACAGTTAGTGGATTTTTTTTTTCTTTCATTTGTGGTATTTAGGGTTGCCTGATTAAATCTCTGTTCTATAATGGATTGGTTCACTAATACTTCTAGCTCTTTCCGTAAGCTGGTACTGTTATTTATTGGATCACTGCTTACAGCAGCTACTCTGAAGTTGTTTTTTAAAAGATACATACAGAACAAAATGAGGCAGACACCAAATTGTTTAATTGTTTGTGCTCTCCCTATATATATAATATATATTGGTTTCAGGTTTTACTTTCTAGCCTGACTTTAAAAATAGTCATACATTGTATTCACAAAGTAGTTTTGACTGTTTTACTTCTTATTTTTTCTATCTCCTTTCATTTAACAAAATATTTTTCCCTTTTTTTGATTCTCTACATGTGACACTATATAACATCGTTTGCACTGTTATTTCAATAATCCTATGAGGAATATTTTTTATTATCATCTGACTGATGAAGAATATAAGTTCCAGAGAGATTACATGGGACAGGCATCCTACTGACAGGAAAGTAACAGAACTAAGACCAGAATCTAGGTCTTTCACAGTTTGCAGGTTCATGTGTTTTCCACCAACGAGATTGCCTCTTTACATATAACATCTGAAATCTAAAATATGTGGGATGTAATTTTAATAAGAACAGTATGTATGAGATTGACATAAGTATTGTTGCATGTAGGGAATGAATCTAACATGGATAAGGCAAAAAAGTCAATAACCAACAGTGAGATTGTTTCTATTTCAAAAAAAATCACTATGCTGGAGATGAAGGAATTAAATGAAAGGCAACGAGCTGAACATTCTCAAAAAATGTATGAACACATAAGGACTTCATTAAAGCAAACGGAAGAACGTAACTTTGAATTGGAAACCAAATTTGCTGAGGTTTGACATTATAATTC
This sequence comes from Galemys pyrenaicus, assembly GCA_019455555.1. NCBI lineage: Eukaryota > Metazoa > Chordata > Mammalia > Eulipotyphla > Talpidae > Galemys > Galemys pyrenaicus. The sequence continues at coordinate 19,468,100 of JAGFMF010011752.1, read as the reverse complement.
TTATACTAGAGAGTAAAGAATTAGTCTTGGTAGACAATGTCTTATTGTAAGAAGTTTTTCTGAATCTCTGAAGTATAATAGTAATATGGTATTTGTGTTTCATGTAATGGATAAATGAATGATGTGGTTTCAAATCTGAAGTATTTTTAAGGAAACCAGTGTTTTCTATGAATTAATTCATATTCTTGTCTCTCACCAGCATTACATTATTATATTTAATGTGCAAAAAATGTTACTTATTAATGGAATTGCCTCCCACTAGCATCCATTAATTTTACCAATATTTATTGAGTGGTTATTTCATGCAAGACATTACTTGGGGGCAGAAGGAGGGTTATTACAGGAAATAAAATAGACTCTCTCTGCCTTTGGGGACTTTGCATTCTAATAGAAGTTTTTAAACATTCTTAAGATGGTCAGAATTATTAAATTAACTGGTAATAATATAGTTTATAATTATTCAACAGTTTATGATGGAGTAGCACTCTTGTAATATTTGTGTCCCTTGAGAATTAGCATATTTTTTAAAGTTTATATATTATCCTGTTTGTTGTAACTGAGTCACTAAATATAATGAATAATATAACTCATTTAAATTTATTTATAGATGATATAATTAAATTATGAGTACACCACATACCAAGCAAATTAAGAATATCAGAAATTCAAATATCAGATTGTGATTGCCTAACATAAAATGACTTTGAGGGGAACTGACATTTTACCAGAGTTTCTGTAATTTACTCCTACTCTTTCCCACTCTACCTTCTTCAGTCAGTTCTTTATTCTTCACACCCAATTCTAATACAGACTAATGCAAGTAAAGAAGACGAAAGTCCTTAAACTGCTTTTGCTTTAGCCTTCTAAAATAGCTTAATAAAACTAAATTAGAAAGAAGACCTTGACTAAAACTGATATTTCTGAAGATTTTTTGTGACTTTTTCTTAGCTTACGAAAATCAATTTAGAAGCACAGAAGGTGGAACAGATGTTACGAGATGAATTAGCTGATAGCGTGAGCAAGACAGTAAATGATGCTGACAGGCAACGGATTCTAGAATTAGAAAAGAATGAAATGGAACTAAAAGTTGAAGTGTCAAAGTAAGTGCAAACTTTTATATTCAAACTTTTTACTTGGTTTATAGTTTGTGTCTACTCTAACTTGACTTTAAGAATGCAAATTACAATGCTACAGAAGTGGTAATGGATAGTGGCTTCTTTTTATAAGAACAAAATTAAATAATATTAACAAAGTTGACTTTTTGAAGGAGTAAATTATAATATTGAGTGGCAAATTCTCTCTTGAGAGTCACATTTTTCATAGTCCAACAATAATATTGTAGAAAGAACTGAATTTAGAATCAAAACCCCATGAATTTGTAGTACTTCACAGACTAATATTTTGGGGGACAGGGAGGAAAGTGGTCTTTTATTTAAACTTGTTGTTTTATGATACTTCTACTTGTTTTATAAAGTTGTTATAATAATAAAGTAATTTTCATATTTTAATTTAACCCTCATATGTCAGGTATCTGTTAAACAGATATTAAGTCACATAACGACTGTGTTTTTTTTTAAAGATTTATTTATTTATGTATACAAGAGCAGGGGTACAGGCCAGAGGTGTTGAGGGAAGGTGAGAGGATTCACCAGAAACAGCAGGGAGCAGACAGACAGATCAACTGAAACACACTGCTGAGGGGAGCAGCAGGCACAGCAGGAGAGGTCTGCTGTGCCATGTGGGTCCCCTCCCTGGCCGGTGACAGGGATCGAACTTGTGCCGCAGTGTCTGCCGTTTGCTTCGTAGTACATTGCTTAACCCACTGCACCACCAGGGAGGCCCAATGACTCTTAATAATACTGAAGTCATGTTATTTTATTTTACATGTAGAAACAGTTTATTTGCTTAGAATCAAAATATATGTTTCAAAAAATAGTTTAGGAAACTTTGCTGTAATATTTCATAATAAATAGAGATCATGGAAAGTAATGGCTTTCCATGTGTTTAGAAATTTGAGTTTCTGGTATTTATTTAGAAGTATACTTACTCAGGGCCTCCCTGGTGGCGCAATGGGTTAAGCAACACACTATGAAGCAAACTGCAGTCACTGCAGCATGAGTTCGATCCCTGCTGCCGGCCAGGAAGGGGACCCACATGGCGCAGCAGACCTCCCCTGCCTCGCCCACTGCTCCCCTCAGCAGTGTGTTTCAGTCTGTCTGCCTGTTCTGCTCCCCACTCTGTCTGGTGAATCCTCTCACCTCCCATGCGTCTCTGGCCTGTACCCCAGCTCTTGTGTGCATAAATAAATAAATATATCTTTAAAAAAAAAAAAAAGAAGAAGTATACTTACTCATTCCTAAAATATCACTTCCTAGACTGCGGGAGATTTCTGATATTGCCAAAAGACAAGTTGAAATTTTGAATGCACAACAGCAGTCCAGGGAAAAGGAAGTACAGTCCATCAGAATGCAGCTCTTGGATTATCAGGTCTGTACAGTATTAGTTCTTCTATATAAATTGTTTTCTTCTAAATTCAAATTTGGTAACAAGATTCTCTTAACCAGGGGGTTAATGCTTAATCCTTAAAGTAGAGGATTCTATTCTTGTTAATTCTAACCTGATTAGGAAAACCTATTAATTTGAAATAGTATTGATAGTTGAGGAAAACATTGAAATGCCTAACCTAACAATGTATAAATAGTAAATTTTTCATAACTGCATTTTCTCTTATATTCATATGTAGCTTTTCAATATTCCCACATTTAATATTTTTTAAAATTTAAAGCTACTTAAAAACAGTTTTGAAAAATTTAAAGATAACCAGTGTTGTTATTATTTACATATGGAACTTAAAAAAAGAAGTAGTAAGTCAACAGTTATTTAGTTATACATCAGATTTGGTTTTTAAAAATATTGATTTTAGGTTTTTTTTTTTCTTTCATAATTTTTTTGGTAATTTATATTGAAACAGGCTGATTTTTGTAGGAAATCATGCACCATACTCTTTTACATTTTATTTGGTACACTGATTTTAAATGCATGATAGGTTTCGCTGGAAAAACTTGAAACTTAATATAAATATATATTTTTTATTATATTAGGCACAGTCAGATGAAAAGGCACTAATTGCCAAGTTGCACCAACACATTGTCTCTCTTCAAGTTAGTGAGGCTACTACTCTCTGTAAATTGGAATCGACTGCATCTAAACTACAGAAGATGGAGGCCTGTAATTTACGATTAGAGCAGAAACTTGATGAGAAAGAACAGGCTCTCTATTATTCACGTTTGGAGGGGAGAAACAGAGCAAAACATCTTCGTCAAACAATTCAGTCTCTACGACGACAGTTTAGTGGAGCTTTACCCTTGGCACAACAGGAGAAGTTCTCTAAAACAATGATTCAGTTGCAAAATGACAAACTTCAGATAATGCAAGAAATGAAAAATTCTCAACAAGAACATCGAAATATGAAAAACAAAACATTGGAGATGGAATTGAAATTAAAGGGGCTAGAAGAATTAATAAGCACTTTAAAGGATGCCAGGGGAGCCCAGAAGGTAAAAAAAAAATTGTTCAGTGTTTCCAAAAAATTATAAAATAATTTTAAGTTCTTAGTATGTGCCTATGTGAAAAATGCTTAATATATGACAAAAACTCCAATTTAATTTACTAATTTAGATTTTATAAATTAAGAGTTTCAGCTGTTGGTATGCCTTTAAGCAGTGGTTTTAGTGGCTATGCTTACATTGTATTCAAAGAATTCTAAAGGTCATAGAAAAATTCGTTTATTTTAATTAAATATTAATTATAATTAATATTTTATAATTGTATTTATATATTTTATAATATATGATATATAAATATATTAATTATGATTATCAATTGAAATTTCTTCATAATTATTATCTGTTTAAAATTATTCACAAGTAATGGGTCTATATTTATTTATCTTTCAACTGAACTAACATTGGTTATACAATACTGTATGTGACATACGCCCACACCTCCTCAGATGCCTGTCCCCACACCGCTCCCACCACGAAGGCATCCATGGTACTCCACTGTTGTCCGCTGTGCCCTCATTTGATTTTACTCTTATTTGAAAGGAAGTAAATGAAAACTAAATTATCTTACAGCTAAGTTTTACTCTCCAGTCTAGAAATACTTAGTATTTTGAAAGTGAAATCAATGCTTTCATTATGTACCTACAGCAAATCAAATATATGAAAGTGAATAAGTGAAAGTGAATGTTAGTGACTTCTATTCCAAAATATTGAAGAATGTTTTCTTGCTAACACCTTTTCTTAGAAAAGTCTATTGAGATTCTAAACAAACTGGCATGTAACTCAACCACAGAATAATTCATATTTTATTTTACTACAAAATTTCTATTTCATTTAAAAGTATTAAGATTAATGGAGAAATATATTCTTTTTTACATAGCATTTATATTTGTGATTTTTAGGTAATCAATTGGCATATGAAAATAGAAGAACTTCGTCTTCAAGAACTTAAACTAAATCGAGAATTAGTCAAGGATAAAGAAGAAATAAAATATTTGAACAATATAATTTCTGAATATGAGCATACAATCAGCAGTCTGGAGGAAGAAATTGTACAGCAAAACAAGGTTCATTTTATATATTTTTAGATTCCCTAAATAGATACCTGTCTTCATTTTTCTCCATATCACTCATCACCCTTTGACATATTACGTATTTGCTTTCTCCTCCTCACTACTGTATATTTCATAATGAAAGGGACGTGGTTTTGTTGATTATGATGTTTACATTGCCTACAATAGCGTATTGCATCTAGTACTTAAACTTACATATATATATAAATAGGATGGATACATATATGATGGATGAACAGGCTGATTGAAATCCTGCCTCCTATTCTGTCTATATCTATGATCTTAGACAAGTTCCTTCACTTCTCTGATCTTGCTTCCTTTTCCATGAAGTGAAAACAGTGATCGTGACCTCTGAGGGTTGTGGTGCAGATTACATAAGATAATGTATGTTATCTGCTATATGTCTGGTGCATGTGTTTTGTATGTCTGACACAAGCTGTCTGTTTTTTTTTTTTTTTTTTTTTTTTTTTTTAATTTTAATNTTTTTTTTTTTTTTTTTTTTTTTTTTTTTTTCAGTTTCATGAAGAAAGACAAATGGCATGGGATCAAAGAGAAGTTGAGCTGGAACGTCAGCTAGATATTTTTGACCATCAGCAAAGAGAAATACTGAATGCAGCACAAAAGGTATGAATGACTGAGGCTGTTTGATACTTGGTAGCATGACCAGTAATGTTAATCAGTAGGAGTACTAATTGATTGATGGAATCAATTTAAATTCCAAAGGTGTAATTTTAATTGATGTTATCTTTGTACATTTTAAATTTAAGTAGGGTTTAATCATGTCTTATCATGTAATTATAAACAGTAATATATTTTCAGTGCAGCAACTGTATTTTTTTAATGCTGTTTCTTTAAAGTTTGAAGAGGTTACAGGATCTATGCCAGACCCTAGTTTGCCCCTTCCAAATCAACTTGAGATCGCTCTAAGAAAAATTAAGGAGAATGTTCGAATAATCCTAGAAACACGGGCAACTTGCAAATCACTAGAAGAGGTAATGAAAAAATTTTCATTTTGATTATTATCCTATAGATATGTTTGTGGAATTTCATAACTAATATTTTTAATGATGGTAAAACTAAAAATGATAAATCTGTCACTAATTCCACTTTCCTTTTCTACTCTTCAATAATTTTTCATTTTACATATGTATTTCAAATTAAGGTAACACTGGTTTATAACACTATAATTCAAAATATAGGATTCTAATCCTTCAGGTGTCTGTTATTACACCACACCCACTACCAAGGCACCTATAGTTCTCACCAAAGTCCATTACATTTCTATAGCCAATAAAGTAAAGCTGTTATGATAAATTTGAATTTATGTCATCTTTATTATATTTTACAGAAAACAATATAAACTGAATGTGATTTTCATTTCATTTTAAATCTGAACATAGATTTACTAAATGCAAATAAAACTGTAAGTTTTTAATCAACTGAAGGACCTTAGGTATCTTTGGTAATTGTAAAAATTGTGATTTATGTGGAATGCCACTGAGTTGGTTCATTTAGATCATCTGCTGTAATCTTCCTAGGAAATAAAGCCATTTTCTGCTTTGTATTATTATTAAACTGTAGATTTTGCAATAATGATTCATTGACTTGGAACACTGAAATTTCAATTTTTATACTCAGTTGACTTTTATAGATTTTCTCCTATAAAATAGATAGGCAGTAGCCCGAAATAGAAATAATTATTATATTTCCTCTGTAGATCTAATAGTACTACACATTTCTAGTAAAACTATAATATCTAAATAAAATACCTTAAACTTAATTTCCACAACAATAAAGTTTCTATCACTTGTGATAATCTTATAAATAAAATGTGTGTGTAAATATTGTCATCACAGAAATACATTTACACATATTGTCATTTGACTGTTATAGGTGATGTGAAAAATAAGGCAAAGCTCCTGTTTTTACTTATAACTAATCTAAAATTCAGAGAAAACATTTTTAAAAGAAAAAATAATTTAATAATTTATTATGATTTGATTATTGCAGAAACTAAAAGAAAAAGAATCTGCTTTACGGTCAGCAGAACAAAATATTCTGTCAAGAGACAAGGTAATCAATGAGCTGAGACTTCGATTACCTGCCACTGCAGAACGAGAAAAGCTTATTGCTGAGCTAGGTAGAAAAGAAGTAGAACCAAAATCTCATCACACATTGAAAATTGCTCATCAGACCATTGCAAACATGCAAGCAAGGTTAAATCAAAAGGAAGAAGTTTTAAAGAAGTATCAACATCTTCTCGAAAAAGCCAGAGAGGTATTATGTTATGTTATGATGTTTTATTTTCTTTTTTAGTCAAATGGCTGATATTACTCTGCCTTAAAGTGGTAGGTAAATTTCTTGCTTTCAAGTGATTCTATTTAGGAATTCTTACTTTCATGTGATTGGACTACAGATTTGTATGTAAAACTGACAGTTTGTATATGTGTATCTTTCTTTTATGGACTGACTGGACCAGTGATAGTTGTCATGGTGAAACTGTATGACTTTTAAGAATATTGGTTGAATTTATAAGTGAAGATTGAGGCGATGTATTAGGATTAAATCTATGTATCATACTGATAGTGAAAATCAGATTTGCTAGAAGCTTGGAGGGGAAATCTAACATCTAAAAAATGTTCTAGAAACAAGTTAAAAGATGATGAATACATTATTCTCATAGTAGAAATAAATTGTCACCTAAGGCTGTGCACAACTTGAACTTGTACTAAGGGAAATTATACTGGTATAAATATATTATGCAGATAGCATTCCTTTTGTAGCCAATGGGGATTTTAGAAATATTAAATCTTAAGCATGTGAATTTATTTGAATCATAATTTAAGATATATTTTTGATTTGCTGTAAAACAGGAGCAAAGAGAAATTGTTAAGAAACATGAGGAAGACCTTCATATTCTTCATCATAAGTTAGAACTACAAGCGGATAGCTCACTCAATAAATTTAAACAGACCGCTTGGGTAAGATTCTAAGAATTTTGTTCTGCTCTTCTTTGATTTTTGAAACATATGATTGAAAATTTACCTCTCTTCTTTGTTTTTCTTTTTCTTTTTCTTTTTTCCTTTTGTAGTAGAAGCTACCCCTACCTTGTTGCTTGAATCACTTGAAAACACAGCTCTGGTCATTTCCCCCCCTTAACCCACATCCTTTAGTAGTACACAGCAGCCTGCAAAATCTTGTTTATATTCTTTAACCATCTACTCAAAGATTTCTATGGTGTGGCCTTACTCTTTCCTTTCAAATTCTGCTCATTACAAGTTTTCTTGTCTCCAATTATTTCTGTGTTGCAACTTGAGTTCAGACTTTGATCATTGTCATGTGTACGTTATGCCTTTCTTTTCTAAAGTGCGGACCATAACATTCTCAAGCCCTAAGGCATTAATTCTGTCAATGTTTATTGTTCCTCCACTATGTGTAAGCATTACATTTTAGATTAGATATTATATCATTTGAAGAATCAATTTAAAATTATAGAAAAAGCATGGCATTGCATTGTATATGCTCATGGTTAATATATTTGTATTTCATAGGATTTAATAAAGCAATCTCCTACTCCAGTTGTTACCAATAAGCATTTTATTCGCTTGGCTGAGATGGAACAGACAGTGGCAGAACAAGATGACTCTCTCTCTTCACTTTTGATGAAACTAAAAAAAGTATCACAAGAGTTAGAGCGACAAAAAGAAATCACTGAATTAAAAATCAAAGAATTTGAAAATGTTAAATTACGGTGAGTCTTATTTAGAAATGTATTGTTAAAAATAGGCTAATGGCAATAGCAACATAATGAACAATAAACATAAGCAACTCTTATGTACAGTTCTACAAGTTTCATGTATGTCATCTCTTTTTATACTCGGACCACTTAGGGTATAGATTATTATTATTCCCATTTTTTAGAAACTAGACCACAGGGAGGTACAGTGTCATGCCAAGGAGGAGGTAGGAAACCGCAATCTGAATCTTATCAGTCTGACTCCAATCAACCCAGATTCTTGTCTAGAATCTTACTTTTAATCTCCCAAGCTTCTGGTTCATCATCTATAAAATGGAATGAAAGTACTCACCTTGGCTCTCTCCGAAATATAAAGGCCAAATTACACATATTTGAAAGAAATTTGAAAATTGTAAACTAACATATAAATAGAAAAGTTTCATATGCACACCTTTGAGAGTTTCTAAGATACAATAGAGTCAATATATAGTTCCTGAATGAAAAATTAATTTTTATGGCCGTAGTGACAGGAAAGATGGCACAATATTCTGTGTATTAGAGATTCTACACATTGCTCTACCAATTGCCAGAACATAGATTTTATGCCTAAAATAGGTATATAGTTAGGTACTTTTTAATCATTACAGAAAAGACCCTCTCTGGACTTTGATTTCTTGTCTGAAAAGATGAGAAAATTGAACTACTCAACTGTAATTTCACTGTAGCTTTGAAGCCCTTATTAGAATCTTTGATTCTTTACTTAGTTATCTAAGCTGCCTCTTAAAAAATTAATAGTATTTTGTTCATAATTATGAAGTTGCTACTTTTAAAGAAAGAAAAAAGAATTAGCTATAGCATATGGTATATTAATATAATTTATACATAAGTTATTATTTTGAGTATAGTAAGTTTCATGTTTTGGTGTATAAAATTACTTATATAAAGTATAGTGTAGAGTAACTTTATACATTATACATTATACTTTTTACCTATACTTTATACTACATTATACTTTATCCTACATACTTTATACTACATTATACTTTAACTACTTTGAAGTAGTTACTTTATATATTACCTTATCACTTTAGTCTAAAACTATATATACACATTGCTATGCATGTTTTAATGACTTAAGAAATTATAGATATAATTGATTTCTTTAGTAAAGTCTTATTATTTTCACAATTTGATGATTATTTAAAGTCACTTTATTTTTGCTGTAAGCAATGAGTCTCAAAGTGTTTAACACTTAACTCATGGTTTAAAAAATCATCCTTTTATTGTTAAGAGTTTTAATAATTTGAATCTCTGTATTGATGACTTTATTAATGTAATGTCTATATATACAGCAAATTATATCTGATTCACTTTATAAAACTTATTAATGCGAAATTAGCAATAGGATTAATTGAATCAGCTATTGATAATATCTACCCCTGTTATAGACCCTGTCCCCAAAAGAGTGAGACCTTTGACCTCTTGAGAAAAGAATTCACTAGAGAGCTCTAGGTATATTTGAACCAGGCAAGACTTATTAAAGGCTTCTGCATGAGGGAATAAGTGCCAGAAAGGAGATTAACCTGGCCCCTCAGAGGGGAATTAGGAGATATTTGAAGGGTAGGTCCAGGAGATGGGGTGGAGGAGAGCGTATATGATAGGCTGGGCTGAGATATGCCTGAACATGTGCAGACAGGCTACATTCCAACTATGCATGGATGATCTCGTTCTTCTCCCTCCAGAACATTGTGAGATAGTCATCAGTCAGGACCTAACATTTTTGTCTAGCATGATGCCTTAAGGCCAATATAGTGGGCCAAATTGTTTGTACTGGACATTGGAACAGGGCACATGTTCAGACAAGACCACATGGTCAAACAAGACTCTTATTGACTTATGTTTTTACCTAGGTTGTCTCACTTCAGTTGATATAGATATGGTTATAGATACAATATAACCTTGTATACAGTATGACTTTGGAACCATAAACAAAATAATAATACTTGTGACTTATGTGTAAGTTTCTATTTTGTTTTTGAAATATGTCAGTCCAGAGCAGTGTATCTCAACTGAAATAATTCTCTTTTACTCTCCTCTGAGAACATTTGGTAATGTCTGGAGACAGTTTTGATTGTCCTAACTAGTGTATACTATTGCATACCTATATCTTGTAGGTAAAAGCAGAAAATTCTGCTGAATTTCTTAAAATGGACAGGGCAGTGATGCCTTTTCCGCTTTAGCAAATCCCCCTCTAACAAAGAACTATCCAGTAAAAAATGTCAGTATGCCATGTTGTGAAATCCTGATTCACAATGAACAGTCACATCTTACAGAAACCATAGTTTTTAAGATGTACTTTTTTATCCATTTTCTATATTATTTTTCTGGAGCCCCAAAAACTTTAATACAATCATTGTCAAAACTAGTATTCAGAAACTACAGGGGAAAAGTCTATTTCACATAAAGTTTAAGAATAGTTAAATGGAAAAAGGGTTGTTCTTTTGGATTTCGTTCAGGACTTATATTGTGAAGATACTTACATGTATATTACATATGTTTATGTTTTGCTTTATGTATGTATGTTATATATTTTGTGTATGTGTATACACACACACACATATATATAATATACACATATTATACTAGGCTCCAACAAAACCATGCAGATGAAGTAAAAAAAGTGAAAACAGAAATAGAAGACTTAAGGTCCCTTCTGGCCCAGTCACAAAATGAGTCACGGAGTTTAAAATCTGAACTTCAGGCTCAAAAAGAAGCAAATTCAAGAGCTCCAACAACTACAATGAGAAATCTAGTAGAAAGACTTAAGAGCCAATTAGCCTTGAAAGAGAAACAACAAAAAGTAAGTAACAACAGAAAATTATCAACATTTAGGAAAAATATGACAGATTAATTTAAAAAAGTAGCATGTATCTTCGCTGTAATTAAATGTCTGAGCTTTATCTAATGCTGTTGAGCAGGAGCTTTTGAGATAATTCTTTCAAATAGCATATTGGTGTTTTTATTTATTTTTCATTAATTTTTTTTCCTTACATCATTGTTGTCTACATTTTTTTCTCGCACTCTATCACCTATAAACAATCACCATATTCCCTTATGTTCATCCCTTCTGGTGTTTTTTTAAATGCAGGTTTAGTCCAGTTTTTATTTTTTTGTTGTATCAGTCAGGTATGGGATAATTTATATGAAATAAGGGGAAGTATTAATTCCATTATTTCCTCTCCTTTTCTATTGGGAGTTCTATTTCCTCTATGTTTCCTCTTCTAATGCAACTAATACTCTATTAAAAAATTTAAATGATTGAGCAAGTTTGGGATTTAAAGAAGTTATAACAATGAGGAAAACTAAAGCAGAGGTCACAGTGATAGTTGTGTAAGAAGGGATTGGCCAGTGGATTATCAGATGAACTAGGTTTTTTTAAACATATTAAGGTGCTATTATTTTTTGACACTAGCTTTTGAAATTTCTTCGCAAATTTTAAGTCTTTTCTAATCTTATAATTTTCTTATCTAATTAAATTCAATTGTTTTTTCATAGAAGTGAGTCATTTGGTTAATATCTAAATATGAATGTTTGAAAATCAAGAAAACTTGCTTTTTATAATATAAAATTCTGTAATTCTGGACTCTCAAAAAATTTTTTTTTGAAAATTTATTATTTTTATTCATACAAGAACTGGGGTACAGGCCAGAAGTGCGGGCGGTGAGAGGATCCACCAGAGACAGAACGGGAAACAGAACAGGCAGACTAACTGAAACACACTGCTGAGGGGAGCAGCGGTCGAGGCAGGGGAGGTCTGACACACCACGTGGGTCACCTCCCTGGTGGGCAGCAGGGATCAAACTTAACCCACTGCGTTGCTTGACCCACTGTGCCACCAGGGCAGGTCCCGACTCTCAAAATTTTTATTTAAATATTTTGAACTCGGGACTCCCTGGTGGCGCAGTAGGTTAAGCAACACACTATAAAGCAAACCTCAGTCACTACAGCACAAGTTCGATCCCTGCTGCCGGCCAAGGAGGGGACCCACATGGCGCAGCAGACCTCTCCTGCTGTGCCCGCTGCTCCCCTCAGCAGTGTACTTCTGTTGATCTGCCTGTTCTGTTCCCCGCTCTGTCTGTGGTGAATCCTCACACCCCCTACACCTCTGGCCTGTACCCCAGTGCTGGTATGCATAAATAAATAAATCTTTAAAAAACTAAAATAAATAAATATTTTGAACTCACATATTTTGGAAAGATTTCAGTGAAATTACTAAAAGAAGTTCACTTGAAAAAGTTAGATTATTAGTTTATGAATTATGGTTTATTAAACTCATAGAATTTTAGTAAAATAGTCAAAAGTAATAAAGCTTTATTTTTGTATTATATATTTCTCATATAAAATATTTCCCAAAACACTTAAATATTTGTAAATTTTAGGCACTTAGTCGCGCCCTTTTGGAACTTCGGGCAGAGATGACAGCAGCAGCTGAAGAACGTATTATTTCTGCAGCTTCTCAGAAAGAGGCAAATCTCAATGTTCAACAAGTTGTTGATCGGCATACAAAAGAACTAAAGGTGAATATCATGAATGCAGAAATTATGCAACAAAATTCCTGATGATTACCATTGAAAGAGGATCCATTTTGATATACAGTATTTTTTATAATAAATACGGTTTTGATTTAATGAATTCTTGGATACCTGTACATACATATACATTGCTTTAGACTGTTTGCTCGTTTTGCTTTTTCTCTCAAAATAGACATGATGCTTTTGAGACAAAGATGGAAATATATATAGTAGATTTTTTTTTCCCTTACGTACTTCAAAATTTAGAGTGAAACTTTCTGTTTAAAGCATTAATGGTATACTTTTTTGTTTTTGCTTATGTCACTGATTCTTGTTGAAGATTTATGAACTAAATTTTTCTGTCTCTAGTTGCAGATTGAAGATTTAAGTGAAAATCTTTCAAAATTGAAAGAAGCTCTTAAAACAAGTAAAAACAGAGAGAACTCACTAACTGATCATTTGAATGATGTTACCAATGAACTACAGAAAAAGCAAAAAGCCTATAGTAAAATTCTTAAAGAGAAAGATGAAATTGATCAAGAGAATGATGACCTGAAAAGGCAAATTAAAAGACTAACCAGTGGATTACAGGTAATTTTATATCTTGACAATGGCTTAGTTTATAATACATAGGTGGAAGTTTATTTCACTTTTTACTTTTATCTTATATTTGCTGAAACTACTAGCCTTTAAATCACTTTGATTACTATTGCTGATTCCTAAGTGATCTCTATTGTATAGTTCTAGAGTTACAAATCTTATTAAAACACAGAAGCAGCTACCATCTCATATTTATAGATAAATACTGTCATGTGTTAGCAATAATCACCGAAACTTTCTGTACTTAAAATACTTATTATGCCTCTTACTAAGAAGCCAAACCCCTTCCTACAAAAAACATCTCTCTTCCTTTGGAGCCATCTCATTTAACTCAGAGCCAGCTCTCAACGCACCATTACATAGATCTGTTCGCAGCCCATCAGCGCATCGTGAGGTCACTAGAGCGCGCAGGACCCGACAGCCCAGCGGGCAGTCCTGGAGGGAGGAAAAGAGGAAGGATGTCGCTGGTGGCTCTGCGCTTGCTGCTCTTGCTTGTAGCCGGGAATATGGCAGCTTCTTTGAACTGTCCCAGGGACTTTAGCCCCGTGTGTGGAAGCAACATGTCCACTTACCCCAATGAGTGTACTCTGTGCATGAAAATCAGGGAAGAAGGTCAAGATATTAAAATCATTCAAAGTGGACCATGCTGATGGAACAATTTACAGAAAAGGAGTTGGAGAAACCACCTACGACCACACATGAGATAAATTTAATTTTCCTTTTTTTCTCTTTTCCTCTGTTTCTTTGCGTGAGATTTGTTAGCCCACATTTTCTGAGAGGTGTGGAAGAGAGCCATGTGCAATAACTGATAATTTCAAAAAACAAAAATGCTTTGTGTTTTGACTTTTGCCGTTTGACTTAAGCTTGTTGCCTGGATGGCTGTGGGTTGCTTTATTTAAGGAATAAAATCAGTATTGTTTTCAACTAAAAAATATATATATATTTATTATGTATTTTTGTACTTTTTTTAATTTGTAAAATATAAAAATGCATCTTATTTTTCAGAGCAAACCTTTCATAGATAATAAACAAAGCCTAATTGAAGAACTGCAAAAGAAAATTAAAAAACTGGAAAGCCAATTGGAAAGAAAGATGAATGAGGTAGAAATGAGGCCTATAAAAGAAAAGGTATGTGAAGAAACATACTGATTAACATGTTTTAAGGTAGTGGTAGACTAATTTAAATATGTAATTGATGAACAGATAATGTACTAAATTTATTAATGTAAGTATTCATACTGGATATACATACATAAAGTGGTACTAGAAAATACAGAGAAGTCCAAGACAAGTTTTTGTCCTTTATAAAAATTTATGTCTACTTGAAGGAATACCGATAATGTAATTCTTATTTAGACATTACTGAATGTTTTATGTCACTTTCCTGTGACATTATTGTACCTCAGAAATTCCTTCAAATCTTATATATCCAACTATGTTTGTCATGTTCTCTATGTAACTATTTAGTAAGATTAATGCTTTTAATACAAGTAAAGTAGGATATTTTTAGTCTTCTGCCTTGACAGTGTTTTTCCTACTGTTAGGGTAAAAAAAAAATTATTTGGAATATATCTAATATATGCCTCGAGTAATAACTGGCATGTGGATAGCACTAAGTATCTGTTGATTAGGAAAAGTAACGTGCATTGAAGACTTAAAGGTGCTCTGATGCTAGGCAGTTGCCATGGGTTGATAAAATTGGGCTTGTCACATATATACACATTCTTTGTTAAAAGCTTACTTTAGTCATCATGACCATATATATTAACATCTTTATATAAAGAACCCTTAAACTGGGGAACAGTTTAGTCTAATGCCAATAAGTTATAGATGAAATCTACAACTTGTAGTTATAGATGAAATCTATATGTTATAGATGAAATCTACAAGTTATAGATGAAATTCTAAACTGAAAGACATTTTTGCTAATATCTTGGCATTCCTAAAGAATCTAGAAGTCACATAGGAAATGGAACCTTTTAACTCTAGGAAGTATTGGTTCACCATTGTTCTAGTAAATTCTAATTGGTAACTCTTAAAATTTAAAGTAATATTGATAAATTTCTTTCTCCTTTGTTACTGTTTACAGAATGCTAAAGAAGAATTAATTAGGTGGGAAGAAGGGAAGAAGTGGCAAACCAAAATAGAGGGAATTCGAAACAAGTTGAAAGAAAAAGAGGGAGAAGTCTACATTCTAACAAAGCAGTTGAATACTTTGAAGGATCTTTTTGCCAAGTGAGTTTCAATTTAATAAAAGTCTAATTAAACCTTTCATATATATAAAGCCTTTAATATTGATCTGGAAGTTACATAGTTTATCTTTGACAGTGTGAAGATTTTCCTTGTTATATCTAGGTTATTAACTAGGGTTCATTTATTTTAAAAATGTGCCTAAAATATTTTTAAAACAATTTATAAAAATAGTTTAATCTTAAAACAATTTATAAAAACAATTTATTAAAAAAAAGGCTCCTTTAGAGCCTCCCTGGTGGCGCAGCGGATTGAGCGCCACGCTGTGAAGCATCTGTGCACAGCAGCGTGAGTTCAATCCCCGGCCGGAGAAGGGACCCACATGGTGCGGAGCCCTCTCCTGCCTCGCCTTCTGCTCCCCTCAGGAGTGTATCTCAGTCAATCTGCCTGTCCTGCTCCCCGTTCTGTCTCTGGTGAAATCCTCTCACCTCCCGTGACTCTGGCCTATACCCCAGCTCTTGTATGCATAAATAAATAAATCTTAAAAAAAAAATAGTTTCTTTTAGTCTTAAAATAAGGTAGCTCACAGCAAAGATAGAATGATCCTATTTTTATAGATTGGTCTTGTAAGGAGTAAGCTGAAGATTAATAAGTTGAACAGTCCAAACAGTGGTTGGTATCATTTTCATGATTCTATGTTAAATTCTACAGAGCTGACAAAGAAAAAGTTACTTTGCAGAAGAAACTAAAAACAACTGGCATAACTGTTGATCACGTTATGGGAGTACGTGCCTTGGAGTCAGAAAAAGAGTTGGAAGAATTAAAAAAGAGAAATCTTGACTTAGAAAATGACCTCTTATATATGAGGTAAGCAATTATGTGGAAATATGCTCTGTCTCATCATAGAGAAAATATTGACCCATAGAAACTGATAGAACAAATGTGTGTTATTTTAAGGTTGGTATCTGCTGATTGTCTTTTCTCATGTGAGTTGAGATATTCTAGTTCTTTGTATGCCATATGATTTTGGATTGTATTCTTGAACTTTTGAAAATTATATTTAAATGTACTTTTTAGTAGACATTTAAAGTCTATTAAAAATGTAGATATTTTTGTTTTAGCAGATGGTTTGTTTGGGTAGTTTTAGATACGAAGTTCCAACCTGCTTTCAATCAGTTCAGTTTTCAAAGCCCTTACAGTGCTCTTCAAATCTGTTCTGGCTGTGCCCTGCCCAGGTGATAATATTGCCTTATATTTGTTATTTCAGCTCTTAAAGTCTTTGGTATTCAATTAGGATCAGATCAATGCATGTGCAACTGAAGACAGCCCAGAAGTTCATAAACAGCTGTGTATGTTCCCTTTCTTGAACTACTTCTTTATTGCTCTTTCCCTAATACTTTCCATAGTGCTCCCCTTTTGTTGCTTTGAACCAAGCATTGTGCTTTAGTTACCCTGTTCTAGTGGACACTTCAGCAGTTGTGCACACGTCTGCAGCAAAACTGGAAAGAAGAACGAACGGGTGTGGGGTGAGGTGTGCATGTGAAGGGTGAGGGCGGGGGTTGGTGGTACTACTTTCATACTATCCCCTTACCAGTCACAGCTCTATCAATTGGAAAAGACTCTTCTCCCTAAATATTTTGACTTCTGTGCATTCCCATTGCTGTCTTTGCCACCATTGCCTTGGGATTACTTGAGGGTTTGCACATAAAAGGAAGAAAGAGGTGAAAGGTATGGGGTTTTGTGCTTTCTGTGATAATTTATCAGTTCCCTTTCTGCTAGAACTTTAAGTTCTCCCTGAAGTTCTCTCCTTCAGTGCTAACACTCACCTTCCTGTTTCAAGTAATGTTGTGTTCAGGCCAAGAAGTAGCAGAGGAAAAGAGGGTAAATCTCTACCTGCTTACTAATACTTCAAATTCTAGTATATTTCCCATTTTTAAGTCTCCAAACTGCTATCTCATGCATTTGGGAGAAACAAGACTGACTGTTTTTACTCATTTATACTTGGAACTAGAACATCCCATGTCATTTCCCTAGCAGAGTCTTTGAATTTTTGTTTTGTTTTGTTTTGCCACCTCTTTGTAAGTTATGTCTCCTAATACATTGATGGTAATAGCAAAAAATAAAATCATGTTCTAATGACAAAATTATAATTTTCTGTTTTACTTAGATTTTTTTTATATCTGTTACTTCCTTTATTTACTTTGCTTACAAATAAATGACCTATAAGCTGTTATAGATTGTTGTCAAAGTCTGGTAGCTATATGTAATATTTGCACAGAGAATACTTAACCCATTCTTAAATTTATCATACTTTATTTTCCTTTTTGTTAATTTAAAACCTTATCATTAGTGTACCTCTTTATTTCTATTAATAAAATACTTGTTTCGGTAATGTAATGTGAACCTAGGAGATTGATCTCCTTTAAAGGAACACACATTAGCTGCTTATCTATACTCCATCTCCTTCCCTTCTAAGACATCATTTCCTTAAATTCTTCAGAATTTTCCTTGATAGGAAAAAACAAAGTGATTGAAGAATTCTTTATTTTGACATATGTTTATAGTTAATGTCTAGTTCCAGCAGTGGCTCCACCCCTCCATGTTTTTCTTGGTCTCAACATATGTTCAAAGTAAAACTAAACCCTTTCAACTTCCTTTGCAGGTTCCACAATGATCAAAATGTTTTAGTTTTGAAACCTTCCAATAACCTTTAACTGCTCTTTTTTTTCCCTTCTAATAGTATGAATCTGTGTGGGTTGAAGTAATTGAACAAAAATTTATAGAAGAAATTGAGTTTTTCTGTTCTCTCAGTTTGTGTGAATTTCTGAATATTACAAATCAGATGTAGATATTAAAGATAGTTACAATATTAAATATATTAAAGAGGAGTAAAGACATAAAGAAAGCAGAAACATAAAGGCAGAAGTGAACATTCCATATGGGTTAGCGGATTTATATGCTGAAGTAAAGGTAAAGTCCTAGGCATTATTAGGTTGAGTGGGCATGGTTGTGCCAGATTAGAGGGTCTTATAGGTCATACAGATGAGTGGTAACTTGAAATAGTACCAGTAGGAGCCTTTTACAATCTTTGAACTTCTTTATAGATACATGGATGTTATAAAATTATTATATAATGTCTTAAATATACTGGGTATTTTAGTTTAGCTCTCTTACACAATTCTATATAAATAGATATATGTTCTTTTAAAATGTTAATATAGTTTTATAAGTCAGAATATATATGTTAACTCATAGTTATGAAACTCATAACTTTCAAGGAGCTCTACAGTGACTCATCTGTGAAGAATTATAAGTCATAATTTAGTCAGATCCATAAGTTTTGTAAAGTTTGAAAGTTATGTATAATTTAAAATATACTGCTAATAATTTCAATTTTAATGTAAAAAGTGAAAAGTTGCTATTTGAATAATAAAGAGACTTTGTGGTTGTTGTCCATAGAACCCACCAAGCCCTTTCTCGAGATTCTGTTATAGAAGATTTACGTTTACAAAACAGATACCTTCAAGAAAAACTTCATACTTTAGAAAAACAGTTTTCAAAGGACACATTTTCTAGGCCTTCAGTATGTGTAAGTCTTTTATCTTTTTCTACTTTTAAAGTTTAAAAGTAAAATCAACAACTATCTGCCTAAAAACATTAGATTTTTTTTCACTACTAATAAGAAAATAAAATCAACTTTTACTTTTATTCTTAATATATGTTAACTTTCTGAATCCTTCTTACCTGCTAACAGTAAACTGAAGATTCTTGCACTTGGAGTAAAACCTCAATACAGGAGCTATCTAGTGATTTTAAAATGTAGTATCAATATATGTTTTGCTGTGACAACAACATTCAATTAGATAAAATAGAAAAATACACCATTACTTTCATTCAATCATGTGTGGTATGTTTGTGTTTTTTTCTTTTTAAAGAATTATTAATGTAGAATTGTTTGTCATATCTTATTTTAAAACATCTAGTCTATATATTTTTGCTCTTGTTTTTTTCTTTCTCCTTTTCATGTTTCTTTTCTTTCATCTGCTTCAAGCAGAATCTGTTATGTGACACAACTATGCCTTCTACCCTTGCTACCAGTGTTAATAAATATGGGCATAAAATTGTTCACAGAAAGAACATTTTGCACAGGAACAAAAAAAAAAACCCTATAACAGTGCTCAGAATTAAAAATGGAAAGAGAATAATGCCAATGGCAACTTACATCATCAGTTAGCTAGAAATAATAGTATTACAGTAATGAAAAAAAAAAAACAAATAGAAGATATTATGGATCCTTCTGAGTTTAGTAAAGCTAAGGAAAGACCAAACAATAAATCTAGTTCATTTAGTTCAACTAATAGGACATTTGCAGATTTTAACTCCAATTTTTAAAATGAGCCAGATCTTGCAATTGAGAAAATTAATCAAGACCATTGTGAAGAAAATAAATGGGAACATGAAATCAAGGAAGGGAATGAGCTAGGGAAGAATGAGAAAGGAAAGGAACACACAACTGAAGATGTGAGTCACAGCAACCAAATGGATCCAGAAAAATCTGCTAAGGAGGACCAGTATTATACCCCACTAATTGCTGCCATGAGTCAGAGGCTAAAGTTCCCCAGGCATACTCTGAAACTTATGTACCAGTCCCCAGAGGAAGGATATGTCTCAGATATGAGCACATGGCAGTCTTCTTATTTTTTTGTTAGCTAAGTTTTCTTAAAGTGATTAGTGCTTAGTTTTCTTATAGTAAATAGTACGCACATTTGGATTTGTTAAATATATAAGCTGTTAATAAACTCTTTAAGCCCTAACATTTGACTAGTTCCTACAAAAAAAAAAGTAAGTGGTTATGTCTTTTCTTATTTTCTAAATTCCTAAGCTTCATACCTCGATGAAAGTGTATGCTACACCACTACTCATCATCCATTCACCATTATCAGTTGAACCTCCTTACCCGTTGCTCTCACTCTCCATCCCTTCTCATCTGGTAGCCACCATTTTGTTACTCATTTTCTTTGTTTGTTTATATTCCACATGAGTAAAAGCATCTGATATTCAGCTTAGTCTTTCTGTCTTATTTTACTTAACATAATCACCTCAAGTTCCATTCATATTGTTGCACAAGATTTCATCTTTTTCTTTTTAAGGCTGACAACTATATCACTGAGTATCTATACCTCATCTTTATCCAGTCATTCATTGATATATTAGGTTGTTCCCAAGTCTTGGTTATTGTGAATAATGTTGAAATAAGTTTAAGGGTGCATATATTTTTTAAAATTGTGTTTTCATATTCTGCAGATAAGTACCTGAAGGCAGAATTGATGGTTATATTTGCAATTCTATTTTTAATTTTTTAGGAATCACCATTCTGTTTTCCATAGAGGTTGCACCAATTTACGTTCTCACCAACAGTGTAGGAGAGTTTCTCTTTTTCCACTCCCTTGCCAATATTTTCTGTTCCTTTGATGTAGCCTATTCTTATATTTGTGAAGCATTACTTCACTATGGTTTTTGATTTAGCAATCTTTCATGTGCCTGTTGATCATCTGTATATCTTCTTTGGAGAAGTGGCTATTCCATTACCTTTTTTCTAGTTTAACTATGACTTTATTACTTGAATACATGGACAAATTTATACAACTAAGACAGAAGCTGTGAATGACTCATACTTCCAGTTTGGAAGGAGAACCCATTTGGTCTTGTAATAGCGATCTGACTAGTGAACATGACTGTCAATCAGAACCAGACAGAATTTAGCACCCTTCTAAGGAATGAGAAGCTTTCTGAAGAAGGCACTGGCTTGCATATTAATTTACTATGGTTACCATAAAGAAGCATCACAGATTTCCTGACTTAAATAACAGACATTTGTTCTCATAATTCTGGGAACCAGAAGTCCAAACTCAAGGTATCGGCAAGACTGATTCCTTCTTTAGACTGTCAGGAAGGATCTTTCTATGCCCTTTTTCTTTGACTTATAGATAGCTTCTCCTAGTCTCTTCACATTATCTATCTCCTATCATGCCTCTGTATCCAAATTTCCCTTTTTCATGAGAATGCCATTCATATTCAATTAAGGCTCACCCTAAGGAACCTTTTAATTTTACTTGGCTGTCTGTAAAAAGCCCTGTCTCCAAATATGGTCATTCTCAGGTAGTGGGAGTTAGGGATTCAGCCTATGAATTGGAGGTGTGTGGGGGTTGGGACATAATAAAATCCATAACAAATGTCACTCATGCTTTATTTTCGAACTGGAAAAGCCACCATAAATTATTTTAATAATTAGGGAGTATAGATGGAGGTATTATATATGTGGACATTACTAAGTCATTTCTTGATTTTGTTTTCTTTGTTAATGTAAGCAAACTGTATTTCCTTTTCTCGTGCAAGTTTTATATTGTAACATTTATTTTTGGTTGTTTTCTCTAGAACTCTCTAATTTTTTCATATTCCTCTATAGAAAAAAATTTCCTTTTAGCATGGTTTCTAATCCACTCATGTCTTATATGGCTTTTATTTATTGTCTTAATATTATTTCTAACTTTATTTTTTCTGAAGACTTCAGAAATAGAGTCAGATGATCGTAGCCAAAAAGAACAAGAACTTCAGAGGGAAAATTTGAAGTTGTCATCTGAAAATATCGAACTAAAATTTCAGCTTGAACAAGCAAATAAAGACTTGCCAAGATTAAAGGTAAACAGTGTTCTTTATTATACAACTATAATCTGACATCTGAAAGTTTTTTCTCCTGCTTAATTACGTTTACCTTATTAGCTTCTGATGAAGTCAGAAACTCATAAAATATCTTGGTAGTGTAATACTTTCTACATTTGTTCGTTTAATAGTTTTTTTGAGTGTAAAGAACCTATTTTGTGTCAGGCACTCTTTTAAGTCCTGGGAAATAGCAATCAAGAACATTCTTGGATTTGTGGAACTTATACTCTAATGTGGAAGATTGATGTGTCAGCAGATATTGATTGCTATAGGAGAAAAGCATGTCTGGTGTGAAAAATGTGAATGTTAGGTGTGGTGGGGGGGTAATATATGGAATTGCTATTGAAATAGGGCGGTAAGAGATGGCTTCTTTAATCAAATGATGTTTTAACTAAGAGATAAGGGAGAGGTTGTAAAGTGAGTCATCTATATACCAGAAAAAGGAGCTTCAGACAGTAGAAATAGCATTTTTAAATGCCCTCAGGCAAGAGGATGGTTAATGCATTTCGTTAATAATACCCATCACTTCAACATACTGGGATATCTATAAAAAATAAGTTCTTTGAATTAAAAATTAGAATAATTTTTAGACAGCTTATTTTATTTTGATGTTTATAGTAAGTTTATCTCAGTTTTCCAAATCACCTTATATATGGGAATCCTTTTTTCTATTGGTTGGCTAATTGTTTTAGTTCTATTTTCTAAGATAGAATATTCCAACACATTCAGTTCACTGTTGATGTTATAATTAAGCTGTGTTATGGTTCTCATGCTGACTTTCACATTGTTAGAACTGTTGAGTGTTAAAAGTTCAGTTTAATGTTTCTCTCCAGCATAAGTAAAGATCTATATGTTTATCAGACGGTTGATACCTGAATTCTGAGCTCCAATCTATATTGTCTACTAAGGCAATAATTGAAATCCACACCCGTAATGCTCTTGTGTTAATACACTTTAAATCAGTCTATGTCTTAGTTAGAAATCCTCCTTGGTGTAGAAACTCACTTGTCAGTTTGGCTAAGAGGCTAATGAGGTTGACGCTTCCTATGCCTCTCCTTATTAATGGCATCAGCTGTGTTAAATTGTTTTATGTTTTATTTAATCTTTTAGGATCAAGTAGGAGATTTGAAGGAAATGTGTGAATTTCTTAAGAAAGAAAAAGCAGAAGTTGAGCGGAAACTTGGCTGTGTGAGAGGGGTGAGTGTGTGAAAATATGCCATATGTTTGTTTTAATTTCAGAAGTTATAAACTGGAAAGGAGAAAGGTTTATGTATGTCATAATAGTTTCATATTCTTTTACCAATGTCTCTAGTTTCAATTTTTATTCTTCATCTACAGTGTAAAATATAATTAAGCTTTCATTTATGGTTTAATATGATTTCTATCTGTCACACCTTACATGGTTTTTTATTTCACGTGGAGTCTATGTCATCTCTTTTTTATTTTTTTAAATATTTATGCATACAAGAATCAGGGTAAAGGCCAGCGGTGGAGGGGAGGGGTGAGGGGATTCACCAGAGACAGAGTGGGGAGCAGAACAAGTGGATAGACTGAAATACACTGCTGAGGGGAGCAGCAAGGAGACAGGAGAGGCCTGCTGTCCCACGTGGGTCACCTCCCTGGCTGGGGATCGAACTTGTCCTACAGGGACTGCAGAAGGCTTCATACTGCTTCAACTTAACCCCTTGCGCCAGCAGGCAGGCTCCTACAACTATAATTCTTAAGGGTTATTGTAATAATGAATTGAAAGTATGGCTTCAAATGTTAGGAATCAACACTGTGTATATAATAAGCCTATTATATTGTTAGTACTTTACATCATAGTTTAAAATATTTGAATTAAATAAAGTTGATAATATTCTTTTTCAGTCTGGTAGAAGTGGAAAGACAATCCCGGAACTAGAAAAAACCATTGGTTTAATGAAAAAAGTAGTTGAAAAAGTCCAAAGGGAAAATGAACAATTGAAGAAAGCATCAGGAATACTGACCAGTGAAAAAATGGCTAATATTGAGCTAGAAAATGAAAAGTTGAAGGTAACTTTTTTTTAAAAATTTATTTATTTATGCATACAAGAGCTGGGGTACAGGCCAGAGGTGCTAGAGGTGAGAGGATTCACCAGAGACAGAGTGGGGAGCAGAACAGGCAGATCTACTGAAATACACTGCTGAGGGGAGCAGCAGGAGAGGTAGGAGAGGTCTGCTGTGCCATGTGGGTCCCCACCCTGGCCAGCGATCTAACTCATGCTGTTGCTGTGCAGTGGATGCTTCATACTGCGTTGCTCAACCCACTGTACCACCAGGGAGGCTCTGAAGGTAACTTTTTTAATGTGATTGTTTGTATGGAATGACTTGCTATTATAATTTTTAAAGAAAAACTTTAACTTTTTTTTTTTTTTTAGATTTATTTATTTATGCATACAAGCACTGGGGTACAGGCCAGAGGTGTGGGGGGGTGAGAGGATTCACCACAGAGAGCGGGAGCAGAACAGGCAGATC